>CM051236.1:506355477-507555477 GCA_027917425.1 Gastrophryne carolinensis | reverse complement strand
TTGCCTGGCTATTCCATGACCACTGCCTGAACCAACCTTTGCCTGGACTCCGACTACGTACCCATCTCATCCCTTGTACTGCGAACCCTCGGATTACCCGGTTTGACCTTGGCTTGACCTTTGACCCTTCTCGTGCTTCTCCCTTGTATTGTGACGACTGATTATCCGTGTATGACCCCAGCTTGCCCAATAACGCCCAGTCTTACCTCTGGTTTATCCGCCTTCAACCCTGTAAGTTCAAAATCTTTGAGCTACCAAGTACTGCAACCGTGTCCGGTGAGGTGTTTAAAGCATCCCGGCGAATGGGGGCTTTAGGTGAAGCTAACTGCGGAGATTGGGGGTTGTGAGCTTACCTAGAAGGCAGCTGTCCCACAGGGTTTTGACAATTACATTATTCAATAGGGTGTGGCAGCAATGTTGTGACTTCCATAGCCTGAACATCCCATTGCAGGAGTACCTGGAGCCACAGAGGTCCAAGCTGAACCTGGCTGCAGGGCTCAGATTAGTATCCATTCTATGCAACATGTAAATGTGGCTTGTTAATCCCTAGGCTGTGAGGAAAGTCTACTTGTTTTATTTCCCACAATGAAAATTGAACCAAATTGTGCACTCTGACAACTCGAAACTCTTCCAGAAGCTCAATTTTCTCCATGGAAAAAACATTGCCTGTCTGTTTTTTAGACAGATGATAATTAGACGCATGCAAAAAACTCACTTAACAAACGCTGATCACTGGAAAGTAGAATTGGTGAAGCTTTTAAAAGTTTTGCTGCCGTTATGAGATGCAGGCACTCGTGATTCCTCTATCTCCCAAATAAAAATATCACTGGTTTAATGTAACAGTAATTTTCTTTCTCTGTAATTAAAGAGATTGGAAGCGTAGTTTCACAGAATATATGATGGGGGCCGTAACCTCAAAAAGATTTTTTCCTTACTTCACATCTATTATCTTGTTCATTATTTTTTTATTCCTCTGGATCCATATCGAAGGTTGAGCACCTTGATATAAATATAATATGTGCAGTGTGTGTTAATGTCTCCTAATAGATGTTTTATTGATGTTTTATTATCCTTTCGCACTATGTAATTCCATCACGTTGTGGTAAGTCTCTATTTCCTTGCCACCACCATGTAAACATCTGAACTTAGAGACCTTCTGTAGCAGTGAGGACCAGTGGTGGAAACAAGGCAACAGAGGGAGATAGGTGACAGCAGAAAGGGCCAGAATGAGGTGGGAAAGACCTAAAGAGCAGTGGTGATTGTGGAGGACGGGAGACCAACAGCAGCTACAAAAAAACAGGTGCCTATCTCAGAGGATAGCAGGGGGGACCAGAAGACTGGCAATGGCTGTAGAAACCCGGTAGACAGCTACGGAGGTCAGCAGTGAGGATCCAAAGATCATTGGCTGTAGCATATGGCTTAGCAAAGGTCAAAACCAGGAGGTGGTGGCAATGACTTAAAGTGGGCCAAAAGTAAAAAATGACTTTATGTCCCTTTTAACACTCTATCCTGGGGCATCACGGTTGGGATGCCTCTACAGTTAAAGATCCTTAGGAAGCCAAAATCAGACATTACGACATTTATAATAGGGGGCAGGGGGTGGCTGTGCAGTTCAATGAAGCATATGTCCTATTGGATGAGATTACACACTTGTGTATCCATTAACTTTACCCCAATGGATGCAGGTCTGCTAGTCAAAAGTCGTTATCTTTCTAATGAAGGACTCACTGATGGTGTTAGTGGGTATGTTATGGTTAGTTTAGTTTCCGTGTGAACAAGGGCCCCCATGGCACATACAGTGATGAGGAACTAAAGATCAATAGCAGCTGAGGAGACCTAGCCAGTGGCCTAATGGCAAGGCCAGTATGCCAGCTGCTGTCGGCAAGCATCAGAAGACCAGCAGCAGCTGGGGAAACACAGAAATCAAGCATAGGCTGACATTGAGGACTAGAATACTAGTGGTGGCTGAGGCAAGGACTGAAAAACTGGAAATGGCTGTAGAAACCCGGTAGCCAGCTATGGAGATCAGCAGTGAGTATACAAAGAACATTGGCTATAGCATATGGCTTAGCAGAGGTCAGAACCAGGAGGTGGTGTCAATGACTTAAAGTGGGCCAGAAGTTAAAAAATGGCTTTATGTCCCTTTTAACACTCTATCCTGGGGCATTATGGTCAGGATGCCTCTACAGTTAAAGATCCTTAGGAAGCCAAAATCAGACATTAAGCACTTTATGATGGGGGGCAGGAGGTGGCTGTGCAGTTCAGTGAAGCATGTTTCCTATTGATTGACATTACACACTTGTGTATCCATTAACCTTCCCCCAAAGGATGCAGGTCTTCTAGTCAAAAGTCGGTATCTTTCTAATGAAGGACTCACTGATGGTGTTAGTGGGTATGTTAGGTTAGTTTAGAAATAAGTGTCATAGGCTGACAATGAGGACTAAACGACAAGTGGCTGTTGCAAGGACTGGAAGATTGGCAACAGCTGTAGAAAACCAGGAGGCCGATATGGAGCAAGGGCCTGAGGACCATTAGCTACAGCAAAGAACTTAGAAGAGATCAGCAATGAGGCGCCGGATATGGGGACAATGGCCTGAAGAGCAGCAGTGGCTTTTAAAGTGGATCAAAACCCACGCAGATGGATTCCCCCCCCCCCCCCCCTCCCGAATGTTCCACTGTGTGAAACCCCCCAGGTCGCCCAATTCACTTACTTTGTCTCCCGGTCCAACGGCGCATGCACAAGCCGCATCCCTGCTATCCCTCTAGCAGGGCACGTACCTGTGCCAGGCATTTGTGAATGGCACGCTCCCTGCTAGAGGGAAGCGGAGGATGCGTCCATCATTGCGCTCAGAGACGCTGTAGGACCGGGAAGAGGTGAGTTGGTCTCCGCATCCTAGGGGATTTCACGCAGCGGGGCACCCCTATCACTTTGACTACTTTAAGGCTGCCAGCTGTGAAAGCTGGTGGCAAAGACCAGAAGACCAGCGACAGCTGTGGGAACCCAAACAGCCTCTGCAGAGGATGACAACGAGGGCTAGAAGGCCAGAGATGGTTGTACAAACCAAATAGGTGGCTATGGAGGCTGCCGATTAGGACCCAAAGACCATCGGCCACAGCAGAACACTTTGCATAGACCAACAATATCAAGAAGACCAGCAGTGAATGTGTAGACCCAGATGTCAGCTGCACGGGCTGGTGGTGAGAACCAAAACACCAATAACCAGAGAACTAGAAGACCAACAAAGTGAGCAGAGGACTGAGGAAAGTCAATAGGGCAGGCAAAGATAATGAGGTGGCATCATATCAGCAGAGATGGTGGCAATGGTCTGGGAGGCAGATGCACTTACTGAACTGCATTGAGATTCAGGACAAGTAAAGCATAATGCAGGTGTTTTACTAGCCATAGCTGAACCATGCAGTTCAAGGCTTCATGAATTTTCCAAAAATCAACGCAGCTCCCTTCCCACCATTTCTATAGTGTTGCTGCTGTCTAGTATGTGTCACCATGTGCCCTTTGTTCTGCAGCATAGACTACATGGCTGAGCACAGTTTGAGGGGTGACCCCCACATGGGTCTGGCTCAACTGACAGTGGCTCTCATTCACCAACATGTGGGCTAGGATTGTGAAATCCACTGTCTTACATACAAGACCCAGTTTACAACTGTCTGTCTCCCCTGCTCTTGCAAATGGTCCTGTCTGAAAAACATACTGGTGACCAGGATCTAAAGTAGCTATATGGAAGACAATATGCATTGAATTCTGTTAAGGGCACGAGGCTAGGTGTGGACCCTCAGGTCACTGGATACTGTAGCATGGGCTTCTGGGGGCAGGACCTGGACTTCCACCAATAACACAAGAAGAACTGCCCCCAGGTGGTGAAACCCAAAATTTCCAGGCTATGGTACGCACATTGGGCTTAGTTAGTTACAGTCACTGAATATACAGAGGAGACAATCTTCACATTGTTCTCCCCATAACAGCAGCACAATGCACACATCACATTGAGCTGTAAGCTATATGTAAGCTATTTACATTCCAATAGCAGGCTCATGACTGCTTTACAATGTATCACAGCTGATAACGGTAGAAACAGTTATGATATATCAACTATGCCTTGGCTATAACAATGTATCACAATGTTACTCTCACCAGGGTACTGGTAGGCTTTTCCGAATGAAAGAGAAAATGTTTCCAGCTTCTTGTGAACTGCTAAAACATAGCATTTAATGAAGTCCATTAAAACATGATAGATGGTGACATCCTAACTCCTGCTGACGAAAAGATTGCAACAGGTGATGCATTTCGGGGTGATACCCCTTGGTAGGTGTATCACGCCTGAAACATGTTACTTGTTGGAATCTTTTCATCACTAGGCCTGGAAATTTCCAGGTGCTTTGAAATGGCTCATTTTAAGCTGCTACTGAGTGGGAATAAGGTCAGAGAATATTTGTGTCAGGTGGTTCCAGCACTGCTCGCCACCATCCTTGCTTTGGTCAGACTGTCCAGCCACTCAGAGCACGTGCCCCCAGCACCAAGCACTTTAATTCAAGTAAATGGGCAGGAGTGCCTGCTCCCGGTGTTACCCGGCAGCCAGCCTGGGCGAAGCAAAGATGGCGGCAAGGAGCGTTGCAATCGGCCAATGATCGCCGTTGGATTGTGGGTCAGGTAAGTGTTTTTTAATGAAACCCCCCCCTGTCCTGCTTCAACACTAAAGGAATGTTGGCAGAGCAGGGAGCATTTAAAAACCAGACAGTCTGGGCAAGACTGTCCCTTCAAAGGGTGATTGCCAATTTTTTTCTAATTTTTTTTTTTGTTTTAGCTAGCTTTTGCGGATTTTAAAATATTTGGTTAAAGGAGCACTATGACAGACTTGTGTAATATTAAAAATCTGGTACATACACAAAGCCAGAGTGGCGACTGATACTCCATGTATTAT
Organism: Gastrophryne carolinensis; assembly: GCA_027917425.1. Lineage (NCBI taxonomy): Eukaryota > Metazoa > Chordata > Amphibia > Anura > Microhylidae > Gastrophryne > Gastrophryne carolinensis. The sequence continues at coordinate 507,550,540 of CM051236.1, read as the reverse complement.
CGGCAGTTAGGGGGACGATAGCTAGAAACTGGAAATCGCCCCAAATACCTTGGCAGGAGATCTGTAATAGGATGTCAGATATCATGTGCAATGAGAAAATCACTGCGATAATAAACGATTCATACGACAAATTCCTCAGTACCTGGAACCCATGGATAGAGTATATTGGACTGTGCCCTCATCAAACAGACCCGTCCCTCCCTATCTAACCACTAGACTCCGGACTGGTCTGGTTCTAGTTCTCACTCTCTTATTAAAACATGATCCAGCATGCCTGGGCTCCCACAATCCCCCCCCCCTTCTCTTTCTGCCCCCCCCCCCAACCCTCCTGAGATATACCCCGGACATCTACACCAGTCCAATGTTCGTTTATCATAGTTAGAAGTTTGCCCAAGGTCAGCCAGGGTGCTGAACACCCAAAAGTGAATATACAAATAGCTCTCAAAATAATTTTAATGAGAATTCGTAATCTCAATTTATACTACTTAAAGGAGCAGTATCGCGAAATTTGCATTAAAAAAGATAAATAATTAAATAGCCATACAATAGCTTATAACATGTGTATAAATAATCTGGCGATAGAAAAAGAAAAAAATATATGCCTCTCTTTTAAATTGTATAATTATAATAGCTCAGTCCATTTGCTGAATAGGGGGATCTGCTGGGTTTATATTTAGTGAGCTGCTTCATTTAGCCCACTGGTCTCCTAGCAACACTTTACCTCAGAGGCTGACACTGTAACGGTTGTGTGTGTGAGGTGCTGCTTTTGTTATGAGACCAGGTGACTCAAATGTGTAAAATCTATACAAAATAAACTAAACTGACTGAAAATAACTGAAATTCTTCTTTGAATAACTGTGAAGGAAAATCTAAAAGTATTAAAGTGGAACAAAACCCCATTCTAAATCAGGATGCCCACTGTGTGAAACGACCCCTGGATAACCACAGATCCCCCCATTTTTCTGGTGCGCTTACGCAGATAGTCATTTAGACAGGCCGGGCGGCCAGGAAGGTTACTGCTCAGGCTCCCCATCTGCGTGCAAACAGAGCTGATTGGATGAGAGCCCGCGCATGCGCTGTGGGACAGGGAAAGGTACGTTTTCACAGGCGAACTTGGGGATTTCACATATCAGGGCATCCCAAGTCGGGATGCCCCTAGGGGCACAAAACAAAACTCCAGATAGTGAAAATCCTGGGTTGGGCTTTGCTCAAAACACACAAAGCTGAAAGAAAGATCATATGGAAAAATGAAAAATAAGAATATGAAAGAGAAAATGGTAAACTGAACAATTTTGCAGCAGAGCCAACATGAAGGGAAAACTGTCAAAATCAGCTAAATGACTTCTAGAGCTTTTCTCTCTGTTTTAGATATATAAGTTCTGGCCAGGCAATGTTGCAATGTTATCTGATGCTGGACAGCTGCCAGCACTGAACAGCTGAGACTTTGATACATTCTCCTCAGCGTGGAACTGATACATTGTTGCACCCCTCTCCTCAGTGTGGAACAGGCCAGAGTGGCGCCCGACACTGACAAGACATAAACATGAGCTATTAGTCTCCAGCTGCTCAACACACACATCATTTTTTTCTACATTTGTAATTCTTACTCCAACACTTATCTACATTCAAAGTACCATTTAAATATAAGTCACCAAGAAAAATTCGCGATACTGCTCCTTTAAGTTCCACAAGACGCATATCCCTTGGTTAGACACTGTCTGATTTTGCGAGCTACTTTTGCTGACACCAAAAGATACTGTGAGCATTTTGTTGACTTATCTTTAATGTTTATCTGCATTCCATTATGCATTCAACTATGTACGCTTTTTGCATTACTACTTGTTCAATACGCCTGTCTTTAAAAATATGCTGTACATCACGTGCAAACTTCAATAAAAAACTTTGTAAAGAAAAATCTATATAAAACGTTGGCTAATGAGAGGAGGGGTCACTTATACACCCGAACTGAATAAAACTCTCGCCATGCTTGTGGTTTAGTTTCTTATGGTAGGAATAAAATCTAGGCATGACAGGTTTAGGGGGTTATTTAGGAACGGATAGCGGATAGTGCCACGTAGAGGCAGGTAGTGTCTGGTGAAGGTCGGGCGATGTACGCAAAACATTAATGAAAGTGAACCTGGTGAGCTCATCTAACAGCGCCATATAGTGTCCGATGTATTATTACAGGTGGCTCAGCGTATAGCGCCAGTGCTCTAGCTTCCAGAGTGCCAGGTATTACCTTTCGCTCCCTGTTGCTCTTCCATACATTTTAATGGCCGTTCATTTGCTTTTGTTTAAACAGCGTGTTTGACCTTTTTTTTTTTTGCTGAAATCATTGTGTGGCCTCTCCTGGTTGCAAACAAACACTTATGTTTGAAATGTTATACATTTTTTGGACTTTTTATATTTTTATGCAGAATTGTTATTACAGGTCTGGCACTAAAGTGTTAATGTCCCAGTGTTAAAACAATGTCATTCCATGTGTTTTCGCTTTGTTACTGGTGGATATGTGTTCAAAAACAGATTTTAATCACACAGCGTCTGGAGCTCTATGCTACAGCGCCCAGATTTAGAGCTGACGATGTGTGTGTCCTTTTTTAATAAGTATGGTGTGGAACGCTGAAATTCGCACTGAGCTGGCGCTACCTCTCCCTCGCTGCAGCGCTGTACTGGTGTTAGAGCGTCCAACACACATCATATTCATCAATGCCAGCCAGGTTACTACAGCGACTGAGGAGCTCTGTTACAGCGCCCGATACCCGCTTACAGCATCTAAGTGCCGCTATACAGACGCTCACCTGGCGTTAGTAATGAATCAGCCTCTTAGTCTATCAGGGGAGACAGAGCCTGTCACCCCTAATTTTCTCTTCCTTTCATTAAAATAAAAAAAAAAAGAAGCCTGGCTGGATATTTCTTGATGCTTGGTGTATAAGTGACCCCTCCTCTCGCCATCCAGCATATTTATATGGATTTTTTTTATCATTGGGCCATTTTTTCGTGACAGTGCGTCTTTAAGACCAATGGTTTCTAATGACAATTTATATTCGGAAGAATCTTCAACCATTATCTACAAATTTATAACTGGTTTATAATTGTTTTTTTTTTCTAGTTTTAGCTAGCTTTTGTAGATTTTTGAATATTTGGGTAAATACAAATGTTTTTTTTTTTTTTCCAAAGAATCTTCTACCAATATAAACAGATTTATAACTGGAGGCTGTATTTAAATAGAGATTCACATTTTTGTCCTAAAAGTTTTTTTAGTTTTAGCTAACTTTTGCGAATTTTATTTAACATTTGTTTACAATGGTTTTTGTTTATCTTCGGAATTTTCCTTTTGCCAATGCTTTTCAACAACAACAACAACATTTGTTACTCACCTTAAATTTCATCCAAAAATTGAAATAACTGCGTACATTTTCTACTCTGTTCAACTGCCGAGCAAAATATACTATGGCCTGCCAGCGCCAGACCATTTGGCCGTATGGGGCGATCATATGTTCCAGTGGCTGTGCCAGTGGGCATCATTTCACAGCTTAAAGAACTATTTTCTGAATTTAAATTGGCCATGACCATCGAGGACAATGAAAGTCGCCATTAGTCACCCTGTTGGCCTCATCTGAAAATTTGTGCGGTGGTTTGCTCTGAGCCAGACTTTATACATCATTCGCTGCTGCCGCCGCCTCATTGCTCCTGCAGTCAGCAACAAATGCTAAATGTATTTCATACAACCAAAGTGTGTTGAGTGTATAGTTCATGGTTATCTTTTTTTTTCCTTAAACCTCACTTCTGAAGAATCTTTTTAGCTCCCATTCGAAACTTACTTAAAGCAGACCAAAGCCCACTGAACTTGTGAAATACATTTGGCCATAGGCCCTGCCAATATTCCCTCCTTAGGGTGTAGAACTAGAAATGATCATTAGGTTTTTTTCGAATTGTCCTGGAACACTGTACTTTTTGCTGTCCCTCTCTGTAAGATGGCAGGCAACCAGTTATTACATTGGTGTGGCAATGACATCATTGCCACACACAAGAATGGCGATGAATGGAGGAGGAGGGGATTTACAGCTAAAACAAGGGCCCTAATCTGGGATTAGAGTGAAGCAGGAGCACTGAAACATGCAAAAGTTACTTTTCATGGAAGGAGCATTTCAGGGGATGCTAGTTAAAAATGTGGGTTTTGGTCCACTTTAAAGGATAGCTGTAGCCCACACCATTAACCATTTTGAAGGATTAATAAATCATAAGCATCCATAATGTACTAATAAGAAAATTCTCTTTGGTTTCTTTAGCTTTGTTTTTCTTTTTTTTTTCAATATTTTTATTAAGTTTTCAACAGTACAGGTACGGTGGACATACAGACAATATAACCATCCCACGCAGGGGAGGTAAAAAGTTGCAATCTGTCTTACATAGAGTCGTGCCCTAACCGCGCCTGATTAACGTTCTACAAAGTGCATTATACAAAGATGGAGCAAGTGGAATGCAGCAAATGCTAAACGACAATATGCCCCGACCTGCGACCAGGACAGTGCGGGCTGTAGGGGCCATCAGCACCCGCAACACGCACCGCCACCGGCACATCCACCATCCCCCGCTCCCAGTGCCAGATGGGATGGGCGTGATTCAGACTATCAATTGTTTCTAAGATAGTTCATTGAAAACTTTTTAAATCCTTAATATTACAAGAGGAAGAGAGAAAAAGGGGGGGGGGGCTGGATTAGAAGGGTCAGGACACCCGGGAAAGGGCGTTGGGGATGGAGGAAGAGAAGGGAATAAAGGGGGGTTGGTAGCACCCGCGCTCCACCAGCCGCCCATCTGGCCATTGGATAATGATCTTTATAATGTCTGCAGAGGTTCCCCAGGCCACGTAAACCTTGTCCAGGGCTCTTAGCTCGTACCACCCTAGTGGCCAAAATGAGGTCACAGTTTACAACACTTTGCTACAGTGGAAGTGTGATTCAAAGCCTCTCTCGAACTCATTCCTGCATGTGGGAGTGGTGTTTAGTCTTGGTTTGAGATGTTTTTAGCCCTTGTGCTATTCGGTATTTTCTTTTGTTTGAATTGGTTTTCTGTTTCTCGAGACATTTTGGATTGCATACGCGAAGACGAGTATTCATTGTATTAATACGTGTATTACCGAGTTTTTGCATTTTTTACTTTACAGATTTTTTCCCTCAGACCACCTTTCCCTCAAAGATGCTTTACTCAGAGCTGCCAGCATGGTTTGCCCCAGCACAAGAAAGGGACATTGCACAAATTGTTTCCTGAGGTCAAAGACTCAAGTCCAGGAGTTCTTTAACTGGGCCCACCGGTGTACCCGTGCCATGGTGGAGCAGGCTTTTGGGCTTTAAAAGTCGTGCTTTCGCTGCCTTGACCAGACTGGTGGAGCACTACAGTACCAATCGGCCAAGGTGGTTAAGATCATTGTGGCCTGTGTAGCGCTTCACAATTTTGCTTAGCTTGAGAAAGTGCCGGCTTACCTGGAGCGGGCTCAAGAGGTCTCTGGGCCACGCGTCCACCTGGTGGACTCTTAATTTTTGTCTATTTTGTTTTTTGCTTTGTTTTTCTTCTTGTGTTGCATTTGCTACTGTACCTCCTCTGTTGTTGTTTTGTTGTGACTAAAAAAAACATCCAAAATAAATTTGTTTTTAGTGTAATTTATTTTGGGAGCTATCATGCTGTCCTCCAAACAAGAGGTCACACTGTGTACCTTGCATACAGTATTTCAAATACAAAATGGTTGGGCCCCCTGGTCAAAAAACACTAACAAGAAAAGTAATGCCTCACATCTTATGATTAGGCCTGGTCATTCCAAGTTGTGGCAGCAACCTTTCTGTATGATTGTTCTGCCGCTCCCACTAGACAATCATGGCCTCTAAATTAGTGTTTATGTGCTGCTGCTCAGCCACCCCTGCAGCCAGGTCCTCATGAATCTGTATGGTTGTTCTGCACACACCGGTTGGTGTTGTGTCGGAATGTGAAGCTGTTTGTCCCCAGTCTGCCTCCATCATTTGGACCCTGCTGGACATGGAACGGTGGTGTCGGGGTGCAGGGCATGGCTGGCTGACTCCTGGGTGCTCAGTGGAATCGGATGAGGTGGATTCTAAGCCATGGTCTGGGGGGTTGTAGATGCAGTGTTTGTTCTCAGCGGGTTGCAATGGGTGTCTGCATCAGATTTGGTGAGAGCTGGATCGGTGTGTTGGGCTGCTGGAAGTGGGACTTCTCCATCTCCTGTATATCCTCCAAGACTGGTGGTGTCCCTGTGAATAAAGGGAAACATTAGTGTTTGTTAGTGGCCACGGTCAAACACAGCAAATACCTCACTTCATTTCATTAGCCTGAGTCTACACATCACCCATGTCCCTTTCCATCAGCACATTGTGATACCACATTTGTGTCATTTAATGCTTCAGTCCAATCACTATTGCTAGGGCTTAGTTCAGGTGTTGGGCAAGGCTCCTGTGTTGAACGCGGAGTAGGTGTTGCTGGAGGTCCAGTTGGTGCTGGAGTGGAGGCATGGGTGGTGGCTGGGTGGTGGCTGCAAGGCAAGGGAGAACCAATCTAAGCCACCACATGACTTAGCTGCACTCCTTAAGCTACTCAGCATGGGGTACACATTGGGCACCACAGCTACAAGTGGCCACCACACATTTGCAACCAATTGCAAGAGCTGTTCTGGAAAAAAAAAAAGGGAAAGAAAGAAAGGGAAAAAGGGAAGGGAGAGATGGAGGGCAGCAAAGTAATAAATAAAGGAAAAAAAAAGAGAGGTGGAAGGGAGGGGTGAGGAATGAAAGAAATAGTATGGGGGTGGAGAAAGGAGAGGGTAAAAGAAAGAAAAGATGGAAGAGAGGACAAAAGGATGGGGAAATGGAGGAAGGAAATAAAGTAATGGTAAGCAGGAAGGAATAAGGGGAATACAGGAAGAAAATTGAGGGGAAGAAGGAGGGTAGGAAAGAAAATATAGGAATGGAGGAAAAGGTAAGGGGTGGAAGAAAAGGAGAGGGGAACAGAAGAAAGAAGAGCAGAAGGGAAGGGAGGGTATTAGAAAGGAAGGAAGGAAGAATAAGGAGGGAGGAAGTGAGATAAAGGCAAACAGGAAGGGAGGACAGGGAAAATAATAGGGGAGTAAAAGGAAAGAAAAAAGGAAAGAAATGCAGGGAGAAGAAGTGAATATTTGAAAATACAGGCATAAACTTAGGAGGTTATTTAAGAACTGCTAATGCCAGGTAGTGCCACGTAGTACCCCATAGTGTGTAAACCACATTTAAGAAAGCAAATCTGGTCTGTAATAGCGTCATGTAGCGTCACATGTATCACTAGCGGTGGCTCAGTGTATAGCGCCGGCGCTCTAGGTTCAGCAGCATCATGTAGCACCTGTCGCTCAGTGTCGCTCTCCCATACATTTCAATGGTGTTTTATTTGTTTGTGTATAAATAGCGTTTTCCTAAAGTAATGTTCTAAATTTTAGGATCAAATCATTATGTGGCCTCTCCTGCCCGGCAACCAAACACTTTTATTGTGTTTATTTATTTTTTTGTTTTATCTTTATGCAGAATTGTATGTGCAGGTCGGCCATTGCAGTGTCAGTGTCACAGTGTTACACAATGTCATTCCATGTGTTTTTCGCTCTGGGGCTGGTGGATATGCGTTGATAAACTTTTAGAACATAGCGCCTGGCGCTCTTTGCTAGAGCGTCCAGTTTTAGAGCGCGCGGCGCTGGTTGTGTGTAGTTTTTCTAAAATACGGGCTTCAGCAACGAGTGCCGGACACACTTAACTGGCGCTACCTATCGCTCGCTGCAGCGTTGTCCTGTTGTTAGATGTAGCATAGTCTTGGACGCTTAGACCTCGGGACGCCACCTAGCGTTCTTCATTGGCTCTGCAGTGAATCAGGGAGAGCGCTTCTACAGCGCCCCCTACAGACATCACATTTATCAATGCTGGACAGGATAGTACAGCTTCACTTGTCTGGCCGCTAAGCTAGGTCACAGCGCCAGACACCTGCTTGCAGCGGATGCCCTAAGCAATACATGGCAGTCTTGGAAAAGTTGCTGATAGCAATGAAACGTTGACGGCGGCTGGGCGGTTTTATCAATGCAGCAATCTTCTTTTAAACAGTGTCAGCGGACAGCCTCTTCCCCCCCATATAGCATCACTGGCCAGGACGCAAAGGGAGCAGGATGAAGGCTGTTGCCTAAACACTGAATAGAAGCTGTATTTTAATCAACTGAAATGTGAGTGCACACTTTTAACAACTTTTTAAGAAAATATATTAAAACGGTGTTACACTAGATATCTTTCATGCTTTTATTTTTATGGCAATACGCCTTGATATTCTTACACTAACCACGTTTGGGAGCAATATTGCTGGATAAGGATTAAATGTGGTGGAAATAAGGAAATCTACATAGCAGCAGAACCAAAGCTTCATTTGGAGTATTTTACTCCGCATACCATCTGGTAAGAGTAATTTAAACAGGTGGTGGGCACGTGGTGGAAAATTGAAGTGGAGTAATTGTAGATACTACCAACAGCACAGTACCAGTGCATGCATTTTGGGATACCCACTTTGGACTTAGATGGAAGCCTTTTGACATTAAACTGTTAGAGAACAGACAGTGGATGATCTATTGCCTTGGAGGCCGATTCATTAATAGCGCCAGGTAGCGGCAGATGAGCGCCAGTAGCGTGATTTTCACAGCGCCAGCTAGTATTCGCTGTGCTTGGCCGGGGTTTGCTTGTTGACAGCGACTCAGTCGGTGTGCGGTAATGTTGAATACGGGGTTAGGGGTCGCTGTTTCACAGGTTCCGCTTTGTATGGGTGCGCCTGACAGCGAATGGCCAGAGCGAACGGCTTGCAGCATATTCATTAACAAATCACGTTCAAAAATTTCTCGCGCTGTGAATTCCTTGTTTAAACCCCAGAGCGCTGGCGGCGATGTGTGTAAAGTAGTTTTTAACCCCCAAACAACCATTTTTTTTTATGTAAAAATTAGACAAGTTTTTCTAAACATTTTGTAATATGAATACATGAATATCAGACCTGTAATATCAATTCTGCACAATTTTTATTTATTTTTTTTTTTACTTAAAAAAAAATCCTAACATTGCAGAAGTGGTCACAGAATTTTTGACATTAAAAAAAAAAAAAAAAAAACATTAATAGCAATTAATTATGATTATTTAAAGATTGCTCCATTGAAATGCATTGGACAATGCCAGGGAGCGCCAGGTCATACCTGTCGCTGTGATGGGATTAGCAGCGGCGCTGTTCGTTGCAGCCGGCTACATGATGAATCCCGCGCTAGCTGACGCTCTCGCCGGCGCTAGCCTCATTTAGCGTGATAAATGCGTCATTGTGACCGCCGCCGTGCGTACTTGATTCGGTAGCCGCCGTTAGCTGGCGGTACCTGGCGCTCGTCAGACACTACCTGGCGCTAGCCCTTGATAAATAAGGCCGTTGGACTTTAACCACGATTGTTATAAGTTTGCTCTGTGTTTATTTATTTTCATATAAATACATGGCGCTAGTCTTAAATCAGCCTGCCCATGTTAAAGTGGACCAACACCCAGGATTTTCACTATCCTGATCGGGGGGTGCCCCGTTGTGTGAAACCCCCCAGAAAGCCCCAAAAACTCACCTGACCCCGCTCCCACGTGACTCGCTTGTCCAATCACCGCTGACGGACAAGCGAGGTCCGTCGACGGACAAGGTGAGAGCGCCCGCCGCCTCTCGCGCATCCCTCTTACAGGGAGCGCGCCCGCGACGGCCGGCCATTCACAAATGGCCGGCGCGGGTGTGCGCCCTGCTAGAGGGATGCGTGAGAGGCGGCGGTTGCCCGCGCATGCGCCGTTGGAACGAGGAACAGGTAGGATTTGCGGGCGTCCTGGGGGGTTTCACACAGCGGGTCACCCCCGATCGGGGGGGCAGGGAGCTGATCTGCCTGGGAATCCTATAGATTCTCGGGCCGATCAGCGGTGGGTGTTGGTCCACTTTAAGGGGGAAGAGGTGAGGGGAAAAGAAAGAAAGGAGGAAAGGATGGAAGTCATGAAAAAAGAAAGTGATAAAAGAGGGATGAAGAGAGGTAAAGAAACAGGAAGGGAGAGAGGGAATAAAAGGTAAGATGGGATGACTAGAAGATGGAAGGACAACGATGGAATAAAGGAAACAGTATGGAGGAAAAGAGAGGGAACAAAATGAGGGGATAATGGGGGAAAGAAGGAAATTAGAGAGGAAAAGAATGTAAGTGAAAGGACAGACGGAAGCCTAGGAAATGAGGGAAGTAAGAAAGAAAGGAATAAATAAAGGAAGGGAGAAAGTACGGGAAAAAAATTAGGAAAAACAAGGGAAAAGAATAAAGAGAGAGCAAAGGGAACGGGGAATGGAAAAATTGCAGAAAGAAAGACAAACTGGTTCAAAAAGGAATGAGTGAGTATATGGAATGTAAGAGGTATAGCATGAGCGACGAATAATGTCAGCAATATGCCTGGCATTATTCCCTTTCTTATTTTCCTTTTCTTCCCGTGGCAGTTTGTTTTTTCCCAATGACATAAATCGCCTTCATCAGTCAGCGGCGCTGTGCGGCGAGGCTGCCGGGTAATTCAAACCTTTTATTTGGGCGATCGCTACATACTAAAGAGGAAAATGTGTGTTTGCCAAATTACCTTTCCGCCAATGTGTCGCGTTTCGCTCATTTCCAGTCATTCAAGTTCCAGCCTGATGGGCCGCGCTCCTGCAGCGCCCCTGACCCCGCGAAATCACACCGGGGAACGGTCCGCCGAGCGTAAATGAACCAATCAACGCAGGAGCACTTTGGAAATGTTTCCTATCATCATCAATCCCGGGCCTGAACATTTCCCCGTCCCCAATAGACTAGTTATTCTTGTGTTTAGAAGATTAGGCTCAGTACCAACAACGTTAAAAATTTCTGGGCCCCCTACAACTGATTAGTCTGGGGCCCCCTCATCTAACTTACACCTATTTCTAAACCGAATAGGGTCCATTCATGGTCGGTGCCCAAAAATGCTCAGACGCTTTCGCACGCGCCTAGACGCATGACTCGTGGCTGTGTGCACATGTGTGAACTACACGGCAGGCTAGATGAAAAAGATATATATATATAACACCTCGCTCCTTGTTAATTCAATAACAAAGAGTAATTGTAATGCTGCGATGTGCCAGACTCTTATCCCTAATAAGCCTCAGACTGAATGTATACAATTATTTAGGGCACAGAGCAAAAAGGAAGAGATAAATGCATTCACAAAAAATTCATCAATAGAAATATCCCACTTGTCCCAAAATGCATGCACTGTTGCTGGATGTGACAGTTCTCCAAGGAAACACTAAGAGGCCGATTCCTTGATAGCGACAGGTAGCGACAGCTGAGCGACTGTAGCGGCATTTTCAGAGCGCCCGCTAGTAGTCGCTGTGCTTGGCCGTTGTTCGGTTGTTGACAGCGACTCAGTCGGTGTGCAGTAATGTTGAATATTGGGTGAGGAGTCGCTATTTGACAGGTTCCGCGCTGTATGGGAGCGCATGATAGCGACTGGCCATAGCGACCGTCTCCCACCATATTCATTAACAAATCACACTCAAAAAATTCTCGCGCTGTAAAATGCATGTTTAAACCCCAGAGCGCTGGCGGCGATGGGTTAAAAGTAGTTTTTTAACCCCCAAACAACCATATTTTTGGAAACCAAAAAAAAAATGTATTTTAAATAATTTAGTAATATGAATACATTAATATCAGACCTGTAATATCAATTCTGTACATTTTTTTTTCCCTTAAAAAAATTATCTAAAATGGCAGAAGTGGTCACAGAATTTTTCACATAAAAAAAAAAAAAAATACATTAATAACAATGAATTATTAATATTTAAAGATTGTTCAATCAACCAAAAGGAGATGGACGGCACCAAACAGTATTAGGCGTTATATTGTCCTTTTTTTAATGTGTCCCAGTATGTGATTTAGACCTTAAAATAAACTTTAATATTATTTATACACAATAGAGTGCCATTGTTAGTCTCTGGGTTCTTTTCCCTGTCTAGGGGATTTGGGGCACCCCCCTCCTTTTTTTCTCATTTAAAGATTGTTCCATTGAAATGCATTGGAGAGCGCCAGGTAGCGAGAGGTCATATCTGTCGCTGTTCAAGGTCGGACGCTGGCGCTGTGGGCTGAGGCTGGAATAATGATGAATGAGTCGCTATATGGCGCTATCTCAGTCGCTAAGCAGGATTGGCTTGATAAATGTGTGATTGTGGTGGGCAGCCGGCGTTCTCGTCGCGGGGCCCGTCATTACCGGCCGCTCACCAGTCGCTACCTGTCGCTATTCCTTCATAAATAAGGGCCTTAGTTTTATTTTGATACTTTATATAGCCTGAGAAGCGCTGAGATGACCTATTCTCTTTCAGTGCAGCTAAAATCACCCTGGTGACACCCACACCGTTAATACAATAATAACTTTCTTCACTGCAAAATCGATGCAAAAGAGTTTCTAAAATTCACCTTACTGAGGATGATAATGATGATGATTTTCGCATCATTGATGTACATTTCCACATATTCCTTATTAGTGGATAAACATGTTGCAGAATTGACTCTACAACCCGTGCATGCAAATAAACTGCGGGGCTAGCGAAGCATTAGCTGAATTTTCAGCATTTCCATATTTCCTCTTGGTTCTTGATAATCAAACCACCATCAAGGAGCTCAGTGACCTTGCGCACCACCCTTCTCTGCATCAACACATTTATTTTATTAATAAGAAGGGAAACAATCGAATAATTCAGACTCCACGATGAGAAGTTGGATTTCGGTTTCGGCTTGGTCTGTGGATTGAGACGTTTTTGAAGGTTGCTTGGAAACATGACAGTTAAAACTAAGATATTTAATAGGGCCAAGGGGAGAACAGCTGTCCATCAACAGCGGTGGGATGGATGCAAATAGGAGGAAAATCAGGCCATCACGCCTATTAGTCAAACTCAGCTAAAATCGGGCATTCCAAAACGTAAACCGGACCAACAGCCTGGCACGGTAGCGGCCATTTTCGAGCTTCCTCTCCCAACTGACGTGGAAGCTGATTCACTACTAGCGCCAGGTATCGGCAGATGAGCGTCTGTATTGCGGCGCTTAGAGCGACCGCTAGTAGACACTGTAAGCGGGTATGAGGCGCTGTAACAGAGCGCCTCAGTCGCTGTAGTAAACTGAAGGTGATGTGTGTCATGTGCTCTAACACCAGTACAGAGCTGCAGCGAGCGAGAGGTAGCGCCAGCTCAGTGTGGCCAGCACTCGACGCTCCACACCATACTCAAAAAACACACAGCGTCTGCGCTCTAAAGCTGGGCGCTATAGCATAGAGTGGCAAACACTGGGTGATTAAAGTCAACATATCCACCAGTAACAAAGCAAAAACACATGGGATGACATTGTTGTAACACTGTGCCATTAATGCCAGACCTGTAATGTCAATTCTGCATAAAAATACAGAAAAATCTAAAAAGTTTTCAAAAATGACTCTTTCTATGCCACGAGAGGTCACACAATGATTTGAGAGAAAAAAATAAATAAAAGTAGTAATTACAGACAGGGTAGAAACATACGGTACATATAATATATCAAGTGCAGTTTTACAGATTTGACAGTGGATATTCTGAATACAAGATACAATAGGGGAGAGAGCCCTGCTCTTGCCAGCTTACAGTCTAAAGGAAGAGGGGTGAAGACGTGGTAATACCCGTGGCTCTGGAACCTAGAGCCTGGCGCTCTACGCTGAGCCGCCTGTAATAATACATGTGACGCTACATGGCGCTGTTAGAGTCGCTCACCAGAATCTCCTTCATAAATGTGGTTTTGCGTACAGTGCCCGGCGTTCACCAGACGCTGCCTGCCGCTACGAGGCGCTACCTGCCGCCATCCCTTCATGAATAAACCCCATTGTTGTCTAATTTGCTTTTAAAGTTTCTTTTGAAGTGGAAAGAAATATACTTTTGCTACTACTACTGCTTGAGTAGAATTTCTGATGTCAGTGGACTCAAGAGGTTCCAGCAATCATCTTGTTCATTGAACCAACTCCCATACAAATCACAATCATCTTTCACTGGCCAAATGTTTTATTTTTTCTTCTCCTCTGCAATCAACCCATCTGTGTGTATTGAAGCTTTGGGCTGTCCTGATTACGGCACCCAGGGATCAGTTGGGGGGTTGGGTGCCTTGCTCAAGAGCACTTCACTCATGTCCCATGGCCAGGAATAAAAGCTGCAGCCCTTGGGTTACAAGGCCACATCCTTATCACTAGCATGCCTCCCAACTGTCCCGATTTTCCCGGGATTGTCCCGATTATTGCACAAAATCCCGCGGTTCCGGACCGTTAACAAATGTCCCGGGAGACCCTATGCCGTGGCGGTGTGCCTAGGGCCGCAACGACGCCGGCACCTTGTGAACACTACTAACTTCCTGGCGTGCGGGTGAGTGTGCGGGGGAGCGAGTGCGTGGGGGGCAGGCACGCGGCGGGCATGTGGGGGGGGGAGGGCGGCTGTCTGGGTTGGGGATAAAAAAAAGAACTTACGCAGGCTGGCATGCAGGGGTGAAGGCAGCCGACATTGCTGAAGGATCAGAGCTGGAGGGCGTGGCGGGGTGTGGTCGGGGCATGGCAGGGGGTGTGGTCGCGGGCATGGCAGGGGGTGTGGCTGTGGGCATGGCAGGTATGCACTAGGCCTCTTCTGCCCGTTATGGGGCACCACTAAGCCGTGTCTGCCCCCTTATGGGACATCACTAGGCCCCACGTCTGCCCCCTTATGAAGCGCCATTAGGCCACGTCTGCCCTTTATGGGGCAGAACACAAGCCTTTTCCCTTCCAGCAATCACCCTTGCTAGTGACTCTGTATTCTTAGGTCCGGGCAGGGAGATCAACATTTCAGCACCAACATGTTGTAATTTAAAGTGGACCAACACCCAGGATTTTGACTATCCTGGGTTTTGGTCCACTTCGGGGGGCACCCCGATCGGGCCATTCACAAACGGACGGCACGGGCGCGCGCACGATAGGGTAAGGTTTTTGGGGGGTTTTGGGGGGGTTTCACCCCGCGGGACATCCCGATCTCGGATGTGAGGGTGAGGGAGGTGATCTTATAGATTCCCGGGCCGATCACCCCTGGGTGTTGGTCCACTTTAAACTCAATTGCCTTGATTAAAAAAAAAAATCCCATGGTAGTAAAAAATTCACTTTATGAGAAAAAAGTGTAAGAATGTCACTGTTACTGAATCACCAACTAGAGCCTAAGCCTGAATCACCAGGCTAAGCCATCTGGACAACTAAGCATCGTAGAAGTGAAAGCAAGTGCGCTGATTGGTTGAGGGGGTCACTCTTTGCTTGAGCCTTCGCCGTGGGAGCTACTGGAAGGTGAGTGGATCAGGTAACTTGTGGGGATACACACTGCGGAGCAACCCAAATTGGGATTCCCCCGCAATGAGGAACAACATCCTGAAGAGCCAAAATCGGGTGTGTTGCATTGAGAAAGGGGCAACTACAGATAGGAATGAGGCAGCCTGTGAGTTCCTGATTCTTCCAGAAAGTTTCACATGTCCTCCCCCAGACAGCGATAGCTACCCAGTCTCATCCCCAGATATTTATCTCTGGACTGGTCACTCCCACCCCCTTCCAACTCCCCCCCCCCCCAAAAAAAAGGAGTTTCAGTCTCCTCCCTTTGGCATGTCTTCTCTGAGAACTATTAAAACTAATATGGGGCATAACATTTATAGGAAGGTACTACAATGCTGGTTCTGGTGATAAACGACTCAGTCAAATGCTGGGCATCTGATGGGCTCAAATACTGCAGTGAGATGTGGTTCCTAACCGAGGCCCTTATTTAACAAGGGATAGCGCCAGGTAGCGACTGGTGAGCGAACGGTAATGACGGTCACCGCCACGAGGACGCCGGCTCCCCACCACAATCACACATTTATCAAGCCGATCCTGCTTAGCGTCTGAGAGAGCGCCAGATAGCGAATCATTCATCATTATTCCAGCCTCACCCCCACAGCGCCAGCGAGCGACCTTGAACAGCGACAGGTATGACCTCTCGCTACCTGGCGCTCTCCAATGCATTTCAATGGAACAATCTTTAAATATTCATAATTAATTGTTATTAATGTTTTTTTTTTTTTTTAAATGTCAAAAATTCTGTGACCACTGCAATGTTAGATTTTTTTTTTTATGGTAAAAAAAAAAAAAAAAAAAAATTGTGCAGAATTGATATTACAGGTCTGATATTAATGTATTCATATTACAAAATGTTTTTAAAAACTTGTTTTTTTTGGTTTCTAAAAATATGGTTGTTTTAACCCATCGCCGCCAGCGCTCTGGGGTTTAAACATGCATTTCACAGCGCAAGAATTTTTTGAGCGTGATTTGTTAATGAATATGGTGGGAGCCGTTCGCTATGGCCATTCGCTATCATGCGCTCCCATACAGCGTGGAACCTGTCAAATAGCGAATCATCACCTTGTATTCAACATTACTGCACACCGACTGAGTCGCTATCAACAACCGAACAACGGCCAAGCACAGCGACTACTAGCGGGCGCTGTGAAAATACCGCTACAGTCGCTCAACTGTCGCTACCTGGCGCTATTAATAAATCAGCCTCCGAGTTTTCCATATCTTCGCCCCTACCCCCTCTTGGATGATTTATAGCATATGTATGGGGTCACTAGGAATTGCATATTTGTTATCAAATTATGAGGAACGTGCATTGAAACCTCATAATATTAATATGGGGTATAACATAGGAAGGTCCTAGAATGCTGGTTCTGGTGATAAACAATTCAGTCAAATGCTGGGCATCTGATGGGTCCAAATACTGCTGTGACATGTGGTTCCAAACTGAGTTTTCTATAGCTCCATCCCTACCCCCTCTTGGATGATTTATAGCATATGTATGGGGCCACTAGGAATTGCACATTTGTTATCAAATTATGAGGAACGTGCACTGAAACCTTGTAATACTTCATAAAGTTTGGCTGGTTATGGCTAGTTGTGTCCTAACAGCAGGTTCTCCACAGGAGGGTCGGTCTGGTTGCAGACTTTCCAACTCATTCCTAAGCCATGGGTGAGAATTGTAGCAGGGATTCCTTTGATGTTACAACCCCCTTTGATGCAGACTGTTCACTGATCTCCTTAGAAGCTGGTCCTTCTGCACAAAAGGTGACACGTCCTCACTGTTGGGTTAGCAAGTAGCATGGCAAGTAAATTCTTTTGTGACAGGAGACAGGGTCATATTGTAAGGTGAAATCGAATATTTCTCATCATATTCCTCGCAAAATCAGTCTGTCCAGCATCCGCATTCTCATGACTAGTTTAGCCCAAACAGATTGTAGATGCTAAGTATAGAGAGTGTCAGAAAACACCTTTGGTCCGCAGGAGGCGTGAATGCATACATACAGATGCACGCCCTCTCCGGACTTCTGTACTCCACGGAAACCTCCATTTCCAGGAGGACTCATTTGTCATGTCGCTGGCCACATGATTCCTCACCTGTTCCACTGTTTTGACCTTTTGCCGCCGGTCCTGATCTCCTGCTCATCTGACCCTGAATCTTGCCTCTTAGTTTGGTACCGCGCCTCTTCGTCTTGGGGTTTTCCGACCGCCTCGAGCACGACCCTGTAGGCAACTGCAGCTTAGTCTGACCTCCCCTGTGGGGGGGGCTCCAGTGAAGACCAGTGCTAACAGTAGATTCCATGCCCCGTAGGTTGGTCACTTCACCTTGGCAAAGCTGCCCCGCATTTTAGGGCTCCACCTTTGGGAGGTGTGCATTCGTACATACGCCCTCTCCAGACATCTGTTCTCCATGGAAACCTCCATTTCCAGGACCCATTGTCAGGTCACTGGCTGCCTGACTCTTTACCTGTTCCACCATTCCGACCCTTTGCTGCCATCCCTGACTCCTCACCTGTTCCACCGTTTTGACCCTTTGCTACCGGTCCTGACCTCCTGCTCGTCTGACCCTGATTCCGGCTCTTTGCTTGGTACAGCGTCTCATCGTCTTGGGGTTTTCCAACCACCTGGGGCACGACCCTGATGGCACCTGCAGCTCAGTCTGACCTGCCCTATGGGGGGGCACGGGCGAAGACCAGTGCTAACAGTAGATTCCATTCCTCGTAGGTTGGTCACTTTACCTTGAGTGTCAGAAAACTCCTTTGGTCCGCAGGAGACGTGCATGCGTACATACGGATGCACGCCCTCTCTGGACATCTGTCCTTCATGGAAGGCTCCATTTCCAGGAGAACTCATTTGTCATGTCAATGGTCACTTGACTCCTCACATTTTTCATCATTTTGACCCTTTGCTGCCTGCCCCAACTCCTCACCTGTTACACCGTTTGACCCTTTGCTGCCAGTCCTGACCTCCTGCTCGTCTGACCCTGATTGCGGCTCTTCGGTGGTACCGCGCCTCTTTGTCCTGGAGCACGACCCTGATGGCACCTGCAGCTCAGTCTGACCTGCCCTACGGGGGGCTTCAGTGAAGACCAGTGCTGGCAGTAGATTCCATGCCCCGTAGGTTGGTTACTTCCCCTTTGCAAGGCTGCCACGTCTTTTTGAGGCTCTACCTTTGACTGTCACATTTGACCAGCAACCTCTCAAGAGCTTCCACCATCCTGTTGCTCCTGTCGGCCCAACCTAGACAGAGAGAACCTATTGATATATTGTTATTTTCAACAAAGACATCCTGCTTTTGTTAATTGTAACAAAATGGACATATGAGTTTTTCGAGTACAAGACAATTTAATTTGAAGAAGCCGTTATATGTGGTATAGTGGTATTCAATATTTCTTCCATCATCAATGTAAAAGTATTTCTTTTCTTACACTTACACAATAAAACATCACCTTGTATCTTTACAGGTGGGCACAGGTTGCTATGGTGAGTAGAAGACAGCATCGTAGAAAGAATAATACACTATTGTAAAATAGGGGACAGTACTAATTTCCATAAACTTAAAAGCACCATCACCATGGTTGTTATATATAAACCACATGCATTAAATGTATTGTAAGTTGTGAATTGAAAATGCAATCTTCCAGGAATGTTTTATTTGCCATCTGCTTTCTCCAGCGACTTCCTCCTTTGTGCTGAGACTGAAAGGGTAACATACAGAGGCGACAGGGCTCAGGGAGCCATATATTGGAGTGGAAGGTTGGGATGGGCTATCTCTTCTACCTGCTGAGACTATAACAAACAAGATTAGTCATTCTGAAAAGCCTGCCAGCACCCTGGTGTGAGTTATATTGTATTACAGTTTACAAGACAATGAGCAGCTGATGTATCTTAATTGTTTCTATTGTTATCAGCTGTTATAGATTGTAAAGCAGTCATTAGCCTGCTACTGGAATGTAAATCGACATTATAGCGACACTGAGGGAAAGGTAATACCCGGCACTCTGGAAGCTAGAGCACCGGCGTTATACGCTGAGCTGCCTTTAATAATACATGTGACGCTACATGGCGCTGTTAAAGTCGCTCACCAGATTCGCTTTCATAAATGTGGTTTTGCGTACAGCGCCCGGCGTTCACCAGACGCTGCCTGGCGCTATCCCTTCTTAAATAAGCCCCTTATATAGATTAATTGAGTGTTTGTCCTGGGTAACAATTACCCCTTGCCCCCACTCTAGTGTCTCCGCCATGCATGAAACATATAACAGGTTGGTATAGGACCGGGGATCAAAATAGCAAACCTCTTTCTGAGTGGAGCTTCCAGTTGCTTTTAAATACCCTCACAGGTCACAATACCTCACACCATATTCAGAAACCATCTATGATTGAATTTTTTTCAATTATTCTTTTTTATGTTAAAAAACGTTGTCGCAAGGAGTGACATGAAAAAAGTGACAAGTGCTCAAGACAATAAAAGAACATCCATACGGTTCCAGTAATACATCTCTTCCCTCTCCTTATTGTGCGACGCAATGATTTGCTTTTTAAATCTTGACAAAAAAGGCAGGTGGACATGTTTCACTGTTCTTTTTCAACACACTATTTTATACTGTCTAAGGATTAAACTGGACCTAAACCCAGGATTTTGACTATCCTGGGGTTTGGTCCTTGCCCCAGGGGCACCCTGATTAAGGATGCCCCGCTGTGTGAAACCCCCAGGTCACCTGAACAAATTCACCTCTTCCCAGTCCTACGGCACATGCACAGCCGCTCGTCCAATCAGCGTGCTGGCGGCTGCATCCCCCGCTACCCTCTAACTGGGAGCTTGCCCGCACCGGCCATTTACAAATACCTGACCCGGGCAGACAGCCTGCTAAAGGGATAGCAGGGATGCAGCCGCTGCTTGAACATGCGCCGTTGGACTGGGTACGAAGGTGAGTTTTAGGGCAACGCCCCGGGGTGAGTGAGTATGCCTACCCTGGAGACTCCTAAACGCCAGCGTGCGTTTTGGTCCTCTTTAAGCATATCCTATATTAGTCAAATGTTGCATCTTATTTAGGTTAATTTACAAAACATGACCTTTAAGGCAATTTATACACTCACATGCAATCTGTCTGGAATGGTAGGAGCTGCTCAGCATGTGATATCAGGTGGTGTACGGCCACCTACAGTCCAATAATACATGTCTAATTAATATTGCATATATCCCCTATATTTTAAATTGGACCAAAACACAGGATTTTCCTGGGTTCTTGCCCTGGACCCCCCCTGATCAGGAATGCCTTTCTGGAAGGATAGCAGGGATGCGGCCGTTCATGCGCCGTTGGACCGGATAACAAAGTGAGAGAAAATCTTATAGACTCCGGTTTTGGGTCAATAAGAGATTTCAGATTTTGCAATTCTTTAACTCAGGAACTTGGCTTCAACTGATCCAACGTTCACAAATGACTGGTATGCCCAGCCTGATAATACACAGTCTAATTTTGTGCCATCTATGTATGTTACTTACAGGAACCAGCAGTGAATGGAGCTGCAAGATCCCCAAGAGTGGCCAACATTACCAGTAGAGATGAGCGAACTTCTCAAAGATTCGATTCGGGCGATTCGCCAAATTTCTCAAAGAAATTCGAGTTCGTCCGAATCGAACTTTAGCGAATCGCTCATCTCTGGTGGGAGCGGGGAGGCCGGCTGCGCTGTCAGCTGCCATCAGAGGACGTGTCATCAGAGGAAGCCGGCTTCCTCTGATGACGCGTCCTCTGATGACAGCTGACAGCGCAGCCGGCCTCCCCGCTCCCACCATGCCGGCATTTTTTTTTTTTTTATTTCAGGGAAAATTCGGTCAGCACGAACCACTAAAAATTCGGGTTCGTGCTGAATCGAATTTTCCCTGAAATTCGGAGCGAATTCAGGTTCGTTAGAACCGATTCGCTCATCCCTAATTACCAACTATGTGCGTGTCCATCAAACCAGCCATTCCTATTAGTTATCTACTGCTTGAAACAAATCAGAAGACCATACCAGTTTCCCTGTCCCTCACCAATATCTGGTTCTAAAATATTTTTGCTGGTCAGTCTATTCTAGCATTTGTTACATGGATACCTGGAGAAGCGACCTGTTTGCGGCCAGACAGTCGCCGAACGGGTGGGAACCAGCACCACACTCGTCCTAGATCACCTCATGGATAGTTCACTTATTTGCTTTGATTCTTTGATTGTTTATCCTGCACTTTTGTTTTGCTTTGGTGTACTTTTGCTAAAATTATCTCAAATAATCATGGGCGCTGTACGCTGAGCCACCTGTAATGATGAATCGACAATTTCTATGGGGTGCACTACTTATTCCATTTAACATGTGCTCATACCGCAGTAAATGCAATCACTAGTTTGGGAGTGGACATAGAAAAACATGGACATTGTGCTTTGTGTATTTGTATGTAAATGTTTTTATGAAATTTCATGTGTAAATAAAAGTGATATATTTTTGAGGATATAAGTTTGCGAATATTTTTTGGTGCTCCCTAAGGGAGGAAGGTGTGGTTTTTTTCCATGTCCACTCCCAAACTAGTGATTGTAATGATGAATCGGACGCTACTTGGAGCTGGTGCTCACCAGAATCGCCTTCATAAATGTGGTATTGCGTACAGCGCCCGGCGTTCACCAGACGTTGCCTGCCGCTATGAGGCGCTACCTGGCGCTATCCCTAGATGAATAAACCCCTTAATTTATCACTCCACAAGCAAGCAGGCAATACCCCAGACAAAGAAAACTGGTCTGATTAGTTTGCGAGAACAATTGTAAGGTTACTTTATAAGGAAAGAAAGGAAAAAGATGCAATAAAGCCAAGTAAATAAAAAATTACAAAAATACAGTTCTCAGTAGGGAACAAACGTATCTTAGTTAAGTGGTCCTGGTTCCATGGTCATTCAGGTTCTTCAAGTTTCAGAAGCAGGGCAAAAATGGCCATGAAGTGTTTCCGGGTTGAGGAGAGAAAGAAGTGCTTCTCCAAAGCAGCGTGGAATGCTTTTTTCCAGCATAGGACCACACCTCTTGACCAATTACAGGTCCACAAAATTGTCCAATGGTTGAATTCCATATATGCAACCTATTAACCTTTCTCCTATTATCCAATCCCAGATCGACACATATACCCAAAGGAAACAAGCCGCATGGTTTCAGCCATCTTGGAAAACAGTCTTCGGCCATTTTAGAAGGGATAGCGCCAGGTAGCGCCTCGTAGCGCCAGGCAGCGTCTGGTGAACGCCGGGCGCTGTAGGCAAAACCACTTATATGAAAGCGAATCTGGTGAGCGAATCTAACAGCGCCATGTAGCCTCACATGTATTATTACAGGCGGCTCAGTGTATAGCGCCGGCGCTCTAGGCTCAGGAGCGCCAGGTATTACTTTTCACTCAGTGTCGCTCTCCCATACATTTCAATGGCCGTTCATTTGCTTGTGTTTTAACAGGGGGTTTGACATTTTTTTTTTTTTTTGCTCCAATCATTGTGTGATGTCTTCTGGCTGCAAACAAACACTTTTAGAAACTTTTTTGACTTTTTATATTTTTATGCAGAATTGTCATTACAGGTCTGGCACTAAAGTGTTAATGTCGCAGTGTTAAAACAATGTCATTCCATGTATTTTCGCTTTGTTACTGGTGGATATGTGTTCAAAAACAGACTTTGATCACACAGCGTCTGGCGCTCTATACTACAGCGCCCAGCTTTAGAGCGGCGACGATGTGTGTGTCCTTTTTTGATAAGTATGGTGTGGAGCGCCGAGTGCCGGACGCACTGAGCTGGCGCTACCTCTCGCTTGCTGCAGCGTTGTGCAGTTGTTAGAGCGCCCAACACACATCACATTCATGAATGCTGGGCAGGTTACTAGAGCGACCAAGGCACTCCGTTACAGAGCACGATACCCGCTTACAGCGTCTACTAGAGGACGCTCTAAGCGCCGCTATACATCTGGCAATACGTGGCGCTAGTAGTGAATCAGCCTCCACATGCCACCCCATCTGGAATCGGCGGTGATTGCACAGAGGGAGGGTGGGGTGGCTGTGCGGTTACAAAAAGCTTAAGGCTCATCTTTAAAGTTTTGGAATATGCAATCAAGTGGAAGAATTGTAATCTTGTTATGGCTAATATTTTCGATTTTGACTTTCCTGGGTTTTGGTCCACTTCCCTGGGGCTCCCCGAGCGGGGGTGCCCCGCTGTGTGAAACCCCCCAGATCGCTAGCTTTAAAGCGGACCTTCACTCTGAATAAGAGTCTATCTTATATGTTTCCCACACCCTGTACATACAGATTGCCCACATTAATCCGGACCTTCACCCTGAATAAGAGCCTATCTTATATGTTTCCCAAACCCTGTACATACAGATTTCCCACATTAATCTGGACCTTCACTCTGAATAAGAGTCTATCTTATATGTTTCCCACACCCTGTACATACAGATTGTCCACATTAAAAATTATCCTACCTGCATCTACTGCATGTTATGAGCCTTTAAACATCCAAGATGGCGGCTTATGGAAGCCGCCATCTTATCAGGCAGCCTGCAAACAGGAAGTGCCTCCTGACTGTGCTGCTCTGCATTCTGGGACTGCTGACCTTTACCTGACCCCAGCTCTGCTCTGTCTGAGCAAAGCACAGCTATAACCCGACCCCCTGTACCTTATCCCACTCTCCTCAGTAAGTGTGATGCTTCTGAGTCAAGATGGCGGCGCCCGTATCCTAAATTCCTGAACAGAGTTGCAGCCCAGTGGGGGAAAGAATAATAAGTTAGTGACTACAAACGTAAAATATATTAATTTTAGATGCTGGGGAACCGTTTTTTAAGAGTTTGGGCTTTTCATTAAATTACGCTGAAGGTCCGGTTTAACTTACCTCACCCCGCTCCTACGGTGCGGCTCGTCCAATCAGCGCGCTCGGAGCTGCTGAGCTATGCACGTCTAAGCGACGTCTTAGCTCAGCGGCTGGCGGCTGCATCTCGCGCTTCCCTCCAACATGCGCCCTGCTAGAGAGAAGCGTGAGATGCGGCTGCGGCTCAGGCATGCGCCGTTGGACCGGGATTCAGGTAAGGTTCCTGGGCGTCCTGGGGGGTTTCACACAGCAGGGCATCCCGATTTTGGATGCCCCGCAGGGAGGGATTGGATCGGCCCAGGAATCTTATAACCATCCTGCTGGGTGTTGGTCCACTTTAACCATTTTTTAATCAGACTTGTACAGCCTAATTGACTTTTTGATGCTGCGTCTGGGAAGAGAAGCTTCTGATACCTGGGCCTCCTGCTTGTTAGCAGCCAAGTGTGAAGCAATGGGGATTATCTTTTCAAGTACAAAGTATCACTGTATATCTTGCTATAATAAGTCTATCAAATCACTTATTATCTAATATTCTATCAGAGCAATGAAATATCACCATATATCCTACAGAGTGCTATAGAGCATTATACAAAGGAGCGCATCATAGAAAGAATAGAACACAATGGTAAAATAGGGGACAGTGGTAATTTCCGCAAACATGAAAGCGCCGCAGCTGTCACATATAGAAAAGACACACGGAACTTATTGTAACGCATGAAAAACCTACTCTCTTCTGCATTGCTTTATCTGTCATCCTGCCTTCTCGGGTAACATCCTCCTTTGTATTGGGAGTGAAGGGAATATATGGATAGCATTGGAAATGCATTTAAGTGCGCCTGTGTATTTTACAATTCCAACACAACAATGACACAACAATAGTTACGAGCTTAATGTTCATTGTAACACAAAAAAAAAAAAAGTGTAAGAAAAAAAATGTGCTGGAAGCTTTAAAAGAAATCTACAAAGAGCGATAGACAGGAGCGGGCGAGCAGCATGACGCACGCCACAATGACTAATAAATGGGAAGCTAATTATATAGGATTTTTTTTTATGTCTATTGAGTGAAAGAATATAGAAAGAAAAAGCTTACCAATGCTTTGTGTTTATGGACGTCTGATTAAATGGTTACATCGGGCCAGATTTCGCTGTCTAGACCCCACAGGGGGCGCCCTTCAATGCAAGCCAGAGAAGGTTGTTCAGATTATCATGGGGTGCATCAGCTTTCATAACTTTGCCTTAATCGGGAGGGTGGCAGCATATTTGGAGGAAACAGCCCCCGTTTATGCTCCAGAGATTCCAGGTAGAGATGAGCGAACTTTTGAAAAGTTCGATTCGGCCGATTCGCCGAATTTCACAAAGAAATTCGGGTTCGGCCGAATCGAACTTTTACGAAGTTCCCCATCAAAAATGCCGGCATGGTGGGAGCGGGCCGGCAAAGCCGGCCGGCCCGCTCCCACCATGCCGGCATTTAAGAAGCAAAAAAAAAGCATTTTTGCCGGCATGGTGGGAGCGGGCCGGCCGGCTCCGCTGTCAGCGGAACCGGCCGGCCCACTCCCACCATGCCGGCATTTGAGAAAAAAGGCAAACACTTACCTGCAGGTCCGGAGCGTGGAGGCCGGCGCCGCTCTCAGCTGTCATCTGAGGGCGCGCCGGCCCGCTCCCACCATGCCGGCATTTTTTTTTTTTAATTTCAGGAAAAATTCGATCGGCACGAACCACAAAATATTCGGGTTCGTGCCGAATCGAATATTTCCTGAAATTCGGCGCGAATTCCGGTTCGTCCGAACCGGTTCGCTCATCTCTAATTCCAGGTCATCTGTATGCCGGCACCCAGAGCCATGCGGGGCCAAACCATTTGCCAGCATTTCGTAGACTCCATTTTCTCATAAATTTGTTTTTGTTTTTCTACATTTACGTCATTTTTTATTTTTTTATATCCCTTGCCTTGTCTGGGTGTGATTAAATCCAAAACAAAATTCTTTTTTTTTTTTTTGGTAATAATTTTCTAATTGCTGGGTTATTGCACTGGAACTGTGGATAGAGGTCAACAAAAAATTGATATATAAAAATGTGCCTGTCGGGCCTAGCTTAAGCTTTGGAACCCCCCACAACCCAAAGTCCAGCATGGCAGGTTAGGGGGATGTAACCCGGCTTTGTGTGTTTGCAGCTTGCTGTGCTTTAAACCTCTTCAGCCTTTGAAGGACAACTTGTTTGGCCTTCAGCCTTTGAAGGGCAACCTGGTTGGCTTCCACCAGAGCCCCAAAAAGCATGTCCATCTACTGGTGATAGAGCTGCTTCTCCACAACCACTGCCAGGTCTTCATGGAGCAAACTGGTGGTCCTTCGCACTACTTCGTTATGATGAAAAGTGTTGCTGTTGGCCCGCCAGTTTTCCTTCATGATTTGGTGCTGCCTTACCAAAAACAGGTGATGCCTGGCTGTAGGCCAGGCCTATCTTCCTTCTACGCATTTTGTGGAGCTGGTGGGGCTGCGACTGGCATAATGAAGCTTAAGCTGCCGGGAGGAGTGGTGATGGCCAGTGTCGGCGGTGCCAGCAGCTGGTGGAGGAATGCAGATAATATTGGGGGTCTCATTCAGATATTCAGGATGTCCTTCCTCCAGCTCATTAATTTCATCCAGGTGAGGTTCTGTCTGTGTGGAGCAAGGTCAACACTAGTTTTTCCCAATGTTACCACGCAATCTCCAGGGCCCAAAACTTTACCCTGGGTACACCCTCCTCCTTCACCCTGCTCCTTGACCTTTACATCTAAAGTTCATTCATTGACCTCATCATTTTTTGTACCCTGCTCCCTCAATGGCTGACTGGTGGGTTGACCCAGCTTCGATGTTGTCTTGGTGGTAGCCAAACCAGAGGGGCAAGCTGTGGCTGCAGGTGGTGGGTCCTCCGGCCGAGGTGCTGCTGGTTGGGGTGCTGAAAATTCAAGGTAAATGCACTGGTAGTGCACAGTATATGTGGTCCTTCACTACAAGGGATACACACTAGTTCCACATCGACGTGAGCCCTCAAATTATGGTCTGCTCACACCCATGTTAGGGGTTACATATAATAGTTGCCTAAAACCCTTGGTGTCACACAACATATGTTACACAGACAAGACCTCAAAGTTGGCTCAAGGTTGATGGGTGGGGTGTTTGGTTGGCCTTCTGCCCCCCTTGCCAAGCTACACTTTGCTAACAAGTCTTACCACTGGTGGGCACATGCCATCTATCGGTGTCCATGGTGCCCGAAACCCCCTGGTAGGTGTTGGGGTGGAGCATCCCCAATACCCGCGCCTGAGCATGGGTACATTTTAGAGTTTTGGTGAGTATGCCAACAGTTTTCAAGCTAGAATCAAACAAAGGGAAAGGTGACTTTAGTGGGTTGTCCAATGTTTCCTGTACAAGCAGCCCTCTGGATGTTGAGCACTTACCCCTCAGCCCGTCTGGTGCTGAGTTTCCCGCATAAGCACAACCTTCAGGTCATGCCACTTTTTCTAGGCCTAGGCTTCATCCTTGGGTTCTGGCCCTGCCCCGTCACATTGCGGGATGTCTGCAACCATAACTGCTCCTGCAATGCTTTGGAGGTTGAGCAGGACTGGGATCCAGCCAATCGATCATAATATTTGGCAAAACCATCCAGCAGAACCTCCAGCCAGGCATCATTAAATTGGCCACGCAACTTGCCCCTTGTTATTTTGCATCCAGAGTGAGAGGCCGATGCTGTGGCATGCTGAGTGGTGTCTTGGCTGAAGTGGGGTCACTATGCCCACTCACATGCCCAGATTCCAGGCTACTGGCCAGGGAAAGATCAGGCCTGGCTGTGGCAACGCTGCTCAGCTTTTGGCAAACCTGTTGGCTCCTCGTGGGGCTCCACTGGGGAGTCCACAGTCCTGGGGTCCGCATAGTGTTCCGGTGTCCTGACCGTTGGTTGGTCCATGGTGGGCTGAGTTCGGGGAGCCCTGTTTTTCTGACAGCCGCTGCTGATGCCTTAAACTGCTGCAGGTGACCCGCTAGTGGCTAGTGTGGGTGTGAGCAGGGGAGTGCCAGTAGGATGAAAGGTGGGTCCTGGGGCTGGGGCTGTGGTACCTTGGCCAGGTGCTGCCGGTTCCTCGGCCATGCCTGTGGTTCTGCTCTGAGGGCTATGGTGGCGTCTATTTTGGTCGGCAGTGACAAGCATATCTGACCCTCACCTGTGTTCCTTTATACCTGAGTGGGTAATTGTATTGTAAACTATTTTGTTGAATTAACAGCCCCTCAAATGGGCAAGCAACCTATAGGCTACATTCACATCCACCTTCATTGGCGAGCCAGGCTGGAAGCAAATATGATTTAATTACTATTTGCTGCACATTAATCTCCAATATTTCTATTAGAGATTAATATTATAAATATTGCAAATACTAATAATCGTATCAGCCCTAGCACCATCAATCTGTTACAAACCAATGGTCGCTGAGGCTGTCCTCACACATCCAGTGAAGTTTCCCAAGAAATATCTTCCCTTAAATGCCGCGCACATACAATCTACTGTGTGAGAAATGATCCACCACACACGCCGTAAGATGTATTTATGAAAAGGGGTTTAATTCACCAGCATGGTAAATAACCTTCACTAACCCAATATGTTCCCAAAGTTTCCCCAGGTAACCTTAAATGTTACACATAGTTATTACATGATATGTTACAATAATGTTATAATGGAGAGAGAGATACTTAGCCATTATTCCTCAGGTAGGGGTTGCTGTCCATATTCAATACTTCTGCAACCAGTCTCCTAATCTACAAACACTAGGGGGTGTGGCCAACATTCCCCGCCTCCTGGGTGGGTCTGCATTGCCCTGCCTACAACCTGCCTCTGTGACATTAGATGAATATCCTATAAAGTCATATAACTTTCACAATATGCATGTTATCGGATTCATGATCCCCATTAAATGTTAGTTAAATGAACCCAAACACTAAATACATGTCATACTAAGTCTGATACTATGCAGATTATCATTCTCTGGCCAATACATGTATGCTATGTTTAATATCAAATGAAAGGTCTTATAATCCTGAATAAGAGTATAGTCATAACTGTTATACATCGCTCTTCAAAAATCTCATCTAATGCCTGTGTCTAATGTGTATTTGAAGGTCTGAGCCTGAATCTACTCTAATTAGGAATTATTTTTCAAGAGGAAATGACCTGCAGCTCAGAATACACCTCAGCTATTGAGGCACCTTGTTGGAAGCTAGGTGTGAATATAGTCTATTGTATTAATGGGACATGGTCTGTTCACTATCAACGAATGGCAGGATCTCAGGGTCACGTCCTATTTTAGTGTTACTAAGAAATGGGGGATATCTGTAATCATATAGTGTAATAACTATACATGTAATTATTACACTTCCTTGACTATTATCTATAGATGATTCATTCTGACATATTCAGCCTTGAAGGAAGCGTTGTTACATCATTCTACCCCTATAGGTCTCTCTACAATTTACAATCAAATATAGAATATCATTAGGGATGAGCGAACCGGTTCGGAAGAACCGGAATTCGCTCCGAATTTCAGGGAAAATTCGATTCGGCACGAACTCGAATTTTCCCTGAAATAAAAAAAAAAAAATGCCGGCATGGTGGGAGCGGCCCACCATGCCGGCATTTGTTTAAAAAGCAAACACTTACCTGCATGGTCGGAGCGTGGAGGCCGGCGCCATTCTCAGGCGCCCTCTGATGACGCGCCCTCTGATGACAGCTGAGAGCGGCGCCGGAGCGTGGAGGCCAGCGCCGCTCTCAGCTGTCATCAGAGGACGCGTCATCAGAGGGCGCGTCATGAGAGCGGCGCCGGCCTCCACGCTCCGACCATGCAGGTAAGTGTTTGCTTTTTAAACAAATGCCGGCATGGTGGGAGCGGGCAGGCCGGCTGCGCTGTCAGTGGGCAGGCTTCCGCCGCCCGCTGACAGCGTAGCCGGCCTGCCCGCTCCCACCATGCCGGCATTTTTTTTTTCAGATGAGCGATTCGTGAAAGTTCGATTCGGGCGAACCCGAATTTCTTGGGGAAATTCGGCGAATCGCCCGAATCGAACTTTCAAAAAGTTCGCTCATCTCTAAATATCATTGTTAAACTTTTGGGCAGCAACAATCTGCCAAGAGGTTGCTAATGAGAAGCTGAGAAAGCAGGGAAAACCCCTTTTTCTATAGAAAAACCTAAAAAAGCTCTCGTATGGTATAAGTTCTAAGCTATTTCACAAAAGTCCAGTTAAAATTTTTTGGTGTGGAATTCTTGCTGCTCCAATCATCAAAATGAACAAACTCAACTCCTCCCAGTCCTACTGCGCATGCACAGCCTCTCGTCCAATTGGATCTGCTTGCCTAAAACGAAGGCTTAGACGAAGTGGATCCGAGCACGCCAATTGGATGAGAGGTTATGCATGCGCCGTAGGATCGGGAAGAGGGGAGCGTGCTGGCGGCCACATCCCCGGCTACCCTCTAACATGGAGCTACTAGAGGGATAGCGGGGATGTTGCTGCCTCTCGCGCATGTGCCGTTGGACCAGAACAAAAGATGAGTTCATGGGCGACCTGGGGGTTTCACATGCCGATTTTGGATGCCCCGGGCGAGGGAATCAATTGGGCTTATCTCTGTGGGTTTTGGTCCACTTTAAGACGGCTACAGTAAATGCCAGATCAAACAGGGTAATTTATTTCTACAAATTGCACAAAGCCCCTGGCACCACACATTACAAAGTACAAACCCCCAAGATACATGAATAAAACACAACATTTTTTGATGCTTTGTGGATAGGAACATGTGTGCATGACACACTCAGTTAAGAATGAAAATGTTATTGTTATGAGAAAATAATAGGTGGACATTTAAAAATACCAAATGGCCATTTGCAACATTTTTATGCTGGTTAGGGGTCCCCTACGTGTGTCCATCCTTGTATTATTTATTGCTCTGGAGCGTTATGATGCCAGTGGGACCTGTAGTCTGTTTGGCTTGATCTCCCTGTGTTGAAAGCCATTGAGAACTACACGGGCAGGCTGATTCATTACTAGCGCCAGCTATCAGCAGATGAGCGTCTGTATAGCGGTGCTAAGGGCGACCGCTAGTATACACTGTGATCGGCTATCTGGCGCTGTAACAGAGTGCAGTTGCTGTAGTAACCTGGCCAGCATTGATGAATGAGATGTACGTTGGGCGCTCTAACACCAGTACAGCGTTGCAGGCAGCGAGAGGTAGCGCCAGCTCAGTGCGTCCGACTCTCAGCGACTCACACCATATTCAACAAAAAAAACAGACACACACAGCATTGGCGCTCTGGATCTGGTCGCTATAGCATAGAGCGCCAGACGCTGTGTGATTAAAGTCTGTTTTTGAACACATATCCACCAGTAACAAAGTGAAAACACACGGAATGACATTGTTGTAACATTGTAACATTAATACTTTAACGCCAGACAATTCTGCATATAACTATAAAAAATCTAAAATGTTTTCAAAAATGACTCTTTTTAGGCCAGGAGAGGTCACACAATGATTTGAGATAAAAAAAATATATTAAAAACTAAAAACCCTGTTTAAACAGAAGAAAGGGAATGTTCAAAGAAATGGAAGCTAGAGCGCCGGCGCTATACACTGAGCCGCCTGTAATGATGAACCGTACGCCACATGGGGCTGTTAGAGACGCTCACTAGATTTGCTTTCATAAATGTGATTTTGAGTACAGCGCCCAGCGTTCACCAGGCGCTGCCTGCCGCTACGAGGCGCTACCTGGCGCTATCCATTGATGAATAAACCCCAAAGAGAGGAACTGGAGATGATTGGCCTGGCTGGAAAGGAAGGAGGCGTGGACGGTGGTCAAGAGTAATGGCAGATTGGCTGTCCATCACCCTGACGAAGCTCTGGTGGTCGAAGCGAAACACATGTCGGAGGATGGACGGCATAGCCATGCTCCCCTTCGCATCGGTAGATTTCTGAGGCTGTGACCTTCTTGGCATAGTTGTCCCCGGAGTGCGGGCTGCTGAGCTACTACCTGGACCCATGGTGGTGAGACAGGTATGGCGATGGTGGCAGGAAGGCCACCAGGTCCAGGGTTAATGCTTCTCATGCCCAGAAGCTTCTGCACCAGCCTCTAAGCTTTAACACATACATATACAAGTGCCATTGTAAGGCTTACTTGTTCCATGTCTGGATTCCACATTTGAGGAGCGACCTAAAGCATTAACTTATAGCATCCCTAACATTGTGTTTTATCAATGTGTCCTGAGGTTTGGTACTTTGTGATGTGCGGTGCCAGAGCTTTGTGCAATTTGTAGAAATAAATTAACCTGTGTGATCTGGCATTTATTGCAGCCACCTATTTCCTTGTGCCAGCTCCACACTCAACCATTAGTCCTTTTTAGTGTTTTGCATAGCAGAGTATTTACTTTCTGACATTTAGCGATGAAGGCCCCTCAGTTTAGGGATGCACCAGGTGATTCCCTGGTAACCTGGTGGTAATTTACTGCTGGAGGGCTATGTCTTTTTTTGAGGGGCCCACTCTGACTTTTGCTATGGGGCTCTGTGATACCTTTGTACACCTATGTACACAATACAAGCAGGTCCCTCTAAAATGCACCATGAGGGAGGTGCAGCACTGACAAGTGCAGAGCCCAGACCAGGAAGTGTGCTCTTATACTCACCCCACCCCCTGCATTCTGCTTTCCATTATCTGCATCTCAGGTGACATGGGGGCCCCATGGCAGCTTAAGTCTCTAGTCTGGACCAAAGGAATAGCTAGGCATTCAGGCACCCGGGGCAAAGATTCAAAATGATGCCCCCACCTGTTTTCAGGACCTGTTTGGCACCTCCCTGACCTGCTGAACCTGGGACAGGTGCCCTTCCTGCTCCCCCTAGCTACACCCCTAGTCTGGACCACTTAATGTGGGAAGCAAAATACAGGAGCTGCATATATGCCAAGTGTCTCCTAAAATAACCCCCTCCTACCTGGTCAACCGGTGATCATCTGATCTCACCCAGGATTTTGTGCCCCCGGAGTCGCTGCTCCTATGGATGTCACAGCCAACTGGCACCCGCTTTTAGCTATCTCCAGCTGCCGCTAGCATCAGTTCTGGTCTTGGTTGATAGGCAGAATACGCAGAATACAAGTGGATCCCTCTAAAATGCACCATGAGGGAGGTGAAGCACTGACATGTGCAGAGTGCAGGCCAGGAAGCATGCTCTTATACTCACCCCAGCTCCTGTACTCTGCTTCCCATCATCTGCATCTCAGAAAGGGGGCATGGGGTGCCCCATGACAGCTTAAGTCTCTAGTCTGGACCAGAGGAATAGCTAGGCTTTCTGGCACCCGGGGTCAAAGATTCAAAATGGTGCCCCCCTACCTGTTTTCAGGCCCTGTTTGGCACCTCCCTGACCTGCTGAACCCGTTGCAGGTGCCCCCCTGCTTCCCCCTAGCAACACCCCTGGTCTGGACCACTGAGTGTGGGAAGCAAAATACAGAAGCTGCAGAGATGGCAAGTGGCAAGTGTCTCCCGAAATAACCCCCTCCTACCTGGTCATCTGATCTCAACCAGGATTTTGCGCCCCTGTCACACCTGGAAAGAGCTGCTGCTCCTATAGACGCCGCAGCCTACTGGCACCCGTTTTTAGATATTTCCGACAACCGCCAGAGTCACTTCTGGTCTTGGTTGGCAGGCATTGCATTGGGCAGACATTGCCATCCAGACATGGAGAAGATGTCGCCCAGGGTATAGCGGAGCGGAAGTGATGGCACACTGCTGTAAGCCACGCCCATAAACCACACCCTGTAAACAATCCATACCCATAAAGCACACCCTGCCACAGCCACTACCCTGTAAACTGGTCCCCAAGGCTGGCTCTCTGGAGCTGGGGTGAGTATGGTAGCATCGTGCTTCCCAGACACACTCTGCGCCTTTTTGTTCTACACATACCTTTTCCACACAAGTTCTTTGAGGACATGGCAGGGGGAATTTAAAGTACCCAGGGGGCACTCCAGTACAGTGCAGGGCTAAAAGGCAAGACTCTGCTTGGTACCCCCTACCTTTCTCATTGTACATCTAGCCCGGACCCAGAAATAGCCCCGTGTCCCAGCAATGTGGGAGCACCTTTTCAATTAAAGAAGGGCGCCAGCGCTTTAAGGCCTGCGCTTCCTCCAGAAGCTGACCAGCCATGGTAATGGGGGGGGGGGAGATTGGGGGAAGTGACCTCAGGTGGGGAGGGGGAGTATAAAGGGGCTTGGTTGCCCCCTCCCCTTCCTCTTTGACCCCCCAATCTCCTCCTGGAACAAGCTTTCCCACCCTCCTGCCCTCTATTTGGGTGATGGAATGGTTTAATTGGTCACGGTGGAAGGACGTTTAGGTATTGCACTGCATTTTTGTTAACTTTATAATAATAATAAAAAATTATACATTTATGTATTTATGTTTAAATGGATTGAATGTTTATAATTCTAATTTTATGTCAATGCGTATGTATCGCGGATGTTGTTATTACATGTTTTAGTTGCTGTGATTTCTAGGTATGTGTGTGTTTTTATTGTCACAGCCGTTGGGTGGTCTCCTTTTACAAGTTGGGGTCTGAGATAGCAAGGAAATGGGTAACAGAAGGAGGCCAGGAGGGTAAATGTCTGAGATTTTAGGGGAGGGGAGGGGCAGAAGGGGGCGAGTTGGATCCTGGAAGTTAGCCCTGTTGAGCTCCCGGGCCTAAGAGGAATGTGGCCGAGCTCAAAATTGGCTTGTGCTTTCTCCGGATCGGGAGATATTTGAGTCTTCTGATCTGCCTCGCCTCCCTCTCTTTTGCTAGCTCATTTGTGGTGGAAACCTCAGACCCGGATTAGGAATGGGGGGGGGGCTTAGTTTGCACTTGGAATTTATTACTATTTTGTTGAAGCTGTGGCTGATTAAATTCTCTCATTCCAAAGAAATGGTTGTCCGGATGGTTATTTGGGAAAGGGTGCAGGTGGTGGCAGCTGAAGGTTTATGGAGCGCTATCCCAGTCAAGAGATGAAGCAGTAGTCGGACGCCAGACTGTTCTGAAACATTTTATTACATGTGTCAGTGTTCATTGAACTTTTAATGAACTTATAATTGACCTCTGGCTGTTGTAAGTAGGAATTCCAGTGAATGAAATATAAATTATTCAGGTTTAATTATAAGCAATTAGTCTTTGTAAGCAGAGCACAGTAATCTCTCTGTATGTTGGGTGGACAATGCATGATAGCTTGTCTCTTTTTCTGTGTGTCAGCCTCATATATAGGCAGCCTAGGAATAATTGCTTTATTTATGTATGTGCCAGCTATAGTTTCAACAAACTATTTTTTTAAATGTTATTTATTTTTTTTAATTAATTATGACATCAGAAAACAGATATACATGTTGAGCATAGGCTCTGTTATACATTGTACAGTACCATTAATAAAAATACATGTTGAGCATAGGCTCTGTTATACATTGTACAGCACCATTAATAAATATACATGTTGAGCATAGGCTCTGTTATACATTGTACAGCACCATTAATAAAAATACATGTTGAGCATAGGCTCTGTTATACAATGTACAGCACCATTAATAAATATACATGTTGAGCATAGGCTCTGTTATACATTGTACAGCACCATTAATAAACATACATGTCAGGCTCTGTTATACATTGTACAGCACCATTAATAAATATACATGATGAGCATAGGCTCTGTTATACATTGTAAAGCATAGCACCATTAATAAAAATACATGTTGAGCATAGGCTCTGTTATACATTGTACAGCACCATTAATAAATATACATGTTGAGCATAGGCTCTGTTATACATTGTACAGCACCATTAATAAACATACATGTCAGGCTCTGTTATACATTGTACAGCACCATTAATAAATATACATGATGAGCATAGGCTCTGTTATACATTGTAAAGCAGAGCACCATTAATAAACATACGTGTTGAGCATAGGCTCTGTTATACATTGAACAGCACCATTAATAAATATATATGTTGAGCATAGGCTCTGTTACACATTGCACAGCACCATTAATAAATATACATGTCGAGCATATGCTTTGTTATACATTGTACAGCACCATTAATAAATATACATGTTGAGTATATGATCTGTTATAGATTGTACAGCAACATTAATAAAGGTACATTCCAGGCAAAAAGTTAATGTTATCTGCTTTCTGCGCTCCCCGTACTGGCTGCGAGGAGCTGCATCTTGCATTGAGCCTGCTTATTATTTTCTAACAAGCCCAAGTGAACTCCCTTCCTTGTGCTGGGCCTCTCATGCTAGAACAAGTCATGAGCTCTGCATGTATCTCCATGGGGAACTGTAAATTCAAATGGGGGACCCTGAATATTGAGTCAGAAGAAAGGCTCAATCGGTTTTATCAGGGAATTTAAAGTGCTGGAGAATAAAAGATGCAGCTCCTGACAACCACTATAAGGCAAGCTGTCCAAAGCTCAATACTGACAGTTTGTAATCCTTCCCCCTAGTCTCCTCCCCTCTTCCTTTAGACTGTAAGCTCCTCAGGGGCGGGTCTCTCCTATTGTATGTTGTATTCATAATATTCATTGTATACTGTAACACTGCATTTGTAATAGTCTATGTACTGTATGTTTCTACCCTGTCTGTAATTACTGTAATTACTACTTTGTACAGCGCTATGGAAAATGATGGTGCTATATAAATAAACAATAATAATAATAATAATAATAGGCTGAATTCTTTGTCTGGAAATATCCCTTTAAACAATCTTAAATTTAATAGAAAATAACTGGTATAATAAGCCTGGTATTTACTGTAGACTGATGGGACCATATGATATTATTTTATCATATATTTGCTAAGAGTGAGGAAAGAAAAAGGCAAGAGAAACAGGAACATGGGGTGGGGTGTGTGAACTAACTAGTTCTAACAGGCTCCATCCACCAGATGTCATCTGCTTTAAACTGGAACGACACTAATTTTTAACACCATCCGATTGCCGATGCCTCCCTGCACATTACCCAGGTTAAACCAGAGAAACTTACTTTTCTCATCGGTCTCCCGATGAAATTGAGGGTTCTTATTTACTGCCATGGTCACATGCCTTTTTCTGGGTAACTGGCTGCTGGCAACCATGTGATTTTGGCAGGCAATCACAGCACTTAATTTTGTCAGGGGACTGAGCAGAAAGGTAAGAATGCAAATGGTTAAATCATATTGCATGAGTCCATAAACAGTTTCTTCGGATCAACTTTAACTTGGTCTTTTCTGGTATCTTGAATCGTCAAACCTAACTAAGTACAACACTAAGTAATCGGACATTTCAGATTCTCAGTCCAATAAAGTGAAACATCGGGGGAGGTTAAAAACTCCCCTAAACCTCACCGATCTGCTCCCCCCTCCTCGGGTTTTACCTTTGGCAACTATTTACTCACCTGGCCAAGGGATTCATCTTCTGTGTCCATCGTTTTCTGGGCGAACTTCTGACACGCGTCGCTATCTTGCATCCCATCGGGCACAGTGCACGGCCCCCGATCTTGCGTCTGCGCAGGGCCAATGAATGGGATGCAATGGGGCCGCCCGAAATCCCGTGAGACTTCGCAAAGCTGTGAGATTGCCATGGGACATTGACGAGCACAGCTAAGGCCGTGCTTGTCACTAACAGACAGCTAAGCGGGGAGGATTGGGCCCTGAAGCAACCGGATGTCGTTGCAGCGGGCAGCGGCAACATCCAAAAGGAAAGTAGGGGCCGTTGGGGGGGGATCAGCCCCTTTTTACTTTAGGTCCGATGTTCCTCTTTAAAGATTATTTTGAAGGTTCAAAGTTCTCTGAAAAACAAGAGGTTGGCAGGTACCACTCAGGCTTTCTTTCCCGGTCAGCAGGCAATGATACCTGTTTCAACTGAACAGTCCTTGGTACGGTGCTTGGTTCACCCAATGTATGTGTCATAAGTTAAAGTCATAGGTCTTCTTCTTTCTCTAGTAAGTTCCTTTCTGCTTGATAATTCTATTGATGTCTTATTTTCTTCCAGGTTCAACTTCGTTAGTTTATTGCCTGGCTCAGCAGTTTTTGCATCAACAGGTTCTAATTCCATAGTTGCATCAACAGTCTCTGTGTTCTCTGTTAGTTCTTCTTCTGGAGTTCCTTAAGGACTGTGGAATTGATTCACACTCTACATACTCATTTGCTGGTACCTGTGGCATAAACTCTGCAGCTTCAGGGTCTAACACACTTCTATTAGATCTGCTATGAGAGCTGCTACTTCTTGTTGGCATTCTCAGTTCATAGGTATAATTCCTCATCTAAACTGTCAGAGTTGGTTTCCCTAGCCAGTGGTTTTTCAGGTTGTCCTCTTCTTGAAGGTCTTGATTTCTTACTTCAAGGTTGGGGCTGTCGGGTGGCAAGTAGTCACACGGTAATAACAGGTTTCTATGTTCTATTGCTTCCTGTTTCCTGCTTTACTTTATAGACTGGGCTATACTCACTCTTTCTCTACATGACCACATTTTGTTTTTTTCATGTAGGTTTCTGACAAACACACGACTACCTGGTGTCATTTCTGCTCCATGACATGTTCTATCATAGTGCTCTTTACTTTTGTTCTGTCTCTCTGCAGCAAATTATGTTATAGGCCTCAGTCATGCATTCTTTCCATGCACAAACATATTCAGGTACAGTTGTAAGCATGCCCCATCTTTGTTAAGGAATTCTTACAATCTCTCTTCTCTTCTGTTGTTAAGGTCTTCAACATTAATAGTAAAGTACATTCCACTTGTCCATTACCTTCTGGATGGTAGGGTGTTGTATAGGATATCTGAATCCTACAAATTTAGCAAAGAGCTGATTTTCAAACTCTCTTCCCTGGTCATGATGTAATATGGTAGAAAAAACAAACTTCAAGCAAATTCATTAAAGATCTACTCTGCTGCTTGTTTGTAGTAGCGTAGGCTTGAGCAACTCTGGTGAAATGATCAATGACTACTAACATATATTTATAGCCTCCTTTGCACTTGTCATGGTGTAGAAAGTCTATGGACACCATCTCAAATGAGTACGCTGTAATAATGTTTCCCATTGGTGCTCTTCTTGGTTTGTTAGGACGTTTGTCTTTCAAACAACCACATTCTCTGGTCACATATCGTTCAATGTCTTTCTGCATGTTTCGCCAAAAGAAGCGTGCACGGACTAAGTTCACGGGTCTATCTATTCCTAAGTGTCCCATTTCTTCATGAAATTAGAAACATAGAAGGTTGACGGCAGAAGGAGAGCATACGCTCCATCTAGTCTGCCCTTATGTGTATACTGTATTTTCTCTTTATCTTAGGATAGATGGAGGCTTATCCCAGGCAGGTTTGTTCCAAGCATCTACTACTCTTTCTGTAAAATAATATTTTCTAACATTGCTCCTGATCTTCCCCTCGACCAGTTTCTTCCTAAAAACACTTCCCTCCTGAACCTTATTCCCTCCTGTCACATATATAAAGGTCTCCATCATGTCCCCCCTCTCCCTTCTTTCCTCTAGGCTGTACAAATTAAATTCTTTAAGTCTCTCCTGATTTTTAAGTTTAAGTCCTTCTACCATTTTCGTTGCTGGTCTTTGGACCTGTTCTATTTGAATAATGTCATTTTGCAGGTAAGGTCTCCAGAACTGCACACAGTATTCTAGCTGTGGCCTCACCAGGAGATGGAGGTTTGTTCTTCCACACCATCACTGGAGCGATTTCTTTTGGACCCATACCCCTCGATTCAAAGAGCAAAAGTTAAGTGATTTCGTATCGAGAATCGTAAGTTTGGGTGGGTGTTTGTCATTTTTTCTTGTTTTTTTGGCCATTTCGTATTCGCACGATCGTTCGCGCATAGACGTATATGAACATACGCATTTCGTACGAGAATCGTATAATTTGCGTTAGTTTGTGTGTTTTTCCCGTCCAAATCGTATTATTTGCGTCCGATCCTATTTTTTACGTCCTTCACATGGGCTTGCGCCCAATTCAGAGAGGTGATTGCTAATTGTTTTGAAGCCCATTAAAGAGCTGCTTTACGAAATGTTTGCCGGCAGCTATTTGGCCTCGGGAGTAGGATGGAGCGGAGCGAGTTTGTGGCACATCAAGGGCTTATGCTTTTTGGCATTGAGTTGATCGAGATGTCTGAGAGCAGATTGCCCCTGCGTCGTCGCATGAACATCGATAGCATGAATGATGTTGAGCTGTTCGAGCTGACCAGGCTTAATCGCGCTTCCCTCCATAAATTATATAGTGAGCTGCGGCCATGGTTAGCCCGCACCACAAGGAAGGGGCATGCAATTTCAGGTATGACCAAGATGCTTGGCTGCCTGCAATTTTTGGCGAACGGCTCGTTCCAGAGGCTGGGTGCCCTCTCTGTGGGGATGTCACAGCCTACGCTGAGCCGCGCACTGTCTAAATTTTTGGAAGGCATGGCTGCCATAACTCAAAAATATATTTTTTTTCCAGATGATATGGCAGCCAGAAACGCCATTAAGCTTGGTTTTTATAATGTGGCCGACATGCCCAACGTTATTGGTGCAATTGACTGCACACATGTGGCACTCGTACCTAGGGCAGCCGACGAGTATATATATAGGTATTGAGATTGGTTATTATGTTGCCCAACGTGTCATGTAACCTGTTTTCCTTTGCGGCAGCATATTTGTTTATCCCTCATTTGTGTAGCTGCTTTATCTCGGCTTTTCATTAGTCTTTCCCAATAGAGTGCAGACATGTTTTGTGGTTAATTTATTAGTTTGGGTCAAATATCAATTACCCTTTTTGTATGTTTTTTCCTTAAGGAATCGTAAAATGGGACACTCACTTAATGTCCAGGCCGTGGTTGGTCCGGATATGCGGTTTATGAGTGTCCTTGCCGGCTACCCCGGATCGTCCCACGACTCCTATATCCTCCGGCGATCTGGGTTGTTTCGGAGATTTGAGGCAGGTGAATTTTCGGGGGCATGGCTGCTTGGTAAGTGTGTCCTATTTGTGTGTTATTAAATGTGGCATTAATCTTGTATTTGTTGATATGTTTGTTTTGGAAAACTTTACAGAAGCGTCCAACTGCCTTTTTCTTGGCTCATATATTAGGAACTTACCCAAAAAATCCTTGTCTCGCTGTGGCCTTCAGAATGTTTTCCCTTTAGTTAGGATGTCTGTAAGTTCCTTGTGCCTAAATATATTGGTTTGGAGTTTATACCCAAGGATCTTTGACCTTTGGCTCCTTTTGTACTATTGGTCTTTAAATGTCAAAGTGGACTTAAACTGCATACATTGTAGTTTCCATTGAAATGTGGATAGGGATCTTTGACCTTTGGCTCCTTTTGTACTATTGGTCTTTAAATGTCAAAGTGGACTTAAACTGCATACATTGTAGTTTCCTGTGAAATGTGGATAGGGATCTTTGACATTTGGCTCCTTTGGTACTATTGGTCGTTAAATGTCAAAGTGGACTTAAACTGCATACATTGTAGTTTCCTGTGAAATGTGGATAGGGATCTTTGACCTTTGGCTCCTTTTGTACTATTGGTCGTTAAATGTCAAAGTGGACTTAAACTGCATACATTGTAGTTTCCAGAGAAATGTGGATAGGCCCTCAGCAGCATCCTAATTGTAACATGTCTGAAAACTACAAATATCTGTAAAATACAAATACCCTTGGCCGTGCAGATGTTTGTTAATTAATTGGTATATAGAAGTGCCATTTTTATTTAGGTTATACCTTAGTGCAATTTTTGGGGGCCCTAATGTGCCGTGTTTTTTTTTGGGAACACTTTACCTTACATCATTATGATATCTGTGAAAATTTTGGTGTTGGTTGTGTTGCCTTTTTAATTTTGATTACATTTAATTCTCTGTTTAAGGTGATTCCGGGTACCCACTTCTACCCTGGCTCATGACGCCTGTGCTGCGGCCCCAGGATGCCTCTCAGGAAGCGTATAACCGTGCGCATCGCAAGACCCGGGCTGTTGTGGAGAGGGCCTTTGGTCTGCTGAAGACACGTTTTCGTTGCCTTGACCATACTGGGGGGGCCCTGCAATATGATCCCAAGAAAGTGATCGACATTATAATGGCATGTGCTGTTTTGCACAATTTTGCCATCATGGAACGTGTCCCACGTTATGTGGACAGCCTGCCCTCTTCAGCCGTCGAGGATGAAGTCGAGAATTTTGAGGGGCCCCCCAGTGAGTCTGGCCAATCTGTTCGAGCCAACCTGATCAGCCAGCATTTTAGTTAACTTTTTTCCCTGTCTCACCATTCTGTATGTCTGTGTTATCCTTTTTGTTACATATGTTGTTTTGCCGTAATGTGGCATTACCTCTAAGTAAAACATTTAGACCTTAATTGTTGCCTAATGTATTTCATGTAGTTTCCATTAGCTTTAGCTTTGCATTGTTACACCTCTTCAAACCAAAATTATCTGGTTTAGCCCAAGCTGTTAAAAATGTCTTCCCACTAAAAACGCCACAAGTATTGGAAGTGAATTTTTTGTTTTACTTGGAAAATGAAAAATTATAGTGGTTAACAGAAATCAGTCCACATACATCTGTGGTAACAAATGGATAACATTATAAAAAAACATCGAGCACATCTACACCTGGAAGTGAGTGGCACAACCAAACAAGGACACCCAGTCCAAAGGCCAGCCTAGTCCAGTCATTAATATTGCCTGTGCCCAGGGATATTTGGGCATGGCCATAATGTCACACAAACATGTCTGCAAACAGGAGGAGCACCAACCAAATACATAGGTAAAGCCATAAGTAGCCAGATAAACTCCACATAGACCTATGGCATTGGCTAGTGGCCTTAAGCATTACTCTAAGGAGCTATATGGGAGCAAATACAAAACACAACCTGCCAGAGCAACACAAAATGGATTGTTTGAAACCTCAAAGGACAAGTAAATACAGTGGGGGTTAAGAGAAAAGATGTCCCACACACCCATGGCTTAATAGGGTGGCTGCCCATAATACCCAGGTGGAGGTCCAGGTGGAGGTCCATGGGAATGGGACCTAGCCTGGGCCATGGCAGCATTGTGAATTTGAAACTGCTCCACAATGTTTCTCTGCATATTGGTCATCTCAGCCATGGCTGACTGGATGCCATTACTTGCATTGGCCACGTTGCTGTTGAGGGTACGCAACTCCGCGAGGATGCCCTGTAGACTGGTATGTATGTTCACCATGTCGGCATGCCTTTGCTCACGCTCTGTAACGAGCTGGGCGTCATAAGAGTCCCTTTGTTGGGTCCATAATTGAAGCAGGGCACTCTGCCTCCCCTGGGAAATTGTGGGGCGGCGTAATGGCGTCCGCCGCACAATTACCCTGGCTCTTGGGCGTGCCCTGCCGCGTGGTGTCGTACCCTCAACAGCAACCGGCCTGCTTTGCAAATCCTCAGCAGCAGAGTGAACACTGGGGACTGTAGTGTCAGTCTCCCCATGTGCAAGCACAATGGATGGAGATTCACTCTGCTGCTGAGGATTGGCCAGAGAAAC
Source organism: Gastrophryne carolinensis (assembly GCA_027917425.1). NCBI lineage: Eukaryota > Metazoa > Chordata > Amphibia > Anura > Microhylidae > Gastrophryne > Gastrophryne carolinensis. The sequence continues at coordinate 507,506,740 of CM051236.1, read as the reverse complement.
ATTATGGAGCAGTTCCAAATTGGGACCCAGGGGGAGTTCATCCGACGTGCCCTGTACGGAGACATCATCATCTTCCTCCATGTCCTGGATCTCTTCCATGAGTGTGCGGGTCTGTAGGGACATATCAAAAAAAAAAGGCTAAGTTTGCGTCCAAATTTTGGATTTCAACAGTTTAACACATTCTTAAGCACTTGTTAGTATTTATGCTACTAAATTAACTTACAGAAAATCTCTGATCTGGGCTCCTATGCTGTACGGACCTGGTAGGCATAACCAAACTGGGGGGTGAGTTTACCCTTGCTGAGGGATCATGCTGGGCTGAAGAAGAGAAAAACAAACCACGTAAACACACACACATAACCTTTTTTAGGATAGGTAATCAAATATAGCTCTATTTGTAATATTATTCAACTCTAGAGCAATGGTGACCTTTGTTCAAACACACGCAAGTTTACATAGGTGCAATGGCTATGAAAAACTGCTAAGTGACCTCAGTTCTAAGTCATGAAGTGTACCCAGTCAGCATACAACTTTCAAGGCACATTTTTGGATTTAGCCTACCATTCGCTAGGTCCGGGGTACTCAAACAATTGTTTGAAACGCCCATTTAAAGGTATGTGGTGAGAGGTGAATGTCTGGCCATGGTGCTGACGCAGGGGGTGTCTAGTTAAAAATAAAGACACTGGTGGAGGGGCTGGAGATTTCAAAGTGCCAACTAATAAAGGCTGCTTGCCCTTGCTGGGCTGGATGGGCCAGAGCTGAGGGGACAGGGATTGGATGGCTAAAGGGGGGAGTTAACGTATTGATGGTGATGGGATGGATGGAGCCAATCTGTTACAAATGTATGGGGCTTATGTGGGGGGGGGCATGGGGGGACTGTGGCAGATGGGCCAGAGCAGGGGCAGCGGGACACGATTGTGGCCAGAGAAAATTTAAATAAGTTACTGTGTACCTTGCAATGCCACTTCCTGGGCAGTACCTCATCTTGCAATGCTATGTTTCACGGAGCCATGACATTGGGCAGGAGACCAACCACTACATGGCCGATCAAGGGGGCAGCTCTGAGCACGTCAACACAGAAGTAACTGAGTGCAGGGCTGTCTGGGCAGGGGTCCTTGAATGTGGTGCCAAGGTCCGCATTGGGACCCCGGGCCGCCAGTTGAGTGTCGCTGCTCTAGGTCAGATATGTTTGTGGGTGGCTAATTAAATTGTTAACTCAAACACAACTCACACAACCAAAAGGCAACCCATACATAATGATGTGTGTTTTGTGATTGATTCAAAATATCTCACTTATCTTGCGAAACTTCATGACTTTAACAATACAATTGGACATTTGAACTTTGCCATAATGGCTGTGGGCCTAAATGTGTGATTCCCAGGGACAAAAAGAGGACACAAACAGCCACAGTAGTGCGAGGCCAAGCAAGGCAAACCATAGGGGCATCCCGTTAGCTTGTTACTAGTGAACTGTAGATTATTTAGCAAACAGGCAAACATGCAGATTTAAGAGTACTCACCGTGGGTACGGGTCGGTGAGTCTGTGTCCCTTAGACCAGCATGTCCACCGACCGCGACCGGATGGAGAAGTCCAAGCACAATCTCCTCAGCAGGGGTAAACTCCAATTTAGATGGAAAGCCACCGCCAGTTTTCAGGCTGAAAAGAGAAAATCGTTTGGTACTCAGAAAAGGTGCATACAGTACATCCAAAACATTAGATTTAGCGTAAACATTTAGTTACCTGTAATTATGCCTTTTAATTTCTTTTTGCCGTACAGCATACTTCAGATCAGAGATTTTCTTCTGAATTTGGGACACATCTTTCCTCTCTTCCCCCGCTGCATTTACTTGTCGGAGGATGGTTTCAAACAATTCCATCTTGCGCTGCTTGGTGGTGTGTTTGGATTTGCTCCCATATAGCTCGTCATAGTATAATGTAAGGCCACTAGCCAATGCCATATTTTGGTCATGGGAGAATCTCCCACTCAACTGGCCGCGGCGCAATGGGCGGCCAGATGGTTGGCTTGGCTGCTCCTCCATGTGTGCAGACACATGTGGTGACATTATGGCCTGGGGCTGGGTAGGGGAATGGCCGGATTGGTGGCTTCCCAATGACTGGACTGGACTGGCCAAGGGACTGGGTGTTCTTGCGTGGCTGGCCACCGAACTTCCAGGTGTAGATGTGGTCATGGGGGCAATTCGGGGCCCTCTTGGGGGGCTAGGTTCCCGGCTGGTGCCAGGTCGGGGGCTCTGTTCCCGGCTGGTGCCAGGTCGGGGGCTTCTGGCCCTGGATTGGGTTCGTCGGGCCCTGTAGGGGCTTCTGGCCCTGGATTGGGTTCTTCTGGCCCTGTAGGGGCTTCTGGCCCTGGATTGGGTTCTTCTGGGCCTGTAGGGGCTTCTGGCCCTGGATTGGGTTCTTCTGGGCCTGTCGGGGCTTCTGGCCCTGGATTGGGATCTGCGGGCCCTGTAGGGGCTTCTCGCCCTGGATTGTGTTCGTCGGGCCCTGTCGGGGCTTCTGGCCCTGGATTGGGTTCTTCTGGGCCTGTCGGGGCTTCTGGCCCTGGATTGGGATCTGCGGGCCCTGTAGGGGCTTCTCGCCCTGGATTGTGTTCGTCGGGCCCTGTCGGGGCTTCTGGCCCTGGATTGGGTTCTTCTGGGCCTGTCGGGGCTTCTGGCCCTGGATTGGGATCTGCGGGCCCTGTAGGGGCTTCTGGCCCTGGTTTGGGATCTGCGGGCCCTGTAGGGGCTTCTGGCCCTGGTTTGGGATCTGCGGGCCCTGTAGGGGCTTCTGGCCCTGGATTGGGATCTGCGGGCCCTGTAGGGGCTTCTGGCCCTGGTTTGGGATCTGCGGGCCGTGTAGGGGCTTCTGGCCCTGGATTGGGTTCTTCTGGGCCTGTCGGGGCTTCTGGCCCTGGTTTGGGATCTGCGGGCCCTGTAGGGGCTTCTGGCCCTGGTTTGGGATCTGCGGCCTCTGGATGGGCTTCGGGGCCTGGATGGGGTTCGGGCCCTGGATGGGGTTCGGGCCCTGGCTGGGCTTCGTGCCCTGGATTGGGTTCTTCGCCCTCTGGCTGTGCTTCGGGCCCTGGATGGGGTTCGGGCCCTGCTGCGGGGCATGGCTTTCGGAACTGCCCTACTTGAAGGCATGGCCGGTGTGGGCTCACTGGTGCTGCCTGTTCTGGGGGCAGAGGTGGTGGGTGCTGCAGTTGCCAGCTTTTTGGCTGCAGGAGGGGCACGGGGCTTGGGGCCCCTTTTTTTGGTACCTGAGGGTCCAGGGTCCCTTGGTGGGGCCGAGGTGGGAGTCTTGGCTCTCAGTTTTCGGCCAGCTTGCTGGGACCTTGTTGTGGGGCCCTCCGCGGTCTTGCTTGCCTGGGGTCGCTTGCTCATCGCCTTTTTTGGGGCCATCGTACACAAATGCTCAAAGAGAATGAGCTTTGGGTGCAGGGACCTTTAAATAATGAGCCCAGCGTGTGACGCCTATGCGCACGACTACGCGCTCGTACGAACGTACGTTCGAGCGGAACCAGGAAACCGCTGGGGTTTCACTTATCTGCTGCCTGGAAGAAGCATAAAGATGGCGCCCACTATCTTCACCCGTCAACAGGAAGAGATCCTCATGCTGGTAAGTGGCTGCCTGTGCATTTTAATCGAATAGTCAATGATGGCCTAAATGTAAATGATGCGTTTGGAACTAGTTTGGGGTATCTTAATGTTTAATCACTGGCTCCTCACACTTCATCCTCAAGGGCCGAGCCTGGCCACGTTTTCAACTGTCTATGCTGATGTCCTAATTCGGCCAATTGCTCCGGCTTAGCAACAGTTAATTAACCTGTGGAGTAGCGGGGCGAGCTGGCAAACCTGGCCTGTGTCGGACCTTGATGCGGATGTTTGAGGAACACTGTTTTCCTAAGCCATAAAAACACAACGGGAAGCCACACACGTGGTCCAAAAGCCTAAGCATTAGGCTACATCTTGGATGTTTAAACCATCCTAACATGCCATAGATGCAGGTGGCCTGATTCTTGATGTTGGCTATTATCTGTATGTACATGGTGTGTGATACATATAACATAAGACCAGACTGTCAATCACAGTCAACGTCCTCTTTAAGGCACTCCCCAAAAATGGCGGCCACTCGAAATGTGTGTGTTAATGACATTAAATTCTCAACTTGTGATGCAACACATATGGGTCTGTGTGTAAAAGTAAAAGCTCTGTGTCCATTATGTTTTTCAGATCATGCTTCAGCGCCGGTATGACTTCGCGCCCAATGTGTGCGAGAAAAGGGACATCGCCCGGGAGATCATCGCCGAGATCCACCGTGTGACCAGCACCACCTTCACTCACACCCAGATAATGCAGCATTGGTCGGACCTGAAACGTCTGCACATGCCCCGGGTGCGGAGGTATTTTGGGATCCATTTCCCAAGTAAGTACAAAGCAATTGCATGGTATATGTTCCAAATGTCTAAGTTATGCCTTTATTTATAATGACTTTTCTTTGGTAGTGTTGGAAATGGATTTCAGAATTCGCCGCACCCGGAGACGTACAGGCCGACCAGTGCTGCATGACTCTGCATCTGTGAGTGAAGGTGGTGGATCTCCCGGGCGACGGACCTACCCCTCCTCTGTGGCCTCCTCAGACCAGCCCCTGGACCTTACCACAGAGGAGGGGCCAAGGCGCGTGGGCGTGGAGTCATACCTGGCCAGGCATGGGGAAGGCTCTGGTATGTCACTCTTCATGTATAGGCACAAAGATATACATGGCAGGCCAAAAACTAAGTTATCCTTTATTATGTATTTGTAGAAGCTTCTGGAGCGGGTGAGATAGTGGAGGAGGAGGCAGCAGAGATGCTTGAAGTAGATCCTGGCGAAGGTGAGTGATGTCAGCCAGACTGGGAGCCAGATATGTTGGGAATAGTGACTCTCTACAAGTCCTAACCAAATGTCACATGTTTCTCCAGGGACTTCTTCACAGCAGAGCCAGGACCAAGGGCAGCCTGTTGGCCCCAACCAGCCATCTGTCGGCCACCAACTCCGTAAGTCTCCATGCCATTATTCATATTAATGTTTGCTTAGCTAATAACACACACACATAACTAAAGGCGTAGCCAATGTGTAGTTCACACTTTCATGTGGGCACTTCGTTAGCTTAAAGAGGACCCTAACTAGTATTAAGAACCATAGACTTTGCCATCACACTGTACCTACAGATTCTAAACATGGAAAAACACCCTTCACCCATCTAATGCATGTTATTAGACTGAACAAAACCAATATTGGGGAATATGGAATGCACAATATTTACAGGCAGCATGGGATACAGATTGAAAAAAGGAAGGTGCTGCCATGCATTGTGTGAGTGATGACCTTTCCCTCAACCCAGCTATGCTCGGGATTCCCAACGCACCACTGTAACCTACTCCCCTGTACTTTATCCAACTCTCCACTCCTCATTAAGTGTTATGCTTCAGAGTCCAGATGGCGGCGCTGTAATCCAAAAACCTCCAAAATGTACTTTGATCTGGTGCAGAATCATTTGGGAATAGTTATTGGTTTTCATTAAATAATGTTGAAGGTCCGGTGTCAGGAGTTAAAAGACTTACCTGTGGGAAATGCATTAAATTTATCCCTTGGAAGAATGACATATGTCATGCATTTACATGTATTTGATTAACCCCAAATCTATTTCCAGCATACAAACCGGTCTGGGACTCCTATTTATGTTTATTTCTCTATTGCTTACAGGGATTATCCCAAAAACCGTGCAGGAAAAAAAAAAAAGAATGAAGGAGTTGGTGGCCGAGCTGCTGGCCATACAGGCGACGTTGGGGCCAACAGATGAAGAAGAGGAGGATGATTAGTGCCCTTGGTCCTGGCTACTTTTGTTAACTCGGTTAACATTTTTTAATCTATTGGAAACGTTTTAATGTTTATAAAAAAAAAAAAAAAATTTTACTATGTTTGGAAAAATCAAAATCAAAAATTTTACTGTTTGGAAAAAAAAAAAAAAAAAAAAAAAAAAAAAAAAAACATTTTACTATGTTTGTAAAAAAAAGAAAAAAACATTTTACTATGTTTGGAAAAAAAAAAAAAAAAAACATTTTACTATGGAAAAAAGAAAACCAAAAATTTTACTAAGTTTTGAAAAAAAAGTAAAAAACATTTTACTATGTTTGAAAATACCCAAAAAAAAAAAAAAACTAAATAATTTAAATAAATTATATTTGAAGCCTTCATAAATGTGTCTTTTATAATATGCGCACCCAAAAACAATTACACAAAACAGAAAAAACACGCTTATAAACATATAGACATATGTACATTATGTGGTTTGGGTAAGTTTTAGGGTCGTCAACATGAAGAAGGATGCAAGCGCTAAGGGGTTTAGGTAAGTTTTAGAGACCGAGAAATGAAGTTGGATGCAGCCGCTAAGAGGTTTAGGTAAGTTTGAGGGACCGAGAAATGAAGTTGGATGCAGCCGCTACGGGGTTTAGGTAAGTTTGAGGGACCGAGAAATGAAGTTGGATGCAGCCGCTAAGAGGTTTAGGTAAGTTTGAGGGACCGAGAAATGAAGTTGGATGCAGCCGCTAAGGGGTTTAGGTAAGTTTGAGGGACCGAGAAATGAAGTTGGATGCAAGCGCTAAGGGGTTTAGGTAAGTTTGAGGGACCGAGAAATGAAGTTGGATGCAGCCGCTAAGGGGTTTAGGTAAGTTTGAGGGACCGAGAAATGAAGTGGGATGCAAGCGCTAAGGGGTTTAGGTAAGTTTGAGGGACCGATAAATGAAGTTGGATGCAAGCGCTAAGGGGTTTAGGTAAGTTTTAGAGACCGAGAAATGAAGTGGGATGCAGCCGCTAAGGGGTTTAGGTAAGTTTGAGGGACCGAGAAATGAAGTTGGATGCAGCCGCTAAGGGGTTTAGGTAAGTTTGAGGGACCGAGAAATGAAGTTGGATGCAAGCGCTAAGGGGTTTAGGTAAGTTTGAGGGACCGAGAAATGAAGTTGGATGCAGCCGCTACGGGGTTTAGGTAAGTTTGAGGGACCGAGAAATGAAGTTGGATGCAGCCGCTAAGGGGTTTAGGTAAGTTTGAGGGACCGAGAAATGAAGTGGGATGCAGCCGCTAAGGGGTTTAGGTAAGTTTGAGGGACCGAGAAATGAAGTGGGATGCAGCCGCTAAGGGGTTTAGGTAAGTTTGAGGGACCGAGAAATGAAGTGGGATGCAAGCGCTAAGGGGTTTAGGTAAGTTTGAGGGACCGAGAAATGAAGTGGGATGCAAGCGCTAAGGGGTTTAGGTAAGTTTGAGGGACCGAGAAATGAAGTTGGATGCAAGCGCTAAGGGGTTTAGGTAAGTTTCGGGTTGAGGGTGCGCATGCGCAAGATCTTATAAACATACGAACTAAGAGGCCAAAAACCAATGAAAACCAGAGGCAAACGCAAGTAATTGGAAGAGGTTGACGATGGAAGCAGCCGAAAAAACAGGCTGCCGCCGCAACAGGTGAGCACATGAACGTGATTTTTACGATTGTCAACTGACTGAGGCAAGTTCGGGAGATATCATACGAACGGACGTATATTTTAGGATAGAAACGTATTTGCTTATTGAATCACTCGCAAGTTCATACGAACGCACGAGCGGACGTGAAAAATAGGATGATCGTGAGCCAAATCCAAGCTGTTACATGTTTCTTTGAATCAACCCAATAGTGTAACCATTAGGGATGAGCGAATCGATCCGGACGAACCCGGATTCGATCCGAATTTCAGGAAAAATTCGATTCGGATCGAATCCGAATTTCCCCGCGATTCGATCGCTCGAAGTTTTCCTTTAACATCCATTCATTTACATTACAGGCATTCTAAGATGGCGGACGGGACATGTCCAGACATGTAAGCTGGGGCAGTGTATGCTGGGACAGTCACATGCAGCCTATCAGCAGCCAGCAAGCCCGGTGACATCACAGCGGTATTTAAGGCCGGCCATCTTGCTTTCCTGCCTCATTTCTCTATTGCATTCGTGAGAGACAGAACGCTGTGTAGCTGAGGGAGAGACAGTTAGACAGTTAGACAGGCAGGGACAGACAGGGACAGGCTGGAGACAGGCAGGAGACAGACAGGAGACAGACAGAAAGTCAGCGGAAAACAGGGAAAGGAATGGAAAATCGGAGGCTGTCAGTTTTTTTTTTTTTTTTTCATCCAGCCTGACAGGCTTTGTTAGCGTTTTCAGGCTGCTTATACTAACTAACTGTGCATATATACTGAACTGATCTTAAGTCTGCTGTGAGGCATCCCATTCTGTGACTACAGCAGCCTCTGTTTAAGACCATATAACCATTTGCTCTTATTATATTTGAAATTAGCCTGATAAAGACACTTTTGCTGGGCATAGTACTACTGGATCTTTTTGGGGGGCATCCCATTCTGTGACTAAAGCAGCCTCTGTTTAAGACCATATAACCATTTGCTCTTATTATATTTGAAATTAGCCTGATAAAGACACTTTTGCTGGGCATAGCACTACTTGTCCCTGCCAGGGCATCCCATTCTGTGACTAAAGCAGCCTCTGTTTAAGACCATATAACCATTTGCTCTTATTATATTTGAAATTAGCCTGATAAAGACACTTTTGCTGGGCATAGCACTACTTGTCCCTGCCAGGGCATCCCATTCTGTGACTAAAGCAGCCTCTGTTTAAGACCATATAACCATTTGCTCTTATTATATTTGAAATTAGCCTGATAAAGACACTTTTGCTGGGCATAGCACTACTTGTCCCTGCCAGGGCATCCCATTCTGTGACTAAAGCAGCCTCTGTTTAAGACCATATAACCATTTGCTCTTATTATATTTGAAATTAGCCTGATAAAGACACTTTTGCTGGGCATAGCACTACTTGTCCCTGCCAGGGCATCCCATTCTGTGACTAAAGCAGCCTCTGTTTAAGACCATATAACCATTTGCTCTTATTATATTTGAAATTAGCCTGATAAAGACACTTTTGCTGGGCATAGCACTACTTGTCCCTGCCAGGGCATCCCATTCTGTGACTAAAGCAGCCTCTGTTTAAGACCATATAACCATTTGCTCTTATTATATTTGAAATTAGCCTGATAAAGACACTTTTGCTGGGCATAGTACTACTGGATCTTTTTTGGGGGCATCCCATTCTGTGACTAAAGCAGCCTCTGTTTAAGACCATATAACCATTTGCTCTTATTATATTTGAAATTAGCCTGATAAAGACACTTTTGCTGGGCATAGCACTACTTGTCCCTGCCAGGGCATCCCATTCTGTGACTAAAGCAGCCTCTGTTTAAGACCATATAAGCATTTGCTCTTATTATATTTGAAATTAGGCCTGATAAAGACACTTTTGCTGGGCATAGCACTACTTGTCCCTGCCAGGGCATCCCATTCTGTGACTAAAGCAGCCTCTGTTTAAGACCATATAACCATTTGCTCTTATTATATTTGAAAATAGCATGATAAAGACACTTTTGCTGGGCATAGTACTACTGGATCTTTTTTGGGGGCATCCCATTCTGTGACTAAAGCAGCCTCTGTTTAAGACCATATAACCATTTGCTCTTATTATATTTGAAATTAGCCTGATAAAGACACTTTTGCTGGGCATAGCACTACTTGTCCCTGCCAGGGCATCCCATTCTGTGACTAAAGCAGCCTCTGTTTAAGACCATATAACCATTTGCTCTTATTATATTTGAAATTAGCCTGATAAAGACACTTTTGCTGGGCATAGCACTACTTGTCCCTGCCAGGGCATCCCATTCTGTGACTAAAGCAGCCTCTGTTTAAGACCATATAACCATTTGCTCTTATTATATTTGAAATTAGCCTGATAAAGACACTTTTGCTGGGCATAGCACTACTTGTCCCTGCCAGGGCATCCCATTCTGTGACTAAAGCAGCCTCTGTTTAAGACCATATAACCATTTGCTCTTATTATATTTGAAATTAGCCTGATAAAGACACTTTTGCTGGGCATAGCACTACTTGTCCCTGCCAGGGCATCCCATTCTGTGACTAAAGCAGCCTCTGTTTAAGACCATATAACCATTTGCTCTTATTATATTTGAAATTAGCCTGATAAAGACACTTTTGCTGGGCATAGCACTACTTGTCCCTGTCAGGGCATCCCATTCTGTGACTAAAGCAGCCTCTGTTTAAGACCATATAAGCATTTGCTCTTATTATATTTGAAATTAGGCCTGATAAAGACACTTTTGCTGGGCATAGCACTACTTGTCCCTGCCAGGGCATCCCATTCTGTGACTAAAGCAGCCTCTGTTTAAGACCATATAACCATTTGCTCTTATTATATTTGAAATTAGCCTGATAAAGACACTTTTGCTGGGCATAGTACTACTGGATCTTTTTTGGGGGCATCCCATTCTGTGACTAAAGCAGCCTCTGTTTAAGACCATATAACCATTTGCTCTTATTATATTTGAAATTAGCCTGATAAAGACACTTTTTCTGGGCATAGCACTACTTGTCCCTGCCAGGGCATCCCATTCTGTGACTAAAGCAGCCTCTGTTTAAGACCATATAAGCATTTGCTCTTATTATATTTGAAATTAGGCCTGATAAAGACACTTTTGCTGGGCATAGCACTACTTGTCCCTGCCAGGGCATCCCATTCTGTGACTAAAGCAGCCTCTGTTTAAGACCATATAACCATTTGCTCTTATTATATTTGAAATTAGCCTGATAAAGACACTTTTTCTGGGCATAGTACTACTGGATCTTTTTTGGGGGCATCCCATTCTGTGACTAAAGCAGCCTCTGTTTAAGACCATATAACCATTTGCTCTTATTATATTTGAAATTAGCCTGATAAAGACACTTTTGCTGGGCATAGCACTACTTGTCCCTGCCAGGGCATCCCATTCTGTGACTAAAGCAGCCTCTGTTTAAGACCATATAACCATTTGCTCTTATTATATTTGAAATTAGCCTGATAAAGACACTTTTGCTGGGCATAGCACTACTTGTCCCTGCCAGGGCATCCCATTCTGTGACTAAAGCAGCCTCTGTTTAAGACCATATAACCATTTGCTCTTATTATATTTGAAATTAGCCTGATAAAGACACTTTTGCTGGGCATAGCACTACTTGTCCCTGCCAGGGCATCCCATTCTGTGACTAAAGCAGCCTCTGTTTAAGACCATATAACCATTTGCTCTTATTATATTTGAAATTAGCCTGATAAAGACACTTTTGCTGGGCATAGTACTACTGGATCTTTTTTGGGGGCATCCCATTCTGTGACTAAAGCAGCCTCTGTTTAAGACCATATAACCATTTGCTCTTATTATATTTGAAATTAGCCTGATAAAGACACTTTTGCTGGGCATAGTACTACTGGATCTTTTTTGGGGGCATCCCATTCTGTGACTAAAGCAGCCTCTGTTTAAGACCATATAACCATTTGCTCTTATTATATTTGAAATTAGCCTGATAAAGACACTTTTGCTGGGCATAGCACTACTTGTCCCTGCCAGGGCATCCCATTCTGTGACTAAAGCAGCCTCTGTTTAAGACCATATAACCATTTGCTCTTATTATATTTGAAATTAGCCTGATAAAGACACTTTTGCTGGGCATAGCACTACTTGTCCCTGCCAGGGCATCCCATTCTGTGACTAAAGCAGCCTCTGTTTAAGACCATATAACCATTTGCTCTTATTATATTTGAAATTAGCCTGATAAAGACACTTTTGCTGGGCATAGCACTACTTGTCCCTGCCAGGGCATCCCATTCTGTGACTAAAGCAGCCTCTGTTTAAGACCATATAACCATTTGCTCTTATTATATTTATATTATAAGACACTTTTGCTGGGCATAGGCTTACTGCTGCCTGCCAGGTGCACTTCTGTTGAGGCATCCCATTCTGTAACATAGCATACCCCTCTTTATTTACACTAAGCAGCTCTCTTATTTACACTAAGCAGGCCTGTTGGAGGCTGAGTGTTACTGCTCACTTTTGGTGTGCATTATATTCTGTTTCATATAGACCCACCGCTGCCCGGGGGATCTTAAAATATCACCTACTACCACGCCAGTTAGACTATGTCGGGCAGACAAGTGCCTGGAAGTGAAAAGAGGAGTGGCAGAGGCCAAGATTCCGCAGGCAGAGCTCGCATCAGACTGGGGGCCAGTAGCAGCAGGAGTCACGCTGAGAGACCTAATCTGCCAGTATCTGCTAGCGGTCGGGTCTCCACCAGTAACGCATCTGCCGTGGTAGATTGGTTGACGCGCTCATCAACAACATCATCACAACTTACGTCTGAGACCCCCAGTCTAGGGTCGGTAGGTTCCTCTGACACAACCCTGAGTTGGCATGCCCCGAGAGCAGTCCCTGTCCTCCCATTGCCTCTGTCCTACGCCGTTCCCTCCCCCTGCGACGTATCCTATGCTTTGGGTTCAGCTCCACTCTTTAGTGAGGAGGACGATCAGATACAGGAGGACAGTCAGCAGCTACTGCCCAGCCAAGAAATGGAGGTGGCTTCTTTAGCTAGGCAGACAAATAGTGATATGGACAGTGTCGTGGGTGCTGCGAGCGTTCCAGCTCCTGCGCCAGACACTGTTGACGAATCCACGAACACCAGTGACGTACAGCCACAACTCGGTGATGATGATGATGATGACGATGAAGCCGATCGCACTTGGGAGCCGGGTGATGAAGGGGCTTCATCGTCATCATCAGGAGAAGAGGGGCGCAGGTTGCCCCGGAGTCAGCAGCTGAGGCAGCAAGGTGGTAGCAGTCAGCATGGGGGCACAATTCCAAAGGCTGGAGCCGGCCGGGGCCGGGGCCGGGGTAGAGCACCTGCTGTGCGGCAGTCTACCTTATCGGGAGGTAGTGGAGCAGGGGTTCCTGGAGTTGGCAACAGCAGCAGTGAATCAGTGAGGCCAGGGGGTGGGAAAAGTAGCTACTCAGCAGTGTGGCAGTTTTTCCTGAGGCATCCGCAGGAGGGTAACATGGCCACATGCAAGATATGTAGGCAAAAGGTGAAGCGTGGCCAGGGTCCAAATGTTGGCACCACGGCCCTGCGTCAACATATGATGCGTCACCATAAAACGACCTGGGAGAACCGAGGCTCCCAAGGGGTGGTCCAGTCTGCTTCCTCACCAAGTGAGCTCCCAATTTCTGCCAGCCAAGGCTCCAGCACCTCAGCCGAAGGCAGCTGTGCGTCATACCCATCCTCTGTCGCTCCTGCTCCTCCTCCTCCTCCTCCAAGTCATGCATCCCGCCAGCAATCCATCAGCGAAGCCATGTCCAAGAGACAGCAGTATGCGCCCACTCATCCTACGGCGCAGAAGCTGAATGTGCTCCTGTCCAAGTTGCTGGTGCTGCAGTCGCTCCCTTTTCAGGTGGTGGAATCTGCACCTTTCAGAGAACTGATGGCTTGTGCCGAGCCGAGGTGGAGAGTCCCAAGCCGTCATTTCTTTGCCAAGAAGGCAGTACCAGCGCTGCACACTTTTGTTGAACAGAAGGTGGGCCAGTCCTTGAGCCTGTCGGTGTGTAGCAAAATACATGGCAGCGCCGACATCTGGAGCTGTAACTACGGTCAGGGGCAGTACATGTCGTTTACGGCCCACTGGGTGAATGTGGTCCCTTTGCAGCAGCAACTTGGACAGGTCACGCCGCTTCGGCCTCCGCGCTCTCTGCCCATTGGACCTGTGACACCGTGCGACTCGGCCTCCTCATCCTCCGCCATCTCCTCACACTCCACTGAAGGCTCAAGTCTCAGTGCCCCTCCAGTCTACCATGTGTGCAGGGCACGGAGGTGTCACGCAGTGCTTCACATGGTTTGTCTTGGCGAACGGAGTCACACAGGGGAGGAACAGCTTAAATGTATTCATCAGGAAATCCAAACATGGCTTACTCCGAGAAAACTTAAAATGGGAATCATGGTTACCGACAATGGGAAGAACATTTTGTCTGCGCTGCGCCAAGGAAGCCTGACCCATGCCCCCTGCATGGCTCACGTCTTCAATCTGGTTGTCAAGCGGTTTCTGAAGTGTTCCCCCCATCTGCAGGACATCCTAACAACTTCAAGGAAACTTTGCATGCACTTCAGCCACTCCTACACCGCCAAACACACCCTTCTTGAGCTACAGCGTCAGAATGGTATCCCCCAACATAGTCTGATTTGCGATGTTTCCACCCGTTGGAATTCCACCCTTCACATGTTGGACCGATTATATGAACAGAGAAAAGCCATCACGGATTTCCTGATGATCCAAGCAGATAGGGGGACTCCCCTGTGTAACTTCAATGTCAACCAGTGGCAGCTCATACGTGACACCTGCCGTTTGCTCAGGCCCTTTGAGGAAGCCACTTTATTTGTCAGTCGGCAGGATTACGGGATGAACGACGTGATTCCACTGCTTCATGTACTACAGCACATGTTGGAAACCATGGCTGGTCAGGGCACTGGAGACATGGCGTTTACATCTTACGGCCACATGAACCCCGTTGGAGCTGAACTGGAGGAGGAGGAGGAAGAGGAGGAGGAGGAGGAGTTGCCCAGCGAAACACAGTTTAGGCTTGGCGAAATGGCTGGTTTATCTAGTCAGCGGACAGGAGAGGAGGAGCAGGAGCAGCCAGAGGAGCTAGAGGTTTTTGAGGAAGGCGAGACAGAGGACCCGGGCACACCGTGGCAGTATGCAGTTGAGATAGAGACAGGTAGTCCATCCGAGTCACTTGCGCAAATGGCACGAAGCATGCTCACGTGCTTGCGTAGTGACCCCAGAATTGTTTCCATCTGTCGGCGGGATGACTTCTGGCTGTCCACCTTATTGGACCCTCGCTTCCGGCACAAAATGGGGGCATTTTTTAAACCCACCGAGAGGGAGGACAAACTCAACTACTACAAAGACATTCTACGTAGGCAGTTGGCCGATGCCTATCTGCGCCATGGTCCATACTCTCGCAGGTCTGACTCGAGGGGACCTCTGCGCTCACCTTCCACTGCCATGGCCGCTGGGGGGGTTGGCAGGAGCAGCAGCAGCAGCTCCATCAGCAGCAGCAGCCTCAGTCTTCAGTCGCTAATGAGTAGCTTTCTACACCCGCATAGTGAGGCTACTCATGAGCAGCAGGAAGACCTGGAGCAGGACCTCAACCAGCAGGTCATGTCATACTTTGACATGACCATGCCAACACACCTTGAGGATCCGCTGGACTTCTGGGCAGCCAAACTTGATTTGTGGCCGCAACTAGCAGAGTTTGCCCTGGAAAAGCTGTCCTGCCCGGCAAGTAGCGTGCCATCTGAGCGGGTGTTTAGTGCGGCGGGGGCCATAGTTACGTCAAGGAGAACTCGTCTGTCAACTAAAAATGTGGAGAGACTCACCTTTGTCAAAATGAATCAGGGATGGATCAGCCAGGATTTCCACCCACCAATGCCTGATGCATGCGACTAGATTCAGCATGGTGCCACGTTTTACACTTTCCAAATGGTGCAAAACATATTTATGTCTTTAGGCCATTTTTTGGGCTCCTGCTGCTGCTGCTGCCAACTTCTGCCAACTCCAGGGTGTGATTCATCCAATTGTTGGGCTCCTGAAGCCAACCCCAGTGTCACTTTAAAGTAATATTTGGGCTCCTGCTGCTGCTGCTGCTGTCAACTCCTGCCAACTCCAGGGTGTGATTCATCCAATTTTTGGGCTCCTGAAGCCAACTCCAGTGTATATTTGGGCTCCTGCTGCTGCTGCTGCCAACTCCAGGGTGTGATTCATCCAATTTTTGGGCTCCTGAGGCCAACCCCAGGGTCTCTTTAATGTAATATTTGGGCTCCTGCTGCTGCTGCTACCAACTCCAGGGTGTGATTCATCCAATTTTTGGGCTCCTGAAGCCAACTCCAGTGTATATTTGGGCTCCTGCTGCTGCTGCTGCCAACTTCTGCCAACTCCAGGGTGTGATTCATCCAATTTTTGGGCTCCTGAAGCCAACTCCAGTGTATATTTGGGCTCCTGCTGCTGCTGCTGCCAACTCCAGGGTGTGATTCATCCAATTTTTGGGCTCCTGAGGCCAACCCCAGGGTCTCTTTAATGTAATATTTGGGCTCCTGCTGCTGCTGCTGCTGTCAACTCCTGCCAACTCCAGGGTGTGATTCATCCAATTTTTGGGCTCCTGAAGCCAACTCCAGTGTATATTTGGGCTCCTGCTGCTGCTGTCAACTCCTGCCAACTCCAGGGTGTGATTCATCCAATTTTTGGGCTCCTGAAGCCAACTCCAGTGTATATTTGGGCTCCTGCTGCTGCTACTGTCAACTCCTGCCAACTCCAGGGTGTGATTCATCCAATTTTTGGGCTCCTGAAGCCAACTCCAGTGTATATTTGGGCTCCTGCTGCTGCTGCTGCCAACTCCAGGGTGTGATTCATCCAATTTTTGGGCTCCTGAGGCCAACCCCAGGGTCTCTTTAATGTAATATTTGGGCTCCTGCTGCTGCTGCTACCAACTCCAGGGTGTGATTCATCCAATTTTTGGGCTCCTGAAGCCAACTCCAGTGTATATTTGGGCTCCTGCTGCTGCTGCTGCCAACTTCTGCCAACTCCAGGGTGTGATTCATCCAATTTTTGGGCTCCTGAAGCCAACTCCAGTGTATATTTGGGCTCCTGCTGCTGCTGCTGCCAACTCCAGGGTGTGATTCATCCAATTTTTGGGCTCCTGAGGCCAACCCCAGGGTCTCTTTAATGTAATATTTGGGCTCCTACTGCTGCTGCTGCTGTCAACTCCTGCCAACTCCAGGGTGTGATTCATCCAATTTTTGGGCTCCTGAAGCCAACTCCAGTGTATATTTGGGCTCCTGCTGCTGCTGTCAACTCCTGCCAACTCCAGGGTGTGATTCATCCAATTTTTGGGCTCCTGAAGCCAACTCCAGTGTATATTTGGGCTCCTGCTGCTGCTACTGTCAACTTCTGCCAACTCCAGGGTGTGATTCATCCAATTTTTGGGCTCCTGATGCCAACTCCAGTGTCTCTTTAAAGTAATATTTGGGCTCCTGCTGCTGCTGCTGCCAACTCCAGGGTGTGATTCATCCAATTTTTGGGCTCCTGAAGCCAACTCCTGTGTATATTTGGGCTCCTGCTGCTGCCAACTCCAGTGTGTGATTCATCCAATTTTTGGGCTCCTGAAGCCAACCCCAGTGTCTCTTTAAAGTAATATTTGGGCTCCTGCTGCTGCTGCTGCCAACTCCAGGGTGTGATTCATCCAATTTTTGGGCTCCTGAAGCCAACCCCAGGGTCTCTTTAAAGTAATATTTGGGCTCCTGCTGCTGCTGCTTCTGCCAACTCCAGGGTGTGATTCATCCAATTTTTGGGCTCCTGAAGCCAACCCCAGTGTCTCTTTAAAGTAATGTTTGGGCTCCTGCTGCTGCTGCTGCCAACTCCTGCCAACTCCAGGGTGTGATTCATCCAATTTTTGGGCTCCTGAAGCCAACTCCAGTGTCTCTTTAAAGTAATATTTGGGCTCCTGCTGCTGCTGCTGCCAACTCCAGGGTGTGATTCATCCAATTTTTGGGCTCCTGAAGCCAACTCCTGTGTATATTTGGGCTCCTGCTGCTGCCAACTCCAGTGTGTGATTCATCCAATTTTTGGGCTCCTGAAGCCAACCCCAGTGTCTCTTTAAAGTAATATTTGGGCTCCTGCTGCTGCTGCTGCCAACTCCAGGGTGTGATTCAACCAATTTTTGGGCTCCTGAAGCCAACCCCAGGGTCTCTTTAAAGTAATATTTGGGCTCCTGCTGCTGCTGCTGCCAACTCCAGGGTGTGATTCATCCAATTTTTGGGCTCCTGAAGCCAACCCCAGGGTCTCTTTAAAGTAATATTTGGGCTCCTGCTGCTGCTGCCAACTCCAGGGTGTGATTCATCCAATTTTTGGGCTCCTGAAGCCAACCCCAGGGTCTCTTTAAAGTAATGTTTGGGCTCCTGCTGCTGCTGCCAACTCCAGGGTGTGATTCATCCAATTTTTGGGCTCCTGAAGCCAACCCCAGTGTCTCTTTAAAGTAATGTTTGGGCTCCTGCTGCTGCTGCTGCCAACTCCTGCCAACTCCAGGGTGTGATTCATCCAATTTTTGGGCTCCTGAAGCCAACTCCAGTGTCTCTTTAAAGTAATATTTGGGCTCCTGCTGCTGCTGCTGCCAACTCCAGGGTGTGATTCATCCAATTTTTGGGCTCCTGAAGCCAACTCCTGTGTATATTTGGGCTCCTGCTGCTGCCAACTCCAGTGTGTGATTCATCCAATTTTTGGGCTCCTGAAGCCAACCCCAGTGTCTCTTTAAAGTAATATTTGGGCTCCTGCTGCTGCTGCTGCCAACTCCAGGGTGTGATTCATCCAATTTTTGGGCTCCTGAAGCCAACCCCAGGGTCTCTTTAAAGTAATATTTGGGCTCCTGCTGCTGCTGCTGCCAACTCCAGGGTGTGATTCATCCAATTTTTGGGCTCCTGAAGCCAACCCCAGGGTCTCTTTAAAGTAATATTTGGGCTCCTGCTGCTGCTGCCAACTCCAGGGTGTGATTCATCCAATTTTTGGGCTCCTGAAGCCAACCCCAGGGTCTCTTTAAAGTAATGTTTGGGCTCCTGCTGCTGCTGCCAACTCCAGGGTGTGATTCATCCAATGTTTGGGCTCCTTCTGCCCCTCATAGTGATGCCACTTCAACTCTCTGCAATTGTGCCGCTCTGCGATTCTATTAGCGATGCCTCTGATCTGCATGTGATATTTCTTCAAAGTATTATTTAACTAACCCAGCACGCATCCTGTGCGTGTTACAGCAAGGCAGAATGGTTTACAACCCTATTGAGGCTCTAGGAGGCTCAGAAATAGCCGTTTTTAATAGCGATTCGTCGCGAATTTATTCGGGTCGAAACGATTTTTGTCGGAAAATTCGGCGAATCAGTCGAATCGAATTTTTCAAAAGTTCGCTCATCTCTAGTAACCATCTCCAGACACAATCTTCCCAAGGTATCTGATTGTCTCTTGAATAATTCACACTTCTTTGGTGTCAGCTTTACTGAATTAACTTCTGCAGAAATGTCATCATAATTTCCTCTTCCTCGCTCTCCTTCAGATCTTCTAGTAACTTGTTAACAGCATTGAAATGTTGTCTGCGGCTACAGGTGAGCTGTTCTTCCTGGTACCTTAGCATATGGCAGTCAGGATTCACTTATCACATCTAGGGGCTGTTGCACATCCATGACTGCCCCCCTTTTCCTTGGTAAAGCAGTGCCCCTTTTTAATCAGTTCAGTTATTTACTGGCTATGTACTGTCCCCTTTAAGGCTGTCTGGATGCTTTATTCAGCTGGCTTTAAAGTGGAGTGAAACTGAGCACGATCGGAATCTATAAGATTCCCAGGCCGATCCATTCCCTCTCCCCGGGGCATCCAAAATCAGGATGCCCTGCTATGTGAAACCTCCCAGGGCACCTGCTACACTTACCTTACTTCCAGGTCCAACGACGGATGCACATCCCTGCTATCCCCCTAGCAGGGCTCGTGCCCGCGCCGGCCATTTGTGAATGGCTGGCGTGGCCACGCTCCCTGTTACAGGGAAGCGTGGGATGCGGCCGTCAGTGCGCTCGGAGCCGCTGTGCTAGGACGTCACTCAGACGTGCATAGCTCAGCAACTCTGAGAGCACTGATTGGACGCGCGGCCGCGCATGCGCTGTAGGACCGGGGTGGGGTGAGTTGATGTGGGAGATCTGGGGGGTTTCACATAGCGGGGCACCCCGATCGGGGGAAGGACCAAAACCCAGGATAGTCAAAACTCTGGGTTTTGGTCCATTTTAAGGCTATCTGGATGCTTTATTCAGTTGGACACTACTGGCTTTAATGTACACCCCAGTCACCCAAAGTCCACTGTTTAGGACTAGGCTTCTTCTGATGATCTGTGTTGTAGGTGTGGTGGCCCTTTAGGACCAGATTATTTGCTGCAGGACAGTTTTCTAGCTTGCAGTGACACTGTGCTGGGCTGTTTATTATGGTTGGGTGTGTAGTATGGCTTACCTGTGCTGCACTGTCCTGGAGGGTATGTCCCAGTCAGCGGGCCGTGCAGTATTCGATACCTCGCCAGCACGGTGTTATACTGTGGGACTGGTGCCAGAACTGTACTCGGTCCCAGGGCTGTGAGTTTCTATAGGGGATTTAAAACAGGGGGGAAGGGTGGGAAACTCGGGGGGAAGGGATATTTAAGATTGTTTTTTAAGAGTCGGGAGAGGTTAGCCACCTCTGAGCTTATTTCAGAGATAACCAGGTTCTGTGGTGGGGGGGTTTGGGGGGCAAACCTGTCAAAAACACAAGTACTTAATGCACTTTAATTGGTGTGCCTATAAAGGTATGAGACCCCAAAATAGTAGAATACTAACCACAGATTTGTATATGTATGTCTATTTTATAATGTATAAATGTTTTGACTGTAACAAATAAATTCACAAAACACTCTCAAAGGTAGGAAGAGGGCATTGGTGCCAACCGCTAGAAGTAATACCCATCCGAGGCATAGGGAAGCCCCCCCCCCACAAAAAAAACGCACATTCTATAGGGGATGTTCTGGTGGTGAAGCTGCACCCGTCTGTATATAGGAAGTACACAGGCTCTCAACCTCTCATAGCAGTGTATGACAAATTGCGCATAATGTTAGTAAGCGCCAAGGAATGAGCCAACCAGCACAGGCTCAGCAAAGTGCCCTACAAATAGAGGCCGCACAAACCAGGATTGGTATAAAAATAATAATTCAAGTATTTAATATCACAAATTATACATGTTACCAAGACAATACACAACTGTCGGCCTTATTTATCAAGGGCTAGCGCCAGGTAGTGTCTGACGAGCGCCAGGTACCGCCAGCTATCGGCGGCTACCGAATCAAGTACGCCCGGCGGCGGTCACAATGACGCATTTATCACGCTAAATGAGGCTAGCGCCGGCGAGAGCGTCAGCTAGCGCGGGATTCATCATGTAGCCGACTGCAACGAACAGCGCCGCTGCTAATCCCATCACAGCGACAGGTATGACCTGTCGCTCCCTGGCGTGGTCCAATGCATTTCAATGGAGCAATCTTTAAATAATCATAATTAATTGCTATTACTGTTTTTTTTTTTATTTTTAATGTCAAAAATTCTGTGACCACTTCTGCAATGTTAGGATTTTTTTTAAAGTAAAAAAAAATAAAAAAATAAAAATGTGCAGAATTGATATTACAGGTCTGATATTAATGTATTCATATTACAAAATGTTTAGAAAAACTTGTATAATTTTTACATATTAAAAAAAAGGTTGTTTGGGGATTAAAAACTACTTTTAACCCATCGCCGCCAGCGCTCTGGGGTTTAAACAAGGAATTCACAGCGCGAGAAATTTTTGAGCGTGATTTTTTAATGAATCTGCAGCAAGCCGTTCGCTCTGGCCATTCGCTGTCAGGCGCACCCATACAACGCGGAACCTGTGAAACAGCGACCCCTAACCCCGTATTCAACATTACCGCTAGAGATGAGCGAACTTTTGAAAAATTCGATTCGACTGATTCGCCGAATTTTCCGACAAAAATCGTTTCGACCCGAATAAATTCGCGACGAATCGCTATTAAAAACGGCTATTTCTGAGCCTCCTACAGCCTCAATAGGGTTGTAAACCATTCAGCCTTGCTGTAACACGCACAGGATGCGTGCTGGGTTAGTTAAATAATACTTTGAAGAAATATCACATGCAGATCAGAGGCATCGCTAATAGAATCGCAGAGCGGCACAATTGCAGAGAGTTGAAGTGGCATCACTATGAGGGGCAGAAGGAGCCCAAATATACACTGGAGTTGGCCTCAGGAGCCCAAAAATTGGATGAATCACACCCTGGAGTTGGCAGGAGTTGGCAGCAGCAGCAGCAGGAGCCCAAATATACACTGGAGTTGGCTTCAGGAGCCCAAAAATTGGATGAATCACACCCTGGAGTTGGCAGGAGTTGGCAGCAGCAGCAGCAGGAGCCCAAATATACACTGGAGTTGGCTTCAGGAGCCCAAAAATTGGATGAATCACACCCTGGAGTTGGCAGGAGTTGACAGCAGCAGCAGCAGGAGCCCAAATATACACTGGAGTTGGCTTCAGGAGCCCAAAAATTGGATGAATCACACCCTGGAGTTGGCAGGAGTTGACAGTAGCAGCAGCAGGAGCCCAAATATACACTGGAGTTGGCCTCAGGAGCCCAAAAATTGGATGAATCACACCCTGGAGTTGGCAGAAGTTGGCAGCAGCAGCAGCAGGAGCCCAAATATACACTGGAGTTGGCTTCAGGAGCCCAAAAATTGGATGAATCACACCCTGGAGTTGGCAGGAGTTGACAGTAGCAGCAGCAGGAGCCCAAATATACACTGGAGTTGGCTTCAGGAGCCCAAAAATTGGATGAATCACACCCTGGAGTTGGCAGGAGTTGACAGTAGCAGCAGCAGGAGCCCAAATATACACTGGAGTTGGCTTCAGGAGCCCAAAAATTGGATGAATCACACCCTGGAGTTGGCAGGAGTTGACAGTAGCAGCAGCAGGAGCCCAAATATACACTGGAGTTGGCCTCAGGAGCCCAAAAATTGGATGAATCACACCCTGGAGTTGGCAGGAGTTGACAGTAGCAGCAGCAGGAGCCCAAATATACACTGGAGTTGGCCTCAGGAGCCCAAAAATTGGATGAATCACACCCTGGAGTTGGCAGGAGTTGACAGTAGCAGCAGCAGGAGCCCAAATATACACTGGAGTTGGCCTCAGGAGCCCAAAAATTGGATGAATCACACCCTGGAGTTGGCAGAAGTTGGCAGCAGCAGCAGCAGGAGCCCAAATATACACTGGAGTTGGCTTCAGGAGCCCAAAAATTGGATGAATCACACCCTGGAGTTGGCAGGAGTTGACAGTAGCAGCAGCAGGAGCCCAAATATACACTGGAGTTGGCCTCAGGAGCCCAAAAATTGGATGAATCACACCCTGGAGTTGGCAGGAGTTGACAGTAGCAGCAGCAGGAGCCCAAATATACACTGGAGTTGGCCTCAGGAGCCCAAAAATTGGATGAATCACACCCTGGAGTTGGCAGGAGTTGGCAGCAGCAGCAGCAGGAGCCCAAATATACACTGGAGTTGGCTTCAGGAGCCCAAAAATTGGATGAATCACACCCTGGAGTTGGCAGAAGTTGGCAGCAGCAGCAGCAGGAGCCCAAATATACACTGGAGTTGGCTTCAGGAGCCCAAAAATTGGATGAATCACACCCTGGAGTTGGCAGGAGTTGACAGTAGCAGCAGCAGGAGCCCAAATATACACTGGAGTTGGCCTCAGGAGCCCAAAAATTGGATGAATCACACCCTGGAGTTGGCAGGAGTTGACAGTAGCAGCAGCAGGAGCCCAAATATACACTGGAGTTGGCCTCAGGAGCCCAAAAATTGGATGAATCACACCCTGGAGTTGGCAGAAGTTGGCAGCAGCAGCAGCAGGAGCCCAAATATACACTGGAGTTGGCTTCAGGAGCCCAAAAATTGGATGAATCACACCCTGGAGTTGGCAGGAGTTGACAGTAGCAGCAGCAGGAGCCCAAATATACACTGGAGTTGGCCTCAGGAGCCCAAAAATTGGATGAATCACACCCTGGAGTTGGCAGGAGTTGACAGTAGCAGCAGCAGGAGCCCAAATATACACTGGAGTTGGCCTCAGGAGCCCAAAAATTGGATGAATCACACCCTGGAGTTGGCAGGAGTTGGCAGCAGCAGCAGCAGGAGCCCAAATATACACTGGAGTTGGCTTCAGGAGCCCAAAAATTGGATGAATCACACCCTGGAGTTGGCAGAAGTTGGCAGCAGCAGCAGCAGGAGCCCAAATATACACTGGAGTTGGCTTCAGGAGCCCAAAAATTGGATGAATCACACCCTGGAGTTGGCAGGAGTTGGCAGCAGCAGCAGCAGGAGCCCAAATATACACTGGAGTTGGCTTCAGGAGCCCAAAAATTGGATGAATCACACCCTGGAGTTGGCAGGAGTTGACAGCAGCAGCAGCAGGAGCCCAAATATACACTGGAGTTGGCTTCAGGAGCCCAAAAATTGGATGAATCACACCCTGGAGTTGGCAGGAGTTGACAGTAGCAGCAGCAGGAGCCCAAATATACACTGGAGTTGGCTTCAGGAGCCCAAAAATTGGATGAATCACACCCTGGAGTTGGCAGAAGTTGGCAGCAGCAGCAGCAGGAGCCCAAATATACACTGGAGTTGGCTTCAGGAGCCCAAAAATTGGATGAATCACACCCTGGAGTTGGCAGGAGTTGACAGTAGCAGCAGCAGGAGCCCAAATATACACTGGAGTTGGCCTCAGGAGCCCAAAAATTGGATGAATCACACCCTGGAGTTGGCAGGAGTTGACAGTAGCAGCAGCAGGAGCCCAAATATACACTGGAGTTGGCTTCAGGAGCCCAAAAATTGGATGAATCACACCCTGGAGTTGGCAGAAGTTGACAGTAGCAGCAGCAGGAGCCCAAATATACACTGGAGTTGGCCTCAGGAGCCCAAAAATTGGATGAATCACACCCTGGAGTTGGCAGAAGTTGGCAGCAGCAGCAGCAGGAGCCCAAATATACACTGGAGTTGGCTTCAGGAGCCCAAAAATTGGATGAATCACACCCTGGAGTTGGCAGAAGTTGGCAGCAGCAGCAGCAGGAGCCCAAATATACACTGGAGTTGGCTTCAGGAGCCCAAAAATTGGATGAATCACACCCTGGAGTTGGCAGGAGTTGACAGTAGCAGCAGCAGGAGCCCAAATATACACTGGAGTTGGCCTCAGGAGCCCAAAAATTGGATGAATCACACCCTGGAGTTGGCAGGAGTTGACAGTAGCAGCAGCAGGAGCCCAAATATACACTGGAGTTGGCCTCAGGAGCCCAAAAATTGGATGAATCACACCCTGGAGTTGGCAGGAGTTGACAGTAGCAGCAGCAGGAGCCCAAATATACACTGGAGTTGGCTTCAGGAGCCCAAAAATTGGATGAATCACACCCTGGAGTTGGCAGAAGTTGACAGTAGCAGCAGCAGGAGCCCAAATATACACTGGAGTTGGCCTCAGGAGCCCAAAAATTGGATGAATCACACCCTGGAGTTGGCAGAAGTTGGCAGCAGCAGCAGCAGGAGCCCAAATATACACTGGAGTTGGCTTCAGGAGCCCAAAAATTGGATGAATCACACCCTGGAGTTGGCAGGAGTTGACAGTAGCAGCAGCAGGAGCCCAAATATACACTGGAGTTGGCCTCAGGAGCCCAAAAATTGGATGAATCACACCCTGGAGTTGGCAGGAGTTGACAGTAGCAGCAGCAGGAGCCCAAATATACACTGGAGTTGGCCTCAGGAGCCCAAAAATTGGATGAATCACACCCTGGAGTTGGCAGGAGTTGGCAGCAGCAGCAGCAGGAGCCCAAATATACACTGGAGTTGGCTTCAGGAGCCCAAAAATTGGATGAATCACACCCTGGAGTTGGCAGAAGTTGACAGTAGCAGCAGCAGGAGCCCAAATATACACTGGAGTTGGCCTCAGGAGCCCAAAAATTGGATGAATCACACCCTGGAGTTGGCAGAAGTTGGCAGCAGCAGCAGCAGGAGCCCAAATATACACTGGAGTTGGCTTCAGGAGCCCAAAAATTGGATGAATCACACCCTGGAGTTGGCAGGAGTTGACAGTAGCAGCAGCAGGAGCCCAAATATACACTGGAGTTGGCCTCAGGAGCCCAAAAATTGGATGAATCACACCCTGGAGTTGGCAGGAGTTGACAGTAGCAGCAGCAGGAGCCCAAATATACACTGGAGTTGGCCTCAGGAGCCCAAAAATTGGATGAATCACACCCTGGAGTTGGCAGAAGTTGGCAGCAGCAGCAGCAGGAGCCCAAATATACACTGGAGTTGGCTTCAGGAGCCCAAAAATTGGATGAATCACACCCTGGAGTTGGCAGGAGTTGACAGTAGCAGCAGCAGGAGCCCAAATATACACTGGAGTTGGCCTCAGGAGCCCAAAAATTGGATGAATCACACCCTGGAGTTGGCAGGAGTTGACAGTAGCAGCAGCAGGAGCCCAAATATACACTGGAGTTGGCCTCAGGAGCCCAAAAATTGGATGAATCACACCCTGGAGTTGGCAGGAGTTGGCAGCAGCAGCAGCAGGAGCCAAAATATACACTGGAGTTGGCTTCAGGAGCCCAAAAATTGGATGAATCACACCCTGGAGTTGGCAGAAGTTGGCAGCAGCAGCAGCAGGAGCCCAAATATACACTGGAGTTGGCTTCAGGAGCCCAAAAATTGGATGAATCACACCCTGGAGTTGGCAGGAGTTGGCAGCAGCAGCAGCAGGAGCCCAAATATACACTGGAGTTGGCTTCAGGAGCCCAAAAATTGGATGAATCACACCCTGGAGTTGGCAGGAGTTGACAGCAGCAGCAGCAGGAGCCCAAATATACACTGGAGTTGGCTTCAGGAGCCCAAAAATTGGATGAATCACACCCTGGAGTTGGCAGGAGTTGACAGTAGCAGCAGCAGGAGCCCAAATATACACTGGAGTTGGCTTCAGGAGCCCAAAAATTGGATGAATCACACCCTGGAGTTGGCAGAAGTTGGCAGCAGCAGCAGCAGGAGCCCAAATATACACTGGAGTTGGCTTCAGGAGCCCAAAAATTGGATGAATCACACCCTGGAGTTGGCAGGAGTTGACAGTAGCAGCAGCAGGAGCCCAAATATACACTGGAGTTGGCCTCAGGAGCCCAAAAATTGGATGAATCACACCCTGGAGTTGGCAGGAGTTGACAGTAGCAGCAGCAGGAGCCCAAATATACACTGGAGTTGGCTTCAGGAGCCCAAAAATTGGATGAATCACACCCTGGAGTTGGCAGAAGTTGACAGTAGCAGCAGCAGGAGCCCAAATATACACTGGAGTTGGCCTCAGGAGCCCAAAAATTGGATGAATCACACCCTGGAGTTGGCAGAAGTTGGCAGCAGCAGCAGCAGGAGCCCAAATATACACTGGAGTTGGCTTCAGGAGCCCAAAAATTGGATGAATCACACCCTGGAGTTGGCAGAAGTTGGCAGCAGCAGCAGCAGGAGCCCAAATATACACTGGAGTTGGCTTCAGGAGCCCAAAAATTGGATGAATCACACCCTGGAGTTGGCAGGAGTTGACAGTAGCAGCAGCAGGAGCCCAAATATACACTGGAGTTGGCCTCAGGAGCCCAAAAATTGGATGAATCACACCCTGGAGTTGGCAGGAGTTGACAGTAGCAGCAGCAGGAGCCCAAATATACACTGGAGTTGGCCTCAGGAGCCCAAAAATTGGATGAATCACACCCTGGAGTTGGCAGGAGTTGACAGTAGCAGCAGCAGGAGCCCAAATATACACTGGAGTTGGCTTCAGGAGCCCAAAAATTGGATGAATCACACCCTGGAGTTGGCAGAAGTTGACAGTAGCAGCAGCAGGAGCCTAAATATACACTGGAGTTGGCCTCAGGAGCCCAAAAATTGGATGAATCACACCCTGGAGTTGGCAGAAGTTGGCAGCAGCAGCAGCAGGAGCCCAAATATACACTGGAGTTGGCTTCAGGAGCCCAAAAATTGGATGAATCACACCCTGGAGTTGGCAGGAGTTGACAGTAGCAGCAGCAGGAGCCCAAATATACACTGGAGTTGGCCTCAGGAGCCCAAAAATTGGATGAATCACACCCTGGAGTTGGCAGGAGTTGACAGTAGCAGCAGCAGAAGCCCAAATATACACTGGAGTTGGCCTCAGGAGCCCAAAAATTGGATGAATCACACCCTGGAGTTGGCAGGAGTTGGCAGCAGCAGCAGCAGGAGCCCAAATATACACTGGAGTTGGCTTCAGGAGCCCAAAAATTGGATGAATCACACCCTGGAGTTGGCAGAAGTTGGCAGCAGCAGCAGCAGGAGCCCAAATATACACTGGAGTTGGCTTCAGGAGCCCAAAAATTGGATGAATCACACCCTGGAGTTGGCAGGAGTTGGCAGCAGCAGCAGCAGGAGCCCAAATATACACTGGAGTTGGCCTCAGGAGCCCAAAAATTGGATGAATCACACCCTGGAGTTGGCAGGAGTTGACAGTAGCAGCAGCAGGAGCCCAAAAAATGGCCTAAAGACATAAATATGTTTTGCACCATTTGGAAAGTGTAAAACGTGGCACCATGCTGAATCTAGTCGCATGCATCAGGCATTGGTGGGTGGAAATCCTGGCTGATCCATCCCTGATTCATTTTGACAAAGGTGAGTCTCTCCACATTTTTAGTTGACAGACGAGTTCTCCTCGCCGTAACTATGGCCCCCGCCGCACTAAACACCCGCTCAGATGGCACGCTACTTGCCGGGCAGGACAGCTTTTCCAGGGCAAACTCTGCTAGTTGCGGCCACAAATCAAGTTTGGCTGCCCAGAAGTCCAGCGGATCCTCAAGGTGTGTTGGCATGGTCATGTCAAAGTATGACATGACCTGCTGGTTCAGGTCCTGCTCCAGGTCTTCCTGCTGCTCATGAGTAGCCTCACTATGCGGGTGTAGAAAGCTACTCATTAGCGACTGAAGACTGAGGCTGCTGCTGCTGATGGAGCTTCTGCTGCTGCTGCTGCCAACCCCCCCAGCGGCCATGGCAGTGGAAGGTGAGCGCAGAGGTCCCCTCGAGTCAGACCTGCGAGAGTATGGACCATGGCGCAGATAGGCATCGGCCAACTGCCTACGTAGAATGTCTTTGTAGTAGTTGAGTTTGTCCTCCCTCTCGGTGGGTTTAAAAAATGCCCCCATTTTGTGCCGGAAGCGAGGGTCCAATAAGGTGGACAGCCAGAAGTCATCCCGCCGACAGATGGAAACAATTCTGGGGTCACTACGCAAGCATGTGAGCATGCTTCGTGCCATTTGCGCAAGTGACTCGGATGGACTACCTGTCTCCATCTCCACTGCATACTGCCACGGTGTGCCCGGGTCCTCTGTCTCTCCTTCCTCAAAAACCTCTAGCTCCTCTGGCTGCTCCTGCTCCTCCTCTCCTGTCCGCTGACTAGATAAACCAGCCATTTCGCCAAGCCTAAACTGTGTTTCGCTGGGCAACTCCTCCTCCTCCTCTTCCTCCTCCTCCTCCTCCAGTTCAGCTCCAAGGGGGTTCATGTGGCCGTAAGATGTAAACGCCATGTCTCCAGTGCCCTGACCAGCCATGGTTTCCAACATGTGCTGTAGTACATGAAGCAGTGGAATCACGTCGTTCATCCCGTAATCCTGCCGACTGACAAATAAAGTGGCTTCCTCAAAGGGCCTGAGCAAACGGCAGGTGTCACGTATGAGCTGCCACTGGTTGACATTGAAGTTACACAGGGGAGTCCCCCTATCTGCTTGGATCATCAGGAAATCCGTGATGGCTTTTCTCTGTTCATATAATCGGTCCAACATGTGAAGGGTGGAATTCCAACGGGTGGAAACATCGCAAATCAGACTATGTTGGGGGATACCATTCTGACGCTGTAGCTCAAGAAGGGTGTGTTTGGCGGTGTAGGAGTGGCTGAAGTGCATGCAAAGTTTCCGTGAAGTTGTTAGGATGTCCTGCAGATGGGGGGAACACTTCAGAAACCGCTTGACAACCAGATTGAAGACGTGAGCCATGCAGGGGGCATGGGTCAGGCTTCCTTGGCGCAGCGCAGACAAAATGTTCTTCCCATTGTCGGTAACCATGATTCCCATTTTAAGTTTTCTCGGAGTAAGCCATGTTTGGATTTCCTGATGAATACATTTAAGCAGTTCCTCCCCTGTGTGACTCCGTTCGCCAAGACAAACCATGTGAAGCACTGCGTGACACCTCCGTGCCCTGCACACATGGTAGACTGGAGGGGCACTGAGACTTGAGCCTACAGTGGAGGGTGAGGAGATGGCGGAGGATGAGGAGGCCGAGTCGCACGGTGTCACAGGCCCAATGGGCAGAGAGCGCGGAGGCCGAAGCGGCGTGACCTGTCCAAGTTGCTGCTGCAAAGGGACCACATTCACCCAGTGGGCCGTAAACGACATGTACTGCCCCTGACCGTAGTTACAGCTCCAGATGTCGGCGCTGCCATGTATTTTGCTACACACCGACAGGCTCAAGGACTGGCCCACCTTCTGTTCAACAAAAGTGTGCAGCGCTGGTACTGCCTTCTTGGCAAAGAAATGACGGCTTGGGACTCTCCACCTCGGCTCGGCACAAGCCATCAGTTCTCTGAAAGGTGCAGATTCCACCACCTGAAAAGGGAGCGACTGCAGCACCAGCAACTTGGACAGGAGCACATTCAGTTTCTGCGCCGTAGGATGAGTGGGCGCATACTGCTGTCTCTTGGACATGGCTTCGCTGATGGATTGCTGGCGGGATGCATGACTTGGAGGAGGAGGAGGAGGAGCAGGAGCGACAGAGGATGGGTGTGACGCACAGCTGCCTTCGGCTGAGGTGCTGGAGCCTTGGCTGGCAGAAATTGGGAGCTCACTTGGTGAGGAAGCAGACTGGACCACCCCTTGGGAGCCTCGGTTCTCCCAGGTCGTTTTATGGTGACGCATCATATGTTGACGCAGGGCCGTGGTGCCAACATTTGGACCCTGGCCACGCTTCACCTTTTGCCTACATATCTTGCATGTGGCCATGTTACCCTCCTGCGGATGCCTCAGGAAAAACTGCCACACTGCCGAGTAGCTACTTTTCCCACCCCCTGGCCTCACTGATTCACTGCTGCTGTTGCCAACTCCAGGAACCCCTGCTCCACTACCTCCCGATAAGGTAGACTGCCGCACAGCAGGTGCTCTACCCCGGCCCCGGCCCCGGCCGGCTCCAGCCTTTGGAATTGTGCCCCCATGCTGACTGCTACCACCTTGCTGCCTCAGCTGCTGACTCCGGGGCAACCTGCGCCCCTCTTCTCCTGATGATGACGATGAAGCCCCTTCATCACCCGGCTCCCAAGTGCGATCGGCTTCATCGTCATCATCATCATCATCACCGGGTTGTGGCTGTACGTCACTGATGTTCGTGGATTCGTCAACAGTGTCTGGCGCAGGAGCTGGAACGCTCGCAGCACCCACGACACTGTCCACATCACTATTTGTCTGCCTAGCTAAAGAAGCCACCTCCATTTCTTGGCTGGGCAGTAGCTGCTGACTGTCCTCCTGTATCTGATCGTCCTCCTCACTAAAGAGTGGAGCTGAACCCAAAGCATAGGATACGTCGCTGGGGGAGGGAACGGCGTAGGACAGAGGCAATGGGAGGACAGGGACTGCTCTCGGGGCATGCCAACTCAGGGTTGTGTCAGAGGAACCTACCGACCCTAGACTGGGGGTCTCAGATGTAAGTTGTGATGATGTTGTTGATGAGCGCGTCAGCCAATCTACCACGGCAGATGCGTTACTGGTGGAGACCCGACCGCTAGCAGATACTGGCAGATTAGGTCTCTCAGCGTGACTCCTGCTGCTACTGGCCCCCAGTCTGATGCGAGCTCTGCCTGCGGAATCTTGGCCTCTGCCACTCCTCTTTTCACTTCCAGGCACTTGTCTGCCCGACATAGTCTAACTGGCGTGGTAGTAGGTGATATTTTAAGAACCCCCAGGCAGCAGTGGGTCTATATAAAACAGAATATAATGCACACCAAAAGTGAGCAGTAACACTCAGCCTCCAACAGGCCTGCTTAGTGTAAATAAGAGAGCTGCTTAGTGTAAATAAAGAGGGGTATGCTATGTTACAGAATGGGATGCCTCAACAGAAGTGCACCTGGCAGGCAGCAGTAAGCCTATGCCCAGCAAAAGTGTCTTATAATATAAATATAATAAGAGCAAATGCTTATATGGTCTTAAACAGAGGCTGCTTTAGTCACAGAATGGGATGCCCTGGGCAGGAATCGACCTGGCAGGGTCCAGTAGTGCTTTGGCCAGCAAAAGTGTCTTTATCAGGCCTAATTTCAAATATAATAAGAGCAAATGCTTATATGGTCTTAAACAGAGGCTGCTTTAGTCACAGAATGGGATGCCCTGGGCAGGAATGGACCTGGCAGGGTCCAGTAGGGCTTTGGCCAGCAAAAGTGTCTTTATCAGGCTAATTTCAAATATGATAAGAGCAAATGCTTATATGGTCTTAAACAGAGGCTGCTTTAGTCACAGAATGGGATGCCCCGGGCAGGAATCGAGCTGGCAGGGTCCAGTAGTGCTTTGGCCAGCAAAAGTGTCTTTATCAGGCCTAATTTCAAATATGATAAGAGCAAATGCTTATATGGTCTTAAACAGAGGCTGCTTTAGTCACAGAATGGGATGCCCTGGGCAGGAATGGACCTGGCAGGGTCCAGTAGGGCTTTGGCCAGCAAAAGTGTCTTTATCAGGCTAATTTCAAATATGATAAGAGCAAATGCTTATATGGTCTTAAACAGAGGCTGCTGTAGTCACAGAATGGGATGCCCCGGGCAGGAATGGACCTGGCAGGGTCCAGTAGTGCTTTGGCCAGCAAAAGTGTCTTTATCAGGCCTAATTTCAAATATGATAAGAGCAAATGCTTATATGGTCTTAAACAGAGGCTGCTTTAGTCACAGAATGGGATGCCCCGGGCAGGAATCGAGCTGGCAGGGTCCAGTAGTGCTTTGGCCAGCAAAAGTGTCTTTATCAGGCTAATTTCAAATATGATAAGAGCAAATGCTTATATGGTCTTAAACAGAGGCTGCTGTAGTCACAGAATGGGATGCCCCGGGCAGGAATCGAGCTGGCAGGGTCCAGTAGTGCTTTGGCCAGCAAAAGTGTCTTTATCAGGCTAATTTCAAATATGATAAGAGCAAATGCTTATATGGTCTTAAACAGAGGCTGCTTTAGTCACAGAATGGGATGCCCCGGGCAGGAATCGAGCTGGCAGGGTCCAGTAGTGCTTTGGCCAGCAAAAGTGTCTTTATCAGGCCTAATTTCAAATATGATAAGAGCAAATGCTTATATGGTCTTAAACAGAGGCTGCTTTAGTCACAGAATGGGATGCCCCGGGCAGGAATCGAGCTGGCAGGGTCCAGTAGTGCTTTGGCCAGCAAAAGTGTCTTTATCAGGCTAATTTCAAATATGATAAGAGCAAATGCTTATATGGTCTTAAACAGAGGCTGCTGTAGTCACAGAATGGGATGCCCCGGGCAGGAATCGAGCTGGCAGGGTCCAGTAGTGCTTTGGCCAGCAAAAGTGTCTTTATCAGGCCTAATTTCAAATATGATAAGAGCAAATGCTTATATGGTCTTAAACAGAGGCTGCTTTAGTCACAGAATGGGATGCCCCGGGCAGGAATCGAGCTGGCAGGGTCCAGTAGTGCTTTGGCCAGCAAAAGTGTCTTTATCAGGCTAATTTCAAATATGATAAGAGCAAATGCTTATATGGTCTTAAACAGAGGCTGCTGTAGTCACAGAATGGGATGCCCCGGGCAGGAATCGAGCTGGCAGGGTCCAGTAGTGCTTTGGCCAGCAAAAGTGTCTTTATCAGGCCTAATTTCAAATATGATAAGAGCAAATGCTTATATGGTCTTAAACAGAGGCTGCTTTAGTCACAGAATGGGATGCCCCGGGCAGGAATCGAGCTGGCAGGGTCCAGTAGTGCTTTGGCCAGCAAAAGTGTCTTTATCAGGCTAATTTCAAATATGATAAGAGCAAATGCTTATATGGTCTTAAACAGAGGCTGCTGTAGTCACAGAATGGGATGCCCCGGGCAGGAATCGAGCTGGCAGGGTCCAGTAGTGCTTTGGCCAGCAAAAGTGTCTTTATCAGGCCTAATTTCAAATATGATAAGAGCAAATGCTTATATGGTCTTAAACAGAGGCTGCTTTAGTCACAGAATGGGATGCCCCGGGCAGGAATCGAGCTGGCAGGGTCCAGTAGTGCTTTGGCCAGCAAAAGTGTCTTTATCAGGCTAATTTCAAATATGATAAGAGCAAATGCTTATATGGTCTTAAACAGAGGCTGCTGTAGTCACAGAATGGGATGCCCCGGGCAGGAATCGAGCTGGCAGGGTCCAGTAGTGCTTTGGCCAGCAAAAGTGTCTTTATCAGGCCTAATTTCAAATATGATAAGAGCAAATGCTTATATGGTCTTAAACAGAGGCTGCTTTAGTCACAGAATGGGATGCCCCGGGCAGGAATCGAGCTGGCAGGGTCCAGTAGTGCTTTGGCCAGCAAAAGTGTCTTTATCAGGCTAATTTCAAATATGATAAGAGCAAATGCTTATATGGTCTTAAACAGAGGCTGCTGTAGTCACAGAATGGGATGCCCCGGGCAGGAATCGAGCTGGCAGGGTCCAGTAGTGCTTTGGCCAGCAAAAGTGTCTTTATCAGGCCTAATTTCAAATATGATAAGAGCAAATGCTTATATGGTCTTAAACAGAGGCTGCTTTAGTCACAGAATGGGATGCCCCGGGCAGGAATCGAGCTGGCAGGGTCCAGTAGTGCTTTGGCCAGCAAAAGTGTCTTTATCAGGCTAATTTCAAATATGATAAGAGCAAATGCTTATATGGTCTTAAACAGAGGCTGCTGTAGTCACAGAATGGGATGCCCCGGGCAGGAATCGAGCTGGCAGGGTCCAGTAGTGCTTTGGCCAGCAAAAGTGTCTTTATCAGGCCTAATTTCAAATATGATAAGAGCAAATGCTTATATGGTCTTAAACAGAGGCTGCTTTAGTCACAGAATGGGATGCCCCGGGCAGGAATCGAGCTGGCAGGGTCCAGTAGTGCTTTGGCCAGCAAAAGTGTCTTTATCAGGCTAATTTCAAATATGATAAGAGCAAATGCTTATATGGTCTTAAACAGAGGCTGCTGTAGTCACAGAATGGGATGCCCCGGGCAGGAATCGAGCTGGCAGGGTCCAGTAGTGCTTTGGCCAGCAAAAGTGTCTTTATCAGGCTAATTTCAAATATGATAAGAGCAAATGCTTATATGGTCTTAAACAGAGGCTGCTTTAGTCACAGAATGGGATGCCCCGGGCAGGAATCGAGCTGGCAGGGTCCAGTAGTGCTTTGGCCAGCAAAAGTGTCTTTATCAGGCCTAATTTCAAATATGATAAGAGCAAATGCTTATATGGTCTTAAACAGAGGCTGCTGTAGTCACAGAATGGGATGCCCCGGGCAGGAATCGAGCTGGCAGGGTCCAGTAGTGCTTTGGCCAGCAAAAGTGTCTTTATCAGGCCTAATTTCAAATATGATAAGAGCAAATGCTTATATGGTCTTAAACAGAGGCTGCTTTAGTCACAGAATGGGATGCCCCGGGCAGGAATCGAGCTGGCAGGGTCCAGTAGTGCTTTGGCCAGCAAAAGTGTCTTTATCAGGCTAATTTCAAATATGATAAGAGCAAATGCTTATATGGTCTTAAACAGAGGCTGCTTTAGTCACAGAATGGGATGCCCCGGGCAGGAATCGAGCTGGCAGGGTCCAGTAGTGCTTTGGCCAGCAAAAGTGTCTTTATCAGGCTAATTTCAAATATGATAAGAGCAAATGCTTATATGGTCTTAAACAGAGGCTGCTGTAGTCACAGAATGGGATGCCCCGGGCAGGAATCGAGCTGGCAGGGTCCAGTAGTGCTTTGGCCAGCAAAAGTGTCTTTATCAGGCCTAATTTCAAATATGATAAGAGCAAATGCTTATATGGTCTTAAACAGAGGCTGCTTTAGTCACAGAATGGGATGCCCCGGGCAGGAATCGAGCTGGCAGGGTCCAGTAGTGCTTTGGCCAGCAAAAGTGTCTTTATCAGGCTAATTTCAAATATGATAAGAGCAAATGCTTATATGGTCTTAAACAGAGGCTGCTGTAGTCACAGAATGGGATGCCCCGGGCAGGAATCGAGCTGGCAGGGTCCAGTAGTGCTTTGGCCAGCAAAAGTGTCTTTATCAGGCTAATTTCAAATATGATAAGAGCAAATGCTTATATGGTCTTAAACAGAGGCTGCTTTAGTCACAGAATGGGATGCCCCGGGCAGGAATCGAGCTGGCAGGGTCCAGTAGTGCTTTGGCCAGCAAAAGTGTCTTTATCAGGCCTAATTTCAAATATGATAAGAGCAAATGCTTATATGGTCTTAAACAGAGGCTGCTTTAGTCACAGAATGGGATGCCCCGGGCAGGAATCGAGCTGGCAGGGTCCAGTAGTGCTTTGGCCAGCAAAAGTGTCTTTATCAGGCTAATTTCAAATATGATAAGAGCAAATGCTTATATGGTCTTAAACAGAGGCTGCTGTAGTCACAGAATGGGATGCCCCGGGCAGGAATCGAGCTGGCAGGGTCCAGTAGTGCTTTGGCCAGCAAAAGTGTCTTTATCAGGCTAATTTCAAATATGATAAGAGCAAATGCTTATATGGTCTTAAACAGAGGCTGCTTTAGTCACAGAATGGGATGCCCCGGGCAGGAATCGAGCTGGCAGGGTCCAGTAGTGCTTTGGCCAGCAAAAGTGTCTTTATCAGGCCTAATTTCAAATATGATAAGAGCAAATGCTTATATGGTCTTAAACAGAGGCTGCTTTAGTCACAGAATGGGATGCCCCGGGCAGGAATCGAGCTGGCAGGGTCCAGTAGTGCTTTGGCCAGCAAAAGTGTCTTTATCAGGCTAATTTCAAATATGATAAGAGCAAATGCTTATATGGTCTTAAACAGAGGCTGCTGTAGTCACAGAATGGGATGCCCCGGGCAGGAATCGAGCTGGCAGGGTCCAGTAGTGCTTTGGCCAGCAAAAGTGTCTTTATCAGGCCTAATTTCAAATATGATAAGAGCAAATGCTTATATGGTCTTAAACAGAGGCTGCTTTAGTCACAGAATGGGATGCCCCGGGCAGGAATCGAGCTGGCAGGGTCCAGTAGTGCTTTGGCCAGCAAAAGTGTCTTTATCAGGCTAATTTCAAATATGATAAGAGCAAATGCTTATATGGTCTTAAACAGAGGCTGCTGTAGTCACAGAATGGGATGCCCCGGGCAGGAATCGAGCTGGCAGGGTCCAGTAGTGCTTTGGCCAGCAAAAGTGTCTTTATCAGGCTAATTTCAAATATGATAAGAGCAAATGCTTATATGGTCTTAAACAGAGGCTGCTTTAGTCACAGAATGGGATGCCCCGGGCAGGAATCGAGCTGGCAGGGTCCAGTAGTGCTTTGGCCAGCAAAAGTGTCTTTATCAGGCTAATTTCAAATATGATAAGAGCAAATGCTTATATGGTCTTAAACAGAGGCTGCTTTAGTCACAGAATGGGATGCCCCGGGCAGGAATCGAGCTGGCAGGGTCCAGTAGTGCTTTGGCCAGCAAAAGTGTCTTTATCAGGCTAATTTCAAATATGATAAGAGCAAATGCTTATATGGTCTTAAACAGAGGCTGCTTTAGTCACAGAATGGGATGCCCCGGGCAGGAATCGAGCTGGCAGGGTCCAGTAGTGCTTTGGCCAGCAAAAGTGTCTTTATCAGGCTAATTTCAAATATGATAAGAGCAAATGCTTATATGGTCTTAAACAGAGGCTGCTGTAGTCACAGAATGGGATGCCCCGGGCAGGAATCGAGCTGGCAGGGTCCAGTAGTGCTTTGGCCAGCAAAAGTGTCTTTATCAGGCTAATTTCAAATATGATAAGAGCAAATGCTTATATGGTCTTAAACAGAGGCTGCTTTAGTCACAGAATGGGATGCCCCGGGCAGGAATCGAGCTGGCAGGGTCCAGTAGTGCTTTGGCCAGCAAAAGTGTCTTTATCAGGCCTAATTTCAAATATGATAAGAGCAAATGCTTATATGGTCTTAAACAGAGGCTGCTTTAGTCACAGAATGGGATGCCCCGGGCAGGAATCGAGCTGGCAGGGTCCAGTAGTGCTTTGGCCAGCAAAAGTGTCTTTATCAGGCTAATTTCAAATATGATAAGAGCAAATGCTTATATGGTCTTAAACAGAGGCTGCTGTAGTCACAGAATGGGATGCCCCGGGCAGGAATCGAGCTGGCAGGGTCCAGTAGTGCTTTGGCCAGCAAAAGTGTCTTTATCAGGCCTAATTTCAAATATGATAAGAGCAAATGCTTATATGGTCTTAAACAGAGGCTGCTTTAGTCACAGAATGGGATGCCCCGGGCAGGAATCGAGCTGGCAGGGTCCAGTAGTGCTTTGGCCAGCAAAAGTGTCTTTATCAGGCTAATTTCAAATATGATAAGAGCAAATGCTTATATGGTCTTAAACAGAGGCTGCTTTAGTCACAGAATGGGATGCCCCGGGCAGGAATCGAGCTGGCAGGGTCCAGTAGTGCTTTGGCCAGCAAAAGTGTCTTTATCAGGCTAATTTCAAATATGATAAGAGCAAATGCTTATATGGTCTTAAACAGAGGCTGCTTTAGTCACAGAATGGGATGCCCCGGGCAGGAATCGAGCTGGCAGGGTCCAGTAGTGCTTTGGCCAGCAAAAGTGTCTTTATCAGGCCTAATTTCAAATATGATAAGAGCAAATGCTTATATGGTCTTAAACAGAGGCTGCTTTAGTCACAGAATGGGATGCCCCGGGCAGGAATCGAGCTGGCAGGGTCCAGTAGTGCTTTGGCCAGCAAAAGTGTCTTTATCAGGCTAATTTCAAATATGATAAGAGCAAATGCTTATATGGTCTTAAACAGAGGCTGCTGTAGTCACAGAATGGGATGCCCCGGGCAGGAATCGAGCTGGCAGGGTCCAGTAGTGCTTTGGCCAGCAAAAGTGTCTTTATCAGGCTAATTTCAAATATGATAAGAGCAAATGCTTATATGGTCTTAAACAGAGGCTGCTTTAGTCACAGAATGGGATGCCCCGGGCAGGAATCGAGCTGGCAGGGTCCAGTAGTGCTTTGGCCAGCAAAAGTGTCTTTATCAGGCCTAATTTCAAATATGATAAGAGCAAATGCTTATATGGTCTTAAACAGAGGCTGCTTTAGTCACAGAATGGGATGCCCCGGGCAGGAATCGAGCTGGCAGGGTCCAGTAGTGCTTTGGCCAGCAAAAGTGTCTTTATCAGGCTAATTTCAAATATGATAAGAGCAAATGCTTATATGGTCTTAAACAGAGGCTGCTGTAGTCACAGAATGGGATGCCCCGGGCAGGAATCGAGCTGGCAGGGTCCAGTAGTGCTTTGGCCAGCAAAAGTGTCTTTATCAGGCCTAATTTCAAATATGATAAGAGCAAATGCTTATATGGTCTTAAACAGAGGCTGCTTTAGTCACAGAATGGGATGCCCCGGGCAGGAATCGAGCTGGCAGGGTCCAGTAGTGCTTTGGCCAGCAAAAGTGTCTTTATCAGGCTAATTTCAAATATGATAAGAGCAAATGCTTATATGGTCTTAAACAGAGGCTGCTGTAGTCACAGAATGGGATGCCCCGGGCAGGAATCGAGCTGGCAGGGTCCAGTAGTGCTTTGGCCAGCAAAAGTGTCTTTATCAGGCTAATTTCAAATATGATAAGAGCAAATGCTTATATGGTCTTAAACAGAGGCTGCTTTAGTCACAGAATGGGATGCCCCGGGCAGGAATCGAGCTGGCAGGGTCCAGTAGTGCTTTGGCCAGCAAAAGTGTCTTTATCAGGCCTAATTTCAAATATGATAAGAGCAAATGCTTATATGGTCTTAAACAGAGGCTGCTTTAGTCACAGAATGGGATGCCCCGGGCAGGAATCGAGCTGGCAGGGTCCAGTAGTGCTTTGGCCAGCAAAAGTGTCTTTATCAGGCTAATTTCAAATATGATAAGAGCAAATGCTTATATGGTCTTAAACAGAGGCTGCTGTAGTCACAGAATGGGATGCCCCGGGCAGGAATCGAGCTGGCAGGGTCCAGTAGTGCTTTGGCCAGCAAAAGTGTCTTTATCAGGCTAATTTCAAATATGATAAGAGCAAATGCTTATATGGTCTTAAACAGAGGCTGCTGTAGTCACAGAATGGGATGCCCCGGGCAGGAATCGAGCTGGCAGGGTCCAGTAGTGCTTTGGCCAGCAAAAGTGTCTTTATCAGGCTAATTTCAAATATGATAAGAGCAAATGCTTATATGGTCTTAAACAGAGGCTGCTTTAGTCACAGAATGGGATGCCCCGGGCAGGAATCGAGCTGGCAGGGTCCAGTAGTGCTTTGGCCAGCAAAAGTGTCTTTATCAGGCCTAATTTCAAATATGATAAGAGCAAATGCTTATATGGTCTTAAACAGAGGCTGCTTTAGTCACAGAATGGGATGCCCCGGGCAGGAATCGAGCTGGCAGGGTCCAGTAGTGCTTTGGCCAGCAAAAGTGTCTTTATCAGGCTAATTTCAAATATGATAAGAGCAAATGCTTATATGGTCTTAAACAGAGGCTGCTGTAGTCACAGAATGGGATGCCCCGGGCAGGAATCGAGCTGGCAGGGTCCAGTAGTGCTTTGGCCAGCAAAAGTGTCTTTATCAGGCCTAATTTCAAATATGATAAGAGCAAATGCTTATATGGTCTTAAACAGAGGCTGCTTTAGTCACAGAATGGGATGCCCCGGGCAGGAATCGAGCTGGCAGGGTCCAGTAGTGCTTTGGCCAGCAAAAGTGTCTTTATCAGGCTAATTTCAAATATGATAAGAGCAAATGCTTATATGGTCTTAAACAGAGGCTGCTTTAGTCACAGAATGGGATGCCCCGGGCAGGAATCGAGCTGGCTGGGTCCAGTAGTGCTTTGGCCAGCAAAAGTGTCTTTATCAGGCTAATTTCAAATATGATAAGAGCAAATGCTTATATGGTCTTAAACAGAGGCTGCTGTAGTCACAGAATGGGATGCCCCGGGCAGGAATCGAGCTGGCAGGGTCCAGTAGTGCTTTGGCCAGCAAAAGTGTCTTTATCAGGCCTAATTTCAAATATGATAAGAGCAAATGCTTATATGGTCTTAAACAGAGGCTGCTTTAGTCACAGAATGGGATGCCCCGGGCAGGAATCGAGCTGGCAGGGTCCAGTAGTGCTTTGGCCAGCAAAAGTGTCTTTATCAGGCTAATTTCAAATATGATAAGAGCAAATGCTTATATGGTCTTAAACAGAGGCTGCTGTAGTCACAGAATGGGATGCCCCGGGCAGGAATCGAGCTGGCAGGGTCCAGTAGTGCTTTGGCCAGCAAAAGTGTCTTTATCAGGCTAATTTCAAATATGATAAGAGCAAATGCTTATATGGTCTTAAACAGAGGCTGCTTTAGTCACAGAATGGGATGCCCCGGGCAGGAATCGAGCTGGCAGGGTCCAGTAGTGCTTTGGCCAGCAAAAGTGTCTTTATCAGGCCTAATTTCAAATATGATAAGAGCAAATGCTTATATGGTCTTAAACAGAGGCTGCTTTAGTCACAGAATGGGATGCCCCGGGCAGGAATCGAGCTGGCAGGGTCCAGTAGTGCTTTGGCCAGCAAAAGTGTCTTTATCAGGCTAATTTCAAATATGATAAGAGCAAATGCTTATATGGTCTTAAACAGAGGCTGCTGTAGTCACAGAATGGGATGCCCCGGGCAGGAATCGAGCTGGCAGGGTCCAGTAGTGCTTTGGCCAGCAAAAGTGTCTTTATCAGGCTAATTTCAAATATGATAAGAGCAAATGCTTATATGGTCTTAAACAGAGGCTGCTTTAGTCACAGAATGGGATGCCCCGGGCAGGAATCGAGCTGGCAGGGTCCAGTAGTGCTTTGGCCAGCAAAAGTGTCTTTATCAGGCCTAATTTCAAATATGATAAGAGCAAATGCTTATATGGTCTTAAACAGAGGCTGCTTTAGTCACAGAATGGGATGCCCCGGGCAGGAATCGAGCTGGCAGGGTCCAGTAGTGCTTTGGCCAGCAAAAGTGTCTTTATCAGGCTAATTTCAAATATGATAAGAGCAAATGCTTATATGGTCTTAAACAGAGGCTGCTGTAGTCACAGAATGGGATGCCCCGGGCAGGAATCGAGCTGGCAGGGTCCAGTAGTGCTTTGGCCAGCAAAAGTGTCTTTATCAGGCCTAATTTCAAATATGATAAGAGCAAATGCTTATATGGTCTTAAACAGAGGCTGCTTTAGTCACAGAATGGGATGCCCCGGGCAGGAATCGAGCTGGCAGGGTCCAGTAGTGCTTTGGCCAGCAAAAGTGTCTTTATCAGGCTAATTTCAAATATGATAAGAGCAAATGCTTATATGGTCTTAAACAGAGGCTGCTGTAGTCACAGAATGGGATGCCCCGGGCAGGAATCGAGCTGGCAGGGTCCAGTAGTGCTTTGGCCAGCAAAAGTGTCTTTATCAGGCTAATTTCAAATATGATAAGAGCAAATGCTTATATGGTCTTAAACAGAGGCTGCTTTAGTCACAGAATGGGATGCCCCGGGCAGGAATCGAGCTGGCAGGGTCCAGTAGTGCTTTGGCCAGCAAAAGTGTCTTTATCAGGCCTAATTTCAAATATGATAAGAGCAAATGCTTATATGGTCTTAAACAGAGGCTGCTTTAGTCACAGAATGGGATGCCCCGGGCAGGAATCGAGCTGGCAGGGTCCAGTAGTGCTTTGGCCAGCAAAAGTGTCTTTATCAGGCTAATTTCAAATATGATAAGAGCAAATGCTTATATGGTCTTAAACAGAGGCTGCTGTAGTCACAGAATTGGATGCCCCGGGCAGGAATCGAGCTGGCAGGGTCCAGTAGTGCTTTGGCCAGCAAAAGTGTCTTTATCAGGCCTAATTTCAAATATGATAAGAGCAAATGCTTATATGGTCTTAAACAGAGGCTGCTTTAGTCACAGAATGGGATGCCTCACAGCAGACTTAAGATCAGTTCAGTATATATGCACAGTTAGTTACTATAAGCAGCCTGAAAACGCTAACAAAGGCTGGATGAAAAAAAAAAAATCTCCCTGTCAGCCAGCTCCGTTTTTCCTACCTTTCCCTGGCTTTCTGTCTGTCTCCTGTCTGTCTCCTGCCTGTCTCCTGCCTGTCTCCAGCCTGTCCCTGTCTGTCCCTGTCTCCAGCCTGTCTAACTGCCTCAGCTACACAGCGTTCTGTCTGTCTGTCACGAATGCAATAGAGAAATGAGGAAAAGCAAGATGGCCGCCGTTAAATACCGCTGTGTGACGTCACCGGGCTTGCTGGCTGCTGATAGGCTGCATGTGACTGCCCCAGCTTGCACTGGCGCGGGATACATGTCCAGACATGTCCCGTCCGCCATCTTAGAATGCCTGTAATGTAAATGAATGGATGTTAAAGGAAAACTTCGAGTGATCGAATCGCGGGGAAATTCGGATTCGATCCGAATCGAATTTTTCCTGAAATTCGGATCGAATCCGGGTTCGTCCGGATCGATTCGCTCATCCCTAATTACCGCACACCGACTGAGTCACTGACAACAAGCAAACCCCGGCCAAGCACAGCGAATACTAGCTGGCGCTGTGAAAATCACGCTACTGGCGCTCATCTGTCGCTACCTGGCGCTATTAATGAATCGGCCTCCCCACATACATACATAAAAGACTGTTTAAAAAACATACAAGACAACGCCCTCTGGTGGCAAAACCATATGAATGACTCTAAATAAATGTATAAAGATATATGTAAACTGCCTGTCTAATAAAGTGCATACAATGAATAAAGACCGCTTCAATACACAGTAAACAACCAATTCATGATAGTTGATAAATATCTATACATGATAAGTGAGGTAGATATATATATATACAAAAAATCTGTGAGAACCAGGTTCACTAATAGCCCGGTATTAATTAATGGGAAAAGTGCATGTGCTATAATTTAAATGTAACCAACATTAATAATAACAAATAAAACACAATACTATACAATATACGTGCAACAAAGCAAGTGTTTCAAATATATAGAAGATTTAACCTATGTGCATAATTCCTAATACTGTTTACCGATATAAAAGAAAACAGGCATGGATAAAAGGAAAGTAACTCATATCACCATGATGAAACCGAGTCCTAGGTGCCACCGAGGGGTAGTATCGGCATCTACGCGTT
Organism: Gastrophryne carolinensis; assembly: GCA_027917425.1. NCBI lineage: Eukaryota > Metazoa > Chordata > Amphibia > Anura > Microhylidae > Gastrophryne > Gastrophryne carolinensis. The sequence continues at coordinate 507,462,835 of CM051236.1, read as the reverse complement.
ACGTGGCCCCGCCCACTTCCTCAGGATGCTGTACCTGGGTGCCCATGAGGCCAGCAGCCATATATGTATATAAGTAGCTGTGCATTACTTTAATTTTGTGTTGTTAATGTTAGTAAGCGGTTTGTTACCCAAAGTGTAGGATAGTAGTGGCGGGGGCGGTCCTCTCACGTTTCGCACGTTTCGGGGATCACGTCCCCTTTCTCGAGGATATCACCCTCGCAGGTGCCAGACAATCACCAATCAGTTACTTGGCTGAACTATTATCCTATTTCCTTTATTTTAAAGGAAAAAAATACTGTATCTGGGGCCTCCACCACACTTAATATGGCCCTGCATAGAGCATAATCATTATTGGCGCTGCTTCCTAAGCCGGCCTGATAGCCAGAAGCACAGTGCAGCCGTGATGGCGCTTTGGTGGCAAGGACTAAATGAGGGGTGAGTATCCCTGAACCCTAAAACTTGGTAAGCATAACACCCAGATAACTGAAAGTTTTAGAGGAAGATTCAACCCTGTCAATATAAAGTAGGTAAGTTTCCTTCAAAGTCACATGTCAGTAGAAGCGATGGAGTCCTGATTCCATCCATTTAGAAATGACCTTTTTATTATTCCAAAATAAATGCGTTTCCAGAACTCCAGGGGGAGCATGCATCTCCTGCCGACATTTGTTTAATCTGCCTCATTCGGGCCGCATACAATGCATTGATTTCACCCGGCTCTCGGGCTGTCATCTCGAGCAACCAAAGGGTTTTCCTTTACTGCGGCCGGACTTTGATTCCTGTGCCAAGTGCGTTGCTGTTGTCAGCTTTTAATCTCCTTCTGAAGTGTGAAAGGAAAGGCGTTGTTCCCGTATCACGCTCTGTAGATCCCCGAGCTGTCTAATCGCATCCAACAATAATTCCTCCTCCTGATTAATCTTTGATAACAAGAGAATTCAGCCGTGACTCCGGATGACTTGTGGATACAAGCTTAAAAGGTCAGTGCACCCAGAACTGATATACCCGTTCCTAGTAAATGCTAGAAGGAGAAGAAAGCCACCTAAAGCTCTGAGACCTGTGATGTAGGATGAAGGGTCGTAGCTGTTTCATCTGTTGCACGCTGTTGCGGCAGTAAAATGGCCAGAGGAGTAGTTAGGCTTTCTGGCACCCGGGGCAAAGATTCAAAATGGCGACCCCCACCCATGCTCAGGCCCACTTTTGGTGCCCCCCTGACCTGTTGCACCCTCTAGCTACGCCCCTGGGTGCAGCATACCACCCCAGGCTACTACCACTACATACAGCCAGCCGACCCACCAGACCGGGACTCACTTTAAATCATCATACACCCTAAATGGGTGCTAGACCACAATATGATTGTTGCAGGGGGCATCCACTTTGACTCCCACAAACTCCATGTTCACTTTCCTTCACTGCGATCCCCCAGCAATACGAACAATTTAAAAAACTTTGGACAAAATAGACACTTGTAAATAAAAATTTCAAAGAAAGAGGTGGGTATCTACTTTAATGGGTGTAGGTCCCGCTGTGTGCTGATAAGAAGAAGCTCGGGGGCCCACCTCGCACCTAACCGCACACAATGCTCGTAATACTCACCTTCATTACGAGCCAGTGGAGGCAAAGAAGTCCCATGATTGGCGGCCAATTGCTGGACTCCTTTCCCTGCGCTGGCTCATAATGAAGGTGAGTATTACGAGCATTGTGCGCGGTTAGGTGCAAGGGGGGCTGCAGTGCTCTGGATGCCCCCCTGGTCTTCTTCTAATCAGCAGACAGCAGGACTAACACCCATTAAAGTAAAAAAAACTGGCGTTGGTCCAGTTTAATCTTTATTTTGCATACCGAATGGCAGGTTCAGTACTTGTGTACAAGTCTCTTAAACTGGACCTTCAGCATAATTTGATGAAAAGCCCAAACCCTTAAATAACTATTTCCCAGCATCTAAATTAATATATTTTATGTTTTAGTTGCTGACTTATTATTCCTTTCCCCGCTGGGCTTCAACTCTGTTCAGGACTCTAGGATACGGGCGCTGCCATCTTGCCACAGAAGCATCACATACTGAGGAAAGGAGAGGGATAAAAAGTGCAGGGGATTGGGGTTATATCTGTGTTTTGCACAAACAGAGCAAAGCTGGGGGTCAAGAAAAGGACAGCAATTCCAGAATACAGAGCAGCTCAGATGACACTTCCTGTCTGCAGACAGTCTGAGACTCCATGTGTTGCCATCTAGGGTGATCTTTAACGTGGGCAATCTGTATATAGAGGATGGGGGAAACATACAAGATAGTTTCTTATTCAGGGTGAAGGTCCGGTTTAAGGTCTGACTGATGTTATTGTCCAAAACTAGCTAGCAAAAAATAGAGCGGACGTGCTTTTACGCACACCTATATCTAAACAAGGAGCACCACAACTGTATAGAAAAATATTTACAAACCTTTATTAATACAATATCATACAAAGGACTAAAAAACATATGACACAGACATATTAAAAACAACCGTTCTTTGACCAATATTGTTCAATAATTGATACCCAATCGGGTGTATCCAAGTAATTAATACCCCATGTTAACATGGCCCAAGAGGCAGCATGGGAGCTGGGTGCGCAGGTGGTACCGTTTTTGACCATATGCGTATATACCCTGTGTGGCCCTTTACTTGGTAGACCTCTGGTATACGGTTTGTTGGCACTTTTTATTGCTTAATTATTAAGGTTTTGTTTCACATTGCTTTTGATTCATACTTTATGGATAACTTTTGTGCAATATATTCAGTACACATATATGTATTTGTTTATTTATTTTAGGACGCTGTGATAACCTTATATTATGTATTATTTATTGATTTGGTTTTGCATTGTTTATAGATATATTTATTAATTATTAGTAATTGGTGTTTCACTATAGCACTTTATTATTCATCTTCAGTGGTGAGTTTGGGTAGGATAGGGAATAAAATTCTTTGTGCCGGCACAAAAGATAGATTTATTTGGGCTGAAAATGGTGGGCCATGTTAACATGGGGTATTAATTACTTAGATACACCCGATTGGGTATCAATTATTGAACAATATTGGTCAAAGAATGGTTGTTTTTAATATGTCTGTGTCATATGTTTTTTAGTCCTTTCTTATGATATTGTATTAATAAAGGTTTGTAAATATTTTTCTATACAGTTGTGGTGCTCCTTGTTTAGAGATAGGTGTGCGTAAAAGCACGTCCGCTCTATTTTTTGCTAGCTGGTATATAATTTTAGTGAGCACACCTTACTTAAAGTATTGATATTGGTGGTGCACCCCCTTTGTTTTCTATTGTCCAAAACTACAAACGATCAGGAAAATTTTGGACAAAAAAAAGAAACATTTTAAAGTCAGAATTGGGTTCCATAACCCTTTCTTGCCTATAACATAACAGTCTACTTGAACTGTTTATAACAAGAAATTGTGCCCGTATCACATGAGGTCTGTCATAAAACATGAAAAACTGGAAAAAAAACGAGACTCTTTAAAAGAAGCCTTTCAAAACCACAGTCCGGTTCCTCAAACTCTTTCTTGTCTATGGAATGAACGGTCCATCTGAACTCCGAAATATGAACAATCAGAAAAACTTTGGATGGACACTTGAAGCATTTCATAGCCAGAGTTTGATTCCTAAATCATTTTTGCCTACAAAATGAGAGGTCCACTTTTACAACTATTTATAACAAGAACTTGTGCCCAGGTCACTTAAGGTCTACATAAAGTTTTCCAAGGTCTCCAAAAGTGGTCATTTTTTGGAAAAAAATGGTTAAGGAATCAAACTCTGGCTTTGAAATGCTTCAAGTTTCCATCCAAAGTTTTTTTGATTGTTCCTGGTTTTGGATAAAAACATCAGTCAGACTCCAAGTGACTTGGACACAATCTGTTCACAAAGTCACAAAGTTTTCCCAATTGTTCTTAGTACTAGACTAGAATATTTGGAGAAACGTCAAGCGTCAGAAGCACAGGTACTTGTTACAAACAGTTCGTGTAGATTGTTCATTCTATAAGTAAAAGGGCTACGAGACCCAACTTGGGCTCTGTAATACTTCTCTACAAAGGTATATTTTTGTCCAAAGTTTTCCAGTTTGTTTGTAGAGAGGAGTAAGAGAACACAACTCTGGCTATGAATGGCTTTTTTTCAAATGTACTTTTTATAACTATTTATAACAATTACTTTGCCTAGGTCACTTAAGGTCTCCATAAAGTTTTTGCCAAGAGCTACAATCAGCAACATTTTGGAAAACAAAAAGGAAAAGCCTTGTAAGGCCAGTTGAAACATTTCAAAGCCAGAGTTTGATTCCTTAATCCTTAACTATTTTTGCATACAAAATGAGTGTTACGACCCGGAAGGAACAAATGAAGCGTGGACCCACTGGAACTGTGAAACTGTTGGTGAGTACCGCGTCAGGGAAGCGGGGTCTAAGGAGCCACCGGTTTTCACCAGAGCCCGCCGCGAAGCAGGTTGGTCTTGTGCGGCTGATGACTCCCAGGTCGCTACCCCCCAACGGCGGCTCAGTTCCACAATTTGCCGAGGCGTTGTACAGCAGAGATAAACGATGGTCACGGTGAGTAGCCAGATTCAGGGCAGGCAGCGAGGGTTCAGCAGCGAGTAGACAAGCCGTGGTCGGGACAGGCAGCGGAGGTTCACAGACGAAGAGACAGGCCGAGGTCGGGGTGGGCAGCGGAGGTTCGTGGTCAAAAAGGTAAGCCGAGGTCATACACAAGAAAGCCACAGATTAACTACAGACAATCACGGAAACACACCGATAATCCGGCAGAGGAAGAAGGGCTGGCCAGAATAAAAAGGAAGTGTCATTACCGGATTGGACGGCCGGACACCAATTAGTGATGCACTGGCCCTTTAAATTCAACAGTATTGCGGCGCGCGCCCCCTAGTGGCCGGGGACGTGCGCGCAGGAGAGGCAGGGAGGAATGAGGAAGTGAGGGAGCCGCCCGCAGACCCCGGCAGCCACGCCGGACGGAGGGCAGGACATCAGGTAAGAGAGGGGCGCTGCCAGGAAGGGAAATAGCGCTCGGGCTAGGGGAAACCCGGCGGGGAAAGCCGCGGGGAGGAAGCGCGGCTCTCGCCCCGGGAGAGGGACGGCAGGAAGCGCCATGAGGCGTCTCTGCAGCGCTCGCCCTAACAGTACCCCCCCCCTTTGGTCTCCCCCTCTTCTTAGGACCAAGGAAGTCCGAAATAAGGGTCCGATCAAGGATGTTTTCCTCCGGTTCCCAGGATCTCTCCTCAGGGCCGTAGCCCTCCCAATCCACCAAGAAATAGCGTCTTCCTCTGGAGATTTTAGAAGCAAGTATTTCTTTGACCGTAAAGGTATCTTCAGTACCTGCGACTGGCTTAGGTTCCAATAATTTGGGGGAAAAACGATTAACAGTCACCGGTTTGAGAAGAGAGACATGGAAGGAATTGGTTATGCGAAGAGAGGGTGGCAGATGCAACTTGTAACAGGCAGGGTTGATACGTTGTTGGATCTTAAAAGGTCCCAAGAAGCGAGGACCAAGTTTGTAACTGGGGATTTTAAAACGAATATACTTGGCCGAAAGCCATACCCTATCCCCCGGTGAGTATAAAGGAGGAGTCCTTCTCTTCTTATCAGCCTGGATTTTCATACGAGACACGGCTTGTTCCAGAGAATGCTGTGTTTCACGCCAGATGGAAGAAAACTGGTGCGAAAGATCATCGACCGCAGGTACCGAGGAGGGCGTTAGTAATGGCAGAGGAGGAAGGAGATGACGACCATAGACTATAAAGAAAGGGGATTTTCCCGTGGATTCAGAGTCCTTAAAGTTATAAGAAAACTCTGCCCAGGGCAGCAGGTCCACCCAGTCATCCTGGCGAGCGGAAACAAAATGGCGTAGATACAGCCCCAAAGTTTGATTTACCCTCTCCACTTGGCCATTGGATTGGGGATGATACGAGGAAGAAAAGTCCAATTTCACCTTTAATTGATTACAGAGAGCCCTCCAGAATTTCGATACGAATTGAACTCCCCTGTCGGAGACAATGTGGGTTGGGAGCCCATGTAGACGGAAGATGTGTTTAAGGAAATTCTTTGCCAATAGGGGAGCAGAAGGTAATCCAGGCAACGGAATGAAATGCGCCATCTTCGAAAATCGGTCCACCACTACCCAGATTACGGTATTGCCCTGAGAAGGCGGGAGGTCGGTGATAAAATCCATGGCGATGTGAGACCAGGGGATGTCCGGAATGGGAAGTGGTTGGAGAAGGCCTGCGGGACGTTGACGAGGGGTCTTGTTGCGCGCGCACGTAGTGCAGGCTTGTACAAATTCTGCGGCATCGTTTGCTAACGTGGGCCACCAGTAGTATCTGGAGATGATGGCGCAGGTCTTCTTGATTCCAGGGTGACCAGCAGTATGGGAGGCATGACCCCATTTTAGTATTAATAGGCGTCGAGAGACAGGTACGAAGGTCCTCCCCGGAGGACCTAATACTAGAGCAGCGGGAGCAGAGTGAACCAGACGATCAGGTGGAATTATAAACTGAGGAGAAGAGACCTTATCCGAGACATCCGTGGAACGGGAGAGAGCGTCTGCCCTGATGTTTTTTGCAGCTGGACGGAAGTGGATCTGGATATTAAAGCGTGCAAAGAAGAGTGACCAACGGGCCTGACGAGGGTTTAAGCGTTGTGCGGATTCCAGATAAGAGAGGTTCTTGTGGTCAGTAAAAATGGAAATTGGGTAGATAGACCCCTCGAGGAGATGTCTCCATTCTTCCAGCGCCAATTTGATGGCTCCTTTTTTGGTGAGGGCCACGATGGGGGCTACTGTCGTGGAAAAGTGTAAAATGAACTGGCGGTAATAGTTCGCGAATCCCAAGAATCGCTGGATTGCACGAAGACCGACTGGTCGAGGCCATTCAAGGACCGCCTTTAACTTGGCAGGATCCATCTGGAGACCTTGAGCAGAAACTATGTACCCCAAAAAAGGTAATGCGGTTTGATGAAAAAGGCATTTCTCGAGCTTAGCATAAAGATGGTGTTGCAGTAAACGAGACAAGACTAGTCTGACGTGCTGATGGTGTTCTTCGATGGACGAGGAGAAGATGAGAATGTCGTCAAGATAGACCACAACACAGGTGTACAACAGGTCCCGAAAAATGTCGTTAACAAACTCCTGAAAAACTGCAGGGGCATTACAGAGGCCGAAGGGCATAACGAGATACTCAAAATGACCGTCTCGCGTGTTGAAGGCCGTCTTCCATTCATCACCCTCTCGTATGCGGACTAAGTTATAGGCGCCTCTCAGATCCAATTTTGAAAAAATCTTAGCTCCGCGAAGACGATCAAAAAGTTCGGAGATCAAGGGCAAAGGGTAACGTTTTTTTACCGTAATTTTATTGAGGCCCCGGTAATCGATGCAGGGCCGAAGGGACCCGTCCTTTTTCTGTACAAAGAAGAACCCCGCTCCAGCTGGGGAAGAGGATTTCCTAATGAACCCCTTTTGTAAATTCTCCCGAATGTACTCCGACATTGCTTGGGTTTCAGGGACAGACAGCGGATAGATGCGTCCGCGAGGAGGAGTGGTGCCAGGTAGAAGATCAATCGGGCAATCGTAAGGGCGATGAGGCGGAAGTGCCTCAGCTTGCTTCTTGCTAAATACGACGGAAAAAGACCGATAAACTTCAGGTAGACCCGGTAACGGAGTCGTGGGAGCTGTGATTTGGACTGGCAAAGACATAAGGCAGTTCTTAACACATGTTGCGCCCCAGGACTTGATGTCCCCAGTGGACCAATCCAAGGTAGGGTTATGGTGCTGGAGCCAGGGAAGCCCCAAGAGAAGCGGCGAGGTACAGTGGGGTAATACGAAAAATTCCAGAAATTCCTGATGGAAGAGGCCGATCTTCAGAAGTAGAGGTTTGGTGCGGTAGCGCACCATGCAGTTCAATCTGTCCCCATTAACGGCCGCGACAAAAAGTGGCTTGGCTAGACGGTAGACAGCTATATCATGCTTAGTGACCAAGGAGGCCTCGATGAAGTTGCCCGCCGAACCAGAGTCCAAGAAGGCCGGTAAGTTCAGGACGGAAGTGGAGCCAAAGTGAAGTTGTGCCGGCACAGTGAACCTAGGAGAGGAAGCACACACACCCAGAGACGCCTCTCCAAACGATACTAGGTGCGCCCGTTTCCCTGACGTGGTGGGCGGATTGGGCAATTTTTCAAAAAATGTTCTGGGCTGGCGCAGTATAGACAAAGTCTTTCGAGTCTTCGGCGCGACCTTTCCTGGGGAGTCAAGCGAGTATGGTCCACTTGCATGACTTCTTCAGACGGAGACGAAAGCGTAGACTGAGGGTTCTGAAACGTAGGAGCCAAACGGAATGCCCTCTTGGCACGCAGAGAATCTTGGCGGAATTCATCACGCCTCTCTGTAAAACGAATGTCTATACGTGTGGCGAGTTGGATTAGTTCAGAAAGAGAAGTAGGAAGGTCCCGGGCAGCAAGAACATCCTTGACCCTACTAGAGAGACCCTTCTTAAAGCAGGCACAGAGAGCCTCATTGTTCCAAGCTAGCTCGGCTGCCAAAGTTCGGAAGCGAATGGCATATTCTCCCACAGACAGATCACCTTGAACCAGATTCAATATGGCGGATTCGGCTGAAGACGCCCGGGCAGGTTCCTCAAAAACCTGGCGAAACTCATCCACAAAAGTTTGAACCGTGAGGGTAACGGGGTCGTTGCGGTCCCACAATGGGGTAGCCCAGGCTAAGGCCTTCCCAGAGAGCAGGCTGATAATAAAGGCCACCCTGGAGCGCTCAGTAGGGAATTGGTCAGCCAATAACTCCAGGTGTAGGGAACATTGGGCAAGAAACCCACGGCAAAGTCTTGCGTCCCCTTCAAATTTAGCTGGCAGGGAGAGACGAATCCTCGCGGAGGAAGCCACCGGAGGCTGTGGTGGTACTGCAGGAGCAGGCGTGTTAGGTGCAGCTTCAAACTGAATTCGCTGCGCTGCGTCTGCCTTGGGAGTCCCAATGCGTTTAACTATGAGTAACTCAAACGGACACTGAGTTGTAAGCCTACTCACAGCAATCAGCCAAGCGCAACCGGAGCTGACACACAGGCAGACTGAAGTGGGCTGGGTTTATTCATCTTATATACACTTTGGGCAGAAACACACGTGCAGTATAGTTTACATCAAGAATTTACATTAGAATACATCCAAAAACACAAGAATGTTGTCTGTCAACAGATACAACCCCTCCCTAATGTCCCCGAACAATTGGCCGGACGTTTGAGGCAGGAAAAACTTGTTCAAGGCTCTGTATGTTGTAGCTAAATAGCCTGAAGCCAAAAAGTTCCATTCCCATCAATTCCCCCCTTTGACATCTCCATCTGTATGATCTCAATCAAGGTCTGTGTCCTCTCTGGAGGGTGATAGTGACTTCCTTGATTAGGTACTATCCCAGGCCGACGAGGGTTGCCCAGGGGAGAAACCTCCATCCCCCAATCGCTGGAAGTACATCCCTTCAAGAAGAGTCCCTTGTCAAGTTTCTAAGATGGAGTGTCAATCTATGAAGAGAGAGAAAAAAAAAACGTTAGGCATGAGCTATCACTGGTTGATAAATTCTCTTTTTCTTAACATTTGATCTGCTTGTGCCTTTATCGATAATGCAGAGAACTACTTTAAAAGCGGCATATATTCCTATAATAAATAAAAATGCGATAAGCAAATACATCCCAATGGATTTGAACAGATTGTAAAACCAGTTTCCTAGTGTTCCAAAGAATCCCTCCATACCCTTAAAGGGATTCCATCCATCCTTCCCTATCTCTCTGGCTGTGGTTTGCAGGGTCTGAACCTTCCATACATGGGCTTCCACGTCGTCATAACTGTCACCTATCCAAGTACAGCAGTCTTCTCCTATAAAGTGGCAATATCCCCCTTGACTAGCTAGCAGGTAGTCTAGAATGAGGGTGTTCTGTAACACCACTTTCCTAACTTGCCTCAATTCTAAATTGATGTCCTTAACACCTTCTACTGTGTCATTGAGTATTTTGTCTATCAGCTTGGAGAAGTTGTTAAGTCTTACCATCATTTCCATCCCCCATCCAGTCCATTGGGGAACTAGAGTCCACCACAGGTCAGCCCCAGTGAATAGATCTCGTTTAAACTGAAAGTTCACTTGTTCTTGAACTTGGGCTTTTACTGTATCGTTCATTATCCTGATCCCAGGAACAACCTTCCCAAAGTAACACATGCCTCTGCAATTTATAGGAATCCAGGCATAAGCTCGTCTTCCACATATTAGATAGACACCTCCTCTCAGCATTACAGAATAATTCTGCCAAGCAGCAGATGCTAACACTGCCATTTTTATTGCGATGTTGAACATAGGGTGTGTGGTGTCGCTATAACTCGGGAGTAAGGTGTCATTGATGGTCATGTTAAATACGGATGCCCCCGTGATGGTAATGTTAGTATTTGCCACGGAGCAATTGGATTTTCCAATCAATACGGCGCCAGGCCGGGTGATATTAATACAAAACGGGGGAACAAGGGGTGTGGGGCCGATTGTCAGGTAAACAACCTCTGCCTTTCGCTGGGCTGACACATTTTTTCCTGTCACTATCTTACTGACGTTGCTAAGGTCTCCTTTCTGTAGTGGCAGTGCAACCCAAGACCTCCCCCTGGTTTTACTATGTGACATGCTGCACACCCAACACTGGCTGGTATTGGCCAACTTAGCTGCTTCTAAATGCATTTGCAGGAAGGTATTTGTATAACCTTCCTCCCATCCCTGCAACCTACACACATAACTACTAAACACACTCAGAATCAGAAAAAAACTTCATTATTCTTCGGGTCTCTTAAGTTTGCAATGACTGGCGTGTATCCAAGTGGTTCTTCCTTCCAATTTCACAGATGTGGCTGTTGTCAGCAAAACTTGGTAAGGCCCTTCGAATCTGGGTTCCAAAGCTTTTCTGGTGTGTTTCTTTACATACACGTAATCTCCTGGCTTCAGGTGGTGGGTTCCTATGGAACTGTCTGGATCTGGAAGAGAATCAAAAACACTTTTGTGTACTTTAGTGAGGTGTTTTTGTAACTGGATCACATAATCGGTTAAACTATCTGCTCTCAAACTCAAAACTTGTGGGTAATACAGCCCAGTGCGTGGAGCATTACCAAACAGAATCTCATAAGGGGAGAGGCCTGTTTTCCCTGTAGGTGTGTACCTTATTGAGAATAAGGCCAGTGGCAGACACTCAGGCCATGGTCTGCTCAATTCCCTCATGGCCTTCTGAATTTTTAATTTTATCGTTCCATTCAATCTTTCCACACTCCCTGAGCTTTGAGGATGATAGGGGGTATGAAAGGCCTGATCTACCCCTAACATAGTCATTACATTTTGCATAATTTCTCCTGTGAAGTGCGAGCCGCGGTCAGATTCCACGGTCTCTGGGACCCCAAATCTAGGTATCAATTCTGTGATCAATTTCTTAGCTGTAGCTTTGGCAGTAGCCTTCGCCACAGGGTAGGCCTCTGGCCAACCTGAAAATAGGTCTACACACACCAAAACATACTCATAGGCTCCGCTCCTAGGGAGTTGAATGTAATCAATTTGCAACCTCTGGAAGGGGTAGAGGGGCCTTACCTGATGTTTCCTTGGTGTCTTTATAGTTTGTCCTGGATTTTCAGTTAGGCAGACACTACATGCTGCACTAGCCGAACCATGGAATTTGCACTAAGGTGGGTCGGGAGGTGTACAGAGGTGGCCACTGCGGGATACAACGGGCTAGGCAAGCACAATCGGCCCTCCGACTTCCACAGGCCGTCCTCTTCAAGCTTTGCTCCCTGTTTCTCCCACCTGACCTGCTCTTCCTTATTTTGTCCTTGTAGGTTTCTTAAGGTTTCTAGATCTGGGCCTTTTTCTATCACGGTTCTTACCTGTAGATTCTCTTTCCCTTCCAGAGGGCGGAGAGCTGCTTCCTTAGCTTCTAAATCTGCTCTCTGGTTTCCTTTTGCTTCCTTAGTAGTTTGTCTGGTGTGTGCAGCTACTTTCACTATACCTATTTCTTTTACCTCTTCTGCAGCGTCTAGGATTCTCTTGATTAGCTCAGCATGTCTCACCGGTGTGCCGGCTGCTGTAAGAAAACCTCTAGCTTTCCAAATGGGGCCAAAATTTGTTAATACCCCTACCCCATATGCAGAGTCTGTGTACAGGTTTCCTGTCCGTCCTTTCATATGTTCGATGGCTGTAGCCAGAGCAGTTAGTTCAGCTTCTTGAGCTGACATATGGGCAGGTAGTGGTCCTGATTTGACTACTTCATACTCTGTTACAACTGAAAAACCGGTATGAAATTTGCCATGTTCATCTGCATATCTACTCCCATCCACAAAGAGTTCTATGTCTGGGTTGGGGATAGGTGTGTCCTTGACTTGAGGTTGGAACAAGGTTTCTTGTTCCATTAATTCTAAACATTCATGTTCATCTGCTGCAGAAGGAAAAAATTGGAGGTGTATTTGTTCTTTCACCTCCTTATCTTCCTTTGCTGCTTCCTGTGTCTCACTCCCCCCTTCTAAATCTGACTCTATTGGTAATAATGTAGCCAGATTTAGAGATGTACACCTTTTAAACTTTATATTCGGGGGTAGTAACAATGTACACTGTAGTCTTAGTTGTCTAGCCATTGATAAGTGTTTTGGGTTTACTTGGGACAGTATCCCATGTATGTCATGATTGGTTGAAACGGTAACTTCATTGTCTAAAACAATTTCTGCTGCCTTGTCCACTAGCTTAGACACTGCGGTTATAGCCCTCATACAAGAGGGTGCTCCCCTTGATACTGGGTCCAATTTTGCAGAGTAGTAAGCTATTGGTCTTTGTTTGCCATGGTGGTCCTGGAGTAGGACTCCTGTGGCATGTCCTTGAATTTCAGTAGCCATTAGTGTAAATGGCTTAGTGTAGTCTGGTAGGCCTAAGGCTGGAGCTATAGTTAAGGCCTGTTTCAATTTTTTAAAGGCGTCTTTCGCTGTTTCAGTCAAAGCGAAAGGGGTGACTTTTGTACTGTCATACAATGGTTGCATCATTGAGCTGGCATGCATTATCCATTGTCTACAGTACGAGACTAGACCTAGGAATGCTCTCAGCTGTCTATGTGTTCTAGGGAGTTGCATTTCTCTGATTATTTCCATCCTTTCAGGGGTCAGGTGTTTCGTGCCTTTGCTTATGCAGTGTCCCAAGAAAACTACCTTTTCCTGACAGTATTGTAGCTTCTTTTGGCTTATTTTACATCCATTCTCTCCTAAGAACCTTATTAAGGACAATGATCCTTCCCTGCAGGTTAGTTCATCGGGGCTGCAGAACAGGAGGTCGTCCACATATTGTAACAGGGTACATTTGTATGGGGGTTTCCAATTGTTTAGCACCATTTGCAGTGCCTGTGAATAGAGGGTGGGGCTATGGCTCATTCCCTGAGGTAGGCGTGTCCAGGCCAGCTGCTGGGATTTAAATTGGAATGCAAAGAGGTAGTAGCATTCCGGGTCAATGGGTACCGAGAAAAACGCGTTAGATAAATCCACTACTGTATAGTATTCACTATCTGTTGGAATTTCTGACAACAAGGTGTGGGGGTTGGGTACCACTGGTGTTAAAGGGGCCAATATTTGATTTACTGCCCTCAAATCCTGGACCATTCTGTATTGAACAGGTTGTCCGGGCTCTATAGCCTTCTTTTTAACAGGGTATAAAGGGGTATTTACTCCTGATTTGATAGGGGTCAATATTCCTCCCTTTAAGAGTACCTCTATTTGTTGACCTATCGCTTGCTCTTGAGCAGCACTCAAGGGGTACTGTTTTAGCTGTGGGAGCGTTACCCCGGGTCTCACTTCTACTTTCACAGGGGCTATTGGTAATAGTCCCACATCCGCATCCCCCTTGGCCCAGAAAGCTTCTGGTATTCCAGATAGGTCCGGGTGGGTCTGTATTGAGCAAATGACGTCATCAAATGGGTAATCCTCATATGCTTGGATTTGCATATAAGGTTCCCTTTCTTCATCCCCTTCCTGCTCTGGTAGAGTTAGAATAATTTTCCCTCCCTCCTTGTACTGTATGTTGGCTGACAATTGTGTCAATATGTCAGCCCCTAACAGGCACATTGGTGCTGAGTCTGATATTAAGAACTTTGTTATAAACATGTGGGGGCCGATTTTTCCTTTAACTGGTTGTGTTTCCTCAAGGGAGGTAAGTACTCCATCAAAACCGGACACTTGTTTAGTTTCCTTTCCCCTCTTTAAACCCTCTGCTACTTGAAGTTTTATCACTGACCTTGTGGCTCCGGTATCAATTAAAAAAGGTACTTTTCGTTTATTGATCTCAATAGCTACTACAGGTTCCCTAGCAGGGGTTTGTATCTTCATCCTATTTAGTCATTCCCTTTCCGGTGGGTCCTCGAGTATTGGCCCATCATTTCTTCCTCTTTCTCTTCTAACCCCTCCTTTTTCCTCGTCAGCTATTCTCTTCCTACAGTTCCTTTTTATGTGTCCTGGTTTCTGACAGTAGTAACAGGTCAGAGGTTTTCTCTTCCCCCATCCCTGTCCTGATCCCTCCCTTCTTTCATAGATCTGGGCTGCTGCTACCCTCTTAGGTTTCTTCTCTCTCTCATCCATTTCTATGCCTTTTGCTTCTGCTAATAGTGTCCCCCTATCATTTTCAGTTCTCCATTGGGGCTTCAAGGATTTTATTCTATCCCTAATTGCGGGCTTTAAGCCTTCTAAGAAGGCTCTAGTAAAAAGCCTTTGAATGGGTTCTTGATTTAAATCCAACCCTTCGTTTTCATAGTGTGATTCTAATGCCATATAGAAATCTAACACAGATTGGTTGGGCTCTTGTGCCGAAACTGTCTGTGTTCCCCTTTCCCTCTGTTTTTCTTGGCAAAAACCCTCTAATTGCATTAGGAATAACTGGGTTGATGCCAGGGTTTGGACATTGTTTTCATTTGGCTCCCCATTTTCGGCTAAGTTCTGCGGTCTATGTGGGGTCATTCTAATCTGGAACTGTTGGAATGTTCCAGTTGTCATTTTTAATCTACACAAATCCTCCCCATCTTGCCAGGTGGCTGCTCTGGTAAGTAAGATTTGCCTAATGTATCTGTAAAAGGCAAGGGGTTGCGCATTAGGCTCCGGGCAATTAGTCAATAAAGCCATGCACTCTGGAGGGGACCATGGTCTGTAACTGTTTGCCCTCTGATTACCTGCTGTGGTCAGCCTCACAGGTGCTAGCCTGAAGTATTCTTTGTCATAATCCTCCTCCCCCCCATCTAGGAGGAATGGATTCTTTGTCTTTTTAAGGGGGTTTTCTCTCCCTGCTGGTGGTCTCTCATCGCCACAAAATATACAATGGCCGACCTCCATTACATGCCTTCTCTTACATGTGCAACGCCAAACTTCCTCCACAATTGTATCTCCTTCTATTATAGGGTACAACCTTCTGGTTTCATGTGCTGGTTCTTTCTTTTCTACGTGTTGTTCCCTCACATATGGCGGTGGCATTAGGGTTGTGCTATCTCTCTTCGTTTTAGTATCAGACGGGGAAATAGGGGGAGGGTGTAAGACGGCTGTAGTGTCCCACTTCTTTCTTTCTGGGTTGTAAACCCAGCCTTCTACCATGGCCATTTGTGCTATGCTGAGGGCACATGCCGTTTGGTGATCCCAGTCCTTATCCCTTATTATTCCCTGCTTCCTGTCTCTGATGTTCTGCCATGTTTCAAAGTCTAACTGATTTTTCCCTCTTAGTCTGAACCTCTTCAGGATTTTGTCTAGATTTTCAACTGCGGCTGATCCGCATCTTTCCTTCATAATTTCTTTTAAACTTTTCCACTTTTCTTCCTTTTCTGCACTATGCTCTTTAGATAAACTCTTTCCCATCCTTCTGTCCCTCTGTCCTAGGTAGCTTATTGGGGCAGATTAGTCTCTGTGCTAAACCTCCCTCGTTGCCTTCCTCCTAGGGGGCCAGAAATGAAAACGGCTGTGCGTTTCTTTGTGGAAGATTGTAGACTATTTTTAAGCAAATTCCCGCTGCAAAAAAAGCAACATCAAGACAATTGCCAACACAGTCAACACCAATTCCTCTTCCTCTAACAATATATGGGACCCTTGGTTTATCCTGTAGCTATAGTGCCTGTCTATTACTCGACACCTTATACCCGCCTCTGTCGCTAGGGCTTAATTTCTCTAAAAGTTTAATCAGAAATCATTCATTTCTTATTCCAGACTCATGTAGTTGTTCTGGACTTATTACTTTCAATCAGTCTCTGGTTTATCTGATATCTTGGGATTTAAGCGTGACTCATGACCCCCGTGAAGGCGCATTCATGAGACAGTTTGGCATACCCTCAGGAAATCAGATACCAACCGAGGCTTGACTTATTCAATCACACGGCATCGGACAGTGAACATAGACAAACAGGACACAAAACACATAATTCCTCAAGGCAGAAGCAATGTCTTTCTATTTGGTTCAGGCCTCACTTCCACAGAGACTGGCTTTTAACCCACAACCTCCGAAACCCACAGGACTCTCAGATACTAGCGGGGAGAGCAGATATAATATATATAAGAGAATAAAAGCTTCTCTTACCTGATCAGGGTTTGTTGATCTGCTGTTCCCGTATTTCTCCGAGTATGTCGTCCCGTGCTTCCAGAGATGATCTCTTGTGGTTCATGTGAGTCCCTGTTCGTTCGGGCGCCACGTAATTGTTAGGTGCAGCTTCAAACTGAATTCGCTGCGCTGCGTCTGCCTTGGGAGTCCCAATGCGTTTAACTATGAGTAACTCAAACGGACACTGAGTTGTAAGCCTACTCACAGCAATCAGCCAAGCGCAACCGGAGCTGACACACAGGCAGACTGAAGTGGGCTGGGTTTATTCATCTTATATACACTTTGGGCAGAAACACACGTGCAGTATAGTTTACATCAAGAATTTACATTAGAATACATCCAAAAACACAAGAATGTTGTCTGTCAACAGATACAACCCCTCCCTAATGTCCCCGAACAATTGGCCGGACGTTTGAGGCAGGAAAAACTTGTTCAAGGCTCTGTATGTTGTAGCTAAATAGCCTGAAGCCAAAAAGTTCCATTCCCATCAGGCGGTGGCGCCTGCGGTTGCTGCATAGACAGAAGTTGCTGCATCATGGCCGTAAGTTGATTGATCTGCCGCGACTGCATGGCGACTAGTGCAGGTAGCTCAGAGACGTCTGGCAATGGCACCTCGGCGGGATCCATGGCCGGATTATACTGTTACGACCCGGAAGGAACAAATGAAGCGTGGACCCACTGGAACTGTGAAACTGTTGGTGAGTACCGCGTCAGGGAAGCGGGGTCTAAGGAGCCACCGGTTTTCACCAGAGCCCGCCGCGAAGCAGGTTGGTCTTGTGCGGCTGATGACTCCCAGGTCGCTACCCCCCAACGGCGGCTCAGTTCCACAATTTGCCGAGGCGTTGTACAGCAGAGATAAACGATGGTCACGGTGAGTAGCCAGATTCAGGGCAGGCAGCGAGGGTTCAGCAGCGAGTAGACAAGCCGTGGTCGGGACAGGCAGCGGAGGTTCACAGACGAAGAGACAGGCCGAGGTCGGGGCAGGCAGCGGAGGTTCGTGGTCAAAAAGGTAAGCCGAGGTCATACACAAGAAAGCCACAGATTAACTACAGACAATCACGGAAACACACCGATAATCCGGCAGAGGAAGAAGGGCTGGCCAGAATAAAAAGGAAGTGTCATTACCGGATTGGACGGCCGGACACCAATTAGTGATGCACTGGCCCTTTAAATTCAACAGTATTGCGGCGCGCGCCCCCTAGTGGCCGGGGACGTGCGCGCAGGAGAGGCAGGGAGGAATGAGGAAGTGAGGGAGCCGCCCGCAGACCCCGGCAGCCACGCCGGACGGAGGGCAGGACATCAGGTAAGAGAGGGGCGCTGCCAGGAAGGGAAATAGCGCTCGGGCTAGGGGAAACCCGGCGGGGAAAGCCGCGGGGAGGAAGCGCGGCTCTCGCCCCGGGAGAGGGACGGCAGGAAGCGCCATGAGGCGTCTCTGCAGCGCTCGCCCTAACAATGAGAAGTCCTCTTTTATAACAAGAACTTGTGCCCAGGTCTTATTAAGTTTTCCAAGGTCTTCAAGAGCTACAATCAGCAACATTTTGGAAAACAAAAAAGACATTTGAAAAAAAAGCCATTCAAAGACAGAGTTTGTTTGGTTCTTTAACCCCCCTCTAAATGTTCTAGTTTAGTACTAAGAAGTTGGGAAAACTTTGTGATTTGGATTGACTTTGTTAACAGTTTGTGTCCAAGTCACTCAGGGTCTGACTGATGGTTTTGTCCAAAATCAGGAAAACTTTAAAAAAAAAGCTTTCATAAAATGTACAGCCAGAGTTGAATTTCTTAGCCCTTTCTTGCCTACAGGTGACCTCAATTGTTTGTAACAAATTCTTGTCCCCCTGTCACTTGAGGTCTCCCTGAAGCTTTTGTCCAAAACTACAAACGATCTGGAAAACGTCGAGCAAAAACACTTGAAAAGAACACATTTCAAAGCCTGAGCTGCCTACAGAATGACAGGTCCACTTCAACTGTTTATAAAATGTACCTTTGCCCACTTGAGGTATTTTTGATGCTTTCGTCCAAAACTATGTACAGTCATGGAAAACCTTGGATGTAAAAGAGCTTAAAAAGAAATAATTTCAAAGCCGCAAGAACATATCAAAGAAGGAGCCTGATCCAGCAGATTTGTCTTCCTAACAGCAGCAGCCAGAATTTTACTTCTCAAAATAAAAGAAGAAAAAAACAAGATAAAACACAGGCATTTTATTTTGTTTAACAGCAGCAATATGTACCGAGAGCGCGACAGTGGAGTGCAGCATCGCGTCCCAGAAATAAGACAATCGCAAACGGAAAAAAACACAAATGCAAAAAGATAAGGAGAGAGCCAAGGGCAATTCCTGGCTAGAGAATAAGAAATGCAAGAGATCCATCATTGCCAAATGTCTCTGCCCCCCCCCCCACACTCCCGCCAACCCCTCCGTCTTTCCATTTACCACTTTTTTTTTTATGTTTGAAGACAGTGTTTTGAGTACAAAAGAAATAATGGTCAGGTACCTGTAAACTTCACTCTCAGCCCTTTTCTTTATTTGGGGAAGGATGAATTGCGTGACACGAAACTGCAACATGGGCAAGTCTTAAATTAGGGACCATGCGTTAAAGGAGAGGAAGAGACGGCAACAATAACAACAAGCGGGTCCAGGGTGAACACAAAGGCTTTTATCTTGGAAGAATGGCTCGTGACAAAAATAGACTCTACTGTTTAATGTAAAATACGGGACACGAGCTGGGAACCTCAAAAGACGCTAGAGGTCATCTTTGCTGAAGAGAGAGCCGACGAAGGACATCACGAGAGCTTAAGAAGATTCAGACCGACTTGTCAACTTGCATTACAGGACAGATGTGTCCTCCCTTACCTTAGTGTGAGACTCACATTTACCAGGATAAATATTCAAAACAATGCAGAGAGTTGTGCTTAATGATACCTACTCTGAATGGTTAACAGTTGTAAGCGGTGTACCACACCATTTAGTGCTGGGTCCACTATTATTCAACTTGTTTATAAATGATATAGAAAATAGCATTAAGAGCACTGTATTATGTATATACTGTATGTTCTCTGTATCTTATGTATATACTGTATGTTCTCTGTATCTTATGTGTATACTGTATGTTCTCTGTATCTTATGTATATATTGTATGTTCTCTGTATCTTATGTGTATACTGTATGTTCTCTGTATCTTATGTATATACTGTATGTTCTCTGTATCTTATGTATATATTGTATGTTCTCTGTATCTTATGTATATACTGTATGTTCTCTGTATCTTATGTATATATTGTATGTTCTCTGTATCTTATGTGTATACTGTATGTTCTCTGTCTCTTATGTGTATACTGTATGTTCTCTGTCTCTTATGTGTATACTGTATGTTCTCTGTATCTTATGTATATACTGTATGTTCTCTTTATCTTATGTGTATACTGTATGTTCTCTGTATCTTATGTATATACTGTATGTTCTCTGTATCTTATGTGCATACTGTATGTTCTCTTTATCTTATGTGTATACTGTATGTTCTCTTTATCTTAGGATAGCTCTATCTCTGCTTGAAGTTTGTTCCAAGCATCTACTACTCTTTCTGTAAAATAATATTTTCTAACATTGCTCCTGATCTTCCCTCCGACTAGCTTCAGGTTGGGCCCCTTGTTCTATGATTAAGTTTTTTCTTAAAAACACTTCCCTCCTGAACCTTATTGAATCCTGTCACATATATAAAGGTCTCCATCATGTCCCCTCTCTCCCTTTATTCCTCCAGACTGTACAGATTAAGTTCTTTAAGTCTCTCCTGATAAGATTTAAGTTTAAGTCCTTCCACCATTTTTGTTGCCCGCCTTTGGACCCGTTCTATTTGAATAATGTCTTTTTGCAGGGGAGGTCTCCAGAACTGCACACAGTATTCTAGCTGTGGCCTCACCAGGGCTCTATACAGCGGCATCACATCCTCCCTCTTTCTACTGGTGATGCCTTGAGATATGCAGCCGAGCATCCTGCTTGCTTTTCCCACTGCCTGGCTACACTGTCCAATCATCTTGCAGCTATCAGTAATCAGTATCCCTAAATCTCTCTCCTCCGAGGTCCTGGATAACACAGTGCTGCCCATACGGTGCTCAGAGCAGGGATTCCTTCTACCCAAGTGCAGGATTTTACATTTAGAGACATTAAACTCTAGTTTCCACAGTTTTGACCATCTGTCCAGTAAAGCTAAATCATTTTCCATGTTGCAAACACCTCCAGGAGTGTCCACCCGATTACTAACCTTTGTATCTTTGTGGACGACACAAAGATATGTAGCACAGTGCAGTCTTTTGAAGATGTTCACAAGCTTCAAGCTGACTTGGACACTTTAAAGCGGACCAACAGTCAAAAATGGCTTAAACCAGACCAACACAACAAACAGTGCTCATATGCATCCCTCCCCTCCGGGCAATTTAGATTGCAGCACATAAAGAATTATTTACCTTTTACTAACTTCTGCTGGGGTCAATTTTAAAAAGAAAATGGCGGCTCATGCATTTGCCGGCCACCTGCAAACAGGAAGTGCTGCTGGGCTTCCTGTTACTGTGCATTGTCAGTTATGTCAGTTGGGAGTAGAAGCTCCAAAATGGCCGCTACCTTTCTTTTTGAACTGTGTAAGGCTGTTGGTCTGGTTTAAGTGTCTGGGCATCCACTTTGCAAATAAAGTTCAATGTGGATAAGTATAAAGTGATCCCCTTGGGGTCTAATAACCTGAAGGCCACATATGTCCTCCGGGGAGTAAAACTGGGAGAGTCACTTGTTGAGAAGGCTCTGGGGGTACTGGTAGACCACAGGCTAAATAACAGCATGCAATGCCAAGCAGCTGCTTCTAAGGCCACCGAGATATTATCATGCATTAATAGAGGCCTGGAATCAGGGAATAGGTGAGTAATTTTGCCTCTTTACAAGGCACTGGTGCGCCCTCACCTGGAATACGCCGTCCAGTTCTGGGCACCTGTTCATAGTAAGGATGCCCTGATTTTGTAAAGGGAGCAGAGGAGCCACCAAACTGAACAGGGAAATGAAGGATCTTAGTTATGAAGAAATATTACAAGAATTAAATCTATTTGGTCTTGAGAGGGGACGTCTAAGGGGGGATATAAATAAATAAATACATATATATATATATATATATATATATATTAATATTATAAATATATAACTGGCCAATACAGAAAAAAAACTATTTCAAGTAAAATATTCTTTAAAGACAAGGGGGCTCTCTCTCTCTCTGATTGGAAAAAAAAAACATCCAATGTCAGATATCAGGAAGAGTTTTGCCTGCTTGGCGTCTCTCCGTGATGGGTATGAGTAACCGCATCTTTCATTCAGACAGCTTTAGAATTCTTAAAGTGGACCAAAAGCCAGTAATTTCTACTATTTCTTCATTGTCCCCTCTGTGTCCATCATTCCCAATGTTCACATGGTGCATCCAATCAGCAATGTATGCCATGCATATTAAGACACACATACAGTGCAGTTTGGGACAGAACACCAGTATATGGAGCAGATATTGGCTGCTTTCCCTGGTTTGCAGTGGGCTACTGAACCAACCCTATCTGTATGGCTGGGTGTGCCTCAGTCATGGAGATGTCAGGGATGCAGCTGCAGCCCGCGAACACTCTGGGAAAGGTGAGTGTTTGTGGGAAATCCAGGGGGGCATCCCAACTGGGATTCACCAAGAGGTAGTAAATCAGCTAAAAGAATTCTCTCTCTTCTGCTTAACCTCCTCAGCAGCAGAGCATGACTCCCATGTCTCAGTGTAATAGTCCCATCAGAAGCAAATTCAGTGAGGGGACTGAGTATGATGAGTCGATGAGCAGAAGGGAGCAAGTTCAATGGGGTTTATCTGGGAAATGAAAAAATGCAGCTCTTTAAAGTGGACCAACACCCTGGGGGGATCGGATCTATAAGATTCCCGGGCCGATCAGATCCCTCCCTGCGGGGTATCCGAAATCGGGATGTCCCGCAGGGTGAAACCCCCCAGGAGGCCCACAAACCTTACCTTAACCCATTCCAACTGCGCATGCGAGGGCCGCGGCCGCGTCTAGCGCTTCCCTCTAGCAGGGCGCGCCCCCTGTTAGAAGGAAGCGCGAGACGCGGCCTGCAGCACTCAGAGCCGCTGTGGTTGGATGCCCCTTGTACGTGCATACCACAGCGGCTCTGAGCTCTCTGATTGGACGAGCGCCCGCATAGGAGCGTGGGGAGGTGAGTGTTTACGGGCGTTCTGGGGGGTTTCTCACAGCGGGGCACCCCCGATCGGGGTGCCCCACCGAAGTGGACCAAAACCCAGGATAGTCAAAATCCTGGGTGTTGATCCACTTTAACAGCCAGCATGGGGCAAGCAAAACGCAAGTGTAGGGGCCTGGGTGTAAATTGGAACATGGCAGTCACTTAATAAGAAACCCATGTACATAGAGTTACTAATATACATATACTATGGGGTTTATTCATCAAGTGATAGCGCCAGGTAGCGCCTCGTAGCAGCAGACAGCGTCTGGTGAATGCCGGACGCTGTACTGAAAACCACATTTATGAAAGCGAATCTGGTGAGCGACTCTAATAGCGCCATGTAGTGTCACATGTATTATTACAGGCGGCTTAGCGTATAGCGCCGGCGCTCTAGCTTCCAGAGTGCCAGGTATTACCTTTAGCTCAGTGTCGCTCTCCTATACATTTCAATGGCCGTACCTTTTCTTCTGTTTAAACAGGGTTTTTTGTCTTTTTTTTCTCTTAAATAATTGTGTCACCTCTCCTGGCCTAGAAAGAGTCATTTTTGAAAACATTTTTGATTTTTTTATATTTATATGCAGAATTGTCATTACAGGTCTGGCACTAAAGTGTCATTATCACAATATTATAACAATGTCATTGCATGTGTTTTCGCGTTGTTACTGGTGGATATGTGTTCAAAAACAGACTTTAATCACACAGCGTCTGGCGCTCTATGCTACAGCGCCCAGATCGCCGACGCTGTGTGTGTCTGGTTTCTTGTTGAATATGGTGTGAGTTGCTAAGAGTCGGTCACAATGAGCTGGTGCTACCTTTCGCTCCCTGCAGCACTGTACTGGTGTTAGAACACCCAACGTACATCACATTCATCAATGCCAGCCAGGCTACTACAGTGACTGAGGCACCGATAGCCAATCTCAGCGTCTACTGGCGGTCGCACTAAGCGCCTCTGTACAGACGCTCATCAGCCGATACCTGGCGCTAGTAATGAATCAGCCTGCCCGTTGGGGCTCTGGAGAAGCCCCTGAAAGAACCCCTAATAAAGAAAGTATATAATATATATATATATATATATATATATATATATATATATATATATATAAATTTTTTGTTTTTTCCTCCTGCTACTTAAAGGGGCTACTACAAAATGTACTTTCAATATATCTGTATAAGAGCTTTGTTTTAGGGTTCCCCACGTCTTTGTCTTTTTGTTTTTTTTTAAATTTGTCTCTAATTGTTAAGTGTTATATGTAGTTATTTACTTTGAATACATTTTGATTTTTGATTATTTTTGTACATACTCGGGTGTGCGACCATTTCTTTATTAGGAGTTCTGTCAGGGGCTTCTCCAGAGCCCCAACATAGTATGTGTATATTTGGCGCTAGTTCCCCTTTCTTTTGGTCTGCACCCTTTTAATTAATTTGTGTACATAGAGTTAATAAGGCATTAAAGCATTTTTTGGTTTCCAACCGTTAAAGTTTATAGTCATTGCAGTACCCTTATTTAGACTCAAGATGGCAGTGGGACAATCATTGGGCCATAGACTTGAATGGAGATTGCTCTAGAAGGTAAGGTATAAAGAGTTAATAGCAGGATGCTGGGTACAAACATAGTAATCACCAGCAGGATAGTAACTGGTTGGAGGGTTTAGAAAACATCGTGTGTCTGGCATGTGGCCGAACATGTGATGGAACGTTCTGGATGCTTGAACTTATATAGGGAGAACAGCCTATCGTATGTCTGGCATGTGGCCGAACATGTGATGGAACGTTCTGGATGATAGCTTGAAGTTATATAAGGAGAACAGCCTATCGTGTGTCTGGCATATGGCAGAACATGTGATGGAACGTTCTGGAAGGTAGCTAGAAGTTATATAGGGAGAACAGCCTATGGTGTGTCTGGCATATGGCAGAACATGTGATGGAACGTTCTGGATGCTTGAACTTATATAGGGAGAACAGCCTATCGTATGTCTGGCATGTGGCCGAACATGTGATGGAACGTTCTGGATGATAGCTTGAAGTTATATAAGGAGAACAGCCTATCATATGTCTGGCATGTGACCGAACATGTGATGGAACGTTCTGAAAGGTAGATAGAAGTTATATAGGGAGAACAGCCTATCGTGTGTCTGGCATATGGCAGAACATGTGATGGAACGTTCTGGAAGGTAGCTAGAAGTTATATAGGGAGAACAGCCTATCGTGTGTCTGGCATATGGCAGAACATGTGATGGAACGTTCTGGAAGGTAGCTAGAAGTTATATAGGGAGAACAGCCTATGGTGTGTCTGGCATATGGCAGAACATGTGATGGAACGTTCTGGATGATAGTTTGAAGTTATATAGGGAGAACAGCCTATGGTGTGTCTGGCATATGGCAGAACATGTGATGGAACGTTCTGGAAGGTAGCTAGAAGTTATATAGGGAGAACAGCCTATCATGTGTCTGGCATGTGGCCGAACATGTGATGGAACGTTCTGGAAGGTGGCTAGAAGTTATATAGGGAGAACAGCCTATCGTGTGTTTGGCATATGGCAGGACATGTGATGGAACGTTCTGGAAGGTGGCTAGAAGTTATATAGGAAGGCCACAGTTTTAGATCCAGTTGAATTGTAGAGGAGCATATGTGAACCCAGACTCCGTCGGAGAGAGACCCAACAAGGGGGGAAGGAAGCCCTGGGAACCCCCTTGGGGGAGTAAGACCTGTTGGTTGAACCTTTGCTCAGGGAGATGTGCCATGTTTTGATGTCTGCCATTGGAATCAATAAAGAAGAATGTATTTATCCATTGGACTGTCTATCATCTTTCTGAGTGGCACAGTGAGTACTAACATACCCTGTGGTTGAGCCCCAGCACCCCACACTTGGAGCACCCTGGGCCCAGAAGAACCCGCTCCCTGCCATCCTCATCAAACTCCAGGTGTGTGAGGGCTACAAAAGCACATTTAACCCTTTGCCTATCCCTTTAACAGACTTCTGTGAGAGCTTGTTGTTGGAGTGATAAGAAGGTGAGTGATGTCATCCTCTAGAGGCCCAAATGGGTGTCTTAGAGATCAGAGTTAGGACTGCACCAGGGCTGTATTTACCATTAGGCAACCGAGAAGGCGGGGAGGGCACTGCCCCTACTACTGTAGTAAAGAAAAGAAATTACAGCTCTCATATCCTGAACATTAACGCCTCCCCACAAGCACCCCCCAGCCACAGAAGGATGCAGAGTGTATTTGTGTGAAGAGGGTGTGCAATGGGTTGAACACAGGCCAAAGCATCTCCCCTCCACTGCTTTGGTCATTTGACTCCCGAATGTCAGAATGCAGTAAAAGTTGGAACATGCTGCTTCTCTGCATTTCACCCTTTGTGCCCTCTGCCTCCTCCACAAACATACTCTGCATCTAGCCCATTGCATGCCTCCCAACTTTTCAGGGTGGGAAAGAGGGACAGTTTGTAAATTAGGCCGAACCCATCTCATTGATAGATAGGAGAACAAGTTAGAACAATAGAAACACTTTGAATAGGCGAATGGATCATTTATTGCTGCAGATCTGCATCTTACACCTCAAAGAGGGACAAAGGAGAACAACAAGACAGGGGAACATGGACCCAAAAGAAGGAGAGCCCCTCCAAATTAGGGACACTTGGGAGGTATGCCATTGAACCCTTTCCCCCTACGCACTTTTTTTTCTTAAAGAAGGGAGCGCAAACACCTAAAGTGCCTAGAGCACCATGAACACCAAATACGGCCCTGGACTGCACCCCACACCTTGGCGCTTGGTGGTGCAGCTTCAGCTACTTCTGCAGATGTGTGTGACCGAGTCCTCTGTTTTTAACCAGATTTAGAGACAGATTTTAGGTTGATCAGCAAACTAACAGGGTTGAGTGCTGTGGCTCCTTTAAGACTTATGTACCCTAATTGCCCTGCTCACGTGCACCTCCCAGGTTAGTTATAAATTGATCTGAGCGGCTGCCACCCCTCCTTCGTTTCTTTTGATTTTGTGCAAGCACATGAGGTGTGGGGTCTATGCTGTACTGTGAGGTCTTCGACCCTTCCACCCCATGGCCTGCACTCAAGGTTATAGGGCAACCTCAGGTAAGCCCTATAACCTTGTATTGTATGTCCCAAATGGGGCTCTCATAGATTAGAGTTAGGACTGCACCCCACAGAGGCACCTTGGCGCTTGGTGCTGCAGCTTCAGCTACTTCTGAAAATGTATGTGACCGAGTCCTCTGTTTTTAACCAGATAATAGGTTTGGCTGCTAGCTAACAGAGTTGAGTGCTGTGGCTCCTTTAAAAGCATCATCATCAGAATTTCGAGACTTTACAAGGATCTTAGAAATGATGTGCCTACACAATGCAGAGCTTTACACTTTATATAACTCAGGTTATATAAAAATATAAAAGGAACACTACATTTCCTCTAGCTGTCATTTAAACCAGCTTGCTCTCTTGCTGCCATCTTCTGGCTCCGGCATGTAGCAGTTCTCTTCTTTTTGTTTGTTTTTTTTGCAATCATTTGCATAGGTCGATTTGCTGTGCAATAAACGTTTGACTTTGGGGAGGTTTTATAATTGCATTTGTTATTACCTCGTATATTTTGGATTAATCAGATTGGTGACATTGAATATTTTGTGCAAGCACTGTATCTAAGGATGGCAACTCCACGTGAGGAATGCCAAAATAATTGGGTGGCGATATCAATCGAGGAGTCAAACTAAATTGATGGGAATAAAACAGCTGTAATAAAATAAAATGATCCACGGAAAAGGCGGTGATGAGTGATAACTTTAATCCCGACAAGCTTCAGGGGCGTTGAAGAGGCTATATTGGATGTACCTGGAAGGTGAAAGAAAGTTACTAGTGGAACCTGGTTGGACCTATTGTCTCCTGTGCTCACAACACTTGGTTTAAACCTCGTGGCATCTAGTTTGTATTGTTCCCTGTACTATGTTGTTATGTTTTATAGTTATGTTATGTTTTACTTTGGCCCTTATTTATGAAGGAATAGCGACAGGTAGCGACTGGTGAGCGGCCGGTAATGACGGGCCCCGCCACGAGAACGCCGGCTCCCCACCACAATCACACATTTATCGAGCCAATCCTGCTTAGCGACTGAGATAGCGCCATATAGCGACTCATTCATCATTATTCCAGCCTCACCCCACAGCGCCAGCAAGCGACCTTGAACAGCGACAGGTATGACCTCTCGCTACCTGGCGCTCTCCAATGCATTTCAATGGAACAATCCTTAAATATTAATAATTGTTAATAATTTTTTTTTTTTTAATGTGAAAATTTCTGTTACCACTGCCATGTTAGATATTTTTTTTAAGGTAAGAAAAAAAAAAAAAAAATTGTGCAGAATTGATATTACAGGTCTGATATTAATGTATTCATATTCAAAAATGTTTTTATAAACTTGTTTTTTTTGGTTTCCCAAAATATGGTGGTTTGGGGGTTAAAAAACTACTTTTAACCCATCGCCGCCAGCGCTCTGGGGTTTAAACATGCATTTCACAGCGCGAGAATTTTTGGAGCGTGATTTGTTAATGAATATGGTGGGAGCCGGTCGCTATGGCCATTCGCTATCATGCGCTCCCATACAGCACGGAACCTGTCAAATAGCGACTCATCACCTTGTATTCAACATTACTGCACACCGACTGAGTCGCTATCAACAACCGAACAACGGCCGAGCACAGCGACTACTAGCGGGCGCTGTGAAAATACCGCTACAGTCGCTCAACTGTCGCTACCTGGCGCTATTAATAAATCAGCCTCCCCGACTTAATGAGGAAAAATGTCTTATCTCCGGATTCTCATAAGGTTTTGGGAAAAAAATGCAATGCAATAAAAAATGCATCCTTAGGGGGCATCCAGATTTGGGACGTCCCTCTGTGATGTGACGCGACTCTTCACCACAAAGGGGACCATGCCGCCCAAGAGCCAACATAAACCTGGAGTCGGCCCTGGGCACTAGTACTAGTGATACTCAAGGCCAACGCAAATACAGATACAAAGCCAACCAGCTCACCCAGTCCACTTGTGAAGCTACCAAAATTAGACTACACCAGGGGAGACTACACCAGGGGAGACTACACCAGGCACGCCTGCCACCCAGTGGCAACTCTGTGTGATGTCACCGGGGGCGCCATGCTCCAGGGATAGGAAATCAGCTAGGGTGGCAAATTAAAAGCTGAACAAAACTCAGCACTTCCTCCCTGGGAATCTAAATCTACATGCCCCGTTGTGTGGAACCCCGCCATTCGAGGAGATGTGGGCACTAGCTGTTACGGTGTTCTACCAGTCCGCCGTCGCACACCCCAAAGGCCGGCCCTATCAGTGGACCCGCCTTGCGGGGTGCTGATGCCAGCCCTGCTAGTATCCTTTGTTTCTTTTGAATTTGTGCAAGCACATGGGGTGTGGGGTCTAGGCTGTACTGCGAGTTCTTCGACCCTTCCACCCCATGGGCTGCACTCGAGGTTTTAGGGCAACCTCAGGTAAGCCTTCTCCCAATTTATCTATTGTATTGTATGTCCCAAATGGGGCTCTCAAGGATTAGAGTTAGGACTGCACCTCACAGGGGCACCTTGGCGTTTGGTGGTGCAGCTTCAGCTACTTCTGCAGATGTGTGTGACCGAGCCTCTGTTTTTACCCAGATTTAGAGACAGATTTTAGGTTGGTCTGCAAGCTAACAGGGTTGAGTTCTGTGGCTCCTTTAAGACTTGTGTATCCTGATTGCCTTGCTAACGTGCACAGGTTAGTGATAAAATGGTCTGAGCGGCTGCCACCACTCCTTTGTTTTTTTATGTCATGCTATTGTAATCACAGCTCTGTAAATAAAAACCCAATAAGGACAATCAAATGTAAGGAAACCCTGGTCCCCTTCGCAAGTGGCTCTTAGATTGACTCATCTATCTAAAATGATTCTGGAGGGTTTTTTCCAGAAGAAATAATGCTAAATCCTGTAGAGGTGTATATACGGTGCACAACGGAGCATGAACATTTAGGAAGCAGCCTAAGACTTAATGAGGAGAAATGTCTTATCACCGGATTCTCATAAGGTTTTGGGCAAAAAAATGCAATAACCGTTTCCCTGCATGAATATTACATGGCCCAACTTTTATTATCTAAAAGAAATTGTCCCCTTTTTCCCAGGCGTGCTGGAGTTGCCCCAGGCAGCTGCCTTGTATATTACAGAAATGTTTTTTTTTTCTCTGTGCAGATTTTTTTATATTTCTTAAAGTCTAATGTAATAAAATATTATCCAAATCAATGTGAAACTCGGCACTCGTCTTTTCATCTTTTGTAAAAAACTTTATAGAGATATGAAAGATGTTTAAATCGAAGGAAAACCTTGGCGTCTTTTTAGTTTTTTATTTTGACCTCATCCACTCTCCACAGATCCTCAGATGTGGCTTCCTTTTTATTACATGCAAGGAAGGCATCCCGGCCACTATAGATCTCCTTCCAGTGGTCTAGTAGCCATAGCTGGTAATGTTATTACATGCCAGGAAGGCATCCCGGCCACTTTTAAATGTTTTTAGTGCTTCAAATAATGTGAAATGTTTCAAAAGTAAGTTAAAGATTTTCGCTATCTTGGATTTTGTTTCTCCCTATGTCTGTAGTCTTCATGGGAGAAGATCATCTGCGGGAGGCTATTCCATAGATGTATATTTCTTATGGTAAAAAATGATTGTCGCCTCCGGAGACTGGATATCTTTTTTTCCAGTCGAAGGTAGTGAGCGCCCCCTGAAATAGCGTTTCCCCATATTTTTTGTATGGGCCATTTATATATCTATACAAGTTAATCATGTCCCCCCTCAGTCGTCTCCTCTCAAGACTAAACAGATTTAATTCTCATAATCTTTCCTCGTAACTAAGATCCTTCATTCCTCTTATTAGTTTGGTGGCTCTTCTCTGCTCCCTTTCCATAGTTAAAGCGTACTTTCTATGAATGGGTTTCCCAGAACTGGACGGCATATTCCAGGTGAGGGCGCACCAGTGCCCTGTAAAAAGGCAAAACTGTATCCCTATTCCGTGATTCCAGGCCTCTTTAAATGCATGATAATATCTTGGTGGCCTTGGAAGCAGCTGCTTGGCATTGCATGCTGTTATTTAGCCTGTGATCTACCAGTACCCCCAGATCCTTCTTAACAAGTGTTTCTTCCAGTTTTATTCCCCAGAGGACACAATGGATCTCTCAGCAGAGAGGTGGCAGGCATTTCAGGATGACTCATCATGTTTGTTATAGTCGTTGTAAGACGGAGAGATAATGCATTCCAATATTTTAAACTCCCATTCCAATATATGGCTCTATGAGCCATGTCACCTCTGTATAGGGAGAACATTGTTTCTTTAGAAATGGCAAATTGTGGTTTGAAAGCATTACAACACTCTCTAGGAATTTGACAGTTTTACAATTCAGAACACAGCACATTGCTAATCATACCGACAAGGAAACAGCAAATAACAAAAGAAGGAAGACAGAGAATTATGACTTCGAAATGTTTAGGTCTGTCCTGCCAAGAAATTGCCAATAAAGCCAACGTGGCAGTCGGCACAGTTACCTGTACCGCGAAGGGGCACTTGGAGATCTGGCAAACCTAAGGCTGCTAAAAAAGCAGATGACAAGCTTTAGAGGTCAGGAATTGCACAGTTTTACTCTTCGGGACAGGCCACATTGCTATCATACCAGAAGGAAAAAGTCAATTAATGAAAGAAGACGTACAAATATAACTCTTAAACATATAGGCCTGTCCTACTGAGAAATTGCCATGACAGCCAAGGTGGCAGTCAGTACAGTTCTTAATTCCATCAAATGGAACTTGTAAACTGAAAGAAACTCTTGACTGAAAGAGGTTTGGCAGACCAAAGGCCAACAAAAAAGCAAACATCATGTCTGTAATGGTGTCTGTCCATCCCCTGATGATATCACTCTTAAAGTGCCAGTCCACTTATAGTGCCTGTCCATTGTGTGCTTGCAAAACTCATGCCCTGATGACATCACAGTGACTGGAGCACACAACCTCATCTTCTTTGCAAAGGGAAGTGCCACCACTATGTCCACCACTAAGGCCACACCAACATAGCACTTTTGAGATTGCCAATAGACTGGTCTCAGGCGTGCCAGCTAATGTGACCTGCCCCCTGGGTGAATCCCTGGTTTCTCTGTCGATGTGGGAGTGCTCCTGCTCCCAGTCTGAATTGCTGGGTGAGGGATCGCACCATAGCTACAGGAAAGCTGGGGTTGTGGCCACAAGTGCAGACAATGTCAAGGGAACTGCCGACAATGGGGAGTTTACTGGAAACCATGGGGGGGGGAGTGGGGGATTCACAAAGCAGGTAATTCCATTTTTGTATGCCCCCGAGGGCAGGCTAGCAGCTGGCCCTGGAGTATTTTAGACTTCCTGTGCCAAGGCTTTTGTGCCTCTTCAAAAAAAAGGAATGAACATTAAATTGAACACTAGAAACACAGGCACGGACTGGGAACAGGGTTACAGACCAAGAACAGTGTCACAGAAGTGGTCCAACTCCATGCATCCTGACTGGACAGAATTGCTAAACTGCTTCTGTTGCCTGTGACCATTTACAAAACAAGGTTCCAGTTACTGCATATTGTGAATTCTCATGTGGTTTATTGCAGAAAATTATGGGAACATGTGTAATCTATGGAAAGCTGTTGCATATGTGTATTCAGGACTTGTGTATTTATTGGATATGTGGAATGTGCCCAGAAACCTCATAATTTAAAAAATATATATATTGGCACCGGTGTGGCTGGGTTTTAGGCTTTGAAGTTCCGCATGAGTGCAGACGCAGAGCAAGGAACATCCTGACAGCCATTACTGTGGCCAACAGTAGGTTTGATTCGAAACAGGAGGGGGTCTTTGAAGTCAGGGACGCTTATTGTGGGTCCTGCCAAGCATGAGATATGCTATTCTTTCCATATAAGGTCTCTCCTGTTCCGGAAAAAGCTATTGCTAATTAGGTATTTTGTGACAGGGGACCTGGGCATAATAGAGATGGGATATAATATTTTCCCCATCTTGGTCACATTTCTTGATGTGGGGCTTCCTACAAAATGTACTGTACTCAAAGCCAGTATGGGGGTAGAATCACATCTATTTTTTGATTCAGCAATCCAGTAAGAAAGTTTGAAAATGTGACGTTCCCTGGACTTTTCTCTGCTTTCTTTATTTATAATGTAAGATAATCTCCCAAAACCCAAATCCAAGCCAAAAATACATTTAAACATTTTTTTTTTATCACAAAGAACAGTCTTGTGCAAATCTAACAGAGGAAGGGCTGATACGAGGCTTGGACGTGGTGCTCTGTGTCATGGATCTTGCATCATGGCTCGGTACTATCTCTGGAGCCTGCAATCATTGCTTGCCTTTCATCATCCGGCTTGTGATTCTATAATCGGCGTCTGTAGTGAGCAGACATCGGAGAGACATTTTTTAAAGTGCAGATCACAGAAAAGGAGGCAGACAGGGGCACCTCTTGTTCTTACTCACATATAGAATGCTAACAGCTAAACTAGCACTCTTATATATGTCGGAGCAAAGGCCACTCCCATTAACAGCATTTGCACCCTGCTGATGACCCCTAATCACCAGAGATTTTGCTATGATAAGGTGCATGGCATCCCAGAACACCAATGGAGTGTCTTCCGCCTAAAAAGGCATGCAGGGAAGGATTGCAGATCATGGTGTAGGTGGCAGATTGTTATGTAAGAAATTATTTTTGGGTTATCTTGTCTTGTGTGTTAGGGGCACGAGGATTGGTTAGGGGTAATAAAGTTCTCTTTGGGGGATTTTATAAATTAAAGTGGACCAAAACCCAGGATTTTGACTATCCTGGGTTTTGTTCTTTGCCCCCCGGGCACCCCGATCAGGGGTTCACCGCTGTGTGAAACCCCCTGGTGGCCTGATCTCACTTACCCTTCCCCGGGCCTACGGCGCATTCGCAGCCCTCTCATCCAATCAGCGTGCTCGGATCCGATTGAGCCCCTTTAACTTGGAGTGCGTCTAATGCGAGCGGATCTGTGTGCACTGGCGGCTGCATACCCCACTACCCCCCACCACTACCTACTAACAGGTAGTGTGCCAGTGCTGGCCATTCACAAATGCCTGGCATGGGCACACGCCCTGCTAAAAAGAAAGTGGGGATGCGGCCGCTGTTCATGCACCAGGAATGAAGGTGAGTTTTTGGGCGACGTGGGGGGTTTGACACAGCTTTATATATCCCTTTTCTCCAAATATCCTTCAATTACAATTTTCTGTAAATACACTTGCTTCCAAGACCCGAATACATCAAAGCTGGCGACTTTTCAATGGACTAAAACTTCATTCCCTCCTCTGCGCGGTTGTGTAGCTATTTAATTGGACACAGGAACGGCAGAATGACCTTTCAGTTCTGATCGGGGGTACCCCGGAGGCAAGAACCAAACCCAGGATAGTCAAAATCCTGGGATTTGGTCCTCTTTAACAGGAGTGAGTCTAATGCAAGAAGATCCGAGCGTGAAGGCGGCCGTATCCCCCCAATACCCTTTAACAGGGAGTGTGCCCGCGCTGGCCATTCACAAATGCCTGGCGTTGCCACGCGCCCTGCTAAAAGGCATAGCAGGGATGAAGCCACTGCTCGCGCATGTCCTGGTGGATGAGGAACAAGGGTGAGTTTTCGGGTGACCTGGGGGGTTTCACATAGCAGGATACCCCCGATCGGGGTGCCCCAGGGCAAGGACCAAAACAGAGTATAGTCAAAATCCTGGTATTTGGTTCCCTTTAATAGCCTATGCACCCTCCTGATGACCCCTAATCACTAGAGATTTTGCTACGAAAAGGTACATGGCATCCCAGAACACCAATGAAGTGCCCAAAAAAAGGCGTGCAGGGAAGGATTGCAGAGCATGGTGTAGGTGGCAGATTGTTATGTAAGGAATTATTTTCAGGTTATCTTGTCTTGTGTGATAGGGGCACATGGATGGTGTAGGGGTATTAAATTGCTCTTTAGGGGATTTTATGAATTAAATCTCATACTCCCAGCTCAGCCCCATCTATTCCAGTCCCACCAGCTTTTCCCCCGTCCATTTCTGTCCCCCCAGCTTTCTCCATCCCATCACCATACATTCTTGTCCCCCCCAGCATTGTCCCATCCACCCCTGTTCCCCTCCTGCTCTGCCCCATCAATCCCTGTCCCTCCAACTCTGCCCAATCCATCCCCCAATTTTTGCTCATCCAATCCGCGGTCTTCAAGCTTTGCCAATCCATTATTCTTTCTTCCAGCTCTGGACCTCAACCCCCCCCCCCAGCTCTGCCCATTCATTGCCGTCCTTCTAGTTCTGCCCATTTAGCCCTTCTCTCAGCTCTTTCTCCATCCCTCCTTGCCCTTCCTGTTCTGGTGTATGGCATCCCAGAACACCAATGGAGTGTCTTCCCCCTAAAAAGGCGTGCAGGGAAGGATTGCAGAGCATGGTGTAGGTGGCAGATTGTGATGTAAGAAATTATTTTCAGGGTATCTTGTTTTGTGTGATAGGGGCACGTGGATGGGGTAGAAGTATTAAATTGCTCTGTCACAATAAAATTACTCCTTTACCCGAGCAGTGTCGGCCCGAGCGGCGCCAAACGTGCCTGCCTCCTCCTCCCTTTGCTTCTGTGTGCGCGAGCACGGCTTCCTTATGCCCTCCGGTGGGTGAGCTAATGTCTCTCCCGCACTAATTGTCTCTCCCTTTGGTGCTGCGCTGGTAAGAACCCATGTATGATCCCGGCTTACCCGACGTTGCCCAATCTTGCCTCTGGTTCTGCCTTCACCCCTGTACATTCACATGCTTTGTGCTACAACGTCCTGGGGGCAACCATGTCCGGCAAGGCGTGTAAACACAGTGTGACAAGGACCAAGACCCAAGACAGTCAAAATTGGATAAGTCAATGGGATTTGGTCCTCTTTAACAACCTATGCACCCTCCTGCTGATCCCTAATCACCAGAGATTTTGCTATGATAAAAGGCATGGCATCTCAGAACACCAAAAAAGACGGGCAGAAGGATTGCAGAGCATGGTGTAGGTGGCAAATTCTTATGTAAGAATTTATTTTCAGGTTGGCTTAATGATCGGAAGCAGAGGGTGGTTATCAATGGTACGCACTCACTGTTACTAGTGGAGTACCACAAGGGTCAGTTCTGGGACCAATTCTCTTCAATATATATATAAATATAAATGACATTGGGTATGGATTAAACAGTAAAGTCTCAATCTTTGCAGATGATACTAAGCTGAGTAAAGTCATTAAAACAAAAGAGGACAGCAGGCAGTTACAAACAGATTTAGATAAATTGGAAGCATGGGCAGTTAAATGGCAAATGAAGTTTAACACAGATAAATGTAAGGTTATGCACATGGGAAGGAGAAATCTGTGTCATGATTACACATTAAATAAAGAAACACTTGGTAAAACAACAATGGAAAAGGACCTAGGGGTTTTAGTTGACAATAAGCTCAACTGTAGTAATCAATGCCAGGCAGCTGCTGCCAAGGCAAATAGGATCATGGGGTGCATCAGGAGGGACATAGGTGCTCATGACCAGAGCATCATTTTACCCCTGTACAAGTCACTGGTCAGACCCCATATGGAGCACTGTGTACAGTTCTGGGCACCTGTGCTTAAGAAGGACATATCAGAACTGGAGCGCGTTCAAAGAAGGGCAACAAAGTTAATAAAAGGAGTGCGGGGGCTAGAGTACCCGGAAAGATTGTCCAAGTTAGGTTTATTTAGTCTAGAAAAAAGACGATTGAGGGGTGATCTAATAACTATGTATAAATATATTCGGGGTCAATACAAAGATCTGTCCCACAATCTATTTATACCCCGGAGTGTAACCATAACCCGAGGGCATCCACTAAAGTTAGAGGAAAGGTGCTTTCTCCACCGACATAGGAGGGGATTCTTCTCTGTAAGAGCAGTGAGACTATGGAACTCGCTGCCAGAGGAGGTAGTAATGATGGATACAGTAAAAACGTTCAAAAGTGGCCTTGATGCCTTCCTTGCATGTAATAACATTTCCAGCTATGGCTACTAGACCACTGGAAGGAGATCTATAGTGGCTGGGATGCCTCCTTGCATGTAATAACATTTCCAGCTATGCCTACTAGACTACTGGAAGGAGATCTATAGTGGCTGGGATGCCCTCCTTGCATGTAATAACATTACCAGCTATGGCTACTAGACCACTGGAAGGAGATCTATAGTGGCCAGGATGCCCTCCTGGCATGTAATAACATTTCCAGCTATGGCTACTAGACCACTGGAAGGAGATCTATAGTGGCCGGGATGCCCTCCTGGCATGTAATACCATTACCAGCTATGGCTACTAGACCACTGGAAGGAGATCTATAGTGGCTGGGATGCCCTCCTGGCATGTAATAACATTTCCAGCTATGGCTACTAGACCACTGGAAGGAGATCTATAGTGGCCGGGATGCCCTCCTGGCATGTAATAACATTACCAGCTATGGCTACCAGACCACTGGAAGGAATTAAACAGGCTGAACTGGATGGACTAAAGTCTTTATTCAGCCTTACATACTATGTTACTATGTTAACTTGTCTTGTGTGATAGGGGCATGTGGATGGGATAGGGGTCTTAAATTGTTCTTCAGAAGATTTTATGATTTAAAGTGAACCAAAAATATTTTTGGTCTTTGCTCCCTGGACCCCCCAATGAGATGTTTATTTCCCTGTTGGCAGTTGATATAGATAAAGGCAATATTTACTTGGTCAGCCTTAAATCTCTTCTGCCGATAACAGCACGTTCACTTCCCCTTTAACCAGACTGATTAACGTTTCACAGGACGACCGCTTCAAATGAGAAGAAAACTTTTAAACGTCGAATCATTAGCGGGAAAAAAACAAACAAACCGAGAAACAAGTTTATCCGTGACTCGGCGGCACAACCTCGAAGAGGGAAAGGAAATAAAGGAGGTTACGCTATTAGAAAGTCTGCCTAGGGCCCTGCTTTACCTTTCTTTCTCTCAGACTCCAGAGGAAGTGGATGCAACATATCTTTGCAGAACCGAAAGGTCATTCCGCCGTTCCCGTGTCCTATTTAATAGCTACACAGCCGCGCGGCGGAGGGAACGAAGTTTTACTCCATTTAAAAGTCGGCAGCTTTGATGTTTCCGGGGTCTTGGAAGCAAAAGCGTATTTACAGAAAATTGTAATGGAAGGATATTTGGAGAAAAAGGAAAATATAAAACATCCACAACTGTACTTGTAAGATGAAAAGAAAATGGTATTATATATAAAATTGCATATGGCATTTTTCCAGACGCAGAAAATGCAGCTTTCCCGCCATGATAAGCACTTAGGGAAAACTGTCAGGCTCTATAGTCTACATATGCTGTAGGTTTTCCAGTAATAATACAGTTACCCCAAGTGACAGGCTAATTAAAGAGCTCACAATAATACCACACAGGTAGCAACATAACGGGGTTGATTCAGAGCCCGGCGAGAAAACTAACTCCTTTTTTAGGAGAGAAAAATGTAATTTACTTTCATTGTCTACCTTGCGGCTGATTCAACACCAGATGAAAAATGTGTGGTTGTTGAATCAGCCCCAAGGTAGACAATGAAAGTGAATGGCACTTTTCTATCCTAAATATCTTAAAAAAGGAGTGAGTCTCCTCACCTGGCTTTGAATTGACCCAAACTGGGTTGATTCAGAGCCAGGTGAGAATTCTCACTCCTTTTGTAGGAGAGAAAACTGCCTTTCACTTTCATTGTCTTTCTTGGGGCTGATTCAACACCAGGTGAAAAATGTGTGGATTGTTGAATCAGCCCCAAGGTCGGCAATGAAAGTGAATGGCACTTTTCTATCCTACAAAAGGAGTGAGTTTTCTCACCTGGCTCTAAATCGACCTCACCAGGTGAGAATTCTCACTCCTTTATTTAGTGGCAGGAGCGCCAGGCGCTGTACTCAAAATCACATTTATGAAAGTGAATCTGGTGAGCGCCTCTGACAGCAAGAAAATAATGGGGTGGGGTAAATGAACACCAGAGAAATGTATATGCCGTCAAAAAATGTTTTTAATGCTCACAAAAGTGAATAAGTGAAACAGTGCATAATATATACAGTGTATATAGTTCTATAGCGTAGCAGAAGTCACATGTCATAAAGCAAAATAGTATGCTATTGAAGACAAAATAGGGTTCAATGCTCTAAAGAAATATCAGACATATTCAACAACAGTATACAACAAAGATTGTCCAAAGACACAGGTTAAGCATAATAGGACCCTATTAAACATCAGTTTGAGCTAGCATAACACTTACAGTGATATATGAGTACAGATCACAAAGAACTGACAGGCTGACCGCAAGGCAGATCTCAACGTTTCGATCTGGATAGATCTTTGTCAAGAGGAGCGCTCCTCTTGACAAAGATCTTTGTGATCTGTACTCATATATCACTGTAAGTGTTATGCTAGCTCAAACTGATGTTTAATAGGGTCCTATTATGCTTAACCTGTGTCTTTGGACAATCTTTGTTGTATACTGTTGTTGAATATGTCTGATATTTCTTTAGAGCATTGAACCCTATTTTGTCTTCAATAGCATACTATTTTGCTTTATGACATGTGACGCTATAGAACTATATACACTGTATATATTATGCACTGTTTCACTTATTCACTTTTGTGAGCATTAAAAACATTTTTTGATGGCATATACTTTTCTCTGGTGTTCATTTACCCCACCCCATTATTTTCTTGATGATTACAGGTACCTATAGGCAGGGGTACCAGGGGTATTTGGAACCCATTCTATTGTTTCTTATCTTTCTATAGACCTTGTTCTATTAAGATTAGAGTGCTACAACCAGTCTGTAATAACGAGCGCCTCTAACAGCGCCATGTAGCGTCACATGTATTATTACAGGCAGCTCAGTGTATAGCGCCTCTAACAGCGTCATGTAGCGTCACATGTATTATTACAGGCAGGTCAGTGTATAGCACCTCTAACAGCGCCATGTAGCGTCACATGTATTATTACAGGCGGCTCAGTGTATAGCGCCTCTAACAGCGCCATGTAACGTCACATGTATTATTACAGGCGGCTCAGTGTATAGCGCCTCTAACAGCGCCATGTAGCGTCACATGTATTATTACAGGCAGGTCAGTGTATAGCGCCTCTAACAGCGTCATGTAGCGTCACATGTATTATTACAGGGAGCTCAGTGTATAGCGCCTCTAACAACGCCATGTAGTGTCACATGTATTATTACAGGCAGCTCAGTGTATAGCGCCTCTAACAGCGCCATGTAGCGTCACATGTATTATTACAGGCAGGTCAGTGTATAGCACCTCTAACAGCGTCATGTAGTGTCACATGTATTATTACAGGCAGGTCAGTGTATAGCGCCTCTAACAGCGTCATGTAGTGTCACGTGTATTATTACAGGCAGGTCAGTGTATAGCGCCTCTAACAGCGCCATGTAGTGTCACATGTATTATTACAGGCGGCTAAGTGTATAGCGCCTCTAACAGCGTCATGTAGCGTCACATGTATTATTACAGGCGGCTCAGTGTATAGCGCCTCTAACAGCGCCATGTAGCGTCACATGTATTATTACAGGCAGGTCAGTGTATAGCGCCTCTAACAGCGCCATGTAGTGTCACATGTATTATTACAGGCAGGTCAGTGTATAGCACCTCTAACAGCGCCATGTAGCGTCACATGTATTATTACAGGCGGCTCAGTGTATAGCGCCTCTAACAGCGCCATGTAACGTCACATGTATTATTACAGGCGGCTCAGTGTATAGCGCCTCTAACAGCGCCATGTAGCGTCACATGTATTATTACAGGCAGGTCAGTGTATAGCGCCTCTAACAGCGTCATGTAGCGTCACATGTATTATTACAGGGAGCTCAGTGTATAGCGCCTCTAACAACGCCATGTAGTGTCACATGTATTATTACAGGCAGCTCAGTGTATAGCGCCTCTAACAGCGCCATGTAGCGTCACATGTATTATTACAGGCAGGTCAGTGTATAGCACCTCTAACAGCGTCATGTAGCGTCACATGTATTATTACAGGCGGCTCAGTGTATAGCGCCTCTAACAGCGCCATGTAGCGTCACATGTATTATTACAGGCAGGTCAGTGTATAGCGCCTCTAACAGCGTCATGTAGTGTCACGTGTATTATTACAGGCAGGTCAGTGTATAGCGCCTCTAACAGCGCCATGTAGTGTCACATGTATTATTACAGGCGGCTAAGTGTATAGCGCCTCTAACAGCGTCATGTAGCGTCACATGTATTATTACAGGCGGCTCAGTGTATAGCGCCTCTAACAGCGCCATGTAGCGTCACATGTATTATTACAGGCAGGTCAGTGTATAGCGCCTCTAACAGCGCCATGTAGCGTCACATGTATTATTACAGGCAGGTCAGTGTATAGCGCCTCTAACAGCGCCATGTAGCGTCACATGTATTATTACAGGCAGCTCAGTGTATAGCGCCTCTAACAGCGCCATGTAGTGTCACATGTATTATTACAGGCAGCTCAGTGTATAGCGCCGGCGCTCTAGCTTAGAGGTATTACCTGCCGCTCTCCCATAAATTTCAATGGACGTTCCATTTCTTCTGTTTAAACAGGGTTTTTTGTTTTTTCTCTCCAATCATTGTGTGACGTCTCCTGGCCTAGAGTCATTTTGAAAGCTTTTTTGACTTTTTATATTTTTATGCAGAATTGTCATTACAGGTCTGGCGCTAAAGTGTTAATGTCACAGTGTTATAACAATGTAATTCCATGTGTTTTCGCTTTGTTACTGGTGGATATGTGTTCAAAAACAGACTTTGACCAAACAGCTTATGGCGCTCTATGCTACAGCGCCCAGATCCAGAGCACCGACGCTGTGTGTGTGTCCTTTTTTGATAAGTATGGTGTGAGTCGCTAAGAGTAGATCGCACCGAGCTGGTGCTCCCTTTCGCTCCCTGCATCGCTGTACTGGTGTTACAGCACCCAACATACATCACATTCATCAATGCCAGCCAGGTTACTACAGCGACCAAGACGCTCTGTTACAGCGCCCGGTACACGCAAATGAGCGTCTTTTAGCAGTCCCTCTAAGCGGCGCTATGCAGACGCTCATCTGCCGATACCTGGCGTTAGTAATGAATCAGCCTTCACGCCTGTTTTCTACAACCCCAGAACAGAGCGCTGACTGTGCTCCAATCCAGGTTTTGCTCTGAATGGGTGAAGCGGCTAAAAAATTTTGGGCCTTATTCATGAAGGGATAGCGTCAGGTAGCGCCTGGTTAATGAGAGGTAGCGACAGTTAGCGACTGGTGAACGCCGGACACGGCAGCAATTACACATTTATCAGGCAGAATCTGTGTAGCAACTGGGATAGCGCCCTGTAGCGTCTGATTCATCATTTTCACAGCCTCAGCGAACAGCACCGGCGTTCAGCCTTGCACAGCGCCAGGTATGACCTCTCGCTACCTGACGCTCTCCCATACATTTCAATGGACGATCCTTTTCTTCTCTTTAAACAGGTTTTTTTTTTTTTTTAAATCTCAAATAATTCTGTGACCTCTCCTGGCATTGAATAAGCAGTTTTTTCACATTTTTTTTATTTTTTATATATTTCTTCAGAAATTACATTACAGGTCTGCCATTAAAGTGTTCATGTTACAATGTTGTTACAATGTAATTCCATATGTTTTCACTTTGTTACTAGTGGATAGATGCTGAAAAACAGACTTTAAACACACCGCCTCCTGCGCTCTGGGCTTCAGAGAAGCATTTTTAATCGCCGGAGATTTGTGAGGCTGTTTTTTGCTGAATATGGTGTGAGTCGGTCGCTATGAGCAGTCGCTAACATGCGCTCCCATACAGCGCTGTACTGGTCAAATAGCGACTCCTCACAATGTATTCAACATTACTGGACAGCGAC
Source organism: Gastrophryne carolinensis (assembly GCA_027917425.1). NCBI lineage: Eukaryota > Metazoa > Chordata > Amphibia > Anura > Microhylidae > Gastrophryne > Gastrophryne carolinensis. Next base: position 507,420,001 of record CM051236.1, on the reverse strand, counting down.
CTGGCGTTGCTTGGATAAAATTGGATAAGTTGGTGCACTTGTGGCGTATGGAGGTGCATGCCCAGATCCACAGTACAGCAGACCCAGAAATATACTTTAGCCTGTCCCAGCAACACAGAGGCCGATTCATTAACAGCGCCAGGTAGCGACAGATGAGCGACAGTAGCGGCATTTTCAGTGCGGCCGCTAGTAGTCGCTGTGCTTGGCCGTTGTTCTGTAGTTGATAGCGACTCAGTCGGTTTGCCGTAATGTTGAATATTGGGTGAGGAGTCGCTATTTGACAGGTTCCGCGCTGTATGGGAGCGCATGACAGCGAATGGCCATAGCGAACGGCTCCCAGCATATTCATTAACAAATCACGCTCAAAAAATTCTCGCACTGTGAAATGCTTGTTTAAACCCCAGAGCGCTGGCGGCAATTGGTTAAAAGTAGTTTTTTAACCCCCAAACAACCATATTTTTGGAAAAAAAAAAAACAAGTTTTTCAAAACATTTTGTAATATGAATACATTAATATCAGACCTGTAATATCAATTCTGCACAAATTATTTTTTTTTTTTTTAACCTTAAAAAAAATATCTAACATTGCAGAAGTGGTCACAGAATTTTTGACATTTAAAAAAAAAAAAAAAAAAAAAACATTAATAATTAATTATTAATATTTAAAGATTGCTCCATTGAAATGCATTGGAGAGCGCCAGGTAGCGAGAGGTCATACCTGTCGCTGTTCAAGGTCGCTCGCTGGCGCTGTGGGGTGAGGCTGGAATAATGATGAATGATTCGCTATCTGGCGCTCTGTCAGTCGCTAAGCAGGATCGGCTTGATAAATGTGTGATTGCGGAGGGGAGCCTGCGTTCTCTTGGCAGTGAGCGTCATTACCGTTCGCTCACCATTCGCTACCTGGCGCTATCCCTTGTTAAATAAGGGCCACAGTCTCTCTGACTCTTCAGCACCATGACAAGCCCTTTAATGACTCCATTTAAGTGCAGTAGATACCTGAAACTTTAGTTCCCTCCACAGATGCCAGTGATAGCTACCTGGTCTGGTTCCCGCTCCAGGGTTCTTCATTTAAGCGGACCAAACCCCCAATTTTTACTAGCATCCCCTGAATTGCTCCCCCCATGAACAGAACCTTTTGCCAATTTGTAGTGCTCCTGCTTCACTCTGATCCCAGATAATGGAGCCTGTTTTAGCTGTAAAACTCTACCTCCTCCATTCATTGCCACTGTTGTGTTTGGCAATAATGTCATCGCCACATCTATGCAATGACTAATCACCTGCCATCTTACAGAGAGGGACAGCAAAAAAACAGTGTTCCAGGACCATTCGAAAAACGTTAATATCCATTTCTAGTTCTACACCCTTAGAAGGGAATATCGGCAGGGGCTATGGCCAAATGTATTTCACAAGTTCGGTGGGTTATTGTCCGCTTGCAAGGAGCTTTATCTGGTTCCATTCTAAGACCAACTACTCTAAAAGGCATTTATTATCTAACCTGAACATTAGAATGGCAGGGAGGGCACAAGTTTCCGCCATGTGAGTGGAACTTTCCAAAAAACCTTGAGAATCTAGACACAAGTCTCACCATTAGTGACCCCACTTGACCAATGAAGTCTATGGCTCCATTCACACCGCTGCCTTTTTGCGCTGCATTACATTTTACTTGCACTTTGCTTGCATTTGCGTTGCGTTGCCATAGACGTCTATGGAGCTGCGTTTGCAATGCGTTGGAAACATAGCATGCAGGACTTTTTTCAATGCAAATGGCCTCACCTCTCAAGGTTAGCTGCCCCCCCCCCCAATGGTACCTCTCAACTAAGGATTCCCTCACTGTATAAGCGGTCACAATAAATTGAGCTATATTAAGCCGAAATTTATTTAATTTAAATCAAACAAATCCCACCAGACAAAAGCCTTAATGGAAATAAGACACCCTCCTGCTATAATAATGAGCTGGTTAGGAAGGGAATTAATTAGCAATGCTGAAAAAATAGGCTGGTCACCTCTAACCCTACACACATAAAACATCGCTCAGGAATTATACAATTATTCTAAATGTATTGATTCTAATTATAAATAGACAAAATAACACTCCATAAGGAAGAATTAAAAAAAAAATACTACAATCACTATGTTACATAATACATGGGGAGGCTGATTCATCATTAGCGGCAGGTAGCGACAGATGAGCGTCTGTAGCAGCATTTTCAGAGCGCCCGCTAGTAGTCGCAGCGCTCGGCCGTGAATCGCTAGTTTATAGCGACTCAGTGGCTGTTCAGTTATGTTGAATACATTGTGAGGAGTCGCTATTTGACCAGTACAGCGCTGTATGGGAGCGCATGTTAGCGACTGCTCATAGCAGCCGACTCACACCACATTCAGCAAAAAAACAGCCTCACAAATCCCTGGCGCTGAAAAATAGTTGTTTGAAGCCCAGAGAGCAGGAGGCGGTGTGTTTAAAGTGTGTTTTCAAGCATCTATCCACTAGTAACAAAGAGAAAACATATGGAATTACATTGTAGCAACATTGTAACATGAACACTTTAACCCCAGACCTGTAATGTCATTTCTGAGGAAATATATAAAAAATGAAAACATTTTGAAAAAAACTGCTCATTCAATGCCAGAAGAGGTCAAATAATTATTTGTGTTTTTTTTGTAAAAAAAAAACAAAAAAAACAAAAACCCCGTTTAAAGTGAAGAAAAGGATCGTCCATTGAAATGTATGGGAGAGCGACAGGTAGCGAGAGGTCATACCTGGCGCTGTGCAAGGCTGAACGCTGGCGCTGTTCGCTGAGGCTGTGAAAATGATGAATCAGACGCTACATGGCGCTATCCCAGTCGCTAAACTTGATAAATGTGTAATTGCGTGCCGTGTCCGGCGTTGACCAGTCGCTATCTGTCGCTACCTCTCATTAACCAGGCGCTACCTGACGCTATCCCTTCTTAAATAAGGGCCATAGTTTTAACTTTCCATAGCACAGTAGTGCTCAGGGCCGGATTAAGTGTGATGGAGGCCACTAGGCACAAAATGTGGCGGAGGTCCCACATACAAATACTTTATTTCCTTTAAAATAATAGTCCTGTCAAGTAACTGGTGGTTGTCTGGCAACCGCCTACTTCAGATCAAGTTGCTTGTGCCACTCTTGTGCGGGTGCGTGCTGCTCGGGAACTCCTGCTTTGCCATTCTGGGTGGGGGGTAGTGTAGTCGCCCGGCTGGTTCCCTGCATTGAGCTGCCAGCGGCTGTGCTTGGTGGCTTATGTGCAGTGACAGCTCTGCACCCATCACTGTAGCGTTGATCATGGTGACTCTGCTGCTCTAGACTCTTCATCCTGCCTTGTGGTGGCTTTGGCTGCAGTAAAAGGCTTGTCCAGGTGCAGGGGGAGGGAGGGGGGGGACTGGGTGGCTCTGCTGCCGATAGCTCTGTTGCTAGCCCCGCGGCCAATTAGACCAAAAACTGTCTCCTGGACCAGACCATAACCCAAAGGTTGGTGGAGGCCCCCTTTGCAGGGCAAGTGGTGGTTGGAACAAACTGGTGGTGTCTCCGCATTCCAGTGAAAAAGGGTGCCCGATCCGAGGTTGTCCCAAACCCCAGTAATCCAGGTAGAAGAAAAAGTGATGGATCCGCACTTCCTTAAAAGTAGATTCTTTATTCCAAAACGTGTTAAAATCATCAGTGTCTCAGACCAATTCAAAACATCCAAAACCAGATAAAAGCAGTATAGACTCAGGCAATAGAGAAAGTGGGGCCCTCTGACGCGTTTCGGGTCCTTCAACGGCCCTTAATCTTCAAGTGGTGGTTGGCACAGGGGCCCCTTGCACTCCTCTCATAATCCGACCCTGGTGCTTATTTGTTCCACTATGTAGATTGAAGAATACTGAAATTAATAATGCTGTCCAATAATGGTGCTTATTTATTCCCTTCAAATAGGGTGAATGTGTTTTGCTTATGTGCTTTGTCAACACCCTTTGTTTTCTATAAAAATATATGCAAAAATAAAAATGTAAGAATATATCTTTTATATTAATTGCCATACATTGAGAACTCAATCCTTATAGGAATAAAGTATATAATTTACCTTACCACCATGTTTTATCATTCATTTGATGTTCAATAACAGCCCAGATTGTCTGTAATGTCATATAAATACCTTTTGCCATCACCATAGTATCCTTTCAATGTAAGATTCAATCTATAATAATTATACAGGATATTAGTCCTCAATTTATCCAATATAAAGGTCTTAATTGGGCTCGTAGTTTCTTACTTACTATTGATGCCTTTTTGGGATCCAATCAGAAAAGTGATGAAGGTATCCTGATAATGCGGACCTCTACTCCAGCTGGTAAAGCAGGTAACAACAAGGCTGGAAGCGCATGCTGATCTGTCCCGCCAGCCGCGCCGTTATAAAGGGGCCAGAAAAATGTCCCGCCCCTTTCCAGCCCAATCACGCAATCGTTTTTATTGCAAGAATAAACACTACACATTGTAAACTGACATCCAGCACCTTTTGTTCATAAAGTCAAGCTTAAACTGGACCTTTGACCTTTGAGCTTCAACTCTGTTCAGGACTCTAGGATATGGGCGCCGCGATCTTGCCTCAGAAGCATCACATACTGAGGAGAAGAGAATGGGGCAAATGTACAGGGAGGCTGGGTTATAGCTGTGCTTTGCTCAGACTGAGCAGAGCTGGGGTCAGGAAAAGGACGTCGATCCCAGAATGCAGAGCGGCATAGTAAGAAAACACTTCCTGTTTGCAGGCAGCCTGATGCTCCATGTGCCGCCATCTTAGATGTTTAAAGGCTCATAAAATGCAGCAGATGCAGGTAGGATGATTTTTAATGTGGGCAATATGTATGTACGGGGTGGGGGGAACTTAAAACATAGGCTCTTATTTAAGGTGAAGGTCCGCTTTAAAGTGGACCAACACCCAGGATTTTCACTATCCTGGGTGTTGGTCCACTTCAGCAGGGCATCCGAGATCAGGAGGCCCCGCTGTGTGAAACCCCCCCAAAAGCCCCCAAAAACTTACCTTTTCGGCGACAGACAAGCGACGGACAAGCTGCCGCCGCCTCCCGCGCGTCCCTCTTACAGGGCGCGCGCCCGCGCCGGCCATTCACAAACGGCCGGCGCGGGCACACGCACTGCTAGAGGGGTGCGCGGGAGGCGGCAGCGGCTGATCGTCGCCAATAAGGTAAGGTTTTTTGGGGCTTTTGGGGGGGGTTCACCCCGCAGGACATCTCGATCTCGGATGCCCTGCGGTGAGGGAGGTGATCGGCCTGGGAATCTTATAGATTCCCGGGCCGATCACCCCTGGGTGTTGGTCCTCTTTAAACATTGAGGTAAACAGAGTATGCAAAAGATACCTCAGCGGTCCAACCATAGCTGACAATACCAGCTCACATCGACTGCTCTCCCCCATCGCCCGAACCCCCTTATATACTTCCCCCCCCCCACCCCGGCTGCAAAGACATTGCTTCTTGACCAAGATAGGGGGAGATCTCATTAAGTCTGATACAGGGGAGACTGTAGAACAAAGGTTAGGACTGAGAAAGAAAGATAAGAAAGACAAAAAGAACCAGAATCACTCTTTTTCGCTTCTGGGAGCGAAGGTGAGCGCATATGAAATATGCATTCACCTGTGTCTCTCACCTCACTGGAAACCAGAAGCAACCCCTGGCTCCCTACTGATCTAACAGCTGCCGCTCCAAGAGGAGTCTCTTCGTCAGCGCCGCTGTCCAAGGTGCTTGAACATCCACCCAGTACACAATGGACATCGCTGTCCAAGGTGCTGAAAGGCTGCCCAGCACCTTGGACAGCAGCGCTGACGAGGCGACTCCTATTATGGCAATTAAAGGAAGAGAGGAGCTTTCCTAGAATGGAAAGTATTTGCACAGTACCCAATACAAGGACAGATAGCATTACCCATCAATCCTTGCAGCAGGCGGAGCTATGCAAATTATCTCTTTATGTCTCTGTGCATTCCAAGGCCCTTAGAAACACTAAGGGTGCAAAGCCAAGGATTAGGATTAAATTTACACAGCCAACTAGTAGACACGTTTCAAGCTTTAGGCTCTCATCAGCACTAGGGCGGATGTTTCTGGCTTTATGGGGAGCGAGTAGTTGGATGTGTCAATTTGTATTTTGGCTGTCCTTGTATTGGGTACTGTGCAAATACTTTCCATTCTAGGAAAGCTCCTCTTTTCCTCTACCTAAGTAGAGGGGTTTTTGGTCTCCTTAGCCCCCCCCCCCTATATTAAGCCTAACATGGTTGGTCTGCAAGCTAACAGGGTTGAGTGCTGCGGCTCCTTTAAGTCTTTAGTAACCTAATTGCCCTGCTGACTTGCACCTCCCAGGTTAGTTATAAAATGGCACAACTTGGTCCCAGGCTAGGTAGACCTAGAAAATTTTGTTGGGCTCAAGACTGTAACCACACCCAAAAGTTGGTGTAAATTCTGTCTCAATTTATTAAATACCTTTAAAAAACCAAATGCCTACAATTGTGGCCTTATTTACAATCAATAATATTAGATACATCACAGTACATATAACATATATAACCTGTCTTTCCTTGTTACAAAAGAAACTCTCACAAGTTAATAGTACAATATATCATCAGTTATTCAACGGGGCATAAATTGAGACAGAATTTACACCAACTTGTGGGTGTGGTTACAGTCTTGAGCCCAACAAAATTTTCCAGGTCTACCTAGCCTGGGACCAAGTTGTGCCTTAGGAAAAAGGGCCAGGCTATGTACCAACCAACAAAAGTATTAAATTTTTTGGGGTCGCTGAACAGGAATTCACTTAGTGGTTCCAAAGGAGGAGTAGTTATAAAATGGTCTGAGCAGCTGCCACTCCCCCTTTGTTCATTTTGAATGTGTGCAAGCACATGGGGTGTGGGGTCTAGGCTGTATAGCAAGGTCTTGACCCTTCCACCCCATGGCTTGCACATGAGGTTTAGGGCAATCTCAGGTAAGCTGCTCCCTTTTTATCTCTTGCATTGTATGTCCCAAATGGGGCTCTCATAGATTAGAGTTAGGACTGCACCCCACAGAGGCACTTTGGCGTAGTGGTGCAGCTTCAGCTACTTCTGCAGATGTGTGTGACCGAGCCTCTGTTTTTACCAGATTTAGAGACAGATTATAGGTTGGTCTGCAACAGGGTTGAGTGCTGCGGCTACTTTAAGTCTTTAGTAACATGGGGCTCTCCACATACCGGATTGCGACTCTGTTTTGGCAATTAAAAGATAAATTCTTAATAAAAGATATATTCTTACATTTTTATTTTTGCATATATTTTTATAGAAAACTAAGGGTGTTGACAAAGCACATAAGCGGGAAATGTTTACACTAATGAATGGAATAAATAAGCACCATAATCAGACGTCATAAATTATTTGCAGTATTCTTCAATCTACACAGTGGAACAAATGATATGTATAAACTATATGTAATATGTAACATGTTAGTTATGGTATTTTTGTAATATTGCCGTATGGAGTATCATTTTGTCTATTTGTAATTAAAAAAAACAATTTTGAATAATTTTATAATTTCTGAGCGAGGTTTTATGTGTGTAGGGTTGGAGGTGGCCAGAGTAATTTTCCGAAATGTATTTAACACTTAATTGGCAGTGTGTTGGGGAGATCTGTAGCACAACATAGATAGCTGTAGGCTGATTACATTGTAACAGCAGTGTGCCAGGCTGCATTTATAATAACATCAGGGACCTGCTGTAACGCTGTAACTTCACTGCACTAGTTTTATGGACAGCTTTAAATTAGGTAAGGCTCTAACAGGTGTAGTCAGGGCCAGCGCCCGCACCCGGTGCCCCCACTCTCTGGGGGGCAAATGACAGGGCCGGCCTTTGGGATGTGCAATGGCGCTTGACCGGCGGTGTACTGGGAGGGCACCGCTACAGCTGGCGCCCAGCTTCTCCTGGAATGGCGGGGTTCCACACACTGGGGCATCTCAATTTAGATTCCAGGGGAGGAAGTGCTGGATTTTGTTCTGCTTTTAAGTTGCCCACCCCAGCTGATTTCCTATCCCTGGAGCATCCCAATCTGTGATACCCTACTGTGTGAAACCCTGTGGGATCGCTGGCATACCTACTATACAAGCAATTCCACCCCTGAGTTTTGGTCCACTTTACAGGGGCATCTCAATTTGGGATGCCCCTGTTTGTGAAAGAACCCCCCTGGTTTGGCTGTTAACTCAAACTGGCCCACAGTGTATTCACCAGTTCTAGGAAAGTAATGAACAAAGGGGGGGGGGGGTGACACACAGGGGTATCCAAAATCAGGACAACCTAGATTTGTTTAGACTCCGAGGTCAGGTTTAAAGGGGTTTTGGTGAACTTCAAAGTAGACCAGAACTAGACTTTTGGTCCAAATAGCATGATCCTTAGGGGCCATCCAGGTTTGGGATGTCCCTTGGAGATGTGATGCTACTCTTCACCACAAAGGGGCCCACTGAGACCATGCCACCCTAATTATGGCTCCTGGGGTTCAATTGGGGGGGTATGGGGTGGATGCCTTGCTCAGGAGCACTTTATGCATGTTCCATGGCCGGGAATCGAACCTGCAACCCTCTGGTCATAAGAATGCTTCCTTACCACTACGGTCGCTTCCTTACTACAACTGTCCCTTAAACCGGACCAACAGCCTGGAACGCTTGGAAACGCAAACTCCCCAAAACTCCCTTGCCCCACCTGCATGCATGATACTGAACCATTATCAGCTCATGTATACACTCAAAGCTAAAACAGCGCCTCACCAATTTTCTAGTGGTAGTGGCCATTTTGGAGCTTTGACCTAACTGACAATGCAAAGTAACAGGAAGACCAGCAGCACTTCCTGTTTGCATGTGTCCTCCAGCTCCAGGATTAAAATTGACCACAGCAGCAGTTAGAAAAAAGGTAAATAACTTTTATGTTTTATGCCAAACTATTTTTGGTGAAGGGAATTAAGCATGGCCTAAAACCTCAAGTTGAGATCTTCCAGGAAAACCTGAACTTTTAAACTTGGGGCTTCTGGTGTGTATAGTTTGGATGCTGAAATGATGTCCTTAGGGTGCTGAGCTGATCTAGTATTTTTTGTACCTTTTTCTAATATTAGAAATTATTTTTTATACCAAAATAGATACCAAAGCTTTCACTATCTGGAATCTGTTTCTATTGGCAATGCAAACCAAGAGGCTGATTCATTACTAACGCCAGGTATCGGCAGATGAGAGTCTGTATAGCGGCCCTTAGAACGTCCGCTAGTAGACGCTGTAAGTAGGTTTCGGGCACTGTAACAGAGCGACTCAATCGATGTGGAAACCTTGCCGGCATTGATGAATGTGATGTATGTTGAGCGCTGTATCACCGGTACAGCACTGCTGGAAGCGAGAGGTAGCGCCAGCTCAGTGTGACTGACTCGCAGCGACTCCATACTTATAAAAAAACTACACACACAGCGTCGGCGCTCTTAATCTGGTCGCTGTAGCATAGAGCGCCTGAGCTGTGTGATTAAAGTCTGTTTTTGAACACATATCCACCAGTAACAAAGCGAAAAAACATGGAATGACATTGTTATAACACTGACAATAACACTTTAGTGCCAGACCTGTAATGACAATTCTGCATAACAAACAAAAAAAATCTAAAAAGTTTTCAAAAATGACTTTTTCTAGGCCAGGAGAGGTCACACAAATATTTGAGACAAAAAAAAAAACCCTGTTTAAACAGAAGAAAAGTGCCATCCATTGAAATGTATGGGAGAGCGACAGGTAGCGACAGGTAATACCTGGCGCTCTGGAAGCTAGAGCTCCGGCGCTATACGCTGAGCCACCTGTAATAATACATGTGACACTACATGGCACTGTTAGAGGTGCTATACACTGACCTGCCTGTAATAATACATGTGACACTACATGACGCTGTTAGAGGCGCTATACACTGACCTGCCTGTAATAATACATGTGACGCTACATGGTTAGAGTCGCTCACCAGATTCGCTTTCATAAATGTGGTTTGCATACAGCGCCCGGTGTTCACCAGACGCTTCTTGCTGCTACAAGGCGCTACCTGCTGCTATCCCTTCATGAATAACCCCCCCAAGTCTTTGCATCAAGAAGAGAGATGTGAGTCTTTTACACACAGATCACTTCTGCTGGCCATGTGTAGGTGTGAGTGAGCTCCCTCACCTCAGTGGAGGCCATAGCAGCAGTGTTCTGTGTGTACAGGGCTCACTTCTCTCTTCTTGGTGTACAGACTTAGGCCCTTATTTAAGAAGGGATAACGTCAGGTAGCGCCTGGTTAATGAGAGGTAGCGACACATAGCGACTGGTGAACGCCGGACACGGCACGCAATTACACATTTATCAAGCAGAATCTGTTTAGCGACTGGGATAGCGCCATGTAGCGTCTGATTCATCATTTCCACAGCCTCAGCGAACAGCGCTGGCGTTCAGCCTTGCACAGCGCCAGGTATGACCTCTCGCTACCTGGCGCTCTCCCATACATTTCAATGGACGATCCTTTTCTTCTCTTTAAACAGGTTGTTTTTTTTTTCAAAAAAATCACAAATAATTCTGTGACCTCTTCTGGCATTGAAATAGCATTTTTTTCATAATTTTTTCATTTTTAAAAGATTTCCTCAAAAATGACATTACAGGTCTGCCATTAAAGTGTTCATGTTACAATGTTGTTACAATGTAATTCCATATGTTTTCGCTTTGTTACTAGTTGATAGATGCTAGAAAACAAATTTTAAACACACCGCCTCCTGCGCTCTGGGCATCAAACAAATATTTTTCAGCGCCAGAGATTTGTGAAGCTGATTTTTTCCTGAATATGGTTGGAGTGGGTCTCTATGAGCAGTCGCTAACATGCGCTCCCATAAAGCGCTGTACTGGTTAAATAGCGACTCCTCACAATGTATTCAACATTACTGAACAGCGACTGAGTCGCTATAAAGTAGCGACTCACGGCCGAGCACTGCGACTACTAGCGGGCGCTCTGAAAATGCCTGCTACAGACGCTCATCTGTCGCTACCTGGCGTTAGTGATGAATCAGCCTGGTGGTGTATGGTTGCCAATGGCAATAGATTGCAGGTAGTGAAAACTGCCTCCATAAAACACACATTTTCTAACAGAAGAAAAAATAAGCTCTGCACCGTGAGGACATCATGTTGGCATCCAAAAATATACACTTTCAAAAATTCCATCGAAAGTGGACTTTCCCTTAAATGTAATAGTCAAGTATGACCCAAATTCTGCCAATTTAATTTGGGTACACCAGACCTGAACAGTGGTAAAGTCATCCATACATTTTTTACATAAAAAAAACTGCTCTCCTTCTGCTCTCCTAGTTCTACACCAGGGTCAGATTATGAGGGGGGTGCAAGTGGCACACGCCCCGAGGCCTCCACCAGTTGCCCTGAAAAGGGAGCCTCCTCCAACCTTTGGATTATGGTCTGATCCAGGAGGATTTTCAGTCTTGGTTTGAGGGGCCGTGGGGCCAGCAACAAAGCTATCGGCGTTAGTGGGGGCGCGCCTGGGCAAGCCATTTTTTTTGTTTTAGCAAACCTGCAGCCAAAGCCGCCACAGGGCAGGACGGAGAGTCTAGAGCAGCAAAGCCGCCGCCAGCAACGCTACAGTGATGGGTGCAGAGCTGTCACCCCCACCCAGAATGGCAAAGCAGGAGTTCCCGAGCAGCACGCACCCGCACAAGGGGGGCACAAGGGACTCGATCTGATGTTGCAGTAAGTAGGCGGGTGCCAGACAACCACCAATCAGTTACTTGGCTGGACTATTATTTTATACTGTATCTGGGGCCTCCACCAGATGTTGTGCTCAGGGACCTCCACCACACTTAATCCGGCCCTGTTCTACACATAAGGTTATAGAGCCTGGTATCGATAGGACTTGGAGGTTGAAAGTATGCGGTGGTATACCAGCTTTCATGCCCTTCAGCACAGGTCTGGTGCAACACTGTTGCACTAAAGGTATCCAAAGCTATCCACTTAAAGTCTAAAGGCCAATCACTGGACTAGCTCCGATCAGCTCTGGGGACAAAAGGTGAGTAGCCTTTTTTACATGGGTGGTCAATCTCTTGGGATGTTTTTTTTTTTTATAATCATATTTTATTAGTTTTCAGAAAAGAAAAAGAAAAAAGAAAAAAAAGAAAAAACAAGGGAAGGGAGGGTACAGAAAGCAAAATGAGGGGAGGGAATGGGGTAAAACAGATATTTTCACAGATTTACACATTAACTTATTCAACATCTTGTTAACCTAACTCAATAATAGTCACATCTGCCTAAGCTGTTCACAGACTTGTCAAATAGTACTTTTGTTCCACTTGACGTTACTGCCTAGGTAAGTGGAGATGGTTGGACAAAGGGGGAGAGGAGATTGGCAGGGTTGAGAAGTGAGTTTGATTCCAAAACTGGGCTGGTAAGGCACTGATGGGGGCAAGAGGCATCAAGGAGCAGAGCGGTGCACCGCTCCCTGTTGTAATTCGGTTCTATATCTCTACGAGGGTACTCAGAGCAGAGGTGTCTCGACTATTAGTGGTCTGTCAAATCACAACAAAGATAGGGAGCCCTAGACACACCCCCTGTATCCCCTATCACCACCGCACACTTATGGTATGATAACAATAAGGTGTATAAAAAATATATAATTTTATTAGATAAGGGTTTAAAAAGAATTACAGACATATTAAAAAACATATAACAAAATGCTGAGAGGGGACCCTTTATGAGGCTTAAATTAATACCCACTAAGGGGAATAAGCAACAATTCAACTCATAAATTAACCAATTAATGATATGGATGGCAGGTTAGACCATAATAATAAAATCTAAAGTGCAAAGTGCTAATGTGTAAAATACTCAGGATTAAAGTGCTACAGCCCCAACATAAATATGTAAATAAATACCATAAAAAGATTGTGAGAAAAATCTATATGAAACACAAAAAAAAACAAAACATGAAAACATGAAAAAATCAATGCACAACCAAAACAAAACAGTAAAAACCTCAACAACTTCCAACCCTGTGAAGCATGAGAAAGTGAATAAATCAGAATATAAAGTATGGAAATATCAATATAAATATGCAGTGTGAAAGTGCCTAGTGTCAATATTGAGGAAAACTGGTCCTCACTGCCATTACATCATCAAAGAAGTACAAAGTCACATCACCAGTTCAATACGCCCCCGGGGTCCCCGCACAGCAGCCCAGCACCGACGCGTTGCGTGGCCAATCGCCACTTCGCCAGGGTGAGGGGTCTGTCGAGATCCCAGGCCAGCATGAAAACACCCCCTCCATGTTTCCCAGGACTATGGCTTAGGCTGTACCAGAGAAGGGAGGTGCGTGTCTTGGTAGGCCAGCCATCCCACCCAGGTGGCCAAGTACCTGTCAGTGGCATTTTTTTCTCCGGCAATCAGGCTTTCCATGTAGCGAGCCCGTTCTAGCTCCTGCCCTTGGGATGTTTTTTATTGCATCAAACCAAGATGATCACAAAGCACATTGGTTTGAGGGCGCCGGTCATTCTGCAAAACTAATTTTACAATATACTGTATGCAGCCATGAAACAAGGTGAGGAAGGACACATCTGTACACCGCTAATTATCACAATGGGAATACCGTGCCGCTTTATGTTACCCTAACTGTCCTAGATAATTATTGAGCAAGGTTTAAAGAATAAGTGAATACGAAAGTAAAGAAAGTTAAGAAAATTAAGCGCTAATTAAACGAAGACAGATATAAAATATAAAGTGTATTGGCCAATTTTACCTTCATCTTACCATCAATTGAAAAGACAAAACCCTTTATTACATTCCTACATATTAATAAAATGTCAGCAAATGTTCTAATGTCAAAGACCTAAAAATGTTACGAACGTGGGCGGACAAGGGAGATAATTATTTGTTCTTGCACAAAATATCCCACTGTCTGGAGCCGGGGAGCTGGTTATAATTATGTAAAGGGGATGGGATCCTAATTGCAGCCTAAACATCCTTCTAGAATTTTAAGACTCAACTACATGAGGGGATCTGTAGCTACAGTGTCTATAAACAGCATCTCCCACCCCCTTCCCCCCCGCCCCCCCGGCATTGTTCTCATTTCATTGTCATTATAGAACACTGACACTAATCAACAGATACAAACTTTCATGTCAAAGTAAAAGTCTAATCCAATATGGCTTGGTTAGACTCTAGAACTTACTTTGGGTCAAATGTACCAATCCCTTTATTTGTTTTTCTGTTTGAAAGAAAAAAAATGGTGTGCCTCCCTCCAAAGCTACCAGCCCAGCACAACAGATTGCCAGCCTCTAGCCATTGTGGCATACCGGCCCCATTCCATAACACTAGAATCTTCAACACCCATGGCATCTGAATGGGGTATTGGCAAAGCCCTTTAGCAATTGTGAATAGTCGAAAAAGGAAAAAAATATCCGCCTGTTAAAAAAGTAAAAATAATACCAACTCACATCTTAACATCTGCTGTCGATTACTACTGCCTGCGGTATCTGGCTTGGTCCCATTATCTCTCATGGTAATCAAAGCCTTAATCAAATAAATAAAAATGTCAATGTTAGGTCAAATTTAGCCAATTCGGCTTGGTTAGACTCTAAAACTTCATTTGGGTCAAATATACCATTCCCTTTATTTATTTTAATGTTTGAAAGAAAAACATGGTGTGCCTCCATCCAAAGCTACCAGCCCAGCACAACAGTGTCAAGCCCCATGGGACACCCACCTTCTAGGTGAGTCCAAACCCCCCAATCTCCGCTGCTAGCTTCACCTATAGCCAAGCCTCTGTTTGCTGGGACGCTTTATACGCCTCGCCGGACACGGTTGCCCACAGGACTTAGTAGCCCAAAGGTTGTGAACTTACAAGGGTGAAGGCAGATGAACCAGAGGCAAGACGATGTCGGGTAAGCCGGGGTCATACACAGGTGACCAGTCCTCTTGATACGCAGCACCAAGGGAGAAACAAGAGATGGATCCAAGGTTAAGCCAAGGGTCAAGCTGGGAGGTCAACAGGTACGCAGCACAAGGGATGACACGGGTTCGTGGTCAGGGTTCAGGCAGGCATTGGTCCAGGCAGCAGTCACGATGTTGAAACGATCGGAAAATGACAGGCACTGTAACACCCAGCAGCATGCTATCACGGTAGTGAGAGAGTGAGCTGGGAACACCTTTAAAGAAGGGAAGTGGACGGTATTGGCCGGTGGAACACTAGGGTTCATTGGCCCAGCTACAAACTATGGGCTGATTGCCCAATTCATAATTAATTAATCAGTGTAAATAGGGCTCATTGGCCCTTTAAACTAACTGTCTGCAGCACTGCCAGAGGGCATAAGAAAGTCATGCTCGCGACAGACAAGCCAGGGATGCGGCCACGAGCGGAAGACACGCTCAGTGCTGCCCGAGTCAGCTGATGTGGCTGCTGGGCGACAGGGACCCAGCACGCCGCCTGAGCAACCAACCGGGACATAACAGGTAAGTGTATCGTGACAAACAGATTGCCAGCCTCCAGCCATTGTGGCATACTGGCCCCATGCCATAACACCAGGTTCTTCAATACCCCTGGTGTCCAAAAGGGGTATTGGCAAAGCCCTTTACCAATTGTGAACAGTCAAAAAATGAAAAAAAAAAAATACCTGCCTGTTGAAAAAGGAAAGAAAATATTAACTCACATCTTAGCATCTGCTGTCTATTTCTACTGCCTGTGGTATCTGGCTTGGTCCCATCTTCTCTCATGGTAATCAAAGCCTTAATAAAAAATGTGATTTTTAATTAATATAAATGTCAATGTTGGTTAAAGTTAGCCAATATGGCTTGGTTAGACTCTAAAACGTACTTTGGGTCAAATGTACCAATCCCTTTAGTTTTCTGTTTGAAAGAAAAACAGGATGTGCCTCCCTCCCAACACCCCAGTTCTCCAGCCATTGTAGCATAGCAGCTTCATGCCATAACACCAGGTTCTTCTACACCATGGGTGATCACTGGACCTGTGATGAAGAGCTTAGGGCTAGTATGCTGCCATAGCCTTTTGGCATTCAAGTCCTTGCCATACCACCCCCTAAGCCTGGCGAGGGGCTGGTAGTTTTGTGGGGAAGGAGGACATTTTTTTTAGTAAAGTAAATTAAAAAGGGCTGGCCAAAAATTCAGTACAGAATTATGAATACTGCAGACTTTTTGGCTGAGCGCTATCTGAGTCAAACTGAGGTCTGTCACTATTCTCTATGGTTTACTAAATAATCT
The DNA here is from genome assembly GCA_027917425.1 of Gastrophryne carolinensis. Lineage (NCBI taxonomy): Eukaryota > Metazoa > Chordata > Amphibia > Anura > Microhylidae > Gastrophryne > Gastrophryne carolinensis. The sequence continues at coordinate 507,403,735 of CM051236.1, read as the reverse complement.
CTGAATGATTTATGAGTGATCTCTGGGAGTTTAGAGACATCACATATTGACTCAAAGATATATATTTAGGTTAAAGATACTCTATCTCTCTTGGCTTTTATTGTTGCAGAGTGTGAGTGCTGGGTGCATGGTGCAGCAGAGTTGTAGTCCAGATAGACATTAGGGGTATAACAGGAACTGGCTTTACTCAGAATGAATGCAGTAAGAGAATGTCACCTTACATGGTGGCTTAGGAAAAAAAAACAAGACCGGAAGAGAAGCACTTGCAGTGATAGATTACAGCTCAATCTGCAGGAAGTAACAATACAGTAGAAAAATACAGTTGCACATTGGTAACAGCACCATCTAGTGTCATAACCTGCAATAGCTGCAAACTACAATAAAACATAGCAAAAGTCATTGTAGCATAGACTAAGCTGTAAGTCTGTTGTACAGTTTCTCCAACACTCCTTCTCAACAGCTGAGGCTTAGTCTATAAAAAACATCTTCCTTGTGAGCCTTGAATGTCTTTCAGCTGTCAAGGGCTTAGTAAGCATGTCCGCTGTCATATTCTCAGTAGGGCAATAATGTAACTCAAGAAGTCCTTGTTCTTGAAGATCCCTCAGAAAGTGATACTTCACATCAATGTGCTTGGTTCTCAAGCTAACTCTTTCCATCTTCGCAAGTGCAAGGCATCCTTGATTGTCCTGAAAGATTTTTGTTGGTTCCAACTGTGATTGACCCAAGTCTGTTAACAGTTGTCTCAGCCATATAACTTCTTGGCTTGCCTGCGCTGCTGCAATGTACTCTGCTTCGGTAGATGAAAGTGTAATAGAGGGCTGCTTTCTGCTAGTCCAACTGATAGCACCGCCTGATAGAAGAAACAAGTAACCACTGGTAGATTTTCTGTCACTGGTGTCTCCAGCCCAGTCGGCATCCACATATCCTACAACAGAAAGGCACAGAGCAGAATAATAGTATTTTTAGTCCATTCAATTTTTTAGTCCATGACAATGTTTTGACATCACTCTCTTCACATCTTTGTACTGAGAACTAAATGACGTGATAAACGAAAGATCTTTATCATGTCATTTAGTTCTCAGTACAAAGATGTGAAGAGAGTGATGTCAAAACATTGTCACATTTTAAAGACCGATTGTACATTGGGTCATGCATGGGTTGTAAGACCTGCCATATTGTGACCAACCCGATCAAATCCTTTTCTGTTCAGGACAATGGTAAGGATGACAAAATCTCCAATTTCATCTCTTGCACTTCTACTAATGTCATCTACCTAATTTGGTGCCCTTGTAAACTTTATTACGTAGGTAGGATCACTAGAGAGCTCAAGGTGCGTATAAGAGAGCATATTTACAATATAAAGCGAGGTTTTGAGTTACACAGTCTCTCAGCACATTTTAAAGAAAGGCATGCCAGAGTCATGACCTTTATTGGGATAGACCGGGTTAAAAGGAATTGGAGGGGTTCACATCTGGTCAGGGAGGTTTCACAGAAAGAGAGCAAGTGGATCTACGAGCTAGACACTTTGGCCCCTTCAGGCCTTAATATTGACTTTGATCTGCATTGTTTTCTAGATACCTCCTAATTTGACAGTGGAATCCCTGCAATTTATTGCACTTTTCCCCCTTCTCCCTCATCCATTCTTGCCCATTTTAATGCATTTTGGTTTTTTTTTTTTTACCTATGTATGTCCTCATTTATATGTTTGGTTAATTCACCTGCCTTTGTACTGTATTCAAAGATTAGATTATTGTTTTTATTTATTTATTTGTATTTCTATTTTTGACCACATGATATATGGGGCTGTCCCCATTGCCTCTCACTGTATGCTGCGGGTGTTATGCCCCTTTTCAAGCGGTTTGGCCTAATACCGCCGGGAGACGCTCCGGTACCCCCTATGGTCCAGTCTGAGCCAGATTTGGCCTGACTGTCAGCAGTTGCTGCTGGCCTTCCCCGCATTCCTTCGGGTGGCAGCCGATTGCCTTTTCTGTTGTACCAACCTCTGTCATGTTGGGTGCCGGCTGAAACAGCTGATACAATAATCCCTGGCTGAAGGTGCACGCTATCTTAGAAGGAGGCAGAATTTAATGCTGAGCCCGAGGACCTATCCTGGGCGGCGATGCTTGCAAGGAGCTGGGGTTTTTTTTTTTCATTAAACCTTCCTTGATTGGCAGATAAGTCTGCTAGCATGTCTGTCTGACCCCGGAGCTTGGGGACCAATCATAGATGTCGACGCATACACCAGTTAGTGTTGCTGGACACCGATGATTTACTACACGGCCTCTGATAGGCTGTTGCATCCTCGGCTGGCTATTGGACACCCTGGTTAGATCCTGGAGGGTACGTGCCTCCTTGCAGTATATATTCTGTAATTTCCCCAGTGAAACGCATTAGGTGGAAGGTGAGGGGAATAATTTTTGGAGACCAGAAGGGCCCGATTTCTTTATCACTAGCGGCCGCAGTGTGAGGGATTGGGGACACCTTCGTTTTTATTGGATGCGTGTTTTGTAGGAGTGTTTTGTAAGTGCATTTTATGAAGTATTAAAGAGTGATTTCACAGTTGCACTAGATGTGTTTCTTTGTTTTTGCTTTCTATATGGCTTGTGCATTGGCAAGTAACTAAGAAGCAGCTCAAGCTCATTAAAATTTTGGGTGCTCGTAATCATCAAGTATTCTGTCGGCAGTTTTAATGCCCTGGAGTTGGTAAGAGTACCTTCAAGTGGTGGTGGGCACAGAAAAAATTTGGTGCATGCACAGTGGGACTCCATCTGGAAGCTCATTTTACCAATTGAATGGACTAGAAAAACTATTATTCTGCTCTGTGCCTTTCTGTTGTTGTTTATTGTTAGGACTTTTTTGCGGAATAGAAAAGTCTGGCACGTTGTAGCATTCATTCTGAGAGTCGTCCTTACCTAAGACCTAAGCGCGGTGTTTTTCCATTATTGTATTTATATCCACATATCCTGTCAGGATGCTTTTATCACTTGCTGGTAACTTTAGCTTGTAATGTATGGTCCCTTTAAGATAGTGAATGACTCACTTTACAGCATTCCAGTCCATCTGACTTGGCATTGAAACCTTTCCGCATAGGATTCCAATAGCTGCTGCAATGTCAGGCCTTGTAGCGGTGGTAATGTACAGCAATTTTCCTATTGCTTTCCTGTACTGAGTGTTAGTTGGTAGTGGCGTATCTTGTCTGTTTATCTCCTTCAGGTAGTTTGTTTCCATAGGAGATTTTACTGGTTTGGCATCTTCCATTCCAAATGTCTCAATTATTTCTTGTATTTTGTGCTTTTGGTTCAGAAGAAAGCTGCCATCTTCCTCTCTCTCAATCTGAATGCAGAGGTAATTCTTTATGTTTCCCAGATCTTTGGTCTCAAAGTGCTGATTAAGGGTTTGTGGTATCTCTACTTCATACCCTTCTTGCTCAAAACAAATCAGGATATCATCCACATAAATAAGCACATAGATCCATCTGTTTGCCAATTTCTTTGTGTATAAGCAGGGGTCTGCTTTACTCCTCTGAAAGGCCTCATGTGTAAGCACTTCATTTATTTTCATATTCCATGCTCTGGCAGCTTGCTTTAGACTGTATGTACTCCTCTGAAGTTTGCATACTAGGTCTGGCCTTTGTTCATCTTTGAACCTTGGTGGTTGTTCCATGTAGATGTCTTCTGATAACTGTAGAAATGCCGTTTTCACATCAAAGTGTTTCACTTGTATTTTCCTTGTGGTGGCTACAGTCAGCAAAGTCCGTATTGTAGCATGTTTAACTACTGGAGCAAAAGTCTCATCATAGTCCTCTCCATATTTTTGGGAATATCCCTTGGCTACAAGTCTTGCTTTGTATTGCTCCACTGTGCCGTCTGCATTGTGCTTCACTTTAAAAGTCCATTTACAACCTATGGCTTTCCTTCCAGGTGGTAGTTCTTTAAGTATCCATGTTTTAGTGTTATGTAGAGATGAGCAAACTTTAGAAAAATTCGATTCGGCCGATTCACCGAATTTTCCGGAAAAATTTGTTTCGGTCCGAAATTATTTGCGATGAATCGCTATTAAAAATGGCTATTTCTGGGCTTCCGAGAGGCTCCATGTTTTGCTTGGCTGTAACATGCATAGGATGCATGCTGGGTTAGTGAAATAATATTGTAAAAAAGTATCCCATGCAGATCAGAGGCGTCGCTATTAGATTCGCTGTCGCAGATCGGCACAATTACAGAGCCTTGAGGTGGCATCAGGATGATGAGCCCATATATTGCCTGAAAAACACACCCTGAATTTTGCAGCAGCCTAGGGAGCCCATATATTGCCTGAAAGACACACTCTGGACTTGGCAGCAGCATTAGGAGCCCATATATTGCCTGAAAAACACACCCTGGAGTTGGCAGCAGCATAAGGAACCCATATATTGCCAGAAAAACACATTGGAGTTGGCAGCAGCATAAGGAAACCATATATTGCCTGAAAAACACACCCTGGGGTTGGCAGCAGCATATGGAGCCCATATATTTCCTGAAAAACACACCCTGAATTTGGCAGAAGTATAGGGAGCCCATATATTGCCTGGAAAACACATTGGAGTTGGCAGCAGCATTAGGAGCCCATATATTGCCTGAAAGAGACACCCTGGAGATGGCAGCAGCATTAGGAGCCCATATATTGCCTTAAAGACACACTCTGGACTTGGCAGCAGTAGAGTGAGCCCATATATTGCCTAAAAAACACACCCAGGAGTTGGCAGCAGCATTAGGAGCCCATATATTGCCTGAAAGACACACTCTGGACTTGGCAGCAGCATTGGGAGCCCATACATTGCCTGAAAGACACACTCTGGACTTGGCAGCAGCATAGGGAGCCCATATATTGCCTGAAAAACACACCCTGGAATTGGCAGCAGCATAGGGAGCCCATATATTGCCTGAAAAACACATTGGAGTTGGCAGCAGCATTAGTAGCCCATATATTGCCTGAAAGAGACACCCTGGAGTTGGCAGCAGCATTAGGAACCCATATATTGCCTGAAGGACACACTCTGGACTTGGCAGCAGCATAAGGAGCCCATATATTGCCTGAAAAACACACCCTGGAGTTGGAAACAGCATTAGGAGCCCATATATTGCCTGAAAGAGACACCTTGGAGTTGGTAGCAGCATTAGGAGCTCATATATTGCCTGAAAGAGACACCCTGGAGTTGGCAGCAGCATTAGGAGCTCATATATTGCCTGAAAAACACATTGGAGTTGGCAGCAGCATTAGGAGCCCATATATTGCCTGCAAGACACACAGTGGACTTGGCAGCAGCATAGGGAGCCCATATATTGCCAGAAAAACACATTGGAGTTGGCAGCAGCATAGGGAGCCCATATATCACCTGAAAAACACACCCTGGAGTTGGTAGCAGCATAGGGAGCCCATATATTGCCAGAAAAACACATTGGAGTTGTCAGCAGCATTAGGAGCCCATATATTGCCTGAAAAACACACCCTGGAGTTGGCAGCAGCAGAAGGAGCTCATATATTGCCTGAAAGACACACCCTGGAGTTGGCAGCAGCAGCTTTAGGAGCCCATATATTGCCTGAAAGACACACACAGGAGTTGACAGGAGCATTAGGAGCCCATATATTGCCACACACACTCTGGAGTTGGCAGCAGCAGAAGGAGCTACCATGCATCAGCTACTCGCATGCATCAGCTATTGGTGGGTGGAAATCCAGGCTGATACATGCCTCTTTTTCATCTTCACAAAGGTGAGTCTCTCCACATTTTTAGTGGACAGACGAGTTCTCCTTGGCGTTACTATGGCCCCCGCAGCACGAAAGACCCGCTCAGATGGCACACTACTGGCCGGGTGCGTCGGCATGGTCATTTCAAGGTATGACACGACCTGCTGGTTCAGGCCCTGCTCCAGGTCTTCCTGCTGCTCATGAGTAGCCTCACTATGCGGGTGCAGAAAGCTACTCATTAGTGACTGAAGACTGAGGCTGCTGCTGGTGGAGCTGCTGCTGCTGCTTCTGCAACCCCCCCCCCCCCCCGGCAGCCATGGCAGTGGAAGGTGAGCGCAGAGGTCCCCCGAGTCAGACCAGCGAGAGTATGGACCATGGCGCAGATGGGGGGAAGACTTCAGAAAACGCTTGACAACTAGGTTGAACACATGTGCCATACAGGCACATGGCTCAGGCTTCCTTGCAGACAAGATGTTACTCCCATTGTCAGTCACCATGGTTCCCATTTCCAATTTTCGTGGAGTAAGCCATGTTTTGATTTCTTGATGAATGAATTTCAGGAGCTCCTCCCCTGTGTGACTCCGTTCGCCAAGGCAAACCATGTGAAGCACAGCGTGACACCGTGACACCGCCGTGCCCTGCACACATGGTAGGCTGAAGGGGCATTGAGAATTGACCGTACAGTAGAGGCTGAGGAGGCGAAGTCACACACTGTGACAGGCAAAATGGCCTGGGAGCGTGGAGGCCGAAGCGGTGTGACCTGTCCAAGTTGCTGTGCAGGAACTACATTTACCCAGTGGGCCGTAAAGGACATGTATTGTCCCTGACCATAGTTACAGCTCCAGGTGTCGGTGCTGCCGTGCACTTTGGTGCACACCGACAGGCTCAAGGACTGGCCCACCTTCTGCTCAACAAATTTGTGCAGGGCTGGTACTGCCTTCTTTGCAAAGAAGTTACGGCTTGGGACTCCTCGGCTCGGCACTAGACATCAGCCCCCATGAAAGGCGCAGAGTCCACCACCGTAAAAGGGAGCAACTCCAGCACCAGCAACTTGGACAGGAGCACATTTAGCTTCTGCGCCGTAGGATGAGTGGGCGCATACTGTTGTCTCTTGGACATGGCTTCGCTGATGGATTGCTGGTGGAATGAGTGACTTTTAGTAGGAGGAGTAGGAGCATCTGGAGCGGCAGAGGATGGGTATGACGCACAGCTACCTTCGGCTGAGGTGCTGGAGCCTTGGTTGGGTGAAATTGGAAGCGGCATGGCACTGGCTGATGCAGCAGGCTGGACCCCCACTTCGGAGCCTCGTTTCTTCCAGGCCGCTTTATGGTGATGCTGCATATGTTGCCGCAGGGCCGTGGTACCAACATTGGGGCCCTGGCCATGCTTGACCTTCTGTCTACACATCTTGCATGTGGCCATGTTACCCTCCTGCGGATGCTTGATGAAAAAGTGCCACACTGCCGAATAGCTGATTTTCCCTCCAACAGTCCGCACTAATTGACTGCTACTGCTGCCAACTCCAGGAACCCCTGCTCCACTTCCTCCCAGGAAGGCAGCCTGCTGCACAGCAGGTGGTCTACCCCGCCCCCCGGCCTCGTGTGGCTCCAGACATCTCAATTCTGCCACCATGCTGACTGCCAACCCTAATACCACCTTGCTGCCTCGGCTGCTGACTCTGGGGAAACCTGGGACCCTCTTCTCCTGATGATGATGAAGCCCTTCTGCACCAGGCTCCCAAGTGCGATCAGCTTCATCATCATCATCATCGAGTTGTGTCTGCACGTCACTGATGTCCTCCTCGGTTTCCACAACAGCGTGTGCTGCTGGAGACGGAACGCTCGCCACACCACCTCCCACACCACTCTCCTCCTGTTTGTCTGCCTAGCGAAAGAAGCGGCGGATGTCTCCTCCATTTCTTGGCTGGGCAGTAGCTGCTGACTGTCCTCTAACATGTCGTCCTCACTGAATAATGGAGCTGAACCCAAAGCATAAGATACGGTGGCTGGAGGGGGGGGGGCATAGGACAGAGGCAATGGAAGGACAGGGGCTGCTCCTGGGCCATGACAACTCAGGGTTGTGTCCGAGGAACCTACAGACTGTTGACTGGGGGTGTCAGATGTCACTTGTAATGAGGTTGATGACCGCGTTAACCAATCGATAACAGCAGATGAGTTGCTGGTCAAGACACGACTGCTAGCAGATACCAGGCCTCTCACCGCGACTCTTGCTGCCACTTGCCCCTAGTCTGCTGCAACCTCTGCCTGATGAATCTAGGCCTCTCCTCAGTGCACATCCTGGCACATCTCTGCCTGACATTTATACTGCGTTTAGGAGGGGAAAACAATCCACTACACTACACATAGAACAGTATTTTTGTAACAGCAGTAACAACACTGTAGCTAAAAGCTAATGCAAAAATACACTGTCAGATGGTCTTACACAGGATGCCCCTGGTTAGAGTTCAATGCACCACAGGCAGTTTTAAAAAGTGTTTTTTGTTCAAAATGTAAAAAAGGTGAAGATGCGGCTACTCTTCAAAGCTAAGTGCTAGTATTCGGGACACCCCCCCCCCCCCCCCCCCCCCCCCGGTGAAAGGCAATGGGTGCTTTGAACTTGTAAACCAGACTTTTTTATACAAAAGGCAAAAGGTTAGTAGGCAGGTACACTTAAAAGATAAGTGGAAGGTAGCACTGACAATGGCCCCCAGTGAAAGGCAATGGTGCTTTAAACTTTAAAACCAGACTTTTTTATACAAAAGGCAAAAGCTTAGTAGGTAGGTACTCTTAAAAGATAAGTGGAAGGTAGCACTGACAATAGCCCCCGGTGAAAGGCATTGGGTGCTTCAAACTTGTAAACCAGACTTTTTTATACAAAAGGCAAAAGGTTAGTAGGCGGGTACTCTTAAAAGATAAGTGGAAGGTAGCACTGACAATGGCCCCCTGTGAAACGCAATGGGTGCTTTAAACTTGTAAACCAGACTTTTTATACAAAAGGCAAAAAGGTTAGTAGGCAGGTACTTTTAAAAGATAAGTGCTAGCACTGACAATGGCCCCCGGTGAAAGGAAATGGATGCTTTAAACTTGTAAACCAGACTTGTTTATACAAAAGGCAAAAGGTTATTAGGCAGGTACTCTTAAAAGATAAGTGCTAGCACTGACAATGGCCCCCAATGAAAGACAATGGGTGCTTTAAACTTGTAAACCAGATTTTTTAAACAAAAGTAAGAATGTTAGTAGGTAGATACTCTTAAAAGATACATTCTAGCACTGACAATAGCCCCCAGTAAAAGGCAATGGGTGCTTTAAACTTTAAAACCAGACTTTTTTATACAAAAGGCAAAAGGTAAGTAGGCAGGTACTCTTAAAAGACACATGCTAGTTTTTGGGATGCCCCCCGGCGAAAGGCAAAGTTTGCTTAAAAAGTGACTTTGTTCACAACATGCAACTTTTGAAATATTTATGCTAGTGTTTGGGATGCCCCCTCTTCAAATACAGAGGTTGGCTGCTTTGATAGTGGAAAAGTGACTTTGATTACAAAATGCAACCAGTTAGTAGACAGGTAATGTTGAAATATTAATCCTAGTATTTGGGATGCCCCCTCTTCAAATACAGAGGTTGGCTCCATTGATAGTGGAAAAGTAACTTTGTTCACAAAGTGACTTTGTTCAAGACAGGTACTCTTGAAATATTAATGCTAGTGTTTGGGATTCCCCCTCTTCAAATACAGAGGTTGGCATCTTTGATCGTGGAAAAGTGACTTTGATTACAAAATGCAACCAGTTAATAGACAGGTACTCTTGAAATAATAATGCTAGTATTTGTTATGCCCCCTCTTCAAATACAGAGGTTGGCTGCTTTCATAGTGGAAAAGTGACTTTGATTGCAAAATACAACCAGTTAATAGACAGTTACTCTTGAAATATTTATGCTAGTGTTTGGGATGCCCCCTCTTCAAATACAGAGGTTGGCTCCTTTTATACTGGAAAAGTGACGTTGATTACAAAATGCAACCAGTTAATAGACAGGTACTCTTGAAATATTTATGCTAGTGTTTGGGATGCCCCCTCCTCAAATACAGAGGCTGGCTCCTTTGATAGTGGAAAAGTGACTTTGTTCACGACATGCAACCAGTTAATAGACATGTACTCTTGAAATATTAATGCTAGTGTTTGGCATGCCCCCTGTTCAAATACAGAGGTTGGTTCCTTTGATAGTGGAAAAGTGACTTTGATTACAAAATGCAACCAGTTAATAGACAGGTACTCTTGAAATATTTATGCTAGTGTTTGGGATGCCCCCTCTTCAAATACAGAGGTTGGCTCCTTTGACAGTGGAAAAGTGACTTTGATTACAAAATGCAACCGGTTAATAGACAGGTACTCTTGAAATATGTATGCTAGTGTTTGGGATGCCCCCTCTTCAAATACAGAGGTTGGCTCCTTTGAGAGTGGAAAAGAGACTTTGTCCACAAAATGCAACCAGTTAGTAGAAAGGTACTCTTGAAATATTTATGATAGTGTTTGGGATGCAGCCTCTTCAAATACAGAGGTTGGCTCCTTTGATAGTGGAAAAGTGACTTTGTTCACTACATGGACAAGACAGAACTGGTCATTTACCCACCCTCTAACTCCCCCCCTCTCTAACACATCTATTTCTGTCAACAATTACACAATAACAGCAACCCCCCAAGCTCGATGCCTGGGAGTTACTCTGGACTCTGCCCTCTCTTTCAAACCACATATTCACTCCCTGGCCCCCTCCTGTCGCCTCCAACTTAAAAACATCTCCCGCATCCGTCCTTTCCTCTCACCTGACACCACTAAAATGCTAGTACATGCCCTGGTCATATCCCGACTGGATTACTGCAACATCCTTCTTTGTGGCTTACCTACTAACAGACTGGCACCCCTCCAATCTATCCTGAACTCTGCTTCTCGCCTCATCCATCTCTCCTCTCGCTCCTCCAGCTCTGCGCCTCTCTGCCAATCCCTACACTGGCTGCCAGTCCCACAGTGAATCCTGTTCAAAACTCTAACTCTTGCATACAAAGCTCTCTCCAACCAGGCCCCTCCCTACATCTCATCTCTAATCCAACAATATCAACCTATACGCAGCCTCCGCTCTGCTGCTGACCTTCTCCTGTCCTCCACCCTGGTCACCTCCTCTCATGCCCGCCTCCAGGACTTTCACGTGCAACTTCAATCTTCTGGAATGCCCTCCCGCACCCAATCCGCCACTCCACAACCCTCAAAACCTTCAAAGGCGCTCTTAAAACTCACTTATTCAGACAAGCATATAATCTGGCCTAACCAATCTTCTAAAGGGCACAAAGCTCAATACTGACTGTTTGTGATCCTTCCCCCTCGTCTTCACCCCTCTTCCTTTAGACTGTAATCTCGCAAGGGCCGGGCTCTCTCCCCTATTGTATCTTGTACTCAGAATATCCACTGTCAAATCTGTAAAACTGCATTTGAAATAGTATATGTACCGTATGTTTCTACCCTGTCTGTAATGACTACTTTGTAAAGCGCTACGGAAGATGATGGCGCTATATAAATAAATAATAATAATAATAATAACATGCAACCAGTAAGTAGACAGGTACTCTTGAAATATGTATGCTAGTGTTTGGGATGCCCCCTCTTCAAATACAGAGGTTAGCTCCTTTTATAGTGGAAAAGTGACTTTGATTACAACATGCAACCAGTTAATAGACAGGTACTCTTGGAATATTTATGCTAGTGTTTGGGATGCCCCCTCTTCAAATACAGAGGTTGGCTCCTTTGATAGTGGAAAGTGACTTTGATTACAAAATGCAACCAGTTATTAGACAGGTACACTTGAAATATTTATGCTAGTGTTTGGGATGCCCCTCTTCAAATACAGAGGTTGGCTCCTTTGATAGTGGAAAAGTAACTTTGATTACAAAATGCAACCAGTTAATAGACAGGTACTCTTGAAATATTAATGCTAGTGTTTGGGATGCCCCCTCTTCAAATACAGAAGTTGGCTGCTTTGATAGTGGAAAAGTGATTACAAAATGCATTAATGCTAGTATTTGGGATGCCCCCTCTTCAAATACAGAGGTTGGCTTCTTTTACAGTGGAAACGTGACTTTGTTCACAACATGCAACCAGTAAGCAGACAGGTACTCTTGAAATATTTATGCTAATGTTTGGGAAGCCCCCTCTTCAAATACAGAGGTTGGCTCCTTTGATAGTGGAAAAGTAACTTTGATTACAAAATGCAACCAGTTAATAGACAGGTACTCTTGAATAATTAATGCTAGTGTTTGGGATGCCCCCTCTTCAAATACAGAGGTTGGCTGCTTTGATAGTGGAAAAGTGACGTTGATTACAAAATGCAACCAGTTAGTAGACGGATACTCTTGAAATAATAATTCTAGTATTTGGTATGCCCCCTCTTCAAATACAGAGGTTGGCTCCTTTGATAGTGGAAAAGTGACTTTGTTCACAAAATGCAACCAGTTAATAGACAGGTACTCTTGAAATATTAATACTAGTGTTTGGGATGCCCCCTCTTCAAATACAGATGTTGGCTGCTTTGATAGTGAAAAGTGACTTTGGTTAAAAAATGCAACCAGTTAATAGACAGGTACTCTTGAAATATTTATGCTAGTGTTTGGGATGCCCCCTCTTCAAATACAGAGGTTGGCTCCTTCTATAGTGGAAAAGTGACTTTGTTCACGACATGCAACCAGTTAGTAGACAGGTACTCTTGAAATATTAATGCTAGTGTTTGGGATGCCCCCTCTTCAAATACAGAGGTTGGCTGCTTTGATAGTGGAAAAGTGACTTTGATTACAAAATGCAACCAGTTAATAGACAGGTACTCTTCTTATCTATCTATCTATCTATCTATCTATCTATCTATCTATCTATCTCTCCCTCGCTGTATCTATCTACCTATCTACCTGTCTGTCTGTCTGTCTATTTGTCTCTCGCTCTCTCCTTGCCTGATCTGCTCTGGCCGCAATACAGTGTCAGAATGATCTTCCGCAAAATGGCCACTGTTTATATGGGGCTGTGACATCATCGGTAAGCCTGTCTGCTGATAGGTAGCATGTAACACCTACCCAGGATTCCTTGCCCCATGGGACATGTCCTGACATGTGGATCCACCATTTTAGATGGGCTGTATAGCAGTAAATGGAGTTTTAAGGAAGCGATTCGAGCGATCGAATCGCGGCGATATTCGAAATGGTAACGAATCTAATCTTTCCTGAAATTTGTAACGAATTCGGGTTCGTCAGAATCGATTTGCTCATCTCTAGTGTTATGCATGGATTTTATCTCTTACTTTGCAGCTTTTATCCATTTACTGGCTTCTCCTTCTGAAAGCTGAGATATGTCTTCCCAAGTTGCAGGTTCGATGGTACTGGCAGTGCTTGCCCTGTATGAAAGACGTACAGGTGGTTTATCTCTGTTTTCTCTAGTTGAGCGTCTTGGGTCTGTGTCTGAGCTCGCTTGTGTCTGCTCTTCATCACTGGTAGGCTCTGCGCTCACTTCAACTATTTGTTCAGAAATTACAGATGATGGTTGATTAGTGTCGATTTTCTCCTCTGTTCTTACTTCCTCTGCTGTCATCACATTGTCTCTCAAAAGTTATGCTGTTACTAATGGTAACCTTGTCAGTTTTGGGATTTAGGATTCTGTAACCTTTAACACTGTCACTGTATCCAACAAAGATTCCTTCAAATGCTCTGTTTTGGAGTTTGGTACGTTTTTCCTCTGGAATGTAGATGAACGCTGTCACGCTCTGGTAACTCCAGCCCTCTAGGTAAGCCCTCAACCCCCAATCTCCGCAGCCAGCTTCACCTGTAGGAGCCCCCGCTTGCCGGGACGCAGAATACGCCTGCCCGGGATCGGTTGCCCCCAGGACTTCAATGGCTCAAAGGATGGGAGCTTACTGGTATAGAGGTCTGAAGAACCAATGGCTAAGAGCGAGTGTAGCGGAAGTCCAGAGACAGGCCAGAGGTTGACACGGGGAAGTCAGAGTTCGCAGCGGTACAGAGGGGAGAGACAGCTCGAGGTCAAGGTACAAGGCAGAGGTCGGCAACGGAGATCAGATCGAGAATGGTCGGTTCAGGCAGGGGTCGGCAACGGAGATCAGAATAGTCGGTTCAGGCAGAGGTCGGCAACGGAGATCAGAATAGTCGGTTCAGGCAGAGGTCGGCAACAGAGATCAAACAAGGTAAATCAAGACTATGCAGGGTACAAGGCGCTATCACAGGCACTGAGCAACTGACAGGGTGAAACCTTTATAGGGACAGATATGATGGGAGGTGAGTGTGTGATTGGTGCAACTAGGAACTGGTCTTTGATTGGGAGAACAGGGAGTGCCCAATATGGACTCATTGGCCCAGACAGGAGGGGGGCGTAAGCCCCACTGAACCTAGGGCTCATTGGCCCTTTAATCCGAACCAGGGGGCGTGCCAGTGCCCCCTGGCTGATCAGCTACAGCCTCCGGCGGGCGCGCTGAGTACAGCGCCGCCGGAGGGCATAAAGATCACGTGCTCGCGCGCGAGCACGTGACACGACGCGAGAGCGAGGAGGGAGAGCGGCCGTGCTCGGCGCCGCCTGAGCAGACGCCGCACGGCGCGGCCGCCGGGCAGGAGCTGCTGGGACCGACCGGCTGCCGACAGCGCTGGAACGGGGCCCAGGTAAGTGCCAATTTATGACAAATGCATTGCATCCAAATACTGTTAGGTGTTTTTCACTGGCTTCTCATTGTTCCACAGTTCACATGGAGTTTTCTCCACTGTTCTAGAAAAGAGTCTGTTCTGCAAATATGTGGCTGTCATTGCTGCCTCACCCCAATATTTTTGTGGTAGTCCAGAGTCTGTCAGCATACATCTGACCATTTCAGTCAGAGTTCTGTTCTTTCCTTCAGCTACCCCATTTTGCTCTGGTGTGTATGGGACCGTCTTTTGATGCTGTATTCCGTTCAGCTTTAAGTACTCTTGTACTTTGTGTCCTTTGAATTCACCTCCATTGTCACTCCGGAGTATAATAGGTTTTATAATTTGTTACTTGCCTTTGCTACGTAGCCCTGTAATTTGTCAAGAACTTCACTCTTGTGTTGCATTAGGTAAGTGACTGTATATCTTGAATAGTCATCTATGAAAGTCACTATGTACCTGTTTGCCTCTAGGTGTGGGTGGGTTTAGGGGACCACATACATCACTGTGAACTAGATCAAGTGGTCTTGAAGCTCTATTCTGACTGGCTTTAGGAAGGGTAACTCTTGTGGCTTTGGATCTGATGCAACATTCACACTTAACAGTAACTTGACAAGGGGATACTGTCAGATCCTTTGTCATATTCCTCCTTTGTAGTTCTTGTATGCATTCTGGGTGTCTGTGACCTAAACGCCTGGGCCATATGTGTATACAGTCATTTTGTTTATGAGTGCATAGTCTCACCTTTACCTTCACTGTGTTGAGGTGATATAGATGGTTATCCAGGTTGGCACTCGCTATGGTCTGCTTGCCATCCAGGATAGAACACTTGTCACCTTGGAATTTAACAGTGAGTCCTTTGGCTGTCAGGTGCTTCACAGATAAGAGTCCTCCTTCCAGGGGCGGGCTGGCCATAGGGCATAAAGGGCAGAATCCCGGTAGGCCGGCACATGGGAAGGCCGCAGGTGGTGGCCGATGAGCAGAGCAGTGTAACGGGTGGAGGCCGCACTGCCCGCCGCCACCGGCCCCGCTGTCACACACACACCCAGATTATCTGCCTGTAAACAGTAGTGTGTGCGGCGGGCAGAGCGGCCTCCACCAATTACACTGCTCTGCGCATCGGCCGCTGTTAGAACATTGGCTCCGCGCAGGCTCGGCATCAGCAATTACACTTACAGGACAGGGAAGCAGAGGAGCCGTAATAGATCTGAGTCATGTGACAGAGCAGAATATCTGTGCACGCTGCTGCCCCCTAGTGACAGCCTGTCCCAGGAGCTGGAGGTCAGTGGATGCTTCACGCTAGGTTCTGCCATTCGGCTGCAGGTAAGTGCTGCTGCTTCTGCCACAAGGTAAAGCCTTTCCTTTGTGTGTCATCCCTCCTAGCAGCTTATTAAGGAAAGTTTAGATGTTCAACCCCCTTTTACAATACAAACAGTGTCCCATGTACTGTCCATAGACTCGGCTGTGTAGAGCTCCATGTTGCCTGTCCCTGTGTTCTCAGGTCCTTCATATACTATATGTCTGCTAAATTGAGCCTCTCACAGCCCTGTAACAGGAGAGAGGCCGGGTGGCCAGTGTGACCAATGAGAAAACTTCTACAAAGCCACCTCACATCTGTGTCCAAATCTGATCTGCTCCTGATCTGTGTCTCCAGATCTGATCTGCTCCTGATCTGTGTCTCCAGATCTGATCTGCTCCTGATCTGTGTCTCCAAATCATATCTGCTCCTGATCTGTGTCTCCAAATCTGATCTGCTCCTGATCTGTGTCTCCAGATCTGATCTGCTCCTGATCTGTGTCTCCAAATCTGATCTGCTCCTGATCTGTGTCTTCAAATCTGATCTGCTCCTGATCTGTGTCCAAATCTGATCTGCTCCTGATCTGTGTCTACAAATCCGATCTGCTCCTGATCTGTGTCTCCAAATCTGATCTGCTCCTGATCTGTGTCCAAATCTGATCTGCTCCTGAAATATATATATAAAATTATGTGACATTAATATACTATACTGGGCCAGGAACAGTAAAGCAGGGCCGGTGTGCCCCAAAAAGTCCCGGGCCGTTTTTTAGTCCCAGTCCGCCCCTGCCTCCTCCTAGATCAGGAACATAGATTACATCCTTCACTGGTAAGGCTAAATTGTGTCCTGCATCATTGGGGCATCCAAGGGTTCCATGCCCGTATCCCTCTGTATGTAATTTACTTCCATCTGCAAGGTAAATAGTCTCTTTGTTATTCATATCAAGTTCTGTGAAAAAGCTTCTATCACTTGTCATGTGACTGGTTGCTCCCGAGTCAATGTACCAGCCTTGAAATGTATGATTTCCTGTCACTTTAAATGTGGCATTCCAATCCCCTTCACGTGGATCAGACATTGAGGCATTGGCCCTCTGTTTAGTAAAAGAGGGATGCTGTCACATTTGCTCTGCTTTCCATATAGTACAGTCTCTCTTTATGTGCCCCTGTTTGCAGCACCTAAAACACACTCTGGTTTCCTTTTTGTGTATCTTTGTGTCTGTAGCTTTAAGAGCTTTAAGAGTGTCAGTCTCTGTGGAGTCATGCGCAAGCTCTTTCCTTCACTGATACTCATCTATGAGCCTGGTCTTTACAAATGCTAGTGTCAGATTTGTCTCAGGCCTTGTCTCCAACGCATTAATCAGTGCTGTGTATTTCTCGGGCAGGCTGCACAACATAATTGCGACTGCGTGACTATCTGTAATATTTTCACTACTGATCTGAGTTGTACGGTCACTTCCAGCATGGCATTTATATGGTCTTGTATGTCCTGCTCTCTGCCTCATCTCTGCTTCATTTTGTAAAGTTTCCTGAGCAGAAACAACTTGCTGTTTAAACTGGATCTCTTATGTAGTCTTTTCAGTACATCCCACATGCCTTTCGCTGTATTCTCATTATGTATATGAACAAGTTTATCATCTGCTACTAGTAGGCTTATGGTGGCCTGAGCCTGTCTGTTTTTCCTGTCCCAGTCCTGATAATTATCCTGTGGCCTCTCTGTAGTGATAAGCTCCCACAAGTAATCTCTGGATAATAGCATTTCCACTTTAAACTTCCATAGCTGATAGCATGATCATTGTTCAGCTTGGCCACGGAGAGTTTAATATCTGAGCTGCTGGCCATTCTCTCTCCATATATATATATATATATATATATATATATATATATATATGAACAGTCTAACTTGTATACAGGAGATGTCTCTGTGGAAAGCTTCCTTTTGTTGGTCTCCGCATTGGCTGCACTGTCCCCCGTTCTGGGTCTTGCTCTGCCTGGGCCGCGTCTGGTCACTGGGCTTTATCTGTTCGCTGTGGTTTCATCCGGTCACTGGGCTCATAACCTTTTGCAGAGTGTAAGTGCTGGGTGCTGGGTGCAGCGGAGTTGTAGTCCAGACAATAGTGGTATAACAGGAACTGGCTTTACTCAGCATGAATGCAGTACGAAAATGTCACCTTACATGGTGGCTTAGGAAAAACAACAAGACAGGAAGAGAAGCACTTGCAGTGATAGATTACAGCTCGATCTGCAGGAAGTAACAATACAGCAGAAAAATACAGTTGCACATTGGTAACAGCGCCATCTAGTGTCATAACCTGCAATAGCTGCAAACTACAATAAAACATAGCAAAAGTCATTGTAGCATAGACTAAGCTGAAAGTCTGTTGTACAGTTTCTCCAACATTTATAAGTTATAGGCAGGGGGATAACTATAGGAGGCACGGAGAGGTGCTACAGCACCGGGGCCATATCTGTACTTATTTATCATATCTGTACTTACTTGGCATCATTTAGAGAAAGGAAGCACTTGTTTCTGCTGTTTCAGTCTTTAGCTGTCTAGCTGCATCCAAATGAGTTAAACAACAGAAAAGGCTTTAGTGTATGAGCCTTGATAAGGCCCCATTTAATATTTTCACCATTGCCCTGTAACATCTAGGGCTTTATCAATTACTTCTGCCTGACATGGTGCAGATTAGAGTGGTGAAAAATGTATTTTTAATTTTTGTTTTACACTGGTTGCACTGCAAGAAATGTGTTATTAATTAGAAGCATAAAACACTTCAATATAGTTTTTCCCATTGTGCTCTATGGGATCTTGGCCTACAGCATCACTATAAACTGGTGCTGCTTCAACCAGAGTGCCCTGGTGTTAAGACGCAGGCTGGTGGTCGCATCAGCGCTGCCTGTTGTTGCTTAAGTGGACCAATTACCCCCCTGTGGCCAGAATGGGATCTAAAAGATGCCCCACTGTGTGAAACCCCCCAGGTCACCCAATCTCACTCATCTTTCCCCGTCGTATGGCACATTTGCAGCCCTCTTGTCCAATCAGCACGCCCGGATTTGCACCCCCCCCTTTGTCTAATAGCTCGTCTACGGTGAGCATATTCACGTGTGCACTGGCAGCCGCATCCCCACTACCCTCTAAGATTCACAAATGCCTGGCGCAGGCATGCACCCCGCTAAAGGGCTAGCGGTGATATGCCCGCAGCTTGCGCATGCGTTCTTGGACCGGGAAAGTTTCCAGGTGACCTGGGGGATTTCACACAGTGGGGCATCCTGATTCTCGAGGGAATTCAGCGCCCCTGGAATCTTATAGATTTCAGGATCGTTGGGATGTGGGTTTCGAGCCACTTTAAACATTAGAAGAGCAGCAATATGAAAAAATTATAAAATATATTTGCCCTACGGTAATTTGCACTGATATGGCATTATCTGGCAAAAGTGCCTGATAAATCAGGCCTGCAGTTACGCCACTAGTTATAGGGACATTGCCTAGGAGCATTAATTTTCACATAGGGCATGTGTTATAGATTAAATAATACTCAGTAAGATCAGAAAAGGGCAATGCAGTTTTCCTGGGAACAAATCCAGCACTGGCTTGGGTGTACAGACAGAATAGAACAGCTTTAATCGCCTAGTACATCATGAGAATTATGTTGACATGTTACCTGGTGCAATGCAATAGGGATGCAAAAACACTATAACCCCCAGGACAATCAATTTAAGTTCAGTGAGAGAGGCCTCTAGTGGTTGGGGGTTCGGATTCCTAGAAATGACTGCAAAGCCACATGTTTGCTGGTTGCCCATTGCATGGCTCAGATTCACCGGGGGAGTGAGAAGAAAAGTTAGAATTTTAGAGCTTGCAAAGGGTTAATGCAAGGTTGGCACAGAAAATCAGGCTGCTGCACAGTGCTGAGTACAGGGCCAATGGGTGATAGTCTGGTTAAAAATGTTACCCTGGCTTGAAGTAGACTTGGGATTTTGACTATTCCGAGTTTTGGTTCTTGCACCGGGGGCACCCTTATTCCCTACTGTATTAAACCCCCAGGTCGCCCAGTAAACTCACCTTCACCTGGGCCTAGGGCACATGCGCAAGCCGGCAATTATCCAATCAGTCTGTTCGGCTGCATGTCAAAATCGGCTAAGCGCTGGTGCTGAAGGGATGCCTCTATGGGCCACGGTGGGCTCATCACAAAGTTTCACAGTGACCCAGGGCATTTCACACATTGGGGCAACCCAAATAAAGATGCCCCAAAAAGAGGATACACCAGCGCTAGAGCATGCAGGCTGGTCGTAGCTCCTCTTTAATGGGATTCATTTTTGGAATATCCTAGATGCCGAGCATCAAAAAGTAGAATGGTCAGTTTGGCTAACCACTACTCACAGGTAGTACAAGGGCCCAGGAAATCCAGTATCAGCCAGCACTAAGGCTCAGAAGGAAACTTTACCAGGCACCTTAACCCTACCTATAATTATTCTGCAATGTATACTTTACAAAAGAAATAGCTCCCCGAATGGCCTTGTTTAAACTCGGTTTGTAAAAAGCTGCACTTTCCTTATACTTATTACAATATTCGCATTTTCTCCAGCTTTCCTGTCAAAGTGGCGACACGGGCGACCTGGCTGTAAATTATCGTTTCAGTAAAGTGAACGGCTTCTCGCTCGGTAGCATTAACAACAGCAAAATAAACACATAAAGTGCTTCCTGCGCCGGCAATTATTCCCGGGAGACGACATTTCAATGATTGTTTTCCTAATTCAGCATTCGGTATTGTCCCGCACAATGCTCTGTTTATCTTATTTTAACTCAATTATTTTCAAGTGGAGATGAAGTTGTGCTGGATTCAGTGCACTCCGCTAACAGGTAACCTGCTGAGGTATAGTTTAATGCGCTTTCTCCAGAAAAGTGGAGGATGCAGACAAGTGACGGCAATTATAGAATATTATACGGAATTGGAGAGAACGTAGCTTTATCAGGGCCGAGGAATTACACAAAGTAAAATGTAACCTGAATTGCTGAATGAAAACAGTTGTCGCTTTAACAATACAAATTTAAAAAAAATTCTTATTACGCAAAATGACTTTCAGGAGCAGTGAGGTTGTTTAGAAAGTGGCACAACCTGCATGTGTCTTGTAACTAGAATACTTCGGGTGTGGAATATGCTGTATTACCAATATAAAAACATTTTATTTATCACCTTTATTAATAAATATATTACATAATGTACAGAATCATAAAAATAAAAAATAATGAAACTATATCTTGCACTCTCTTGGTTTACCTCTTCTCTTTCTGTTGGTGTGCCACAAGGTTCTGTCCTAGGCCCCCTACTTTTCTCAGTCTACACCCATGGCCTTGGCAAACTTATAACTTCACTAGGCTTCCAATACCACTTTGCGGATGACACTCAAATATATCTCTCTGGCCCCAATCTCTCCTCTCCCCTATCTCGCCTCCCCAACTGCCTTACAGCTATTTCTTCATTCATGTCATCTCGCTACCTCAAGCTAAACATGGACAAGACAGAACTGGTTATTTTCCCACCCTCTAACTCCTCTCCCCTCTCTAACACGTCTATTTCTGTCAACAATTACACAATAACAGCAACTCCCCAAGCTAGGTGCCTGGGAGTCACTCTGGACTCTGCCCTCTCTTTCAAACCACATATTCACTCCCTGGCCACCTCCTGTCACCTCCAACTTAAAAACATCTCCCGCATCCATCCTTTCCTCTCACCTGACACCACTAAAATGCTAGTGCATGCCCTGGCCATATCCCGACTGGATTACTGCAACATCCTTCTTTGTGGCTTACCAACTAACAGACTGGTACCCCTCCAATCTACCCTGAACTCTGCTGCTTGCCACATCCATCTCTCCTCTCGCTCCTCCAGTTCTGCGCCTCTCTGCCAATCCCTACATTAAATAATCGGCAGGAAAATTGATGTATACGGGGATCAACTCACATATGACTAGGATGACCTCATGAAGGATGTGGCACATGGTGGGCTTACTCATGTCGCTTAATAGAGCCACAGTGGCCTGGAATGTGCCCCTAGCCAGGATGTTTAAGTAGGCACAAAGTCGCACTAAGCCTGGTACAGCATTGCTGCGCCCAGTGGCAGGGTCAATTCTGTGGCAAATTTGCTGGTACAGTGACATAAGTGTGGCTCTATTGAGGTAAATCAGCTGTGGATTTGCTTGTCACTTAAATCCGACACAGACAGTTTAATGGTGAACACTTTGTCAGCCCTGAGCCGCACCACTTTGGCTTCCTCCGCCTACTTTTCCTCCTGCAAGACAGGACGCAACTGCAATACAACAGCACCAAACCCCAAACATCCACGCACATCTGCTTTGCCACAGAACTTCATTTGCACTTCACCAAAAACAAAAACTTTACCACAACACCAAACACACACACACTTGCAACACGCACAGCAAACACAAACCCTCACACAGACAAGTACAAAGAGAAGTGCAATACAATGCGGCTCACAGAAAAAAAAACAACTATTAGGCTGCTGAAAGCATGCTTCTTATGTTTGGCCAGCCCCAAGATGGGAGGTGCTATACAACCCAGAACATGTGTCAAATAAAATTCTGTCTTGTTGTGTGCTCCTTAATCTTTGCTAACTACACTGGTCAGAGCCAAAGAAAACACGATTGATGTCACAAATCCCAAAACTGCTAGCAGCTCACCAAACACACAGACTGCCTTTGCCTGTTGCACATACAACAGTTGTTTATGCATGGCCTTACATAGTGTACACCTACTTCCAAGTCAAACACACAGACACATACAATGCCTAGCCAAACACAATAAGACAAATATCCATTTTGCTGCATTACACAGAGTTCTTTTATACTTAGCTGCAGCCATTAGTTGAGTGCACAGGGTGCGCACATTAGCAGAATGCCCACTTGGATTTCCATTGGTAGCGATGCAGCTTTTTCCCACAGGGAGTTGCTATACAGTTTGTTTGGGTTGGTGAGGAAGTAGCCTGTCAGACTGCCAGGGGCTAGACAAGAAAGACGTGCTGGCCACAGCCCAAGAGGTTCCCCTTGTGGCATGCCAGCAGTGTAATTCCTGCTTGGGGTCTGTTGAGAGGTAGGGGTGTTGCCTAGTCGCTGGGTTGCTGCTGCTGCTGTGGTTGACTTGTCCACACCGAAAAATCAAACCAGTGTAGTGAGCAGTCAGAATGAGCCCCACACATCTGATAATGAGGAGCACAATCTGCCAGGTCCCAGTGGAGTTGCTGAAGGAGGTGCTGAGGGTCCCAGCAAGCCGTCTTCCAAACATGAGCCAGAAAACCTTACACATTGGTAAAGCTCACCCTGGCCAAATGGTCTGTCTTGTTTGGCTCCCACAGTCGGGGTTTGAGCAAGGCAGAACATTCCAAGATCTGGGCAGGGATTGCTGAGACCCCAATTGCACAGCTGCACATCAACGCACCGTCAAATCCACAAAGATGCACTATTATACCTTGTGCAGGGCCCTCATGAAGAAAATAGAGTCTGACCTGCATGTGCATAGGGAACTGGAAGGGCCCTTCAATGAATATAGAGAATATGAGCTGATGTTGAAGCGCCATATCCCTGAATTTCCCCTGCAGGGGGTGGTTGTGCGGGATGAAGGTAAGTGTGTCCTTTTGCTCCACTCAATTCCCTGTTTTGGTTAGCATGTATGTGTTCAGATTGTTCACTTTGTTTCCTCAATAGCCGAGGATGATGATGGCTCTGGGGGACCACCCCGGAATCCCAATCTGGAAGGAGCCATTAGATGTTCTGTCATGCGGAAGCAGGCCCAAGTCACCAAGGCAACCCACCAGTAACCTTGTCTGCCTCCAGCCAAGCTGACACGGTCTGTAAGCTCACACCTGCCAATATATTTCCAATGCATGCCTTAGGCCATGTTGGTTAATGTTCTCACACTCTCTCATGTTATTTGTTCTTGCTTTCCCCTGTATTTCTAGGTCTGACATCTGACATTCAGGAAACGGAGCAGAGTTTGGAGCTTGGAACACACTCTGAAAACAGTTAGCCAGTGCTTGTGTGTTATGTAAGAGATGTATATTGAAGCCTTGACATGTGTTTGACTACTCTTGCCTTGTGTCCTCCAAAGTTGCTCGCATTTTGAGTGCATTTGTTTTGCATACTCCAGCTTTTTATGTGTTCTCAGACTGCCATGATGGGCAACTGCCCCAGCAGCAGCATGGGCAACTGCCCCAGCAGCAGCAACACAGCAGCAGCCGAAACAATCATCAGTGGAAGATTACACACAGGCATTTGAACACTGATTCCCCATCTTTAGGCAATGTCCACATTCTTTTTAGTATGTGACCAGATTTTTCACCTGTTAAGACTGCCCATCTTTGTAAACAGCGTGTGTGTGTGTGTGCTAACAAACGCATGAACCATTATCTTGTGATGTTCCAGGCAGCACCCTGATGCTGCAACCCCCCCCCCCCCCCGATGCAATGTGTTGTGATAGCTTTGTTCTTCACTTGCCAAACATAGATCCACTTTTAAGTGTTAACAGTGCTTCTTAACAGGCCAAGAAATTGGGTTCACAGTTTCCTGGCAGCCTGGCTGTAATGGCCCCATCAGCTGATTCAGGGGTCCCTCCTACCAAGGCCTCTGGATCCACATTGGTAAGTTCAAGTTTGCCCAACACCCTTGTGATCAACTGTCAGGGACATCATTGGCTACTACAAATAAATCTTCACTCCAATATTTGTCAGAGGCACACTGCTAGGTACTTGTGATGGCTACAAGTCTGACCTGCTTTGGTCAAATCAAAACTTCCTTGGTTTACCAGCAGCTCACAATTAACTTCTTCCACACCCACACTAATCAATTGTCTGAGTTAGCTCAGGGAGGAGCAATAAACTACCGGCAAACACAGACAGTTGAGTGATGTTTCTTTTTTCTCTTTTTTTCTCTCATCTACAGGCTCCATTTGGGGACCAGGGGCAACATTTGGTCATTCTTTCAGCTATCCTGGAGAGCAGGAGGGAAATAAATCAGTTGGTACAGGTATTGAAACAGCAAGTCCAGTAATAAAACCTTTTATTTCCAGGTCCTGTTTGGAGCTGGGCCTGTTGCTTCAAACACCCCTCCTGCTCCCAATGGCCAACCAGCAGCGCCACCACAACCAGATCTGGCTCCATCTAACCAACCCCTGCCAGACTCACCCAACGATTATGGGGTTTCTGGCTCCCTCCTTCATTCCCAGACCTTTGTTGTTTGAGTTGTTGGAATCACCCCAATATGTATTTGTGACAGACCTGTTGCTTGCTAACTCTAAACTCTTAGGTCTTAATGAGTGCAAAAATGCAATAAACTATATATAACACATGGGCCGATGAAAGCAGACACACACACATTTGTACAAAAATGTAAATCAAACATGGCTACACACTAACAGGCCAAAAAAACACTTGGTGGGCCATTCCACAAACACTTTTTGCCCCCAACCAGCATCCTCTACCGTATGTTCAGCAGTATTGCCCCAGGACTCCAAAACATAGGCCCATAGCCAGTAATACTCAGAGATGCATTCTGTAAAAAAACAAAAGGTCAGCAATGGCAGCAAAGAAACAAGACCAGATTATTTGCTAAGCACATCACACCTAGGCCACACTTTGCTTGTTCCAGATTTAACACACCCTGCTTGTGTGGCTAGGCAAATATGTTTGCAGTGTCTAAGTTCCCCAATCAATGAGCAAAATCTGCAACATAGAGCCTGGTTTTGTCTGAGGCAGAGCAAGTGTAGATTAGCAAATAACCCCAACACATCTGGGAGTAGGTGTTGGCCCACATAAATGCTATATGCAATCTTTAACTTGAAAAAAAAAACCCTCTAGGAACTCAGCTTCTAAGAGGGTGGTGTCACTACTCACCTCTTACTCCCTTTGTACCCCAGGCCGAGCACCACGCTATAGAACTAGAAATAGAACATTTATTTGGAACTCAGGGTACACCCAACAGGGGTATCATTTTTTTACATTGAATATATAAAAAATTGTGGTGCCCTCAACTAACTGGCTTTTGTCTCAATCTTTAACTTAACAACAGCTGGCTGAGCCACAGGTGAGAATTAGATTGGCCAAGAAAAAACATGCAAGACCCATCAACACAAATGTTAACAAATAGACACACACATACACACACACACACACACACACACACACACACACACACACACACAGACTCTGTGAGGGAGTGCACGCAGGGGCATGTGGCCAATCTAGCCCTGTGTCGGACCACGCAAAATAGGTGAAAAGAAAAGTATGTCAATGGCCAAGGGCTTTAAGAATCCCCCAAACACACAATTGTGGCACATTCCCACTAATGTGGGCACCCAAACAAGGACAACAATGTGTGCCAAACAAGCAAACAGGCAGCTCAGAGGCAATGCAGTAGATCGTTGCAGATTTATGCTTGAGGTTGCTCCGGCAAAAATGTGGAAGGGGGTAGTAAGCCTCCGACCTGTGATGCCCTGAAACAATATGAAAGACAAACAAAACCACACGAGAAACACATTTTGCATGTAGACAATGTAAACTCGCCAGTGGACAAAGTGCTGACCACCATCCAAGGAGGGCTGGGAGGG
Source organism: Gastrophryne carolinensis (assembly GCA_027917425.1). Classification (NCBI taxonomy): domain Eukaryota; kingdom Metazoa; phylum Chordata; class Amphibia; order Anura; family Microhylidae; genus Gastrophryne; species Gastrophryne carolinensis. Next base: position 507,377,403 of record CM051236.1, on the reverse strand, counting down.
GAGGAAGTCAATAAAGCTTCAGCCGGACTTGGTGTGTTGGAGTCCAAGTCAGAGGGCCCAGTCTCCTCCAAACCTGCCCACCGACAACCTGGAGTCCCCAACTGAGACTGGTCCCACTCAGACTCCTTCGGCACCTCCTCCAAGTGAAGTCTTCACCACCTCCTCCTCCTCCTCCCTGGCCGGCTCCTCTTGGTCATCCACCACCTCATCCACTTCTGACCCTGGGTCCTCCACCTCTGCATGGCCAGAGTCCTCCCGGCAAGCTGTCTGGGTCACTGCTTGGTGGGTCTGGGAGGACTTCTTTACCATATTTGCAGAGGGGGATATCTGTGGAGAAAAAAGACATTACAAACACATGATTGAGGATTAATTTTATGGTTGATGGATTTCGCTAGCTCTACAAGGCTAATTAACTTACTGGAGCATGACGCTTCAGGTCAGACCATTGCTGGTGGATGGCTTTTAGCTTCAGCTTAACCCTGAAGCGCTGGTTGACCGTCGCCTGAATGTCACTGATGATCACCCCCTTATGGAACTAGGGACAGGAATAATCATACTCCTGCTAAAGCATCATCTATATGAAGATAAAAAACAGAACCAGTCAGCCAAACAAGCAAAATACAGATGTTGGTAACAAACACAATCAGAAACCAAGTGAAACCAAGCAAAACAAAAAAAAAAAAGCCACAACACATACATTGTTTTTAACACACACATAAAAAGACTCCAAACCCACCAGCCCAAGAACCAAGGCAAAATCCTTCACTCATACCAACAGCCATTACAATTCAGGAAAAAACATGGAAAACTAAAGCCAAAGGCAACATGGAACAAGTGAAAAAACAAACTGTTTTGAAGAACTGGGTTGGGGATAGAAGGTGACAACATTAACTTCTTTTCTGGTTATTGGATTTCGTTAACAACAATCTTAACAAGAACCAAAACCAGAGAATCTGACTTTCCTGGGTTTTGTTCCATTTAGATGCCCCCCATCCTGAGTTGGGATGTCCAGCTGTGCGAAACTCCCACAAAAGCCCAGGAAATGTACTTCATTCATGTTCCAATGGCGCATTTACGGGCGTGCAGCCAATGAGAGCCATTTTCTGCGTTTACCTCCTTCTGCAAACGGCTCTCATTGAGTTCAATGGTGAGTGTGTGCTGCTGCATCCCCCACATCCCCGCCCTATCTGCACATGTAGCTGGGGAAGCAGGGAATGAGGCAGCACGCACAATCCATTGAACTTAATGAGATCCATTTACCAAAGGAGGTAAACACACTCTCTATTCAAAGCAATGAGAGACGCATTTCGCACGGCAGGCGGCTCTCATTGGTTGAGAGCACACCACTGGAGGTGAGTTTGTACGGGTGCATTAGGGGGTTTCACACAGTGGGGCATCTAAATCGGGGTAAAGGCCAGCTGCCAGTCCTCAAATTTTGTTGGAATAGCTTTGATACAACAACTTGTATGTATGTGACTGTCTGCTTGTTATGCTGTTGATAAAGTTAGTTTAAAAGAAAAAACAAAAAGTCTTAGGCAGACCATGTGACTGTATGCATATTGTGTTTAACCATGTTGGAACGTGTTGCTGATGTATCCTGTTCACGTTTATGTTCCCGATTGTTGCAAGAAGAGTGTTGTGTACAATCCCCTGCCAACAGGTTATGAGCCCAGAAGATTAAGAAGATGCTGGGAAGCGCTGGAAAGGATTGATTTAAGCTGATGCCTAAACTATATGTTTAAAAAATGTATGAGCCCAGAGCAGGAACAGCCCAGAGGAGGATTTTCCCAGAGAAACATCTGCAGTGGAAAATAACTCAGTGGGACAACTGCTGGTGGACACTGGTAAACAGCAAATTGGCACCAACAGGATGTCCACAGAACAAACTTATGGTGACATACAGTATGAGGTCCAGGAATTGGGAATATCTTTGCTTCTCTATTAGTGTAACTTTACTCGGCAAGCACTTTAAGGTTTTTTTTTTTTAACTTTTTAACAGTTGAACCAAAAAAGGGTGGGGTCTCACCTACTCCCCAAATACCCAAAATCAAGTGCCACCACTGTGATGATTTGTACGAATCTCAAAAATGTATTAAGCCACGATTAACACAAAAAGACAATTTAAAACACCTCTAAAAAACATAATCACAAACAAACACTAGAGGGTGCTGATGACAAGCCTCCTATTAATTATATAATGATTATATGAATCACTATTAACAAGGGCTACTGCCTGTGCCCTATATCCCAAAGTCTCCCTACAGGAAGTGCATGTGCAAAAAATATTTATAATATCATATTAGCCATAATAATCTTATGTGCAAATTGCTGCTGAATAATAATGACAAACCAGGTGAAGAGAGCGACAATGGAGCAAACACATATAAAGTATCTTACAACTCCATGATAGATACGGGCTGACAAGAGGACTGTATCCCACCGGCCGACGCGTTGCGTGACGGCTATCCCATCACTTTATCAGGGCAAATTGTGGTCACAGTTGCGCTTAAAATGTTATCTTTTAATCTTTGGCATAACAAAATATTTGTGATCTGTACCTCTGTCAAAAGCGAAGAGTTTCTCCATCCATAACTCTCCACCAGACATCCAGCCATCATTAGTGGAAATCTGAATGTCAAGAATTGCTCATCTGCAACTACCTGACTTGGCGAGTTGCCACAGTGCCCGTCATCTGTCAGAGAGCTTTCTAGCTCCCCACCGGTGCTTGCTCCATCTTCATCTGACTTCTCGCACTGATTTCCAATTCGCAATACGCTTCCCCCGTTATCAGACGACACGAATTCCCCTGCGTCTCCCCAACGCGCCTCTCCTCCTCACTGACCCCCGAGAATCTGTAAAACTGGCCATGAAATATTCATGCGATCATTATTTGGCAATGCAAGACAGTCTGATAAAGTTTTATTCATGCCGTAAGATCATTTCTCAAATACAGAAGGCGGCCTCATCTATTGCTTTATTCGCCGCTCCTCTTCGCATCGCTTTATCAGTATGCACATCTACAAGAAGCCACTGGTGTTATGGCCTGAAATCTGCTTACATTAAAATTCATTTTCAAGATTCACCTAGATTAGAACTAGGACTACACTGTCACCCTCTTTTGCTTGGTTCTGATGTATTTTTGCCAGAATAAATGGTGAAATTCTGGTTCTGTCTCTCCTGGATCTGAATTCCATTAATAAGGTCCAAAACCCTATATAGTTGCTGGACCACATTCTGATGTTGTGGGAGGCATCCAGATTACACATAGCCACTGAAAACACCACTTTTACTTGTTACCGCTTTTCCCCAGCGGCCAACTGATGCACGGGTCTCGTAATTGTTTATCGGCCAATCACGGGACATATTTGTCTGATACACGTGTCTCATTACACCTTATCAGCCAATATTATCGGCCATATTTTCCTGATACATGGGTCTCATTACTCCTTATCAGCCAATCACGGGCCATATTTGCCTGATACACGGGTCTTATTACTGCTTATCAGCCAATCACAGGCCATATTTTGCCTGATACACGGGTCTCCTTAATGCTTATTGGCCAATCACAGCCATAATTTGCCTGATACTTGGGTATCGTTACTGCTTATGAACCAATCACAGGCTATATTTTGCCTGATACATGAGCCTTGTTACTGCTTTTCGGCAAATCACGGGCCATATTTGCCTGATACACGAGTCTCATTACTACTTATTGGCCAATCACAGGCCATAATTTGCCTTAAACATGGGTCTCGTTACTGCTTATTGGTCAATCACGGGCCATATTTGCCTGATACACGGGTCTCGTTACTCCTTATTGGCCATTCATATGCCATATTTTGCCTGACACACGGGTCTTGTTAGCCCTTATTGGCCAATTATGGGCCATATTTTGCCAGATACATGGGTCTCATTACTGCTTATTGACCAATTACGGGACATATTTTGCCTGATACACAAGTCTCATTACTGCTTATCAGCCAATCATGGACCATATTTGCCTGATACACGGGTCTCATTACTGCTTATCGACCAATCACGGGCCATATTTGCCTGATACATGGGTCTCGTTACTCCTTATCCTCATTCATGTGCCATATTTTGCCTGATACACGGGTCTCGTTATCCCTTATCCGCCAATTACGTGCCATATTTTGCCAGATACACAGGTCTTATTACTGCTTATCGCCCAATCACGGGCCATATTTGCCTGATACACAGGTCTCATTACTGCTTATTGGCTAATCATGGGCCGTATTTTGCAAAGGGGATCTTTGTGGAGGTGACCTCTAGCATTAAAGGAAAACTCTTTTTTCAGGCACACAATAATGGAAACTTTTAAAAGGTAATTGAAAGTGAAATCACCCTTTAAATCAGAAGTTTGCTCTAGTTATAGGGGGTTTCTTCCAGCTTCTTTCACTTTTAAACACATAAGTTAATATTTGCCATTATCTACACACAATTGAAATAACCTTAATGAGTAAAGTCTAAAAAATTGATGGATGTGGTCCAGGTTAGGAGATTTCCCTTAGTTAAATGTATTATATTGCGGCTGTTGACTGTTGCGTTCCTCTAGTTGAAACTGGCGCATATACAGTGGTGACAGATCTCACAGAGCCATATATTGCGATGGGAGTTTAAAATATTGGAATGCATTATCTCTCCCTATTCCTGCTGAGACAATAATAAACAAGACGAGTCTTTCTGAAAAGCCATACATTCTAAAGCAGTCATGAGCCTGCTATTTGAATTTAAATGGCTTACAGTAAAAATACAGCTCATTGTGATATGTGCATTGTGCTGCTGTGATGGGGGAGAACAATCGGCCTGATTCAGAGCCTCTTTCGCACTTATGACCACCAGCGGGAATGACGTCAAGTGTATTTTCTGTCTTGGGTGATTCAGAGCCTTGTTTTTCTTGGCCAAGTTGTTCTTTATATTGGAAATTATGGTATGCGTTCGTGCGTCCGTAATCTTATGGGCTTAGCCTATGCTTGCGCGAGATTCAGAGCCCTGATTTGTGGATTTTCAGACCTATAAAAGCCGTAGGTTTCTGGTTCAAACTTTCCACTACACAATCTTTTTGCTAGTGGGAAAACTTGGACGGTCTTTTGTTACTTGTGAAAATACAGCCTACATCCTTCCCACCTATGATGGAGCCCCTTGACGAGTTTTGTGAAGAGAACGAGCATCTGCAGCAGTGGGGGCTGTTAATCGTGTACCTTCCAGAGCATAGGCATCCACACAGTCATGCAGTGCACAGCAATCGAGAGTGAAAGCCTCTGCAACCCCAGTTCCCTGGGCTCCCAATCTATCTGAACGGCTGGGTGCTGGTCCCAGAAATGCTGGGAATGTGGCAGGGATTGTTTACATTGCCAAGGGAGCCGCTGGAAAAGGATCTGCTTAAACCCAAAGAAAATACACAGAACTAACACACTAAACACCCCTTGTGACGCTGATCAAGCTGATTAAATAAAATGCAATTGCAAACAGCTGCCGCAAAGCTGACAATTCACGGCTCTTTGGACTACAAGATTGAAACTACACTTCCCATCAACCCCCGGGAAGGAACCCGCCACCGACAACCAATAAGAACAGGCAACTGCGCAGGCCCATCAAGCACACTGAGGATCTGAAAGCCGAAATGCACGTCGGGCAGTCAGCGGCGCAGGAAGTGCCGCTGACCAACAGATCAAAGAAATTTAAACTTTTTTGGACAATACCTACCTTCAGATAATTATAGGGGAAACTCCTTAACAACAGATTTTTCTACTATTCTTTTCTTATATTTGTTTTCATTTATTAAATTAATTATTCTAACATACTCCACGCACTGCAGTTTTGTTTGAAGGCACAACCAACGACACTTAGGACAAAAACGCTGTTTGAGCCCTACAACCTCATAGGCCTATGGTGGGTCACGACCCCCCTGGGCCGTGGCGGTGAGTGAAATTTTTCGTTTTGTTGTCAAATATGCTCTACTAGTCAGAAGTTTGCTCTATGATATCAATCATTTGGTTAAGCTGTCTCAGTCGAGCCCTATCATTTCTGAGGCTCAAGGTGGGTTATGCACCCCCGGGCCACGGCGGTGAGTGACAATTTGTTGTCTCCTTATTAACCAGTTATTGAACATTTTTGCACATTGACGCCGGTTACCAAGCAAAGTGGTCTCTGTTACCTAGCATAGCTAGAGCAGAGACAAATAAATCTTGTCAGAGAATTCTCTAGATCTCAGTTTTACAATTTAACCCTATTATCTCTGGGCAAAAATTACCCCTCTGAAACATACTTATAGTGCGCCTAAATCAAACCTCTTCTCTAGATACATCTGGTATTTACCAGATTACCCGGGAAAGGGATTCTGTACATAAATTCCTGAATTCAAAAATTGGAGGTGTGACCCTTCCTTTTTAGGCAGCTTCTCTATCTTTGCTTTCATACACACAGTCACCTGTTAGATCAGATGACCCATCAGCAGGTGTTCGAAATGACCCGACGGAACCGCCTTTCTCCTGAGCAGCTTTACTCAGAGTTGCGGCCATGGTTGGTCCCCGCCACAAGAAAGGGGCGTGCAATTGCAAGTAGTGAATGGCTCTCTGTCAGTTGGCATGTCCCAGTCTTCACTCAGCTTCGCCCTGACTAAATTTCTCGATGGCATGGCTGTCCTGCAGGAGAAATACATCTCTTTTTCTGACAGCATGGAATGCGATGAGGTTGGACTTTAACATTTCGAATATGCCAAGTGTCATGGGTGCCATCAATTGTACACATATGGCCCTAGTTCCCTCAGCTGCTCAAAAGTAAATGTTTCTGTATGTTTAGGTCCACATAGCTCCTCCTTGTAGCCCACTCTCCTCCTTTGAGGCTAGCCTAGCTTCCCTTCTTGCCAAACAGCTTCCCTACGTCCCATTTAGCCTTTGTTTTACTTTGCTGTTCCTTTGTTGTTGCCAGTCTAGTTTTATTTCTGGCTTCTTTTCAGCAACCTCAAGATGGGCCCCTCTCTTAACGTCCAATGTGTAGCCAGGTTTTCATGGAGCAAACTGGTGGTCTTTCGCACTACTTTAAAATATCTACTGGCGTATAGCCAAAATTGTTTCTGTTGGTCCGCCAGCTTTCTTCCATGATTTGCCACTGACTTACCAAAGACAGATGATGCCTGGCTGCAGGCCGGGCCTGTCTTCCTCCTGGGCACTCTGTGGAGCTGGTGGGGCTGCTACAGACAGAATGAAGCTGGAGCTGCCGGGGGGAGTGGTGCTGTCCAGTGTCGGTGGTGCCAACAGCTGGTGGAGGTATCCAGATAATGATGGGGGTCTCATTCTGATATTCAGAGAGCCCTTCCTCCAGCTCATTAATTTAATCTAGGAGAGGTGTGTGTGGAGCAAGGTCAACATTAGTTTTTCCCAAAGTTAACACACAGCTCCATGGTCCCAAACTTTACCCTGGGTTTAACCTCCTCCTCCACCCTGCCCCTTGGCCTTTGCCTCACTGTCGGGACTTTGCTCCCTTGGTGGTTGGCTGGTGGGTGGGCCTGGCCTTGATGTTGTCTTGGTGGTGCCAAACCAGAGGGGCCAGCTGCGGCCCATCATGCGTAGAGCAAGATGGCAGCCAGCTGAACCTGGTTGGCAGTTGCATTTGCCAACCACTGGAGGAAGTACTTCTCTATTATCATAGGGGTTTTGCATCAAAGCCTTGTCCCGCAATCTCGCCTGTCACGCTCTGGTAACTCCAGCCCTCTAGGTAAGCCCTCAACCCCCAATCTCCGCAGCCAACTTCACCTGTAGGAGCCCCCGCTTGCCGGGACGCAGAATACGCCTGCCCGGGATCGGTTGCCCCCAGGACTTCAATGGCTCAAAGGATGAGAGCTTACAGGTATAGAGGTCTGAAGAACCAATGGCTAAGAGCGAGTGTAGCGGAAGTCCAGAGACAGGCCAGAGGTTAACACGGGGAGTCAGAGTTCGCAGCGGTACAGAGGGGTGAGACAGCTCGAGGTCTAGGTACAAGGCAGAGGTCGGCAACGGAGATCAGATCGAGATTGGTCGGTTCAGGCAGAGGTCGGCAACAGAGATCAGAATAGTCGGTTCAGGCAGAGGTCGGCAACGGAGATCAGATTGAGAATAGTCGGTTCAGGCAGGGATCGGCAACGGTGATCAGATCAATGAATAACACGAGTCAAAGCAAGGTACAAGGCGCTATCACAGGCAATTCACAACTGAGAGGGAATTGCCTTTATAGGAACAGGTCTGAGGGAAGCAGTGTACTGATTGGAGCACGTAGGATTCCAAGGGTAATTGGCTGGCAACAAGGGAGGAGGTAAGGCCAAGATATCAATGGGGCTGATTGGCCTGCAGAGCAGAAGAGGGTGAAGCCCTCAATCCCCTAGGGCTCATTAACCCTTTAATTGATCCTCCGGCGGGTGCGCGCAGCACAGCGCCGCCGGAGGGCATAACAGACACGTGCTCGCCGCCGCACAGTGACAGCCGCAGCTGGCCGCCTGGGGATCAGGTAAGCGGTTCCTGACATCGCCGGTCGTGAGGCTGCAATCTGGCAGTATAATATGACCATCATTTTAACTAGCCTCTTGGGGCCAAAGTGGCGGCGGACCGCAACTGTGTCGCCATGTGCCTGGTTTGAAGTTAACAACAGCGACCTCTCTCACCCTATCACTCATAGACAAGAACGTGGGAAGGGGGGACAGGGCAGATGGCTCGCGGCCCAAATCCTTTGACACTGCGGGACAGATGTGGCCAGTTTGACACGTGTGATGTAGGTCAACCTTTTTCAAGCTACAAATAGATTATTTATTAAAGTGGAACTGGAACAGTTTGGAAAGGCCGCTAAAAAATGAGTGCTTCAACCTCATGGACTGATGCCAAGTATGGAGGGTCTGTGTTCCATCCAAATAGCTTCTCGACAAGTTTTGGGATCTCCCGAATGTGCAGCAGACACTAAGTATTTCTGATCAATATCGGTTTGACCTGTTTCCGGAGAATGAATAATTACGCATAATAATATTAAAAATCCATTACTAATGTATAAAACTGGGCGATTCCAGCAGGAGAGGAGTCGCTTGGAAAACACAAGCACTCCCACTGACAGCTCTCTCCCCTATCTTGTCCTCCACACTCGTCTGATTATATTAAAGTCTCCGTCAATCGTCTATTTATGTACATTCGGGAAAGGCGATGAGCTGCCAGTCACCCGGTAATGAAAGGCAGGTTCCAACTTACAGCCCGCAGTTGTCACTTTCTACATCTCACACGATCCGAAGGAGGGGATGAGCTGTCACATATTATGTGCAATCACATTAACTAACTGGTTAAACGGAAACTCCACCTTCCCTCCCCCGGGCAATCAAAAATCAGGCAAGTCGTAGAAGTCTATGATTATTAAAATGATATTAATGCTAATATATATATATTCTGAATACAAAAGCTCCGGCCACCGCAGGGTGTGCGCTGGTATATGGGTCTCTTGGACTGCCACAAACAGTTAAAAAATGGTTTCCCGGTCCCACGGCGCGTCTAAGAGCAGCGGCTCTGACGGCCACATCCTCCACCTCCCTCTAACAGGGAGTGTGCCCGCGGCAGCCATTCACAAATGCCTGGAGCAGGCACCCACACTGCTAGAGGGAAGCGGAGCCGCTGCTCTTAGGTGCGCCGTGGGACCTGGAACAGGTGAGTTGGCTGGGGGGACTTCACACAGTGGGGGGATTTCCCCAGGGTTCCCCGGGGAAAGGACCAAAATCTAGGATAGTCAAAATTCTAGGTTTTGGTCCACTTTAATGAGGACCAAACACCTACTGTACATAAAGATTGGACCACTGACTAGGTTCCCAGGGTGGCATCCCAACGACTTAAAGCGGACCAAAATTCACTGAAATTTGTGAAATAAATTTGACCAAAGCCCCTGCCAATACTGTAGAACTAGAAATGGATATTTTCGCTTATCACATTGCCCTGGAGCACTGATTAGTCATTGCATAAGTGTGGCACTGACATCATTGCCACACACAGCAGTGGCAATTAATGGAGGAGGCGGAGCTTTACAGCTAAAACAGGCGCCATTATCTGGGATTAGAGTGAATCGGGAGCAGTAAAAATAAGCATAAGTTACTATTCATGGGGTGAACAATTCAGGGGATGCAAAGTAAAACTGTGGGTTTTGATCCGCTTTAAAACCAAGCATTATTTTCCAGGTTGGTAAAATTGGGAATGACTCCTCCTTTAAATTGTTCTGCTTCACTACAGGTAACCTAAAACTTTCTGAAATCTCACCACACGGGTTCTGAGTACAAATAAAAGCTGCGAGATCCCATTGGGGAACTGCCACAGGCTCTACATGGAGTCACTTTTGCAGAAGCATTTGCTTTACTAAAATATGCAGAAGCTTTCGCGACTCTCAGATATTCTGGGACACCGTTCCTTCTATTTTCTCTAAAATAATTATAAGGAACAACAGACAGCATGTTGGCGGGATGTCTCGGGAAAGCGTTTCTTCATAATACATTTGATCTCTCCAAGGACCTTGTAACCTGATTTTTTTGCACTTATTTCCCCGCGCTCCTTTGAGGTTAGATGATCATGAATTTTTTCGTGTGTTGCTTGTCTTTTGTTTTCTTTGTTTGCTTTTTAGCTTATTTGGTATGTTATGTGTGTGCTTTGTCTTTCTTGATGATTTAGATTTTTGCTAAATGATACCCAACTGGGTTCAGGCGTACGTTTAGATCTGGTATGGACAGGTCTTCAGTAGATAAAAGTGATGAGTTAATAAGAGAGATGAACAAAGGGGGGTGGGAGCAGCTCAATCACTATTTATACAAAATTATCAACATTATTATTCAGGGCCTGGGAACTAATTTACCGCCCAGTTTAACCCTCTCATCAACTAAATATCAAGCAACAAACATGTCTAGCTATGTGGAAAGACAGAGATTTGGTTGCATATATCTGCAGATACATGTGGAAGCCACACTGCCCCAGCAAGGCACTCTGTGTTTAGTGTGGTCCCTACTCTTAATTCTGAGTCCCCAAATAATAATAAGATAGATATTGGTGCTTGTTTTCACCCTATAAGATGCACCTGCCCATAGGATGCAGCTAAGATTTGTAGGAGGAAAATAAGAAAATAATATTCTAAACCAAATGTTGTGCTAAAACACCCCATTACAGGCAATGTGGAATCCCCCCTACCATTCCCCATAGGGAGTGTGACACCCCCCTCCCATTTCCATAGGCAGTGAGGCATCCCCCCTACCATTACCATAGGCAGTGTGGCATCGTCCTTCCCACTCCCCATAGGCAGTGTGGCATCGTCCCTCCCATTCGCCATAGGCAGTGTGGAATCATATCTCCCATTGCCCATAGGCAGTGTGGTATCGTCCCTCCCATTCCCCATAGGCAATGTGGCATCCCCCCATTCCCCATAGGCAGTGTGCCACCCCCCCTCCCATTCCTATAGGCAATGTGGTATGCCCCCATTCCCTTATTCAGTGCGGCATTCCCCCAACCCCCCAGAAAAAAAGGTATACTTACACAAACGCTGTGCCCACTCTGGCTTCCGGTGTCGCCACCATCTCTCGGGCCGGCACGCGCTGACACCCGAGAGGCAGCGACAGCGCCAGAAGCCAGAGTAGGGACAGCTGGCACATGACACGTACTTTTTTTTTTTACATTCGCCCAATAAGACGCACTGACATGTGACTTATAGGTTGAAAAATATGGTAAATCCAGGGCAGGAAGGAAGTTAATTAGGTACTGCGTGCAAAGGAAGGCTTCTTAGGGACCCTGACTTGTTCTTTTTAGTGGGTCTGCACACAACTCATTCACCCATTCAATCTAGTGCAGCATGAAAGTTAACAGGTCTTGCCATCTTGTAATTTCCAATTACTTTATTAAAGGAGGTCTATCGTGAAAAATTGGCCCAATTATAAAAATCCATATAAATATGCTGGGTAGTGGGACGGGAGGATGGGCCACTTATACACCCGGCATCATAAAATATCCAGACGACTTTTTTTGTTCTAATGGAAGGTTCTGATGCCCCTATACACTCAAGCCTGTCACCTCTGGATTTTATTCCTACCAGGAGAAGAAAATCACCAGCTTGGAAGGAGTTTCAGTTGGGGTGTATAAGTGACCCCTCCTCCCATTAGCTGATGTTTTTATATGGATTTTTAATATTACACAATATTGTGATACACCTTCTTTAAGGATCAACTTCAGCAATACATCCAAGTATTTGTATCTGGGGAGGATATGGCTTTTGCCAAGGAACTGAATGGCAAAACACTCCACTTTGGGAAGCATCATCTACTCTGTTATCGCCAGAAGAAAGCACAAAAATCACAACAGAAGTCTCAGAACATATTGTTAGAAGAACGTTTAGGAAGGTGGACACTAGGAAGGACCAGATGAGATCTTGAGACTTGTCTAAAGTGCTGACCAGCTGCCACCAGTGACCACCTCTCCTAGTCAAAGCCAGTGTCAACATGATTTAAAAGGCCTTTTCCTTTTTGTGGTTGTTCTGAAAAAAACAAAGCCTTCCAGTCATAACACCTACCGCTCAGTAGCCCTAACTTCTGTGTTAAATAAGTTGTCATTCTACTGCAGGTGGAGCACTTATTGCGAGCAGAACAGACCAACTCACATCTAGACCGGGGAAGCCTAGAGGAGCAAACTTGTCTTCAATAGGGCCCACTGGGGGGATAGACTGGGATGCAGGAAGGCCACAGGTCAGGCGACCATGAAAGGGGTTTTGTCACGTCTAGACTGGGGAAGCCTAGAGGAGGAAGCTTGTCTTCAATAGGGCCCACTGGGGGATAGACTGGGCTGCAGGAAGGCCCCAGGTCAGGCGACCATGGAAAGGGTTTTGTCACGTCTAGACCGGGGAAGCCTAGAGGAGGAAGCTTGTCTTCAATAGGGCCCACTGGGGGATAGACTGGGCTCCAGGAAGGCCCCAGGTCAGGTGACCATGGAAAGAGTTTTGTCACGTCTAGACCGCAGAAGCCTAGAGGAGGAAACTTGTCTTCAATAGGGCCCACTGGGTGGATGGGTGGATGGTCAAGCGACCATGGAAAGGGTTTTGTCAAATCTGAGGGCAATGGACAGATCAAAACGACCCGCAGAACAGCAGAGTAATCAGGCAAACCAAGGTCGTGGGCATGCGGACCTGGATCATAAATGAATAATCAAATGCACAGGCAGAAAAAGTGGCTGATCTGTGCTCACCAGTATTTAGAGGCCCTCGCGCATGCACACTCCTGAAACAACAAGATGTGCTGCTACTCACGTGCATGCTTGCTGACGGACGATGTCTTAGTTCACATATGCGTCCACATAGGGAATCTTGATGCCCTCTATTGGTGCAGAGGTGGAAAATCCCTGATTGAGAGACTGATGAAGGCCATTATCACCTCCTTAAACTCTAGATCCCCCACAGTTTGTTTTCAGGGGGTTGCTTTGTGCACCATGTTAGAGGTTTTTTTTTTTCTGAGTGGTTAACACTCTCTGACTGGAGGAACAGTGAGGACACAAGAACATACAGTACAATGAAGGGCTACTAATTAAGAAAATAGAGAGAGCTAAATGGGCCTTTGTCCTGCATATTACATTGTTATCATACACGCTGGTACCTTCTGTAAGGTAATTTTTTGCATACATTTCCTCTAGTATCCAAACCTACATTCTGTACCCCTCAATCTGGTCTCCCACCATTAGTCATAGAGACTGATGCTAAAGTTGTGTGCCAATGGCCTATTGACAGAGGCAGAGGAACCACCCTAAGCAGGGCCACCATCTGGAATTATCAGGCCATATAATGCAGCAATGCCTGGGCCTCCCTAATAACCAATAGTTGATGGCTTTGTACCTAATTTAAACTGAGCCTCTGGCCCCAACGCAACCAGGCTTACCTCAAAATCCAGACACACCATATAGGAAACAAAAACCCTAGGGGATAGGGGCTCAGACATCACAATATATGTTATGAGGGACCCAGGCATAAAGCAGGCTGTCTAGAGACTGGGCCCCTCTATAACTATATTATTCAGGTGATAAAGAAAACTGAAAATCAGAATAGGGCCCCAGCCATCACATTATATGTTATGAGGGTGATGGCTGTTTGAACTGGGCCCCAAAGCAAACTAGCCTAAGGAGAGGGGGCTGACACCCTCATTTATCACCGCTAGCAGCAATAGGGTAGCAGCAATCATAGTGCAAGAACAGTGATACACACCACTTTCTTCATCCACCCATGGCACTAAAAAGATGTGAGTTTCTCCATGCCGGGAGCCAGTGCCCAATGCCAGCGCTTACCGGGCAGCCCTCATTACTCCCTTGCATGCCACCCCCCCCCCCCCCACTGCCGTACTGCGAACAACACCTGTTTGGATCTCTTTGACCCTTTGCAAACTCATCAGTTAACCACCTCATAGCACATCAGTTAACACCTCTTACACACCAATTAACCCCCTAAAGCAATTCACCCTTCTTCCCCAAGCAAACACACACATTAACCTGCCACCCCCTCCTTTACAGGCACAAGCACAGACACAGGCAAATCTAGGTTTCACCTGTTACTCCTAGCCCCCCTCCCCCCCGACCAAGAGGGAAAGCTTGAGAAATGAAGTTTGTGTGTACCCTGCAATGCCACTTCCTGCCCGTGCAGTACTTTTTATTGCAATGCTAGGTGCCAGGGAGCCATGACACTGGCAGGTAGACTAAGCACTACATCAAGGGGGCAGCTCTGAGCACAACAAAACAGGAGCAACTGAGTGCTGGGCTGTCATGGCAGGGGTCCAGAAATCTGGTGCCAAGGTCCGCATTCGGACCCCGGTCTGCCAGTTGAGTACCACTGCCCTAGGTCATGGATCCCCAACCCTCAAAGCCCACTAGCAGATCATGTTTTATGGATCCCTATTCAGACACAGAGGTGAGGTAATACAACAGCAGAGCTGTAGAGCAGCTTTAGAACATAACCTGTTGGTGGGCAGGGTAGTGGCCACCGTTTCCTCTTACAGGTGCACCCCTGGCCGCCAATACTGCTGACCTGCAGTAGGATTGCCACAAAGGAAAGTAAAGGAATATTTTAAACTGTGAGGCATCTCAAACTGGGATGCCTTGCCGAGAGGCACACCACTGGCTCTAGCGCCTGTAAGTAGTTGCTTCTCTTTGAGCTGACATATGATAATATGAGATCAAAAAGTCACATGTTGGTTAATAACGCCAAGGGTAGGACTGGAGCCCATTGTGTCCATCAGAGAAGGTCAATTATGGGGCCCACTAGAGGGAGTTTTTCTAAGAGTCCACTAAACTCTAATAGCTAAACTCAAATACAATATAATAATATAAAATCTGATTATTTTGACCAAATAATAAAAGTAACTTACTGAAAAATTACAAACTCACAGAGCCCTCCAGACAAACCAAAATCATGTTAGTCTTGGATCTCCTCTGCAGCCCTGATAGTGGCCCTGGGCCAGTGACTGGGGCCCCCGGGAGGATACTCTGGTGCTCTGCTGGGCCAGACACCACCTGTCATACCCGTCTTCTTTGTGAGCTTACAACCCCCAATCTCCGCAGCTAGCTTCACCAAGCCCCCGTTTGCCGGGACGCTTTAAATGCCTAACTGGACACGGTTGCCCCCAGGACTTATCAGCTCAAGGAAGTAAGCTCACTGAGGTGAAGACGGATGAACCGAAGGTAAGACTGGGCGTAATCGGGTGGCCAAGGTAAATACAGAATACAGTTCTGGGAACTTCAAGGGGGAAAAAAGGCAAGGTCAAAGGTCATGCACTGGTCAAACTAAGAGATCAGAGAGCTTCGCGGCGCCAGGGATGAGACGGGTTCGTAGTCGTAATTCAGGCTGAGGTCAGTACAGGCAGAAGTCAAGATAGTCAGGCTAGCAAGGTCGGCAACAGGTAATCAACACAGGAACTCAGGATAAGCACACCCAGCTAAATGCTATCATGGGCGACGACTGAATGAGCTTGGAACACCTTTATAGGACATGGGTGCATGGGATAGGATGGAAGGCTCAAAGCACATTGGCTACTTTATGATTAAAGGACTGATTGCTTAGTTTAAATGTTTTAGGGCGTTTCGCTTGCTAAACGTACAGATCTGCCGATGAAGTGAGGAGAGGAGGACACTCTTGGCGCTGCTCGCTGCAGAGCAGGAGGAGTCCCGGCCAGCCGCCGCGGCACCGGGCACGAGGTAAGCGCGCCTTGACACCGCCCATTTTTCTTGTTTGCTCCGGAGAATCCACATCTTGCACTGTGATAGGAATCCCAATAAATAGTTAATTAGAAGTTTGTTGTATCGCCTGCCAAAGAACTAGGAGGCCCGAGATGAAACAAGGTAGCGAGGCAGCAAAAATGCTTTCAGAAATTCCACAGCATGTAAATTTCTCATGAAAAATGTAAAATCCTGACAGGCTGACTAATATAATGTTCTCAGAGTGCTTAAGTAGCATATCCAGATGAGACAGAGCCGGTGCAGGTGACCCTCCGGCCAAACCGAGACTCAAAAGTTAAGAAGAAAAATGCTTCTCGGCTTTATGCAAAAATCATTGGTAGAATCGCATTGATTTGTTTTCCTCTTTATTTAATTCTGCTTATATAGCAGATGTACATCGCTTGCTGGGCAGTTTAGCTCCTGGCCGGTCAGGTTTTCCAAACATTTTTCCAAAAATACAACGTGATATTGTAAAATGAATGCACCCATAGAGCTTGGCATGTACTATATCAGCTGATTAAAGCTGAGGATGAGGTGGCCGCACACCATGGGATCATCAATGTTGTTAGTATAATGCCAATCCCAGGGGGTTTCACATAGCAGGACATCCCAAATTGGGATGATTTTTTTTGCATTTTTTCTTGTATGCATTGTTGCCTGGTCTTCAGCTTCATCCTGGTGACTCTAATACCTGCTTCCTGTTTCTGACCCAGATTGAATTGAATTGGATATGGTAGTGGCATCTGCTTACATGATACTTCAAATCTGATAATTTGCTGCTGACCCAAATTGGACTGTTGATCACACTTTGCACTCCCTTTCTACACTGCTGTTCCTGGACTGTATTGTTGATATAATGCCTTGCTTATACTCACTTGTTGATGGCCAAGCTTGGACTTTTAAACCATGCTTTCTGCACCTGTTTTACGTTGAGGAACTTAGACTTAATTGTTGACATGATGGCTAACTTCTGCTCATTTGTTGATGGCCCAGCTTGGATTTGTACACGTTTTCTGCAACTGTTTTACGTTGAGGACCTTGACCTCTATTCCTGACATGATATCTTGCTTCTGCTCATTTGTTGACAACTAGGATTAGAATGGTGACCATGCTTTGTGTACCTGTCCTACTTTGTCGACCCTGGATTGTATTCTTGACATGTGTAGGGCTGTTTATTTTTTTTGGGGGGGGGGTGGTAAACACCCCACTCAAGACAGGCAATGGCGCTAACCTGTTGGTAACAAAGAACAGCTGAGCCTTCGCTGAGTTTAAGAGTGGGTTAAATGTTTTGTGTGCCTGTGCCTCCACCCACCAGGAATAGGGCCCTTGCAACTGATAGGGAACAGCTTTCTGGGAAATAGATCACGTAGTCTAAGCAAAACAATACATTTGGAGCAGAGGGACTACTGCTCCCAGCAACCATTTACCTAAGTCCCTCACTGACACAGTCAAGTATAACAGTATAGTACTAGAACTTTATATAGTAAAGATTAACTTGGCAATAGAAATGAATCATACACAGTATAACACAATGAAATGCCCAGCTTGGGCTTTAGTTAGTCTGTGCACATATACCAGGGTATATATATAGTCTATAGCTAAATACCTTCAGGAGAAAGTCAACACCGGATTCAAGACGCAGGGACCCCTGATCTTGACTCGAAGAGATGATCTACTCTTGACACGCAGGAGTTGGTGATCAGATATGAAGCAGTAGTCAAAGCTCTCCGCAGGGCACACAGCAGATGGACATGCATGTCAGCAGGCAGAAGGAAAGAGGTCCAGGAGCAGCTACAGAATATCCCCCACATGACACCATCAGCTGGACATGTAGTTGAACAGTGTAGTAGTCTGGGAAGTGATCCAGGCTCCCCTGTGAGGCTGTATATGTAGGTTGCGGCAGCACAGCTCCTGGCAGCAAGCCATGTGCTCAGTACTCCTAGCATACAGGAAGTCTGTCCTGTACATATAGTCTTTGATACCTCCGGCTAGGGGCTGCAATCCCCAACTTGCAGGGGCAGGAAGTGTACCATCAGCAGCTAAAGAGAGAGTGTGATCTATGATCTCCAGCAGGCATGTAATATTCCAGTTGCAACTCTATGGTAACTGAGCACTTCCCTACACATGATACCTTGTCTCTACACATTGGTTTCTGATCCAGATTTTACTTTTTTCTAGGCCTTGTGCACCCATTTTACATTGCTGACCCTGGACTGTATTCTTGAGGTGATACCTTTCTTCTGCTCATTGGCTGCTGACCCATACTGTACTTTTGACCACACTTTGTGCACCTATTCTACATTACTGAGCTAGATCGTATCGTCAACTGTGCTTGAGCACCTCTTGCTAATCTAGTATAGATTACGGACTCTGAGTACTTGTTCCTGTATTTCAACCAGTGTGTTTGAATCATGGACTTCAGAATTCTAGTAAATACTGCCCCGTTACTGTGCCTGTTCCTTTGTGCTTGCCACTTGAAGGACTTCCTGATTAACATTTTGATCTCCACTGCTGGATCTTCACGACTATGGAGCAAGCAATTCCCCTGGACCTCAGTCTTTAATTGCCTATATAGCCAGCTGCCAGTGTACTCACACATGGGGACGGCCATCTTATTGAAGCCCCGGCCATGGACATACATTTTGTGAGAAGAAAGAATGTCAACCCAATCTCCAGCTCAGGTAAAGTGTACAACCACTTCCTATGCGCTGCACACTCTGTATTAGGTTAAAGTGCACTTCTTGCTGCCACCACCAACCTGCCGCTGCACTGTCACGATCCGATCCTGCCTCTGGGGTCCCTTTGACAGACGTCCAACCTTCCAGGAGTAGGGGGAGGTGAAGAGGGGACCTGTCTGTCAAGTGCCCCCCAGAGGCGGAATCCCCCCCCCCCCCCCCCCCAAATATTGGGTTTACCAATGATTTCAATGGGGTTCAAGTTCAGGTTAAGGTCAAGTTTGGGTACCAGAATCAAACTTTTATTCAAAGTTTAGCCAAACTTGCCGAACTCAAACTTTGAGGAGTTTCACCCAACACTACTCACTGCTTGTGCGCAGAGGGTTAAATATGCAGAAAAAATCCCTATGTGTGTTTAAGCATACAATGGCCATAAATGTACATATATCGAAAATCCATTCTGCTATTCATTTTCATCCCCACCCCATTTCTCCCTTCTTTGTTTCTTTATTATTTAATTTAGTTCTACTTAATACTAATTCTACTTCTTTAAGCATTGTAGTGACATGCAGTATATATAACAGTCTGAATATGTATATGTTGTAGTTATGATTTTGTTATTTATTTATCTATATTTATTTTTATATTTTGTTCTTTTTTTGCTTTGTTTGAGCTTTTTACCAATTTGCACTAATACGCACTAATAAGCATTACAATAAGCCCTAATTAAAGCGCTGAAGCCAGGAACGGGGCATTGTTTTTTTTATTTACCTCCCCTGCCTTGCCTCATGCCCAGGGGAAAGGGGCCAGGGGGGCACTGAAGTGACCTGTTTGAGTGACTTTTGAGTTCATTAATTAGCCAACCAAAGATGAGCTGGGGTGTCATTGGAAACTTTACTGGAAGGACATCTTGAATGGATTAAACAAAGCTTGCTTAAGATGAGCAGAGGTTTTTATTAAACGAATGAGACACTTCTTCAGGATCTGTCAACAGTAATGCTACTATAGAAAGAGGCTTGGAGAGTGAATTTGCATATTATTATCAGACTGCAAATACCCTGGGGATGGGGATACTGGAGACTAGACTTTCACAGAGTTTCATCGTCTCCAGTGGTAAAAGTTTCTATCGCCTAATGCCATGAAGGCAGAATGTAATTTTGTAGTATAACCAATAATATATTTATATATATATATATATATATATATATATATATATATATATATTTCCAAATAAACACCTGGCTCATAAGCTGTATATGACTATATATATATATATATATAAATATTTGGATCCTAAGCTGTAACTTCACCTGCTCTGATCCAAATTGGTTGTGAGCAGCCACCCCTGCTCTGACCTTGCTTTACATACTACCTGCATTGATTCCTGACCCAGCTTGACTGATCGTTTGCTCTACCTGTAGGCTATGTCTGTGCAATGTAATGTAAGCTATATCTAATCACTTATATGCCAATTGTCTCTGTCTGGCGTTATTTTTAGTTACCTTGCCAAAGCTCAGAAGAGGTCAGGATGGTGAAACGAGGCGTCATTCAAGGCCAAAAGATGCCAGAAAACCACAAGAAGATGATGGTATCAAGTACAAATAATTCTGGACAGTTTTTTTTTCACTTACTTACTTTTCTACTTCACTTACTTACTACTAAAATGTTTGTAAACTTAGCGTGAAGTTATTTAATTCTGTTACTTTTAGGCCTCTTTCACACCTTCTTGATTGTGTCATGCTGAAGTAGGAATGTGTCCAGCTCCTGTGTTTTTAAAATTTACTGAAATTCCTGAAAATGAGCATGGTGTGCAGCACCGGTCCGACATGGCGACCTTCAAGACAGAATTCTGCCTCTTTGCGGGTCCACTGGTTTCATTGCAAAGGAGGTGGTGTGCAGAGGTGGGACAGGCACAACTATGCCTCAGCGCTCATTGAAGAGGTGACCTCAAAGGAGGCGTATCAAAAAAATTTTAATATTAAATATTAGAGATGGTTGAACCTGAACTGCAAAGTGTGGGTTTGTACCATACTTTGCGAATTCGGGTTCCCAAACCCAGACACAGATTTCAGCCATAAGTTTGTGTTCGAGTTTGGCGTCTAGCCCGAGCACAGAAAAGATGGTTGAGGGACTGCTGAGCAGCTGCTGTAACTCACCTGATCCTCGATCATCTTATATCAGCAGTGGCAGAGGCAGCGGATGCAGCAGAGGCAGCGGATGCAGCAGAGGCAGCGGCGTTTCAAACTGGCCCCAGTAGTGGCTACAAAAAGATGGCCACTGGCTCCCATGAGTGAGGACACTCCTAGTGCAGACACATGGAAGTGTCCTCACTTATGAGACCCGGCAACCATCTTTATGTAGCCCCGGCCGGTGTCAGTTTGAAATGCCGCAGCTGCCACTTCGCCACCGCCACTGACAGAAGAGGATCAGGGCTCAGGTGAGTTTCAGCATCGCTTCTTCTGCACACTGTGCACCCCCTGCCACAGCCACCCACCAAAGTTCGGGTTCCCATTAATTTCGATACGGACTGGATTTGGGTCCCCGCCCATCTTTCTACCTTTCTGTAGCCCCGCTCGTAGACAATTTTCAAGCCGGCAAAACATAAGCAGGGACCGGATCATGAGGCTCGGATAAGTTACAGCCCACTTCCAGCTGCTAACTCTGCCCCCCCCCCCCCCCCACACCCACAGCACTTTTTTTTTTTTTTAGTTCCATTCCGAATTGACTGCAATAGAGTCCATGGTTTGGGTTTGGCTCGAACTTTAGGGGGTTTGTCCAACAGTAACAATGAGACAATGCAGCCCTTAGACCCAAAATGTTTGTGCACCCCTGTTATAAAGCAAAAGGCCCTGACAGTTTGGGTGGCCAAACCTGGGTGGCCAAACCTTTGGCAAAAACACTGATCTTGCGGTAAATGCCTCCCTATCCCACTGGCTACACTTTTAGTGCTGGCTTTAGGAGTGACTGGATTGCAGGGCTCAGATAAGTTACAGCCCACTTTCAGCTTCTAACTCTGAGCCCCCCTACACACCAGGGGCGTAGCTAGGGGCGAGCAGGGGGGGTTCAGCAGGTCAGGGGGTGCCAAAGGGGGACATGAGAACAGATGGGGGCCACAAATTTGGAATCTTTGCACTGGGTGCCAGAAAGCCTAGCTACTCCTCTGCCACACACACACCCGCCATCTCATATTTTCTTTTTAGTTTGGGTCCCCATTGACTTCAATAGAGCCCATGGTTTGGGTTCAGCACTTGCCGAACCGAACTTTAGAGGATTTGCCCACCACTAACAACGAGACAATGCAGCCCTTAGACCCAAACAGTTTGTGCACTGCTGTTATAAAACAAAAAGCCCTGACAGTTGGGGCCATGTTTCCATTGCATGACCGTCCTAAACCTTTAGCAAAAACACTGGTCTTGCGGTAAATACCCCTCTATCCCACTGGCTGCACTTTAAGTGCTGGCACTAGGAGTGACTGGATTGCAGGGCTCAGATAATTTACAGCCCACGTCCAGCTTCTACCTCTTTGGCCCCCCCCCACACACCAGGGGTGTAGCTAGGAGGGAGCAGGGTGGGCACTTGCCCCGGGTGCAGCAGGTCAGGGGGCGCCAAAGGGGGACCTGAGAACAGGTGGGGGTGCCATTTTAAATCTTTGCCCCTGGTGCCAGAGAACGCAGTTCTGTGAGTACTCACCTGTAGAATTGTTTTTTCTGGAATCCATTCCAGACACTCCTTACACTTGGGATTACCTCCTTGCCGATTGGATGTGACTGCAAGACAAAAAAGGCGTGGCCCCTCCCGGCCCCATAAGTAGCACCTGCCTCCTAATCTAGATCAGTTACTTAAAAAGCAGTAAAACATAAGATAGAGGCGGGCCAGGAGGCCCTATATAGGAGTCCATGTTACTTCACACCGAACTCTGTCAGAATACTCTAAAAAAAAAAATGATAAACGAGTAAATAAAGCTCTCTTTTTTTTCTTTTTTTTTTTCATGCCAATGAAATAAATGGACTAAACACCATCAAAGAAACATCAAAAGATAGATCATGACCCAAACACGGGTGGGCCGGAGTGCCTGGAATGGATTCCCAGAAAAAACAATTCTACGGGTGAGTACTCACAGAATTGCATTTTTTCTTCCAATCCATTCCAGACACTCCTTACACTTGGGATCTCCAAAAGCAGTGCCATCTATGGGCGGGATCCCCAGCGCACAACAGCAGGTAGTTCATTTCACTACCGCCTGCAGAATCTTTCGACCAAAAACAGCGTCAGCTGAGGCTCTAACATCCACCTTGTAAAATTTGGTGAATGTATGAACCGAAGACCAGGTGGCAGCTTTGCAAACCTGTTCCATTGAGGCCTGATGCTGAAAGGCCCAGAAAGCACCAATAGCCCTAGTAGAATGGGCCGTGACCCAAAAAGGGGGTTCCTTCCCCTTGACCGAGTAGGCTTTTTCTACTGCCTGCCTAATCCACTTACTGACAGTGGCTTTAGCTGGCGGAAGCCCCTTTCTCGGCCCTTCCGATATAACAAATCTTACCTGCATGGGAAATCCCAGATAGTCACAAACAAAGGTGGGAGGCACATTTAAACCTCTGTTCTAGAAATTTAATAGGGGGGGTTTATCGAGTTAGACAGACTCTCCTTGGAGACTGTCAAAAACTCGCTAAAAAACCTCTATGAACAAATTCCTCGGGATGCCCCTGCTAATGAGATAGAGAGATTACAGAGTAATATCAATGATGAAATGGAACAGTTTGAGAACACCATCATGAATAATAAACAAGAAAAACTCCAGAGGGACAGGCTAGACATGCAATTAAACCGGATGTATAGCTGGCGACACATGGGTAATGAGAGACCAGGACATTATAACCCTAGTAGTCGGTCTTCCAGTAGAAGCGCATCAATTTCAAGTAGAACCTCCGAATCTGGTTTACGCCAGATTTCATGACTTGGACCACGGAGGAGGTCTAAGTCAAGGAAAAAATACCGACCAGTGGGGGCACCGGCGACTTCAGCAGGGCCCCAACAAGAGGGCGAGGAGGGAACAAAGTCTCTAGACCAGTAGTCCTCAAACTTCCTCCTCAAGGGCCGAGACAGGCCAGGTTTTGCAGCTCTCCAAGCTACTCCACAGGTGAATTAACTGGTGCTCAGACAGAGCTATAGCCCTAATTATTACATCTGTGCATCAGCATAGAGAGCTGCAAAACCTGGCCTGTCTCGGCCCTTGAGGAGGAAGTTTGAGGACTACTGCCCTAGACCTTACGGATGGGCAATCCCCCCCTCCCCCAGAGGGACATACCGACCAAGAACTGACAGTGATAAAAATCTCTTACAGACAAGGAGAGAAAGCTCCTCCTAAAAAAACATTTTGAGGCCCCGGAACAGATTCACAGTAACATTACTTGGCAAGAGGGCATTGCCCTGGACGACCTGACAGAACTCCTGCTGGAGTCCTCTACTTTTGTCCCGCCATGGACAATCAGCCCAGCGACGTACACCTTCTTCCGAGCGATGATAGAGACGATTTTCTGGATCTTACAATTTACAAACAGGGAAGTGGTCCACTCCAGACAACCCTATACAGGAAGTGCACAGCGGTAAACAGCCTGCTGCACTATGATAGCTTTCACGGCAAGAACACAAAGGATGGGATTCCAGTTGGGCAATTTCTTAGAATAAGACAAAATTGTTCCACTATGGAGGAGTTCTCTGTTCAATCTAATGCCTTAGCGGATCGGCTCTACAATCTCAAATGTGTGGTGAATAAAGCTTTGAATAGGGCCAAACAACAAGAGAAACCTTATTGCTCCCCAAAAAGAAAAGGAGTGTCAAGGATGAGGTTGTATACTAACTGGTGAAGTGTGAGTATGCTGCTCTCCCCTGAATTTAAACCAATACTGAGTGATATGGTCCTATACTCCATTCAACAGGAAGTCTGAAGAAGAAAACCTGACCCTACGAGAGATTCAAATTAATACAGATGCTGTATATGTTTGCCTTTTCCCCTTCCCCTTCCCCCTTTCTCCTCCGTTTTTTCCACTCCCCCCTCTTTTTTGGTTCCCCTCCTCCCTTTGTCTTTTCCCCATCCTGTCTTCCCCCTCCCCTCCCTTCCCCGCCCCCCTTTTCTCCTCTTTCCCCCCCCTTTTTTCAGTTTTTTCTGGTTTTTGTGGTTTTCCCCTCCTTTTTTTGCTTTCTGTTAGCCACAATTATGATATAAGCTGGATCTATCAATAGTGCTGTTATACAAAAAAATATTACCATAGGGGGGATTTAATAGGGCCATTAGTGTCCAAGAACAATGTGTATATATATATATATATATATATATATATATATATATATATATATTGTGTTATGTGTTAGTGATTTTGTACGTTTATATGCTCGTTGCCCAACGGGGAATACTTACCTCCCGAGACCCAGTCCTGTGCTGCGTTCGGACAGGTTGTGCTGTGCGACCTCTCACTTATGTGAGAGACGAGAGGCCACCATCCAGAAGCGTCTCTTCCACCAGCTGCGTAGGCCAGCGCTCCAGTCTGGAACGCGGCCACGTCACTTCCGGCTAGTCGGTGGTAACGCACTTCCGGCTGGAGTGCGCCTGCCGCTCGCCAATCTCGCAGAAGCGTGGGGCAGCCAGCACCTACCCGCTGCAAACTCTGCCTGAAGAAGTGACGTCACGTCACGAAACGCGTTGCAGGGACCTTTTTCTGGGGGTCCCAGTGGGTCTGCACGTTGCACTTTATTGGACAAGTAAGCTTTCATGTTTTTGTATTTTGTTTATGATTTGCACCTACCTCATTGCTAGTGTTATTCACAGAATATTGTTTGTTTACACTTGATGCTGATGCACTTTGGAAGCACGTTGACACTTTATGTATTCATTTATACAGTATCATGAATTTTTGCACAGATATTAGGGTACCCTACTGGGATACAATAGGATAAAAAAAACCCTCCCTCCCATTTGATGGAAGTTTATATGTGTGTTATATGTTTTTTAAAGAAATTCTTTTTAATGTGTCCTTGTATGTAATTTGGATCATCTAATAAACTTGTTATGAAATATATCAAATAGAGTGCCATTGTTAGTCTCTGGATATATCCCGTTTTTGGGGTTTTGGGGCACCCCTTGTGGTTGTATCCTTCCGATAAAACAAAAAGAAAATCCGTCTTGCGGAAGGAATCTGTACCTGCCATGTAATATCTACATCTAAAGAATGAAGTGCCCTTTCCTTAGCATTAGCCGGAACAGGGCATAAAGAAGGTAGAATTACCTCTTGATTAAGGTGAAAGGGAGAAACGACCTTAGGTAAAAAATCAGGTTTAAACCGAAAAACTACCTTGTCTCTGTGTAACTCAAAATAAGGAGACTTCATACATAAGGCGGCTAACTCTGAAACACGCCGCACCGAGGAGATTGCCACCAAAAATATCACCTTAAGCATCAACATGCTCAATGGAGCGTCCATCATAAGTTCAAAAGGAGCACCCTGGAGAGCCGATAATACCAGATTCAAATCCCACACCGGTAAAATAGATTTGCGCGGTGGTCGGACATGAGCGACTCTCTGAAAAAAAGTTTTAATGAGCCTATTGCTAGCGATAGACTTCTGGAAAAAAATAGATAAGGCCGATACATGCCCCTTTAGGGTGCCGAATTGTAGGCCCATTTCTAAGCCATTTTGTAGAAATTCTAGAATTCTAGAAATCGAATATTTTCTAGATGACAATTTCCTAGCCTCACACCAGGATATGAACGCCCGCCAGACCCTGTAATAAATCATGGAAGACGACTTCTTCCGGGCCTGAATCATGGTATGAATAACCTTAGCCGATAGACCTTTCTCTGCTAAGATCGAGGTCTCAATTGCCAGGCCGTCAAAACCAGCATCTGTAAATTCGAGTGCCGAAGTGCCCCCTGTGTGAGAAGGTCTGGATCGACTGGCAGGCGCCAATGGTCTACCGACATCCCTGCTATGTCTGAAAACCAACTTCTCCTTGGCCAGCAAGGAACCACCAGAATGGTTGGTACCCCCTCCTGAGCTACCTTTCTTAGTACCCGGCTCAGGAGCGGGAGCGGGGGAAAAACGTACAGGAACTTGAACCTTGCCCAAGAGGTCGACAAGGGCGTCCGTTGCAATGGCCAGAGGGTCCCTTGACAGGGACCTAAATTTTGGCCGCTTGTGATTGTGTCTGGATGCAAAGAGATCCACTTCCGGACACCCCCAGCGAAGGCAAAGGACTTGAAAGATCTTCTGACTGAGATACTATTCTCCCCGACGCAGCGCCGTCCTGCTCAAAGCGTCTGCCTCCTGGTTCTCTACCCCCGGGATTTAAACTGCCGAGATGCAGGGAACATTCTCCTCTGCCCAAGTCAGAATCCGGCTTACCTCTTCTAGAGCACTCTTGCTCCGAGTACCCCCCTGATGATTGAAATAGGCTACCACCATCCGATTGTCTAACTGGACCTGGACAGCCTGCCCCCTTAAACTGGGGGTCAGATACTGAAGCACTAGCCGGATTGCTCTTAATTTCAATATATTTATGGGAAGCTGATTCTCCTTCGGACCCCATTATCCCTGAATCTTCTGGGCTTGCCAGATGCCCCCCCAGCCTGTAAGACTGGCATCTGTGGCAGTGATCTGCCACTGCGGTGTTAGAAGGGACCTGCCTACCGATAGGTGCAGAGGGTCCAACCCCCACAGCCGAAATTTGCCTGGCCGAGGGAGTCAGAACAAAGACTTGATCCAGTGACTGCGGGGCTCAATCCCAGCTTGCCAACAGATTCAACTGAAGAGGCCTCATGTGAAACTGGGCAAAAGGCACAGCCTCTAAGCAGGCCACCATAAGGCCTACTAGTTTCATCCCTAGCCGAATGGTCGGCTGCTGGCAGGCCAGTAAGGACTCTATTTGATTCCGAATTAGCCGAGCCTTCTGCTATGGTAGAAACACCTTGACCTGAACTGTGTCCAGCGTCATTCCTAAGAAATTCCTTACTGGCGCCGGAATGATATGAAACATCGGATAATTGATCACCCAGCCGAACTCTTCCAGAGTTGATAGGACCGTCTGTGTATCCTTCATGATCTGCTGAGACCTGGCTGAAATTAAGAGATCGTCCAAATATGGGACGATGCATATCCCCTGGCTTCTGAAAATGGCCATGAGACCTGCCAAGACCTTGGCGAATACTCTTGGAGCCGAGGATATCCCGAATGGAAGTGCAAGTGCTGGCCTTCCAGGGCAAACCTCAAGAACTTCTGATGCCCTGGAAAAATCGGAACATGAAGATACGCGTCCCTTATGTCTATTGTAGTCATAAGATCCCCAGGCTGGCTTGATCTTACCGCTGACCTTAGAGTCTCCATGCGGAAATGCATCACCCGGATATACTTGTTGAGACCCTTTAAGTCTAAAATGGGATGAGTCGACCCGTCCTTTTTGGGAATTGTAAACAGGTTGGAATAAAATCCCTGACCTTCCTGAAAGGGTACCTGACAAATTACCCCTTCTTGAAGTAGATGCTGCACAGAGGCTCTCAGGGCATCTGCTTTTAGCTGGTTCCAGGATGCCCCTGACCGAAGGAACCTTGCGGGCGGTCTGGCTGCAAACTCGATCTTGTAGCCTGATGACACCACCTCTTGGATCCAAAGATCCACCACGTGGCATCTCCAGATAGGAGCAAAATGCAAGAGCCATCCCCCCACCCGCTCGGGCGAGGGCGCCCCCTCATGCTGGAGTGGGCTTGGCTGGAGGTTTGGGCCTACTTATCCAGGCCCCTCCTGCCCTGTTACGAGCTCTGTCTCTGCCTCAAAAATCTCTACGGGAGCAAGGACGGAAGGCACCTCTGCCACTCCAAAAAGGCCGATATGATAAAGGGCTCTGAAAAGGCCGAGTCGCCCTCTTCCTTTGAGGAAGTTTGCCATCCTTGACCATATGGTCCAGCTTTTCTCCAAAGAGTCTGCTCCCTAAAAAAGGTAGATCTGTAAGAGCTTTCTTAGCGGCGGCATCCGCCAACCATTACCAACCATACCATCTTAGCCATAAGAAACGGCGCAAGGCAACAAGAAGAGCAGAAGTTCTAGCAGCTAGCCTGACTACATCATCCATAGCAGTGATAGTGAACGAGTTAAAGTCCAAACAAACCTTAAAATCCTTGGACTCTTGAATAAGCCTGCAAGACTAAGCCCTGGCCATAATTTTCTTCACCTTCTTCCTTGAAGCCAAAGACACAATAGCCGTGGCACAAACAGGGCGAAGAAAGGAACCTACCATATCAAACGCATGGCGGGCCAACTGATCCATTCGTCTCTCTCTGGGATCTCTTAAGGATCCCATAGTAGCCGATGGCATGATAGAAGTATTAGACAAGCCTGATACTGGAGAATCCACCTCGGGTGGAAAAGACCAAAGCTTAATCATATCCGCTGGAAAAGGATACCTAGCATCTAGGATCCTGGGAACAGCTGGCAGCTTGTTAGGAGTTTCCCACTCTTTTAACACCATCCTGGAAAAATGCGGCTGTTCCGGGAACACCTGTCTTACTTATTGGCTTAAACAGGTCGTCCTTTCCTCTTTTTGCCACCGAAGGAGGGGTAATATTCAAGGTTTCAAAAACTGATGAAAGTAAACACTCTGTCTCGTCTGAGAGAAGGGGATCCTCATCAGAAGAGAATACAATTATTACTATCTACTATCTTCTTCACCAGAGCGTAACTCGCCCTCTGAGAGCTGCTCATCTAAATACTCTTCCTCCTCCTCAGACCCAAAAGAGGCAAATAAATCTCTTTCCTCAGAAAACAGGCTTCAAATGGCTCCTCTTATAGGTGGCTTTCTTAGGAATGACCAAGGATAACTGTTTCTCTAAGTTATCCAACCTGTGCGCCACATCCGCCTGTGCCTTATTGCCTTCCCCCTCTCCGGGGGATGTAAGGGATGGGTGAGCCATATAGCTGGGCTAGAGACCTGAGCCACCGCTCTATTATGGTCTAAACCAATTCTCATGGTGCAAGCGGAACAAACCGTGCTGAAACTACCCAGGGGATCCAGCTTACATAAGGGACAGAGCCGCTCTAGTGGGATGCCCGAATCACTATCCCCTAATGCCTCCCTCATGGTGTTTTTTTTTTTTTTAATTTGGCAGACCTAAGGTCCTAAGCCTGAACCAATCCCAAAGAGACTGGGAGGAACCACAACCCTTCTTTATCCTTCTTTCAATTCTAAAAATAAAACTGGAAAAAAAAAACCTTTCCCAGCTCATAAGAATCAATATATAAAAAATTATATATATATATATATATATATATATATATATATATATATATATATATTTTTTTTTTTTTTTTTCTTTTTTTTTTTTTAAGCTCTTGGGAATATAATTAATAAATACAATTAATAAATACTGATTATACTAATATTGATAAGAATAAAGATAATAACCATAATAATTATAATGATAATCATGATTATAATAATAATAATAATAATAATAATAATGCCGACGTCCTCTCACCACCGCAGCTCTTCACTTTACACCCTATACAAGAAAAATGACTAACACATAATATATATATATATATATATATATATATATGCTCTGAAGCAAAAGGCCAAGAAGCTACATAAATATATAAAAACAGCGGGACCAGCCCGCAATCCATAAGCCCCTAAGCTTACCCCTCTTGGGTCTCTTAGAAGGCCAGTGACCTAAACCACAATGGCTGCCGCCGCAGCCGCACTCTGCAAAGGCTGCACACAAAGAGCCCCTAGGCTCCAAGAAGAAGTATGGGATTAAGGGAACCAGCGGCCCGGCCCGAGATGGCCGCCGCTGCCGCAGTAGCATGTCTCCGCGGCCGCTATCCCCACACCCAGAGCCCTTAAGCTCAACATGATCAAAATCCAGCAAACGACCTGGCCAGCAGTGGCAGCTGCCGTCGCCACCGCAACGCAAACACAATAGCAGCCTTATGTCAGCCAGGCTGCTGTACACTAACCTTGAACAGTGCAGGGGAGCCTGAACACAACCTCCCTCCAGCCCGGAGAGAGAAACACTGAAGTAACACGGCCTCGTGGTTCGGTGTTAAGCTCCGCCCCCTGCATGACATCAGCCCCTTAAAGGCATACCAACATCCGGCCGGGTCTCCTCTTCATCTGGGGGGCTTCGATCCCCCACCCAGGCCCCCCCAGGTGCAGGGGAGTGCCCAGAATAGCCACCCCCCTTCAGCAGCCGCCGAAATACATGTAAAAATAAAAATAATAATAAAAATTACATTTACTTACCTCAATGTTCGATCGCTCCCGCAGGGTCTCCTCTTCGCCAGGGGGGCCTCCGATTGCCCCCCCTGGCTCTCCAGCTTCAGCTCCTCAACGGGCGCCGCCATCTTGCCGCTAAGCCCCACCCATTTGGGGGTGGGGCTTATGATGTCACGGCTCGGGTGTCGTCCTGACTCCGGCTGTCATTTTTTTCACTTGTCATCGCTGGCCACAGGAGGAGGAAGGCAGGTGATGATCTGATCGCCTGCCTCCCTCCTCCACTGGCCAGCGATGACATCATCAGAGCTGCGAGGGACACAGGAGCTGAGGGTCAGAGGTGAGTAAAGTAAAAAAAAAGTTTTTACTTTTTAATAAAGTCATTTTTTATTCTGTGTGTGTGTGTTTTTTTTTTTTTACTGTTAACTCCTTGTGAACTGGTAAGGGGTCCATGAGACCCCTTATACCAGTTCACAAGGCTCGGGGGTCTGGCAAGTCACCTGCGGCTAGCGGGTGACTTGCCATTAACCCCCGGCACCCCCATTACCTGCCTCCCCAAAGCCCGGGCCACAAAAGCTGGCCCCTGTGCCCTGTTCCTACAAGCCCTGCATAGCTGGTCCGGGCTGGTTACTTCGGGTAAGGGGGACCCCATGTCATTTTTTTTTAATTAACCCCTTCTGTTCTGTCACCCAGCAGCTATAAAAGGCTTCCAGCAGGTGAGCAGAAGCCAGTAATTGCCAAGGGACACAGTGCTCCAGGATGGATGGGAGGTAAGTATTAAAAAAAAATAATAATAAAATATTTTTTTCCTCTGTTTGTGGGGTGTTTTTTTTTTTTTACATTTAACCCCTTGTGAACTGGTAAGGGGTCCAAGAGATCCCTATACCAGTTCACAAGACTGGGGGCTGGCAAGTCACCTGCGGCTAGCGGGTGACTTGCCATTAACCCCCTCGGCACCCCCAATTACCTGCCTCTCCAAAGCCCGGGTGGGGGGGGGCAGAAGAGCCCGTGGCCATGGGCTATGCAGGCTTGTAGCCTGCAGGGCCAGGGGCCACAAAAGCTGGCCCCTGCGCCCTGTTTCTACAAGCCCTGCATAGTTGGTCCTGGGCTGGTTACTTTGGGTAAGGGGGATCCCATGTCCCCCATGTTTTTAACCCTTAAAAATCCCCCCAAAAAATGGGGTCCCCCCCCCCGGGAGGGGGGACTCTATGTCTTTTTTTTCTCGATTTAACCCTTTGTAGTGTGGATGGTAGTTGTATTTTATTTGTAAATGTTATAAAGTACTTGTTTCAGTCAGGGGGGTCTCCTGGGCAGGAACAGGGGGCTACCGATAAATATGTGGTACCGTTCTAATCGGTAGAAATGGGGCTTTCACATGTAATATAGTTTTCTTTAATAAAATAATTTTTTTCTTTAAAATAAAGCAGGCAATTTTCTAAAAAAAATGTAATTTATTTTTTACTTAATAATAATATTGTAAAAAACAGAATAAAATTTACAAACAATACATTTCATGTTAAAGCCTAAACTCTGCTGCAAAAAAAATATATATAATTTTCCAGAAAATTCCAGCAAAAATGGCGCAAAACATGGCACAAAATGGGGAAAAATGACCTGTCAACAGAGGGTGACAAAATCTCAAGTAGGCTGGCATTTAAAAGGGTTAAAAGTAGCTATGCATGTGGGATATTGTTCTGTTTGGGGGACCTTGCGCTTTCAGACTTGTTTTTTTCTTGTTTGTATATTTATATTTTAGGAACAGGTGTTTTTTATTCAGCTTTTTTATAAATTTTTTAGGGAAACCCTGCGCAACCAAAGAATTCTTTGAGGGATTAATTCCAGAAAAATGAGCCCAATACAACAAGCTGGGTATGCTTAGAAAGCTTAACATGTGTACTTTCAGGGAAAATATGGTGGGGGGATATTCCAAATGTAAAGGGTTGTTTTGGTTGAAAAAACACAAGGTGCGCACTTTGTCTGCAGAGCTCAAATTTTCAAGTAAAATTACCATTACGCACATGCTTTACTTTGGGGTGTTTGGCAACTCTTCCCTTGACAGTAGCTATGCATGTTGGGTATTGTCCTGTTCGAGGGATGTTGCTTTTTCAGATTAAACTTGTTTTTTTCTTGTTTGTATATAGTTTTTTTTAGGAAAATGTGGCTTTGATTCTGCTTTTCTATCCTTTTTTTAGGGAAACTCTTTGCAACCAAAGATTACATTGAGGGATTACTTGATGATTGTTGATTGTGGCCACATCAACAAGCCTGGTACACCTAGAAAGCTTGAGGTGTGTACTTCCAGAGAATATATAGTTTGTTGGGAGTATTTCAAATGTAACGGGTTGTTTTTCTGGAAAAACTGCAAGGTGCGCATAGCATAGTTGTATTTTATCTGAAAATCCCCTAAAGCGCTGTTTCAGTTTGGGGGGGTCTTCTGGGCAGGAAAGGGTGTCTACCTATACATATGTGGTACCGCTGTAACCGGGAGAAATTAGGATTTCACACGCAATAAGATTTTTTTTAAAAACGTACCTTTTTTATTACAAAAAAACACTAAAAATAGTAAAAAATAGATTTTTTAAAAAAAAATTCACATATTTCACCCAAAAATATTTAGAAGTCACCTAAAAAATGGCAAACAAGACATTTCATGTTAAAGCCCAAACTATGCTGAAAAAAAACAATATATCATTTTCCTGGGAAATCCCTGGAAATCCCTTCAAAAATCACATTTGAACATGGGGAGCGCAAAATAGTGCAAAATGGTCTGGCAACAAAGGGTGACAAAAGCTCCAGGTAGGCTGGCAGCGAAAGGGATAAAGCCCTGACAGTTTGGATGCGCCATGTTTTCATTGCCTGACCCTTTGGAAAGAGCACTGGTTTCATGGTAAATGCCCCCCAACCCCCTGGGCCAGGCCCCCAACGGCACTTTTCTTTTTCTCCAAAGCAACAATATGGACTTTGTAATAAAATAACTTGTTGGGGAGAGATATCAGGTCTCTGATTAGTGTTTTTTTTCCTGAATGCTTGGATAAGTCAATAACCTCCACAGCATACAAAATAAAGCCCGTGCAAGCAACGTGCAATTCTTTTCAGAATGGCCATCTATCTGATGTAAATGACACATGACTTTCTTTTCTGGCTTAACAAATAAAGAGAAAATTATACCACTGTACATGTTCTTCGCAAATGAGTACTTAATTATTAAGCGCTGTAGCACCGTCTTTACTTTGTCATTCATACCAAAACACTATTATTTATAAATGTTCCTCTCTGTAGGCTGAATCTTTAGAAGTAGGTATAAAAGAAATAATTTAGGACTAGCTCGACTTTTTATTGTTTAAATTGTTTTTGCCGGAGTGTGAGTCACATTACACTAACATTTATTAACTGAATGCAATTATTACAGCTCATTTAAAGCGACTCGCAGGCCTTTATATATTTACTGAAGATCAAGAGAAAGGGTTTAGGTAGGACAATGTAAAAACGTCTACCTGTTCAGTGAGGGTAATGAGACATCTGGCAGGTTTAGATGTGTCCATCATTACTTTACCACCAGTTTGGATGAAGGCTCAAACTTCTCATGTCATGCTTTGAGCCAGGGCTGTGAAATCAGAGTGGGAGCTGGATTAGGCTGGAGTCGGTAGAAATGTACCAAAATATCTCAGCAGTATTGTATAATTAACATAACTTTTACAGGAAGTTTAGAACCATTAATCATAAATATATATTTGTTTGAAAAATCAAGGATAAGCAGCATCAGCAGTATGGTGTTCAACTGATGATAGATAATCATCATTCCCCCCATGTCGTGCCCTTTATACTAAAGCATGTATCTTTATACTGCCTCAAAACCCTTTACAAAGCGTGAAACTGTGGTGACATTCCTGGGCAGTAAGTTCCTTCTCGAAAGACCAAAAGTTCATCCCTGAGCAGGCCTGCAATCATCTCAGAATTGCTAGAAAGAACAGAAATGCAGTCCCTTTAACCTTTTAACAAACATTACATTAATCAATAGTCCAGTGTGCTTATCAGGAATAACCCTATTTCTGGCCATTGCATCACTTGTATCTGGCATTTTTAGCAGTTCAACTCTGTGCTTGCTAAACTGTTGAAGTTCCCTCAGACATGACGTGTGGAGACGAGCTAAACTATTCACTGTACTGAAAAAGTGGAGGAGGTTCCCACAGCCCATGTATGCTCTGTGGGAAAGCTCCATAGATAACAATTAAAAAATATTGAAGATATTGAAAATCCTGTGTTGTTCTTGAACTGCACACCTTGTGACACCCCCTGCTACCCCCACCATATGGGCCCTTGTGTGCAGACAATAGTCTATTATGTCGCATCATGGGATGGGAACTCAAGCTGAGTATGAAGGGGAACCAGGGGGTTACACACAGCAGTGTCAGGATGTCCCAAAGGGGCCCTCAAAAGTGGGGAGGATTTTGGGCCTCTTTAACTTTTAATCAAATACATAAAATTGTGTCTCTCATCAAGTTACAAAGTCAAAATCTGTAATGGGGTTATCTGACTCGCTGCTATACCGTCAGTTGGGCCACGTACCTTCGATAGGTGCTCTGGATTAACTGAATATCAGTAATGTGTAATGTCTCAGATTGGCTTCAGAGCATCCTATGTGGACCGAGGAATTCTTCAACATAATATCACTGATGACCAAGTATTGGATGGTGGCAGCATGGCAAGGCTGGAGAACCTGGGACATTGCCACTAACAGCCTCACAAAGGTACAGAAGTGACAGAGCTCAGAGAGTCATATACTGGGATAGAAGGTTAAAATATTTGGATGCATTATCTCGTCCTCCTGCTGAGACTATAACAAACAAAATGAGTCATTCTAAAATGCCTGCCAGTTCCCTGGTATGAGTTACATTGTTTTAAATTGTTACAGCTAAGAAGCAACTGATTTATCTTAAATGTTTCCACTGTAATTGTAAGAAGGTTTCAGAGGAATAAAATGTTTATGATCTCAATTATTAATGAATTATTATTAAATCACTAAAGTGGCCCTCCACTGTATGTATGAGCATCTGGATAACCCAAACACTTTCGTCAGAGTTCTCTCTGTAGATTTTAGTTCGGCATTTAACACCATAAGTCAGAAGCTGCTGGTGGAAAATATGTTCAAGCTCAACATTCCTCAAAACATCTGTGCATGGATCGATAGATCCCAAATAGTTACACTTGGGCCATTACGGGCCAGTGTCAGGCACACTAACACCGATGCCCCTCAAGGCTACGTTCTGTCACCTCTCTTGTTTTCCATCTCCACCAACGACTGCACCTCCTTGGCCAACTCTGTGAAAATTGTAAAGTTTGCAGATGACACATCCGTTATAGGTCTTGTCAAGAACGGTAATGAGGAAATCTACTGAGGAGTAGTGGAGGAGCTAGTCAGTTGGTGGACCAGACACAATCTGGTAATGAACCCATCAAAAACCCTGGAGATGGTAGTGGACTTCAGGAGAAATCCGGCACCCATGTCACCCCTGTCCATCAATGGGGTAGAAATAAAAAGGGGGCGAGAGAGACAAAGTTTCTTGGCGTGATCATCTCCGACAACCTCGGCTAGGAGAAGAACACCTTGGCTGTACTGAGGAAAGTACAACAGAGGCAATTTTTCCTTAGGCTGCTGAAGAAGACGGGACTGTCAAAAAGGCTGTTAGTGCTCTTCTTAAATGCAGTCATAGGTTCTGTTTTACCTTTTCTGTCTGGTTTGAGGGAGAAACAAAAAGAGACAAGTATAGACTTCAAAAAACGATCACGTAGCAGAAAAAATAATTGGTGCACCCTTACCATCCCTGCAGGACCTGCATAGATGCAGAAAAATGTCACGGACGGAAAAGATCCTTCGAGACCCCTCCCATCCTGCACACACCCTATTCCAGTATCTATCATCTGGGAGACGTCTTGCGGTACCAGCCTACAGGACTTCTAGGTCTAG
This sequence comes from Gastrophryne carolinensis, assembly GCA_027917425.1. Taxonomy (NCBI): domain Eukaryota; kingdom Metazoa; phylum Chordata; class Amphibia; order Anura; family Microhylidae; genus Gastrophryne; species Gastrophryne carolinensis. The sequence goes on along the minus strand of CM051236.1, from coordinate 507,340,276 downwards.
GAATGGTTTCTTTCCTTTGGCTGCCCACACCCTTAACAAGGGCCAGGCGTCATAAGCCCAAGCTCAAAGGGCTTGTACTAGATGGTATCACTTGCACTATCTAAGAACCTCTGTATCTCTTGTTCATGACTATACCCAATGAAGTTTGTATCTCTGTTTCAATTTCTATTATTTATCTATTATCTATTAAAAAAATTATATTGATATATAGATAAAAAAAATAAAAATTATGTATTTATGTATAAATGGATGTTTATTGTTCAGATTTTATGTCAATGCGTAGGTATCGCCGAGGAGTCAAGTAAGCGGCTGTTTCTGCTGAAACCGGCCAGGAGGGTAGATGTCTGAGCTTTTAGGGGAGGGGCAGAAGGGGATGAGGCGAATCCTGGTGGTTAGCTCCCAGGCCTAGGAGGGATGCGGCTGAGCTCAGAAATTGGCTTCTGCTCTTCCGGGGCCTTCTGGCTTGTGTCCCCTCCCGCGTTTTGCTAGCTCCATTGTGGTGGAGATCTCAGACCCGGATTAGGAATGGGGGGCTTAGTTTGCACTTTATTTATTACTATTTTTTGAGGCTGTGGCCAATTAAATTCCATCATTCCAAAGAAAATGGTTGTCCGGATGGTTATTTAGGGATGGGTGTGGTGTTTTGGCAGCTGAAGGTTTATGGAGCGCTAGCCCAGTCATGCACTTGTCATTTGAGCTATAAAGCTTGTAGTTTGGTTACAACATATGTGAATGGCCAAAATGTATGTTGTATATAGAAACGGCCCCAACGGTCAAGGGATACAGAAGCCATGTGGTGTCTGTGTGATGTATTGGTCAGAGGGCGTCCCGAAACCAATAACCAATGACATCAAAATAAGTGAGAGAAAATAAGAGAAATTGGCCAATTTCCCCAACAACCCTAACATGCTGGTTTCAAATTTTGGAAAGATAAAATCCTAGTGGACCCGAAAAGGTATTTACTTTTCCTGTTGAAGCGTTTTGCTTTTATAAATCCTAGCTTGGTGCCAGTGTTACACAGAGGTTTTCAGCCCATTTATAGATGTTCTATTAAAACCGTTTCAAACGTTTCAAAGAAGCATTGGCCTTTGTTTTTGCCAGTGGGATCGATAAAATACAAAAATCGTGAAATAAACATAAAAGTAGATTTCTCCTCCAAGAGGCATATTATTATTCCTGCTTTCATTAAACAGCAATTAAAGACTTGCATTTATTCATTATGTGAAGCGCCGCAGATGCAAACCTTAGTGAAAGAATTGAAAAGGCTTAATTAAATAAAAGGAAACTGACTGTAATTAGATGCCCAAAAATACCCTGGAGCTGTATTTAACCAGAACAACTGTATTTTCCTCATCTATTCGGCCCATAATTGGCACATTAATGGCAAATAGCGCCATTCTTAGGTGGCTTTTGTGCCAGTAAGAAAAATGAAAGGCCGCTTCGGCGATGCAATAAAAGTCACCCTCACCTGTAAAATGATGTTTCCTTGTAGGTTTCCATTTGCGTCAATGCTTTTATGCTTCACACATGACCAGGGCGAAGGGACTGGGGTGTGGGGGTATAGTCCATTCTGATTTAACACTTACTAACCACTACTGAACGCCTCATGGTGGGAGGCTAGTAAAACGTCCCAAAGAAAATGCAGCTCAGTTAGGCCTGATCTAAAACATTCGGAGTCCCAAGTGCACAAAACCACAGGGCTACTGTTAACCCCACACAAGCGAATGCAACGTTTATTCATAAAGCTGTAATGCCCTGTGTCCCACCTTCTGTGAGCTGGCAACCCTTAATTTCCGCTGCCGCTTATGCCTATAGCCATACCCCCCAACTGTCCCGATTTCGGCTGGATTGTCCCGCGAACGGCTCGTTGTCCCGCCACCTCGGGCCGCTACTCGATGTCCTGGGGCAGGCTGCTAAATGGGCAGGGCCTCGGGATGCTGCGGGGACTCGAGAGCTGTGGCATGTGTGGGGGTGGAGCCAGAAGCAGGGCCTGTTTCCTCTTCCTGCCCGCTGCCCCGTCAGTGCGGCGCTTTCGCTCTGTAAAGATCTGTCCGGGCAGTAAGAGTGGGGGCCGGGCGGGAAGAGCGGGGTCCGGATCTGTGTGCATGCGCATGTCTCTGTGTGTGTGCGTGCCTGTCTGCATGTGTGTGTGTGTTTGCCTGAGTGTGGGGGCTTGCATGCATGCATGGTGTGTGTGTCTGCATGTATGTTTGTGTGGAGGGGGCTTGCATGCATGCATGGTGTGTGTCTGCATGTATGTGTGTGTGTGTGTGTCTGCATGTATGTGTGTGTTTGACTTTGTGTGGGGGCTTGCATTCATGCATGGTGTGTGTGTCTGCTTGTGTGTGTGTGTGTGTGTGTGTGTGTGCATGTATGTGTGTGTGTGTCTGCATGTATGTGTGTGTGGAGAGGGCTTGCATGCATGCAGTGTGTGTTTGCATGTTTGTGTGTGCCTGCATGTATGCATGTGCCTATGTTTGGGGGCTTGCATGCATCTGTGTGTGTGTGTGTGTGTGTGTGGGGGGGGGGGGGGACTTGCATGCATACATGCAGGGTGTATGTTTGCCTGCACGTATGTGTTTGCCTGAATGTTTATGTTTACTTGTGTGTATAGGGAGGTTTGTATAGGGGGGCCTGTCTGTGTGTGTGAGTGTGTGTATGGGGGGGGGTGTTTTCATGTAATTTATTTGGTATAATTCATTTATTAGGTGGCGTTTCCCTTTAATGGTGTGACTGGGGCGTGGCTTGGGTGTGACTGGGGGCGTGGTTTAAGGACAAAAAATGTCCCTCTTCACTGTTTTCAAAAATTGGGAGGTATGTTATAGCCAAGGCCCAGTTTGCCGGGACGCATGATACGCCTCGCCGGACACGGTTGCCCCCAGGTCTTAAAAGGTACAAAGGATGCCAGCTCACGGTGAAGACAGAAGGAACAAAAGTGTATACTATGGTCAAGGTCGGTCACAGGAAATCAGTCCAACAGAGCGTCTACTCACAGGGATGAGGCAGAAGAGTAGTCAGTAACTAGCAGAAGGTCAAGCCGTATGATCAGAGGTAACGAGGTATTCAAAGGGGTCAGACGTAGATCAAAGTCAGGCAGACAAGAGGGTCGGTTTGGCCAGCAAGTTGGGATGGTCAAACAAAGCCGGGTCAAGCTCGAGAATAGCACAGTCACACCCTGAGCAGAACTGTCGGGCTGAATTTTATTTAAAGGATGGCTGGCCAATAGGAGTATAGAGGGAACGGACTGTATGATTGGTGCAAACTACAATCCAGGATGGGATTGGAAACTGCTCCCAGGGGCTGGACTGCCCTGACCAGTAATGCCGCACAGCCCCTGAGACACTCAGGTGTAGATGATACTAATATTGTTGGACAAAGCGGCATCTTCTGCGAGCCACTCTTTCAAAAAGCAGGGAGCATGCATGGACGCACACCCGTACAACTGCAAGGGAAGCAAGGAAGACAGGCAGAGCGGCTCGCCGAGTTCTCCGACTTCCAGGAGCTGCGAGTGCGCCCTGCTCCAGACAGCCGGGAAACGCCACGCAGACCGGAAGACGCTCGACGCAGGTCCCCCGAGACAGGTAAGTTCCTCAAAAAAGCTTTTAGCACCAATGCTCCAAATGTTAAAACATAACTTTTACTATATTAGCGTTAAAATCATTATACGGACCCTCCGTTTCCTCTGAACCCCCAGGGGAAAACACCCTTTTATCAAGCAGTCTAGACTTACCCCCAAGGTATTTGAATAATATCTGCTTCCCGGGACAGAAGCCGCATTCCCGGACCATCAGCATTGCTGGGGGCAAGCGCCAATCCACTGCCCTGCTTAGGAAATGTCAGCCAATGGCATAATGCATGTCTAAGGGCCTATTAACTACGCTGTGTCACGGCACACTTACCTCCAGCCCGGTCCCGCAGCATCCTCGGGCGGCATGGGCTCGGGCACTGGCCGGGACGCCTTCTGCCCGTCAGCCACATCCGCGCCAGATGCTGACTCGAGCAGCGCCGAGCATGCCCCTCTTCTCCTCTCCGCGCTGTTCCCCCTGTTCCTCTGTATGTGCTTGCACAAGCACACGAGCACGTATGTCTTATGCCCTCTGGCAGCGCTGTAATCCGCTGAAGGTTAGTTTAAAGGGCCAGTGAGCCCAAGAGTTGTTCTGGGCAAAACGTTCTAAAGGTTTGAACTTGGCAATCAGCCCAAATTTTAAATAAATCGTCCAATGAATCCATTCCTCCCCATTCAATCACCTACAGCTTTTAGCTGGGTGTGATATTCCTGAGATTCCTGTGTTGTTTATCCGTTGCCGTCCTTGCTAGCCTGACTATTCTGCCTGGCGTCTGTACTGACCTCAGCCTGAATTATGACTATGTACCCGTCTCATCCCTGGTGCCGCGAAGCTTTCTGATCTCCTGGTCTGACATTTGACGTGACCTGTATTGTCCCTCGGAATTGCTATTACAAGAACTTTAACCTGTATATACCTCGGCTACCCGTTTATGCCCAGTCCTACCTTCGGTTCATCTGTCTTCACTAGAGATGAGCGAATTGATTCGGACGAACCCGAATTCGTTCCGAATTTCAGGAAAAATCTGATTCTGAACGAATCCGAATTTCCCCGCTATTCGATCGATCGAAGTTTTCCTTTAAACTCCATTTATTACAATTACAGCTAGAGATGAGCGAACTTTTGAAAAATTCGATTCGACTGATTCGCCGAATTTTCCGACAAAAATCGTTTCGACCCGAATAAATTCGCGACGAATCGCTATTAAAAACGGCTATTTCTGAGCCTCCTAGAGCCTCAATAGGGTTGTAAACCATTCAGCCTTGCTGTAACACGCACAGGATGCGTGCTGGGTTAGTTAAATAATACTTTGAAGAAATATCACATGCAGATCAGAGGCATCGCTAATAGAATCGCAGAGCGGCACAATTGCAGAGAGTTGAAGTGGCATCACTATGAGGGGCAGAAGGAGCCCAAATATACACTGGAGTTGGCCTCAGGAGCCCAAAAATTGGATGAATCACACCCTGGAGTTGGCAGAAGTTGGCAGCAGCAGCAGCAGGAGCCCAAATATACACTGGAGTTGGCTTCAGGAGCCCAAAAATTGGATGAATCACACCCTGGAGTTGGCAGAAGTTGGCAGCAGCAGCAGGAGCACAAATATACACTGGAGTTGGCTTCAGGAGCCCAAAAATTGGATGAATCACACCCTGGAGTTGGCAGGAATAGACAGTAGCAGCAGCAGGAGCCCAAATATACACTGGAGTTGGCTTCAGGAGCCCAAAAATTGGATGAATCACACCCTGGAGTTGGCAGAAGTTGGCAGCAGCAGCAGCAGGAGCCCAAATATACACTGGAGTTGGCCTCAGGAGCCCAAAAATTGGATGAATCACACCCTGGAGTTGGCAGAAGTTGGCAGCAGCAGCAGCAGGAGCCCAAATATACACTGGAGTTGGCTTCAGGAGCCCAAAAATTGGATGAATCACACCCTGGAGTTGGCAGGAGTTGACAGTAGCAGCAGCAGGAGCCCAAATATACACTGGAGTTGGCTTCAGGAGCCCAAAAATTGGATGAATCACACCCTGGAGTTGGCAGAAGTTGGCAGCAGCAGCAGCAGGAGCCCAAATATACACTGGAGTTGGCCTCAGAAGCCCAAAAATTGGATGAATCACACCCTGGAGTTGGCAGGAGTTGACAGTAGCAGCAGCAGGAGCCCAAATATACACTGGAGTTGGCTTCAGGAGCCCAAAAATTGGATGAATCACACCCTGGAGTTGGCAGAAGTTGGCAGCAGCAGCAGCAGGAGCCCAAATATACACTGGAGTTGGCTTCAGGAGCCCAAAAATTGGATGAATCACACCCTGGAGTTGGCAGGAGTTGACAGTAGCAGCAGCAGGAGCCCAAATATACACTGGAGTTGGCTTCAGGAGCCCAAAAATTGGATGAATCACACCCTGGAGTTGGCAGAAGTTGGCAGCAGCAGCAGCAGGAGCCCAAAAATTGGATGAATCACACCCTGGAGTTGGCAGAAGTTGGCAGCAGCAGCAGCAGGAGCCCAAATATACACTGGAGTTGGCTTCAGGAGCCCAAAAATTGGATGAATCACACCCTGGAGTTGGCAGGAGTTGACAGTAGCAGCAGCAGGAGCCCAAATATACACTGGAGTTGGCCTCAGGAGCCCAAAAATTGGATGAATCACACCCTGGAGTTGGCAGGAGTTGACAGTAGCAGCAGCAGGAGCCCAAATATACACTGGAGTTGGCTTCAGGAGCCCAAAAATTGGATGAATCACACCCTGGAGTTGGCAGAAGTTGGCAGCAGCAGCAGCAGGAGCCCAAATATACACTGGAGTTGGCTTCAGGAGCCCAAAAATTGGATGAATCACACCCTGGAGTTGGCAGGAGTTGACAGTAGCAGCAGCAGGAGCCCAAATATACACTGGAGTTGGCTTCAGGAGCCCAAAAATTGGATGAATCACACCCTGGAGTTGGCAGAAGTTGGCAGCAGCAGCAGCAGGAGCCCAAATATACACTGGAGTTGGCCTCAGGAGCCCAAAAATTGGATGAATCACACCCTGGAGTTGGCAGAAGTTGGCAGCAGCAGCAGCAGGAGCCCAAATATACACTGGAGTTGGCCTCAGGAGCCCAAAAATTGGATGAATCACACCCTGGAGTTGGCAGGAGTTGACAGTAGCAGCAGCAGGAGCCCAAATATACACTGGAGTTGGCTTCAGGAGCCCAAAAATTGGATGAATCACACCCTGGAGTTGGCAGGAGTTGACAGTAGCAGCAGCAGGAGCCCAAATATACACTGGAGTTGGCTTCAGGAGCCCAAAAATTGGATGAATCACACCCTGGAGTTGGCAGAAGTTGGCAGCAGCAGCAGCAGGAGCCCAAAAATTGGATGAATCACACCCTGGAGTTGGCAGAAGTTGGCAGCAGCAGCAGCAGGAGCCCAAATATATACTGGAGTTGGCTTCAGGAGCCCAAAAATTGGATGAATCACACCCTGGAGTTGGCAGAAGTTGGCAGCAGCAGCAGCAGGAGCCCAAATATACACTGGAGTTGGCTTCAGGAGCCCAAAAATTGGATGAATCACACCCTGGAGTTGGCAGGAGTTGACAGTAGCAGCAGCAGGAGCCCAAATATACACTGGAGTTGGCTTCAGGAGCCCAAAAATTGGATGAATCACACCCTGGAGTTGGCAGAAGTTGGCAGCAGCAGCAGCAGGAGCCCAAATATACACTGGAGTTGGCCTCAGGAGCCCAAAAATTGGATGAATCACACCCTGGAGTTGGCAGAAGTTGGCAGCAGCAGCAGCAGGAGCCCAAATATACACTGGAGTTGGCCTCAGGAGCCCAAAAATTGGATGAATCACACCCTGGAGTTGGCAGGAGTTGACAGTAGCAGCAGCAGGAGCCCAAATATACACTGGAGTTGGCTTCAGGAGCCCAAAAATTGGATGAATCACACCCTGGAGTTGGCAGGAGTTGACAGTAGCAGCAGCAGGAGCCCAAATATACACTGGAGTTGGCTTCAGGAGCCCAAAAATTGGATGAATCACACCCTGGAGTTGGCAGAAGTTGGCAGCAGCAGCAGCAGGAGCCCAAAAATTGGATGAATCACACCCTGGAGTTGGCAGAAGTTGGCAGCAGCAGCAGCAGGAGCCCAAATATATACTGGAGTTGGCTTCAGGAGCCCAAAAATTGGATGAATCACACCCTGGAGTTGGCAGGAGTTGACAGTAGCAGCAGCAGGAGCCCAAATATACACTGGAGTTGGCTTCAGGAGCCCAAAAATTGGATGAATCACACCCTGGAGTTGGCAGAAGTTGGCAGCAGCAGCAGCAGGAGCCCAAATATACACTGGAGTTGGCTTCAGGAGCCCAAAAATTGGATGAATCACACCCTGGAGTTGGCAGGAGTTGACAGTAGCAGCAGCAGGAGCCCAAATATACACTGGAGTTGGCTTCAGGAGCCCAAAAATTGGATGAATCACACCCTGGAGTTGGCAGAAGTTGGCAGCAGCAGCAGCAGGAGCCCAAAAATTGGATGAATCACACCCTGGAGTTGGCAGAAGTTGGCAGCAGCAGCAGCAGGAGCCCAAATATACACTGGAGTTGGCTTCAGGAGCCCAAAAATTGGATGAATCACACCCTGGAGTTGGCAGGAGTTGACAGTAGCAGCAGCAGGAGCCCAAATATACACTGGAGTTGGCCTCAGGAGCCCAAAAATTGGATGAATCACACCCTGGAGTTGGCAGGAGTTGACAGTAGCAGCAGCAGGAGCCCAAATATACACTGGAGTTGGCTTCAGGAGCCCAAAAATTGGATGAATCACACCCTGGAGTTGGCAGAAGTTGGCAGCAGCAGGAGCCCAAATATACACTGGAGTTGGCTTCAGGAGCCCAAAAATTGGATGAATCACACCCTGGAGTTGGCAGGAGTTGACAGTAGCAGCAGCAGGAGCCCAAATATACACTGGAGTTGGCTTCAGGAGCCCAAAAATTGGATGAATCACACCCTGGAGTTGGCAGAAGTTGGCAGCAGCAGCAGCAGGAGCCCAAATATACACTGGAGTTGGCCTCAGGAGCCCAAAAATTGGATGAATCACACCCTGGAGTTGGCAGAAGTTGGCAGCAGCAGCAGCAGGAGCCCAAATATACACTGGAGTTGGCTTCAGGAGCCCAAAAATTGGATGAATCACACCCTGGAGTTGGCAGGAGTTGACAGTAGCAGCAGCAGGAGCCCAAAAAATGGCCTAAAGACATAAATATGTTTTGCACCATTTGGAAAGTGTAAAACGTGGCACCATGCTGAATCTAGTCGCATGCATCAGGCATTGGTGGGTGGAAATCCTGGCTGATCCATCCCTGATTCATTTTGACAAAGGTGAGTCTCTCCACATTTTTAGTTGACAGACGAGTTCTCCTCGCCGTAACTATGGCCCCCGCCGCACTAAACACCCGCTCAGATGGCACGCTACTTGCCGGGCAGGACAGCTTTTCCAGGGCAAACTCTGCTAGTTGCGGCCACAAATCAAGTTTGGCTGCCCAGAAGTCCAGCGGATCCTCAAGGTGTGTTGGCATGGTCATGTCAAAGTATGACATGACCTGCTGGTTCAGGTCCTGCTCCAGGTCTTCCTGCTGCTCATGAGTAGCCTCACTATGCGGGTGTAGAAAGCTACTCATTAGCGACTGAAGACTGAGGCTGCTGCTGCTGATGGAGCTTCTGCTGCTGCTGCTGCCAACCCCCCCAGCGGCCATGGCAGTGGAAGGTGAGCGCAGAGGTCCCCTCGAGTCAGACCTGCGAGAGTATGGACCATGGCGCAGATAGGCATCGGCCAACTGCCTACGTAGAATGTCTTTGTAGTAGTTGAGTTTGTCCTCCCTCTCGGTGGGTTTAAAAAATGCCCCCATTTTGTGCCGGAAGCGAGGGTCCAATAAGGTGGACAGCCAGAAGTCATCCCGCCGACAGATGGAAACAATTCTGGGGTCACTACGCAAGCACGTGAGCATGCTTCGTGCCATTTGCGCAAGTGACTCGGATGGACTACCTGTCTCCATCTCCACTGCATACTGCCACGGTGTGCCCGGGTCCTCTGTCTCGCCTTCCTCAAAAACCTCTAGCTCCTCTGGCTGCTCCTGCTCCTCCTCTCCTGTCCGCTGACTAGATAAACCAGCCATTTCGCCAAGCCTAAACTGTGTTTCGCTGGGCAACTCCTCCTCCTCCTCTTCCTCCTCCTCCAGTTCAGCTCCAGCGGGGTTCATGTGGCCGTAAGATGTAAACGCCATGTCTCCAGTGCCCTGACCAGCCATGGTTTCCAACATGTGCTGTAGTACATGAAGCAGTGGAATCACGTCGTTCATCCCGTAATCCTGCCGACTGACAAATAAAGTGGCATCCTCAAAGGGCCTGAGCAAACGGCAGGTGTCACGTATGAGCTGCCACTGGTTGACATTGAAGTTACACAGGGGAGTCCCCCTATCTGCTTGGATCATCAGGAAATCCGTGATGGCTTTTCTCTGTTCATATAATCGGTCCAACATGTGAAGGGTGGAATTCCAACGGGTGGAAACATCGCAAATCAGACTATGTTGGGGGATACCATTCTGACGCTGTAGCTCAAGAAGGGTGTGTTTGGCGGTGTAGGAGTGGCTGAAGTGCATGCAAAGTTTCCTTGAAGTTGTTAGGATGTCTTGCAGATGGGGGGAACACTTCAGAAACCGCTTGACAACCAGATTGAAGACGTGAGCCATGCAGGGGGCATGGGTCAGGCTTCCTTGGCGCAGCGCAGACAAAATGGTCTTCCCATTGTCGGTAACCATGATTCCCATTTTAAGTTTTCTCGGAGTAAGCCATGTTTGGATTTCCTGATGAATACATTTAAGCAGTTCCTCCCCTGTGTGACTCCGTTCGCCAAGACAAACCATGTGAAGCACTGCGTGACACCTCCGTGCCCTGCACACATGGTAGACTGGAGGGGCACTGAGACTTGAGCCTACAGTGGAGGGTGAGGAGATGGCGGAGGATGAGGAGGCCGAGTCGCACGGTGTCACAGGCCCAATGGGCAGAGAGCGCGGAGGCCGAAGCGGCGTGACCTGTCCAAGTTGCTGCTGCAAAGGGACCACATTCACCCAGTGGGCCGTAAACGACATGTACTGCCCCTGACCGTAGTTACAGCTCCAGATGTCGGCGCTGCCATGTATTTTGCTACACACCGACAGGCTCAAGGACTGGCCCACCTTCTGTTCAACAAAAGTGTGCAGCGCTGGTACTGCCTTCTTGGCAAAGAAATGACGGCTTGGGACTCTCCACCTCGGCTCGGCACAAGCCATCAGTTCTCTGAAAGGTGCAGATTCCACCACCTGAAAAGGGAGCGACTGCAGCACCAGCAACTTGGACAGGAGCACATTCAGCTTCTGCGCCGTAGGATGAGTGGGCGCATACTGCTGTCTCTTGGACATGGCTTCGCTGATGGATTGCTGGCGGGATGCATGACTTGGAGGAGGAGGAGGAGGAGCAGGAGCGACAGAGGATGGGTATGACGCACAGCTGCCTTCGGCTGAGGTGCTGGAGCCTTGGCTGGCAGAAATTGGGAGCTCACTTGGTGAGGAAGCAGACTGGACCACCCCTTGGGAGCCTCGGTTCTCCCAGGTCGTTTTATGGTGACGCATCATATGTTGACGCAGGGCCGTGGTGCCAACATTTGGACCCTGGCCACGCTTCACCTTTTGCCTACATATCTTGCATGTGGCCATGTTACCCTCCTGCGGATGCCTCAGGAAAAACTGCCACACTGCCGAGTAGCTACTTTTCCCACCCCCTGGCCTCACTGATTCACTGCTGCTGTTGCCAACTCCAGGAACCCCTGCTCCACTACCTCCCGATAAGGTAGACTGCCGCACAGCAGGTGCTCTACCCCGGCCCCGGCCCCGGCCGGCTCCAGCCTTTGGAATTGTGCCCCCATGCTGACTGCTACCACCTTGCTGCCTCAGCTGCTGACTCCGGGGCAACCTGCGCCCCTCTTCTCCTGATGATGACGATGAAGCCCCTTCATCACCCGGATCCCAAGTGCGATCGGCTTCATCGTCATCATCATCATCATCACCGAGTTGTGGCTGTACGTCACTGATGTTCGTGGATTCGTCAACAGTGTCTGGCGCAGGAGCTGGAACGCTCGCAGCACCCACGACACTGTCCACATCACTATTTGTCTGCCTAGCTAAAGAAGCCACCTCCATTTCTTGGCTGGGCAGTAGCTGCTGACTGTCCTCCTGTATCTGATCGTCCTCCTCACTAAAGAGTGGAGCTGAACCCAAAGCATAGGATACGTCGCTGGGGGAGGGAACGGCGTAGGACAGAGGCAATGGGAGGACAGGGACTGCTCTCGGGGCATGCCAACTCAGGGTTGTGTCAGAGGAACCTACCGACCCTAGACTGGGGGTCTCAGACGTAAGTTGTGATGATGTTGTTGATGAGCGCGTCAGCCAATCTACCACGGCAGATGCGTTACTGGTGGAGACCCGACCGCTAGCAGATACTGGCAGATTAGGTCTCTCAGCGTGACTCCTGCTGCTACTGGCCCCCAGTCTGATGCGAGCTCTGCCTGCGGAATCTTGGCCTCTGCCACTCCTCTTTTCACTTCCAGGCACTTGTCTGCCCGATATAGTCTAACTGGCGTGGTAGTAGGTGATATTTAAAAAAACCCCGGGCAGCGGTGGGTCTATATGAAACCGAATATAATGCACACCAAAAGTGAGCAGTAACACTCAGCCTCCAACAGGCCTGCTTAGTGTAAATAAGAGAGCTGCTTAGTGTAAATAAAGAGGGGTATGCTATGTTACAGAATGGGATGCCTCAACAGAAGTGCACCTGGCAGGCAGCAGTAAGCCTATGCCCAGCAAAAGTGTCTTATAATATAAATATAATAAGAGCAAATGCTTATATGGTCTTAAACAGAGGCTGCTTTAGTCACAGAATGGGATGCCCCAACAGAAGTGGACCTGGCAGGGTCCAGTAGTGCTATGCCAGCAAAAGTGTCTTTATCAGGCCTAATTTCAAATATGATAAGAGCAAATGCTTATATGGTCTTAAACAGAGGCTGCTTTAGTCACAGAATGGGATGCCCTGGGCAGGAATGGACCTGGCAGGGTCCAGTAGTGCTTTGCCCAGCAAAAGTGTCTTTATCAGGCTAATTTCAAATATGATAAGAGCAAATGCTTATATGGTCTTAAACAGAGGCTGCTTTAGTCACAGAATGGGATGCCCTGGGCAGGAATGGACCTGGCAGGGTCCAGTAGTGCTTTGCCCAGCAAAAGTGTCTTTATCAGGCTAATTTCAAATATGATAAGAGCAAATGCTTATATGGTCTTACACAGAGGCTGCTGTAGTCACAGAATGGGATGCCCCAACAGGAATCGACCTGGCAGGGTCCAGTAGTGCTTTGCCCAGCAAAAGTGTCTTTATCAGGCTAATTTCAAATATAAGAGCAAATGCTTATATGGTCTTAAACAGAGGCTGCTTTAGTCACAGAATGGGATGCCCTGGGCAGGAATGGACCTGGCAGGGTCCAGTAGTGCTTTGCCCAGCAAAAGTGTCTTTATCAGGCTAATTTCAAATATGATAAGAGCAAATGCTTATATGGTCTTAAACAGAGGCTGCTGTAGTCACAGAATGGGATGCCCCAACAGGAATCGACCTGGCAGGGTCCAGTAGTGCTTTGCCCAGCAAAAGTGTCTTTATCAGGCTAATTTCAAATATGATAAGAGCAAATGCTTATATGGTCTTAAACAGAGGCTGCTGTAGTCACAGAATGGGATGCCCCAACAGGAATCGACCTGGCAGGGTCCAGTAGTGCTTTGCCCAGCAAAAGTGTCTTTATCAGGCTAATTTCAAATATGATAAGAGCAAATGCTTATATGGTCTTAAACAGAGGCTGCTGTAGTCACAGAATGGGATGCCCCAACAGGAATCGACCTGGCAGGGTCCAGTAGTGCTTTGCCCAGCAAAAGTGTCTTTATCAGGCTAATTTCAAATATGATAAGAGCAAATGCTTATATGGTCTTAAACAGAGGCTGCTGTAGTCACAGAATGGGATGCCCCAACAGGAATCGACCTGGCAGGGTCCAGTAGTGCTTTGCCCAGCAAAAGTGTCTTTATCAGGCTAATTTCAAATATGATAAGAGCAAATGCTTATATGGTCTTAAACAGAGGCTGCTGTAGTCACAGAATGGGATGCCCTGGGCAGGAATGGACCTGGCAGGGTCCAGTAGTGCTTTGCCCAGCAAAAGTGTCTTTATCAGGCTAATTTCAAATATGATAAGAGCAAATGCTTATATGGTCTTAAACAGAGGCTGCTGTAGTCACAGAATGGGATGCCCCAACAGGTATCGACCTGGCAGGGTCCAGTAGTGCTTTGCCCAGCAAAAGTGTCTTTATCAGGCTAATTTCAAATATGATAAGAGCAAATGCTTATATGGTCTTAAACAGAGGCTGCTGTAGTCACAGAATGGGATGCCCCAACAGGAATCGACCTGGCAGGGTCCAGTAGTGCTTTGCCCAGCAAAAGTGTCTTTATCAGGCTAATTTCAAATATGATAAGAGCAAATGCTTATATGGTCTTAAACAGAGGCTGCTTTAGTCACAGAATGGGATGCCCTGGGCAGGAATGGACCTGGCAGGGTCCAGTAGTGCTTTGCCCAGCAAAAGTGTCTTTATCAGGCTAATTTCAAATATGATAAGAGCAAATGCTTATATGGTCTTAAACAGAGGCTGCTGTAGTCACAGAATGGGATGCCCCAACAGGAATCGACCTGGCAGGGTCCAGTAGTGCTTTGCCCAGCAAAAGTGTCTTTATCAGGCTAATTTCAAATATGATAAGAGCAAATGCTTATATGGTCTTAAACAGAGGCTGCTGTAGTCACAGAATGGGATGCCCCAACAGGAATCGACCTGGCAGGGTCCAGTAGTGCTTTGCCCAGCAAAAGTGTCTTTATCAGGCTAATTTCAAATATAAGAGCAAATGCTTATATGGTATTAAACAGAGGCTGCTTTAGTCACAGAATGGGATGCCCTGGGCAGGAATGGACCTGGCAGGGTCCAGTAGTGCTTTGCCCAGCAAAAGTGTCTTTATCAGGCCTAATTTCAAATATGATAAGAGCAAATGCTTATATGGTCTTAAACAGAGGCTGCTTTAGTCACAGAATGGGATGCCCTGGGCAGGAATGGACCTGGCAGGGTCCAGTAGTGCTTTGCCCAGCAAAAGTGTCTTTATCAGGCTAATTTCAAATATGATAAGAGCAAATGCTTATATGGTCTTAAACAGAGGCTGCTGTAGTCACAGAATGGGATGCCCCAACAGGAATCGACCTGGCAGGGTCCAGTAGTGCTTTGCCCAGCAAAAGTATCTTTATCAGGCTAATTTCAAATATAAGAGCAAATGCTTATATGGTCTTAAACAGAGGCTGCTTTAGTCACAGAATGGGATGCCCTGGGCAGGAATGGACCTGGCAGGGTCCAGTAGTGCTTTGCCCAGCAAAAGTGTCTTTATCAGGCTAATTTCAAATATGATAAGAGCAAATGCTTATATGGTCTTAAACAGAGGCTGCTGTAGTCACAGAATGGGATGCCCCAACAGGAATCGACCTGGCAGGGTCCAGTAGTGCTTTGCCCAGCAAAAGTGTCTTTATCAGGCTAATTTCAAATATGATAAGAGCAAATGCTTATATGGTCTTAAACAGAGGCTGCTGTAGTCACAGAATGGGATGCCCTGGGCAGGAATGGACCTGGCAGGGTTCAGTAGTGCTTTGCCCAGCAAAAGTGTCTTTATCAGGCTAATTTCAAATATGATAAGAGCAAATGCTTATATGGTCTTAAACAGAGGCTGCTGTAGTCACAGAATGGGATGCCCCAACAGGAATCGACCTGGCAGGGTCCAGTAGTGCTTTGCCCAGCAAAAGTGTCTTTATCAGGCCTAATTTCATATATGATAAGAGCAAATGCTTATATGGTCTTAAACAGAGGCTGCTTTAGTCACAGAATGGGATGCCCTGGGCAGGAATGGACCTGGCAGGGTCCAGTAGTGCTTTGCCCAGCAAAAGTGTCTTTATCAGGCTAATTTCAAATATGATAAGAGCAAATGCTTATATGGTCTTAAACAGAGGCTGCTGTAGTCACAGAATGGGATGCCCCAACAGGAATCGACCTGGCAGGGTCCAGTAGTGCTTTGCCCAGCAAAAGTGTCTTTATCAGGCTAATTTCAAATATGATAAGAGCAAATGCTTATATGGTCTTAAACAGAGGCTGCTGTAGTCACAGAATGGGATGCCCCAACAGGAATCGACCTGGCAGGGTCCAGTAGTGCTTTGCCCAGCAAAAGTGTCTTTATCAGGCTAATTTCAAATATAAGAGCAAATGCTTATATGGTCTTAAACAGAGGCTGCTTTAGTCACAGAATGGGATGCCCTGGGCAGGAATGGACCTGGCAGGGTCCAGTAGTGCTTTGCCCAGCAAAAGTGTCTTTATCAGGCCTAATTTCAAATATGATAAGAGCAAATGCTTATATGGTCTTAAACAGAGGCTGCTTTAGTCACAGAATGGGATGCCCTGGGCAGGAATGGACCTGGCAGGGTCCAGTAGTGCTTTGCCCAGCAAAAGTGTCTTTATCAGGCTAATTTCAAATATGATAAGAGCAAATGCTTATATGGTCTTAAACAGAGGCTGCTGTAGTCACAGAATGGGATGCCCCAACAGGAATCGACCTGGCAGGGTCCAGTAGTGCTTTGCCCAGCAAAAGTGTCTTTATCAGGCTAATTTCAAATATAAGAGCAACTGCTTATATGGTCTTAAACAGAGGCTGCTTTAGTCACAGAATGGGATGCCCTGGGCAGGAATGGACCTGGCAGGGTCCAGTAGTGCTTTGCCCAGCAAAAGTGTCTTTATCAGGCTAATTTCAAATATGATAAGAGCAAATGCTTATATGGTCTTAAACAGAGGCTGCTGTAGTCACAGAATGGGATGCCCCAACAGGAATCGACCTGGCAGGGTCCAGTAGTGCTTTGCCCAGCAAAA
The DNA here is from genome assembly GCA_027917425.1 of Gastrophryne carolinensis. Lineage (NCBI taxonomy): Eukaryota > Metazoa > Chordata > Amphibia > Anura > Microhylidae > Gastrophryne > Gastrophryne carolinensis. Next base: position 507,323,702 of record CM051236.1, on the reverse strand, counting down.
GTGTCTTTATCAGGCTAATTTCAAATATGATAAGAGCAAATGCTTATATGGTCTTAAACAGAGGCTGCTGTAGTCACAGAATGGGATGCCCCAACAGGAATCGACCTGGCAGGGTCCAGTAGTGCTTTGCCCAGCAAAAGTGTCTTTATCAGGCTAATTTCAAATATAAGAGCAAATGCTTATATGGTCTTAAACAGAGGCTGCTTTAGTCACAGAATGGGATGCCCTGGGCAGGAATGGACCTGGCAGGGTCCAGTAGTGCTTTGCCCAGCAAAAGTGTCTTTATCAGGCTAATTTCAAATATGATAAGAGCAAATGCTTATATGGTCTTAAACAGAGGCTGCTGTAGTCACAGAATGGGATGCCCCAACAGGAATCGACCTGGCAGGGTCCAGTAGTGCTTTGCCCAGCAAAAGTGTCTTTATCAGGCTAATTTCAAATATGATAAGAGCAAATGCTTATATGGTCTTAAACAGAGGCTGCTGTAGTCACAGAATGGGATGCCCTGGGCAGGAATGGACCTGGCAGGGTCCAGTAGTGCTTTGCCCAGCAAAAGTGTCTTTATCAGGCTAATTTCAAATATGATAAGAGCAAATGCTTATATGGTCTTAAACAGAGGCTGCTGTAGTCACAGAATGGGATGCCCCAACAGGAATCGACCTGGCAGGGTCCAGTAGTGCTTTGCCCAGCAAAAGTGTCTTTATCAGGCCTAATTTCAAATATGATAAGAGCAAATGCTTATATGGTCTTAAACAGAGGCTGCTTTAGTCACAGAATGGGATGCCCTGGGCAGGAATGGACCTGGCAGGGTCCAGTAGTGCTTTGCCCAGCAAAAGTGTCTTTATCAGGCTAATTTCAAATATGATAAGAGCAAATGCTTATATGGTCTTAAACAGAGGCTGCTGTAGTCACAGAATGGGATGCCCCAACAGGAATCGACCTGGCAGGGTCCAGTAGTGCTTTGCCCAGCAAAAGTGTCTTTATCAGGCTAATTTCAAATATGATAAGAGCAAATGCTTATATGGTCTTAAACAGAGGCTGCTGTAGTTACAGAATGGGATGCCCCAACAGGAATCGACCTGGCAGGGTCCAGTAGTGCTTTGCCCAGCAAAAGTGTCTTTATCAGGCTAATTTCAAATATGATAAGAGCAAATGCTTATATGGTCTTAAACAGAGGCTGCTTTAGTCACAGAATGGGATGCCCTGGGCAGGAATGGACCTGGCAGGGTCCAGTAGTGCTTTGCCCAGCAAAAGTGTCTTTATCAGGCTAATTTCAAATATGATAAGAGCAAATGCTTATATGGTCTTAAACAGAGGCTGCTGTAGTCACAGAATGGGATGCCCCAACAGGAATCGACCTGGCAGGGTCCAGTAGTGCTTTGCCCAGCAAAAGTGTCTTTATCAGGCTAATTTCAAATATGATAAGAGCAAATGCTTATATGGTCTTAAACAGAGGCTGCTGTAGTCACAGAATGGGATGCCCCAACAGGAATCGACCTGGCAGGGTCCAGTAGTGCTTTGCCCAGCAGAAGTGTCTTTATCAGGCTAATTTCAAATATAAGAGCAAATGCTTATATGGTCTTAAACAGAGGCTGCTTTAGTCACAGAATGGGATGCCCTGGGCAGGAATGGACCTGGCAGGGTCCAGTAGTGCTTTGCCCAGCAAAAGTGTCTTTATCAGGCTAATTTCAAATATGATAAGAGCAAATACTTATATGGTCTTAAACAGAGGCTGCTTTAGTCACAGAATGGGATGCCCTGGGCAGGAATGGACCTGGCAGGGTCCAGTAGTGCTTTGCCCAGCAAAAGTGTCTTTATCAGGCTAATTTCAAATATGATAAGAGCAAATGCTTATATGGTCTTAAACAGAGGCTGCTTTAGTCACAGAATGGGATGCCCTGGGCAGGAATGGACCTGGCAGGGTCCAGTAGTGCTTTGCCCAGCAAAAGTGTCTTTATCAGGCTAATTTCAAATATAAGAGCAAATGCTTATATGGTCTTAAACAGAGGCTGCTTTAGTCACAGAATGGGATGCCCTGGGCAGGAATGGACCTGGCAGGGTCCAGTAGTGCTTTGCCCAGCAAAAGTGTCTTTATCAGGCTAATTTCAAATATGATAAGAGCAAATGCTTATATGGTCTTAAACAGAGGCTGCTTTAGTCACAGAATGGGATGCCCTGGGCATGAATGGACCTGGCAGGGTCCAGTAGTGCTTTGCCCAGCAAAAGTGTCTTTATCAGGCTAATTTCAAATATGATAAGAGCAAATGCTTATATGGTCTTAAACAGAGGCTGCTGTAGTCACAGAATGGGATGCCCTGGGCAGGAATGGACCTGGCAGGGTCCAGTAGTGCTTTGCCCAGCAAAAGTGTCTTTATCAGGCTAATTTCAAATATGATAAGAGCAAATGCTTATATGGTCTTAAACAGAGGCTGCTTTAGTCACAGAATGGGATGCCTCACAGCAGACTTAAGATCAGTTCAGTATATATGCACAGTTAGTTACTATAAGCAGCCTGAAAACGCTAACAAAGCCTGTCAGCCAGCTAGTAACACTCAGGCTGGATGAAAAAAAAAAAAAATCTCCTTGTGACAGCCTCCGTTTTTCCTACCTTTCCCTGGCTTTCTGTCTGTCTCCTGTCTGTCTCCTGCCTGTCTCCTGCCTGTCTCCAGCCTGTCCCTGTCTGTCCCTGCCTGTCTAACTGCCTCAGCTACACAGCGTTCTGTCTGTCACGAATGCAATAAAGAAATGAGGAAAAGCAAGATGGCCGCCGTTAAATACCGCTGTGTGACGTCACCGGGCTTGCTGGCTGCTGATAGGCTGCATGTGACTGCCCCAGCTTGCACTGGCGCGGGATAGATGTCCAGACATGTCCCGTCCGCCATCTTAGAATGCCTGTAAATGTAAATGAATGGATGTTAAAGGAAAACTTCGAGTGATCGAATCGCGGGGAAATTCGGATTCGATCCGATTCGAATTTTTCCTGAAATTCGGATCGAATCCGGGTTCGTCCGGATCGATTCGCTCATCCCTAATTACAGCCATTGTAAAATGGTGGATGCACATGTCTGGACATATCCCCTGGGGCAAGTTATCATGGGAAGGTCACATGCAGCCTATCAGCAGCCAGGAAGCCCGGTGACGTCGCAGTGCTGGATAAACGGCGGCCATCTTGCTTGTGCGCATTTCAGCCTTGCATTGCAGACAGAAGGGAGGTTGCTGCAGACAGGGAGAGACTTACAGACAAGCAGGGAGAGTCAGGGAGACCCACAGAGACCCACACAGTGCCAGGGAGAGCCAGGGAAAGATAAGGAAAGATAGGGAAAAATCGGGACCGATCCAGGTAGGGACAGCAGAGAAAGTGACAGGGAAACTTTTTTTTTATTTTCACTTCACTTCATTTGCCATATCAGTTTTAAATTGCCAACTCCAGTGTCTCTTTCAAGCTATGTTTTGGCTCCTGCTGCTGCTGCTGCCAAATGCAGTGTGTCTTTAGGCCAATTTTTGGGCTCCTGCTGCCAACTCCAGTGTCTCTTTCAAGCTATGTTTGGGCTGCTGCTGCTGACGCTGCTGCTTGCAACTCCAGGGTGTCATTCAGCCAATTTTTGGGCTCCTGCTGCCAACTCCATTGTCTCTTTCAAGCTATGTTTGGGCTCCTGCTGCTGCTTGCAACTCCAGGGTGTCATTCAGACAATGTTTGGGCTCCTGCTGCCAACTCCAGTGTCTCTTTCAAGCTATGTTTGGGCTCCTGTTGCTGCTGCTTGCAACTCCAGGGTGTCATTCAGCCAATTTTTGGGCTCCTGCTGCCAACTCCAGTGTCTCTTTCAAGCTATGTTTTGGCTGCTGCTGCTGCTGCTGCTTGCAACTCCAGGGTGTCATTCAGCCAATTGTTGGGCTCCTGCTGCCAACTCCAGTGTCTCTTTCAAGCTATGTTTGGGCTCCTGTTGCTGCTGCATGCAACTCCAGGGTGTCATTCAGCCAATTTTTGGGCTCCTGCTGCCAACTCCAGTGTCTCTTTCAAGCTATGTTTGGGCTCCTGTTGCTGCTGCTTGCAACTCCAGGGTGTCATTCAGACAATGTTTGGGCTCCTGCTGCCAACTCCAGTGTCTCTTTCAAGCTATGTTTGGGCTGCTGCTGCTGCTGCTTGCAACTCCAGGGTGTCATTCAGCCAATTTTTGGGCTCCTGCTGCCAACTCCAGTGTGTCTTTCAAGCTAGGTTTGGGCTGCTGCTGCTGCTGCTTGCAACTCCAGGGTGTCATTCAGACAATGTTTGGGCTCCTGCTGCCAACTCCAGTGTCTCTTTCAAGCTATGTTTGGGCTCCTGTTGCTGCTGCTTGCAACTCCAGGGTGTCATTCAGACAATGTTTGGGCTCCTGCTGCCAACTCCAGTGTCTCTTTCAAGCTATGTTTGGGCTGCTGCTGCTGCTGCTTGCAACTCCAGGGTGTCATTCAGCCAATTTTTGGGCTCCTGCTGCCAACTCCAGTGTGTCTTTCAAGCTAGGTTTGGGCTGCTGCTGCTGCTGCTTGCAACTCCAGGGTGTCATTCAGACAATGTTTGGGCTCCTGCTGCCAACTCCAGTGTCTCTTTCAAGCTATGTTTGGGCTCCTGCTGCTGCTGCTGCTTGCAACTCCAGTGTGTCATTCAGCCAATTTTTGGGCTCCTGCTGCCAACTCCAGTGTCTCTTTCAAGCTATGTTTGGGCTGCTGCTGCTGCTGCTTGCAACTCCAGGGTGTCATTCAGCCAATTTTTGGGCTCCTGCTGCCAACTCCAGTGTCTCTTTCAAGCTATGTTTGGGCTCCTGCTGCTGCTGCTTGCAACTCCAGGGTGTCATTCAGCCAATTTTCGGGCTCCTGCTGCCAACTCCAGTGTCTCTTTCAAGCTATGCTTGGCCTCCTGCTGCTGCTGCTTGCAACTCCAGGGTGTCATTCAGCCAATTTTTGGGCTCCTGCTGCCAACTCCAGTGTCTCTTTCAAGCTATGTTTGGGCTCCTGCTGCTGCTGCTTGCAACTCCAGGGTGTCATTCAGCCAATTTTTGGGCTCCTGCTGCCAACTCCAGTGTCTCTTTCAAGCTATGTTTGGGCTGCTGCTGCTGCTGCTTGCAACTCCAGGGTGTCATTCAGCCAATTTTTGGGCTCCTGCTGCCAGCTCCAGTGTCTCTTTCAAGCTATGTTTGGGCTGCTGCTGCTGCTGCTTGTGACTCCAGGGTGTCATTCAGCCAATTTTTGGGCTCCTGCTGCCAACTCCAGTGTCTCTTTCAAGCTATGATTGGGCTGCTGGTGCTGCTGCTGCTGCTTGCAACTCCATGGTGTCATTCAGACAATTTTTGGGCTCCTGCTGCCAACTCCAGTGTGTCTTTCAAGCTAGGTTTGGGCTCGTGCTGCTGCTGCTTGCAACTCCAGGGTGTCATTCAGCCAATTTTTGGGCTCCTGCTGCCAACTCCAGTGTCTCTTTCAAGCTAGGTTTGGGGTGTCCAGGGTGTCATTCAGCCAATTTTTGGGCTCCTGCTGCCAACTCCAGTATGTCTTTCAAGCTAGGTTTGGGCTGCTGCTTGCAACTCCAGGGTGTCAATCAGACAATTTTTGTGCTCCTGCTGCCAACTCCAGTGTCTCTTTCAAGCTATGTGTGGGTTCCTGCTGCTGCTGCTGCTTGCAACTCCAGGGTGTCATTCAGCCAATTTTTGGGCTCCTGCTGCCAACTCCATTGTCTCTTTCAAGCTATGTTTGGGCTGCTGCTGCTGCTGCTGCTGCTGCTGCTGCTGCTTGCAACTCCAGGGTGTCATTCAGCCAATTTTTGGGCTCCTGCTGCCAACTCCAGTGTGTCTTTCAAGCTAGGTTTGGGCTGCTGCTGCTGCTGCTTGCAACTCCAGGGTGTCATTCAGACAATGTTTGGGCTCCTGCTGCCAACTCCAGTGTCTCTTTCAAGCTATGTTTGGGCTCCTGCTGCTGCTGCTTGCAACTCCAGTGTGTCATTCAGCCAATTTTTGGGCTCCTGCTGCCAACTCCAGTGTCTCTTTCAAGCTATGTTTGGGCTGCTGCTGCTGCTGCTTGCAACTCCAGGGTGTCATTCAGCCAATTTTTGGGCTCCTGCTGCCAACTCCAGTGTCTCTTTCAAGCTATGTTTGGGCTCCTGCTGCTGCTGCTTGCAACTCCAGGGTGTCATTCAGCCAATTTTCGGGCTCCTGCTGCCAACTCCAGTGTCTCTTTCAAGCTATGCTTGGCCTCCTGCTGCTGCTGCTGCCAACTGCAGTGTGCCTTTAGGCCAATTTTTGGGCTCCTGCTGCCAACTACAGTGTCTCTTTCAAGCTATGTTTGGGCTCCTGCTGCTGCTGCTGCTTGCAACTCCAGGGTGTCATTCAGCCAATTTTTGGGCTCCTGCTGCCAACTCCAGTGTCTCTTTCAAGCTATGTTTGGGCTGCTGCTGCTTGCAAATCCAGGGTGTCATTCAGACAATGTTTGGGCTCCTGCTGCCAACTCCAGTGTCTCTTTCAAGCTATGTTTGGGCTCCTGTTGCTGCTGCTTGCAACTCCAGGGTGTCATTCAGCCAATTTTTGGGCTCCTGCTGCCAACTCCAGTGTCTCTTTCAAGCTATGTTTTGGCTGCTGCTGCTGCTGCTTGCAACTCCAGGGTGTCATTCAGCCAATTGTTGGGCTCCTGCTGCCAACTCCAGTGTCTCTTTCAAGCTATGTTTGGGCTCCTGTTGCTGCTGCATGCAACTCCAGGGTGTCATTCAGCCAATTTTTGGGCTCCTGCTGCCAACTCCAGTGTCTCTTTCAAGCTATGTTTGGGCTCCTGTTGCTGCTGCTTGCAACTCCAGGGTGTCATTCAGACAATGTTTGGGCTCCTGCTGCCAACTCCAGTGTCTCTTTCAAGCTATGTTTGGGCTCCTGCCGCTGCTGCTTGCAACTCCAGGGTGTCATTCAGCCAATTTTTGGGCTCCTGCTGCCAACTCCAGTGTCTCTTTCAAGCTATGTTTGGGCTGCTGCTGCTGCTGCTTGCAACTCCAGGGTGTCATTCAGCCAATTTTTGGGCTCCTGCTGCCGACTCCAGTGTGTCTTTCAAGCTAGGTTTGGGCTGCTGCTGCTGCTGCTTGCAACTCCAGGGTGTCATTCAGACAATGTTTGGGCTCCTGCTGCCAACTACAGTGTCTCTTTCAAGCTATGTTTGGGCTCCTGCTGCTGCTGCTGCTTGCAACTCCAGTGTGTCATTCAGCCAATTTTTGGGCTCCTGCTGCCAACTCCAGTGTCTCTTTCAAGCTATGTTTGGGCTGCTGCTGCTGCTGCTTGCAACTCCAGGGTGTCATTCAGCCAATTTTTGGGCTCCTGCTGCCAACTCCAGTGTCTCTTTCAAGCTATGTTTGGGCTCCTGCTGCTGCTGCTTGCAACTCCAGGGTGTCATTCAGCCAATTTTCGGGCTCCTGCTGCCAACTCCAGTGTCTCTTTCAAGCTATGCTTGGCCTCCTGCTTCTGCTGCTGCCAACTGCAGTGTGCCTTTAGGCCAATTTTTGGGCTCCTGCTGCCAACTACAGTGTCTCTTTCAAGCTATGTTTGGGCTCCTGCTGCTGCTGCTTGCAACTCCAGGGTGTCATTCAGCCAATTTTTGGGCTCCTGCTGCCAACTCCAGTGTCTCTTTCAAGCTATGTTTGGGCTGCTGCTGCTGCTGCTGCTGCTTGCAACTCCAGGGTGTCATTCAGACAATGTTTGGGCTCCTGCTGCCAACTCCAGTGTCTCTTTCAAGCTATGTTTGGGCTCCTGTTGCTGCTGCTTGCAACTCCAGTGTGTCATTCAGCCAATTTTTGGGTTCCTGCTGCCAACTCCAGTGTCTCTTTCAAGCTATGTTTGGGCTCCTGCTGCTGCTGCTTGCAACTCCAGGGTGTCATTCAGCCAATTGTTGGGCTCCTGCTGCCAACTCCAGTGTCCCTTTCAAGCTATGTCGGGCTCCTGCTGCTGCTGCTTGCAACTCCAGGGTGTCATTCAGCCAATTTTTGGGTTCCTGCTGCCAACTCCAGTGTCTCTTTCAAGCTATGTTTGGGCTCCTGCTGCTGCTGCTTCTGCTGCTGCTTGCAACTCCAGGGTGTCATTCAGACAATTTTTGGGCTCCTGCTGCCAACTCCAGTGTCTCTTTCAAGCTATGTTTGGGCTCCTGCTGCTGCTGCCAACTGCAGTGTGTCTTTAGGCCAATTTTTGGGCTCCTGTTGCCAACTCCAGTGTCTCTTTCAAGCTATGTTTGGGCTCCTGCTGCTGCTGCTTGCAACTCCAGGGTGTCATTCAGCCAATTTTTGGGCTCCTGCTGCCAGCTCCAGTGTCTCTTTCAAGCTATGTTTGGGCTGCTGCTGCTGCTTGTAACTCCAGGGTGTCATTCAGCCAATTTTTGGGCTCCTGCTGCCAACTCCAGTGTCTCTTTCAAGCTATGATTGGGCTGCTGGTGCTGCTGCTGCTGCTGCTTGCAACTCCATGGTGTCATTCAGACAATTTTTGGGCTCCTGCTGCCAACTCCAGTGTGTCTTTCAAGCTAGGTTTGGGCTCGTGCTGCTGCTGCTTGCAACTCCAGGGTGTCATTCAGCCAATTTTTGGGCTCCTGCTGCCAACTCCAGTGTCTCTTTCAAGCTAGGTTTGGGGTGTCCAGGGTGTCATTCAGCCAATTTTTGGGCTCCTGCTGCCAACTCCAGTATGTCTTTCAAGCTAGGTTTGGGCTGCTGCTTGCAACTCCAGGGTGTCATTCAGACAATTTTTGGGCTCCTGCTGCCAACTCCAGTGTCTCTTTCAAGCTATGTGTGGGTTCCTGCTGCTGCTTGCAACTCCAGGGTGTCATTCAGCCAATTTTTGGGCTCCTGCTGCCAACTCCATTGTCTCTTTCAAGCTATGCTTGGGCTGCTGCTGCTGCTTGCAGCTCCAGGGTGTCATTCAGCCAATTTTTGGGCTCCTGCTGCCAACTCCAGTGTCTCTTTCAAGCTATGATTGGGCTCCTGCTGCTGCTGCTTGCAACTCCAGGGTGTCATTCAGCCACTTTTTGGGCTCCTGCTGCTCCTGCTGCCAACTCCAGGATGTCTTTCAGCCAATATTTGGGCTCCTGCTGCTGCCAGCTCCAGGGTGTATTTTTCAGGCAATATAGGGGCCCCTCATAATGATGCCACCTCAACTCTCTGCAGTTGTGTCGCTCTGCGATTCTAATAGCGATGCCTCTGATCTGCATGTCCTAATTATTTACAGTATTATTTCACTAACCCAGTACACATCCTATGCGTGTTACAGCAAGGCAGAATGGTTTACATCCCTATTGAGGCTCTAGGAAGCTCAGAAATAGCCATTTTTAATAGCGATTCGTCGCAAATAAATTCGGAACGAAACAAATTTTGTCGGAAATTTCGGTGAATCAGCCGAATTGAATTTTTCAAAAGTTCGCTCATCTCTAGTTTTCACCCCCCTGAGTTTACATCCTTTGAGCTAATAAGTCCTGGGGGCAACCGTGTCTGGTGAGGCATTTAAAGCGTCCCAGCAAACGGGGGCTTGGTAAAAGGTGAATCTAGCTGCAGAGATTGGGGGTTGTAAACTCACAAAGAAGATGGGTGTGCCTGGGGTTTGACAAGCCGTAGCAAGTCGGTACATTAGGCTGTGTAGTAAGGATGGCCAATCAGGAGCCAGGGGAGGGGAAGATTTGCAGAGCACGGAAGCCTTGAACAGCTCCGCCTGTCGTAGCCCTTGGTGAGGAACATAGACACGAAAGAGATAACGTAATCAAAACTCAAGAATTTAAAACTAGATAACATTAAAACCAATTGGGGACAAGAATGGAGAACATAATTTTAACAATACCCTACAAGAATAGTGGGAGGCTGTTACTATTTACTATTACTCTTATTACTAGTATTATTGTTACTACTATACTGATGCATATAGGTGGCCACTGAATTTATAAGCTGCCAGCCTCCAGCAATGCTGCAAATCATTGTGACCTCACTGTTACTAGTCAAAGCTTTTTACTAGTGATGAGCTGAAGCAGGGACAATCCGGTTTGGAAGCCCTCCGGTCCCATAATCCCCAGTACTCGCCATTCATACTCCTGAATGTTGGATATGATAGCTCCAGCCATGACAACGTCTGAGCTTGGACCCATTACCAGTTCACAAACAGTTAATGTTTAAAATAAAATACAGTTTTAAAAGAAAGAACTGATGCAGAGTCTTCCTTCATCTGTACCCCGCCGGTGGTGACCACTCTGTAGGTTCACCAGGTACGAGGCTCCCTGCTGGTCTGCTGATGGCGTATAGTTGCTGTTGCAAACACCCCGTCAGCATGTAATGTCCAATGATGTCATTAGTCACATGGGTGGAATTCCACAGAAACTCATCCGTTATGGTATAAAAGTCTCCTTGCTCGCCAGGGTTAAACTGACTGTTTAACCCTGGACCAGGACCTGAGTCAGCACCCGGCAAGGCTGTGCAGCTGTCGGGGACCCCTGGCCTCAAGGGAGGCCCACTGACAGGACCGGCCTTTGGAGTGTGTGGCGGCACTTGACCGGCGGCGGAGTGGGAGTGGCGGCAGCTTCTTTACCCCGCTGGAAAGGGACAACCATATGCAGCAATAAGGTTCCGTTGCTGCTTCTGCTGTCCCCACCAGGGAGAATGGACGGGGCCTCAGCACCATGTGACAGACACGTCGGCGGGCTGCGGGTGATCAAACAGCAGGCAGCAAGCGGCAACAAGGAGCCCGGAGTGCTTGCCGGGAGGGAAAGCACTGTAGAGGTATGTTTTTTTTTTAAAGAAGGTTTCTTTTTCTTTTCTTTTGAACCTTAGGGGGCATCCAGATTTGGGCCATCCCTCAGTGATGTGATGTGACTCTTCATCAAAAAGGGGCCCACTAAAACCATGCCGCCCAAGGGCCCACATAAATCTGGAGCCGGCCCTGCCCTGGACCATCCCTTTAAGTACATAGTAAGTCCATATTAACTGCTTAACAGATCCAACAACAGTAATACTGGTCAACGACACAACTAATTCTTTCATGCTCCCCTACAATTGACCTTTTAATGGAGACTTTGTGTTCACCGTAATAGCAGGCAGAATACTTTTTTTCACTTTTTTATAATGCAACAGACCTTTAAAATTGATTCGTCCAAGGCTAAAATGCAATGCTTTGTCGAATACAATGCTCAGCGTTGCCGCGCGCCCCTCGCTCAGAAACTTTATCAGAGTAATGGACAGTGTGAAGCACCTCTCCTGCAGTGCCGGCGATTTGTACCATATGATAATGTCGCCCATGATATTCTAATAACCGCCGCACAATAGCCATAATCCTACTTTCAAATAAGCGTGGAAAGAGGCATTCAATAGCAGGAAAATGAAAGGCTGTCTGTACATATCCGGGAACAAAGGGAAGAGGAGGAAGCGATCTTCTTCTCTTCATCAATAATCGAGGGTCGCAGTAGTAAACGCGTATAATCAAATTGACTGGCAGCCAATTACCTTGGCAGAATCCTCACCTCTCATCTGCCGAAGACAAATGGCGCTCTTCAATGCACTTTCTGAATCAGCACCCCCACTGCATGTGGTTCAAATATCTATTTTATTTTTATTTCCTTCAGAAAATACATTGTATCAGTTTTTCTTATTGTGTAGAAGGGAGGATGGTAATTTGGAATTCCAAACTGGTTTAAAGGCAAAAAACTCTACATCAGGGGTGTCAAGCTCATTTTCACCGAGGGACACTTTAGCATTAAGGTCGTCTTCAGGGACAGTTAGTAACAAACGCAAAAACTAAATGCATTCAAATCCATTCAAATGTATGGTAACAGACTGATTTTGCCCAGAACTGATGCAGAATTCTATTACCCAGAACTGATACAGAATTCTTTTGCCAAGGACAGATGCAGAATTATTCTGCCCAGGACTGATGCAGAATTATTTTGCCCAGGATTGATGCAGAATTCTTTTGCCCAGGACTGATGCAGAATTCTTTTGCCCATGACTGATGTGGAATTATTTTGCCCTGGACTGATGCAGAATTATTTTGCTCAGGACTCATACAGAATGATTTTGCCTAGGACTGATGCAGAATTATTTTGCCCAGGACTGATACAAAATAATTTTGCCCACGACTGATGCAGAATAATTTTGCCCAGGACTGAGACAGAATTCTTATGCCTAGGTCGCCTTCAAACACAAAAATGAAATGAAAACACAACCATTCAAATGTATGGTAACAGACTGATGCATAATTATTGTTCCCATGACTAATGCAGAACTATTTTGCCCAAGACTGATGCATAATTATTGTGCCCAAGACTGATGCAGAATTATTTTGCCCAGGACTGATGCATAATTATTTTGCCCAGGACAAATGCATAATTATTTTGCCCAGGACTGATGCAAAATGATTTTGCCCAGGGCTGATGCATAATTATTTTGCCAAGGACAGATGCAGAATTATATTGCCAAGTACTGACAGCATTATTTTGCCCAGGACTGATGCAGAATTCTTATGCCTAGGTCACCTTCAAAGGTCAGTTAATAACAAACACAAAAACTAAATGCAAACACAACCATTTAAATGTATTGTAACAGACTGATGCAGAACCATTTTGCCCAAGACTGATGCAGAATTATTTTGCCCAGGACTGATGCAAAATTATTTTGCCCAAAACAGATGCAGTGTTCGAGGAGGGTTTAAAAAGTGAATATATCCATTTCCTGTTCTATACCCTAAGTGAGGAGTATTGTCATGGGCTTTTTTGGTCCGCTTTAAAGGCAAAAACTCTACACCAGGGGTGTCAAATTCATTTTCACCGTGGGACACTTTAGCATTATGGTCGCCTTCAAAGGGACAGTTAATAACAAACGCAAAAACTAAATGCAAACACATCCGTTCAAATGTATGGTAAGAGACTGATTTTGCCCAGAACCGATTCACAATTGTTTTGCCCAGGACAGATGCAGAATTCTATTGCCCAGGACAGATTCAGAATTCAATTGCCCAGGACTGATGCATAATTCTTTTGCCCAGGACTAATTCAGAATTCTGTTGCCCAGGACAGATGCATAATTCTATTGCCCAGGACTGATGCATAATTATTTTGCCCAGGACAGATGCAGAATTCTGTGCCCGGAACTGATCGAGAATCAATTTGCCCAGGACAGATGCAGAATTATATTGCCCAGGATTGATGCAGAATTATTTTGCCCAGGACTGATGCAGAATTATTTTGCCCAGGACTGATGCAGAATTATTTTGCCCAGGACTGATGCATAATTATATTGCCCAGGACTGATGCACAATTCTGTTGCCCATGACAGATGCATAATTATTTTGCCCAGGACTGATGCATAATTATATTGCCCAGGACAGATGCAGAATTCTATTTCCAGGACTGACACATAATTATTTTGCTCAGGGCTGATGCAGAATTGTTTTGCCCAGGACAGATGCAGAATTATTTTGCCCAGGACTGATGCAAAATGATTTTTCCCAGGACTGATGCATAATTATTTTGCCCAGGACTGATGCAGAGTTATTTTGCTCAGGACTGATGAATAATTCCTTTGCCCAGGACAGATGCAGATTTCGATTGTCCAGGACTGACACAGAATTATTTTGCTCAGGACTGATGCAGAATTATTTTGCCCAGGACAGATGCAGAATTCTTTTGCCCAGGACGGATGCTAAATGATTTCGCCCAGGACCGAATAATAATTATTTTGCCCAGGACTGATGCAGAATTATTTTGCCTAGGACAGATGCAGAATTATATTGCCCAGGACTGATGCAGGATTATTTTTCCCAGGACTGATGCAGAATTATTTTTCCCAGGACAGATGCAGAATTATTTTGCTCAGGACTGATGCAGAACTATTTTACCAAGGGTTGATGCAGACTTATTTTGCCCAGAACAGATGCAGAATTCTTTTGCCCAGGACTGATGCAGAATTAATTTGCCCAGGACAGATTGCAAAAAGATTTTGCACAGGACTGATGCTTAATTCTTTTACCCAGGACAGATGCAGAATTATTTTGCCCAGGACAGATGCAGAATTATATTGCCCAGGACTGATGCAGGATTATTTTTCCCAGGACTGATGCAGAATTATTTTTCCCAGGATTGATGCAGACTTATTTTGCCCAGGACTGATGCAGAACTATTTTACCAAGGGTTGATGCAGACTTATTTTGCCCAGAACAGATGCAGAATTCTTTTGCCCAGGACTGATGCAGAATTAATTTGCCCAGGACAGATTGCAAAAAGATTTTGCACAGGACTGATGCTTAATTCTTTTACCCAGGACAGATGCAGAATTCTATTGCCCAGGAAAGATGCTGAATTATTTTGCCCAGGACAGATGCAGAATTCTATTGCCCAGGACTGATGCAGAACTCTTTTGCCCAGGATTGACGCAGAATTATTTTGCCCAGGACTGATGCAAACTTATTTTGAACAGGACTGATGCAGAATTTGTTTGCCCAGGACTGATGCATAATTACTTTGCCCAGGGCAGATGCAGAATTCTGTTGCCCAGGATTGATGCAGAATTATTTTGCCCAGGACTGATGCAGACTTTTTTTGAACAGGGCTGATGCATATTTACTTTGCACAGGATAGATGCAGAATTCTGTTGCCCAGGACTGATGCAGAATAATTTTGCCCAGGATTGATGCAGAATTATTTTGCTCAGGACTGATGCAGAATAGTTTTGCCTGGACAGATGCAGAATTCTATTGCCCAGGACTGATGCATAATTCTTTTGCCCAGGACAGATGCAGAATTCTATTGCCCAGGACTGCAGCATAATTATTTTGCCCAGGACTGATGCATATTTACTTTGCCCAGGACAAATGCAGAATTCTGTTGCCCAGGATTGATGCAGAATTATTTTGCTCAGGACTGATGCAGAATTGTTTAGCCTGGACAGATGCATAATTCTATTGCCCAGGACTGATGCATAATTTTTTTGCCCAGGACAGATGCAGAATTCTATTGCCCAGGGCTGATGCTGAATTACTTTGCCCAGGACTGATGCTGAACTATTTTTCCCAGGATTTATGCAGAACTGATGCAGACTTATTTTGAACAGGGCTGATGCAGAATTCTTTTTCCCAGGACTGATGCAAAATTCTTCTGCCCAGGACTGATGCAGAATTACTTTGCCAAGGACAGATTCAGAATTATTTTGCCCAGGACAGATGCAGAATTATTTTTACAAGGACAGCAATACAATCACTTTTTCCCAGCTCACCTGTCAAATGCTAACAACCCCTGAATCAGATGTAACACCCTCTGCTGTGGCAGTTAGTTGGGTTGGTTAAGGCCCCCTCCTCGTGTAGTGAGAGCTGGTTGCACAGAATACAGAATACACAGAATACTACTCTCTTCTCTCTGCAAAACGTTTAAAATGCGGGCACCAGCTATTTTTATAGGCACCACATGAGGTGGTACTGTGCTCCACAGTGGAGTGCAGTGTACCAGAACATCAGTTGACAGCATCTACACAGAAGCAAGGACATGCTGCTGGTGTCAGAAGTAGAGATGAGCGAATCGATTCGGACGAACCCGAATTCGTTCCGAATTTCAGGAAAAATTCGATTCTGAACGAATCCGAATTTCCCCGCGATTCGATCAATCGAAGTTTTCCTTTAAACTCCATTTATTTCATTTACAGCCATTGTTAAATGGTGGATGCACATGTCTGGACATATCCCCTGGGCAAGTTATCATGGGAAGGTCACATGCAGCCTATCAGCAGCCAGGAAGCCCGGTGACGTCACAGTGCTATAAAAACGGCGGCCATCTTGCTTGTGCGCATTTCAGCCTTGCATTGCAGACAGAACGGAGGTTGCTGCAGACAGGGAGAGACTTACAGACAGGCAGGGATAGTCAGGGAGACCCACAGAGACCCACACTGTGTCAGGGAGAGCCAGGGAAAGATAGGGAAAATCGAGAACGATCCAGGCAGGGACAGCAGAGAAAGTGACAGGGAAACTTTTATTTTCACTTCACTTAATTTGCCAGATCAATTTTAAATTGCTTTTTTTTGTGCTGTAAATAGTCCTGGCCACTGTATATCCCATCTTGGCAGTGGCATATTTAAAGTGGACCAAAACCCAGGATTTTGACTAACCTGGGTTTTGGTACTTTCCCCGTGGGCACCCCGATATGGCGGCCGCATCCTTCGCTTCTCTCTAGCAGTGCGCATGCCCGCGCCAGGCTTTTGTGAAAGGCCGGCGCGGGCATGCTCCCTGTCAGACGGAGGCAGAGGATGCGGCTGTCAGAGCCGCTGCTCTTAGATGCGCCGTGCGACCAGGAAGAGGTGAGTCCGTTCGGGTGTCCTGGGGGGTTTTACACAGCGGGGCACCCCTGATCGAGGTGCCCCCGGGGAAAGGACCAAAACCCAGGATAGTCAAAACGTTTGACTATCCTGGGTTTTGGTCCACTTTAATGTTACACACAAGCATTTCTTATAACTTTTAATTTTTCTTGTATGCTGTAAAAACCCCAGCCCACATGGGCATACTATTTCAGCACATTTGACCCTATCTGTTATACTAAATCAGCTTCTAAAGGCTCTGTTGTATTAATATATTGCATTTTGAATTGGTTTTGTGCGTCCTGTGAAAGCACCAGGCCACAGGGTATTCCAAACCGGTACATTTCACCCTATCTGTCATACTAAAGCAGCTTCTACAGGCTCTGTTTCATTAATATATTGCATTTTGAATTGTTTTTTTGCTTCCTGTAAAAGCACCAGGCCGCAGGGTATCCCAAACTAGCACATTTCACCCTATCTGTTATACTAAAGCAGCTTCTACAGGCTCTGTTTTATTAATATATTGCATTTTGAATTGGTTTTGTGCGTCCTGTAAAAACACCAGGCCGCAGGGTATCCCAAACCAGCACATTTCACCCTATCTGTTATACTAAAGCAGCTTCTACAGGCTCTGTTTTATTAATATATTGCATTTTGAATTGGTTTTGTGCGTCCTGTAAAAACACCAGGCCGCAGGGTATCCCAAAACAGCACATTTCACCCTATCTGTTATACTAAATCAGCTTCTACAGGCTCTGTTTTATTAATATATTGCATTTTGAATTGGTTTTGTGCGTCCTGTAAAAACATCAGGCCGCAGAGTATCCCAAACCAGCACATTTCACCCTATCTGTTATACTAAAGCAATTCTACAGGCTCTGTTTTATTAATATATTGCATTTTGAATTGGTTTTGTGCGTCCTGTAAAAACACCAGGCCGCAGGGTATCCCAATCCGGCACATTTTACCCTAACTGTTATACTAAAGCAGCTTCTACAGGCTCTGTTTTATTAATATATTGCATTTTGAATTACTTTTGTGCATCCTGTAAAAACACCAGGCAACAGGGTATCCCAAGCCAGCACATTTCACCCTATCTGTTATACTAAAGCAGCTTCTACAGGCTCTGTTTTATTAATATATTGCATTTTGAATTTTTTTTTTGCGTCCTGTAAAAACATCAGGCCGCAGGGTATCCCAAACCAGCACATTTCACCCTATCTGTTATACTAAAGCAATTCTACAGCCTCTGTTTTATTAATATATTGCATTTTGAAATGGTTTTGTGCATCCTATAAAAACACCAGGCCGCAGGGTATCCCAAACCAGCACATTTCACCCTATCTGTTATACTAAATCAGCTTCTACAGGCTCTGTTTTATTAATATATTGCATTTTGAATTACTTTTGTGCGTCCTGTAAAAACACCAGGCAACAGGGTATCCCAAACCAGAACATTTCACCCTATCTGTTATACTAAAGCAATTCTACAGGCTCTGTTTTATTAATATATTGCATTTTGAATTGGTTTTGTGCGTCCTATAAAAACACCAGGCCGCCGGGTATCCCAATCCGGCACATTTCACCCTATCTGTTATACTAAAGCAGCTTCTACAGGCTCTGTTTTATTAATATATTGCATTTTGAATTGTTTTTTGCGTCTTGTAAAAACACCAGGCCGCAGAGTATCCCAAACTAGCACATTTCACCCTATCTGTTATTCTAAAGCAATTCTACAGACTCTGTTTTATTAATATATTGCATTTTGAATTGAGTTTTTTGCGTCCTGTAAAAGCACCATGCCACAGGGTATCCCCAACTGGCACATTTCACCCTATCTGTTATACTAAAGCATCTTCTACAGGCTCTGTTTTATTAATATATTGCATTTTGAATTGGTTTTGTGCGTCCTGTAAAAACACCAGGCCGCAGGGTATCCCAAACCAGCACATTTCACCCTATCTGTTATACTAAATCAGCTTCTACAGACTCTGTTTTATTAATATATTGCATTTTGAATTGGTTTTTTGCGTCCTGTAAAAGCACCAGGCCACAGGGTATCCCCAACCGGCACATTTCACCCTATCTGTTATACTAAAGCAGCTTCTACAGGCTCTGTTTTATTAATATATTGCATTTTTAATTGGTCTTGTGCGTCCTGTAAAAACACCAGGCCGCAGGGTATCCCAAACCAGCACATTTCACCCTATCTGTTATACTAAATCAGCTTCTACAGGCTCTGTTTTCTTAATATATTGCATTTTGAATTGTTTTTTTGCGTCCTGTAAAAGCACCAGGCCACAGGGTATCCCCAACCGGCACATTTCACCCTATCTGTTTTACTAAAGCAGCTTCTACAGGCTCTGTTTTATTAATATATTGCATTTTGAATTGGTCTTGTGCGTCCTGTAAAAACACCAGGCCGCAGGGTATCCCAAACCAGCACATTTCACCCTATCTGTTATACTAAATCAGCTTCTACAGGCTCTGTTTTATTAATATTTTGCATTTTGAATTGGTTTTGTGCGTCCTGTAAAAACACCAGGCCGCAGGGTATCCCAAACCGGCACATTTCACCCTATCTGTTATACTAAATCAGCTTCTAAAGGCTCTGTTTTATTAATATATTGCATTTTGAATTGTTTGTTTGCGTCCTGTAAAAACATCAGGCCGCAAGGTATCCCAAACCAGCACATTTCACCCTATCTGTTATACTATAGCAGCTTCTACAGGCTCTGTTTTATTAATATATTGCATTTTTAAATGGTTTTGTGCGTCCTATAAAAACACCAGGCCGCAGGGTATCCCAAACCAGCACATTTCACCCTATCTGTTATACTAAATCAGCTTCTAAAGGCTCTGTTTTATTAATATATTGCATTTTGAATTTTTTTTTTGCGTCCTGTAAAAACATCAGGCCGCAGAGTATCCCAAACCAGCACATTTCACCCTATCTGTTATACTAAAGCAGCTTCTACAGGCTCTGTTTTATTAATATATTGCATTTTGAATTACTTTTGTGCGTCCTGTAAAAACACCAGGCAACAGGGTATCCCAAACCGGCACATTTCACCCTATCTGTTATACTAAAGCAGCTTCTATAGGCTTTGTTTTAATAATATATTGCATTTTTAATTTTTTTTTTTGTGTCCTGTAAAAACACCAGCCCGCAGGGTATCCCATATTGCCAATTTTCATAGTATCTGGTGCAGAGAAGCAGTATCTCACTTTATTTAGCTTCTGCTTTTTAAAGTAAACACATTTGTTTAAGTGCCTATTGTCCGTTTCAAATACATAAAAATGTCAGGCAGACAAGTGCCAGGATGTTCAAAGAGGAGTGGCAGAGGCCAAGATTCAGCAGGCAGAGGTCGCAGCAGACTAGGGGCGAGTGGCAGCAGGAGTCGCGGTGAGAGATCTGATCTGCCAGTATCTGCTAGCGGTCGTGTCTCCACCAGTAGCGCATCTGCCATGGTAGATTGGTTAACGCGGTCATCCACATCATCACAAGTTACATCGGACACCCCCAGTCTAGGGTCGGTAGGTTCCTCTGACACAACCCTGAGTTGGCATGGCACGAGAGCAGTCCCTGTCCTCCCATTGCCTCTGTTCTATGCCGTTCCCTCCCTCAGCGATGTATCCTATGCTTTGGGTGCAGCTCCATTCTTTAGTGAGGAGGACGATCAGATGGAGGACAGTCAGCAGCTACTGCCCAGCCAACAAATAGTGATGTGGCGAGTTTCGTGGGTGTTGCGAGCGTTCCAGCTCCTGCGCCAGACACTGTTGAGGAAACCGAGAACATCAGTGACGTGCAGCCACAACTTGGTGATGATGATGATGATGAAGTCGATCGCACTTGGGAGCCGAGTGCAGAAGGGGCTTCATCCTCATCATCAGGAGATAAGGGGCGCAGGTTGCCCCGGAGTCAGCAGCTGAGGCAGCAAGGTGTTGGCAGCATGGTTGGCAGTCAGCATGGGGGCACAATTGTAAAGCCTTGAGCCAAACGGGGCCGGGGTAGAGCATCTGCTGCATGGCAGGCTACCTTATCGGGAGGTAGTGGAGCAGGGGTTCCTGGAGTTGGCGACAGTAGCAGTGAATCAGTGCGGGCTGTTGGTGGGAAAAGTAGCTACTCGGCAGTGTGGCAATTTTTCCTCAAGCATCCGCAGGAGGGTAACATGGCCACATGCAAGATATGTAGGCAGAAGGTGAAGCGTGGCCAGGGCCCAAATGTTGGCACCACGGCCCTGCGTCAACATATGATGCATCACCATAAAGCGGCCTGGGAGAACTGAGGCTCCGAAGAGGTGGTCCAGGCTGCTTCCTCACCAAGTGGCACGCCTCTCCCAATTTCTGCCAGCAAGGCTACAGCACCTCAGCCGAAGGCAGATGTGCGTCATACCCATCCTCTGTCGCTCCTCCTGATGCTCCTGCTCCTCCTCCTCCTCCTCCAAGTCATGCATCCCGCCAGCAATCCATCAGCGAAGCCATGTCCAAGAGACAGCAGTATGTGCCCACTCATCCTACGGCGCAGAAGCTGAATGTGCTCCTGTCCAAGTTGCTGGTGCTGCAGTTGCTCCCTTTTCAGGTGGTGGACTCTGCACCTTTCAGAGAACTGATGGCTTGTGCCGAGCCGAGGTGGAGAGTCCCAAGCCGTCATTTCTTTGCCAAGAAGGCAGTACCAGCGCTGCACACTTTTGTTGAACAGAAGGTGGGCAAGTCCTTGAGCCTGTCGGTGTGTAGCAAAGTGCATGCCAGCGCCGACGTCTGGAGCTGTAACTACGGTCAGGGACAGTACATGTCGTTTACGGCCCACTGGTTGAATGCGGTCCCTTTGCAGCAGCAACTTGGACAGGTCACGCTGCTTCGGCCTCCGCGCTCCCTGGCCTTTGTGCCTGTGACACCGTCAGACTCGGCCTCCTCATCCTCCGCCATCTCCTCACCCTCCGCTGTAGGCTCAAGTCTCAGTGCCCCTCCAGCCTACCATGTGTGCAGGGCACGGAAGTGCCACGCTGTGCTTCACGTGGTTTGTCTTGACGAATGTCACACAGGGGAGGAACTGCTTAAATTTATTCATCAAGAAATCCAAACATGGCTTACTCCAAGAAAACTGGAAATGGGAACCATGGTTACCGACAATAGGAAGAACATTTTGTCTGCGCTGCGACAAGGAAGGCTGACCCATGCGCCCTGCATGGCTTACGTCTTCAGTCTGGTTGTGAAGCGGTTTCTAAAGTCTTCCCCCCATTTTCAAGACATCCTAACAACTTCAAGGAAACTTTGCATGCATTTCAGCCACTCATACACTGCCAAGCACACCCTTCTTGAGCTACAGCGTCAGAATGGTAGCCCCCAACATAGTCTGATTTGCAATGTTTCCACCCGTTGGAATTCCACCCTGCATATGTTGGACAGACTATACAAACAGAGAAAAGCCATCACGGATTTCTTGATGATCCAAGCGGATAGGGGGACTCCCCTGTGTAACTTCAATGTCAACCAGTGGCAGCTCATACGTGACACCTGCCGTTTGCTCAGGCACTTTGAGGAAGCCGCTTTATTTGTGAGTCGCCAGGATTACGGGATAAACAATGTGATTTCACTGCTTCATGTACTACAGCACATGTTGGAAACCATGGCTGGTCAGGGCACTGGAGACATGGCGTCTACATCTTACGGCCACATGAACCCCGTTGGAGCTGAAATGGAGGAGGAGGAGGAGGAAGAGGAGGAGGAGGGGCACAGTTCACAGTTTAGGCTTGGCGAAATGGCTGGTTTATCTAGTCAAAGGACAGGAGAGGAGGTGCAGGAGCAGCCAGAGGAGCTAGAGGGTTGTGAGGAAGGCGAGACAGAGGACCCAGACACACCGTGGCAGTATGCAGTGGAGATAGAGACAGGTAGTCCCTCTGAGTCACTTGCGCAAATGGCAGGAAGCATGCTAACGTGCTTGCGTAGTGACCTCAGAATTGGACCCTCGCTTCCGGCACAAAATGGGGGCATTTTTTAAACCCGCCGAGATGGAGGACAAACTGACCTACTACAAAGACATTCTACGTAGTCAGTTGGCCGATGACTATCTGCGCCACGGTCCATACTCTCGCAGGTCTGACTCGGGGGGACCTCTGCACTCACCTTCCACTGCCATGGCTGCTGGGGGGGTTGGCAGGAGCAGCAGCAGCAGCAACAGCTCCATCAGCAGCAGCCTCAGTCTTCAGTCGCTAATGAGTAGCTTTCTACACCCACATAGTGAGGCTACTCATGAGCAGCAGGAAGACCTGGAGCAGGACCTCAACCAGCAGGTCATGTCATACTTTGACATGACCATGCCAACACACCTTGAGGATCCGCTGGACTTCTGGGCAGCCAAACTTGGCTTGTGGCCGCAACTAGCAGAGTTTGCCCTGGAAAAGCTGTCCTGCCCGGCCAGTAGAGTGTCATCTGAGCGGGTGTTTAGTGCGGCGGGGGCCATAGTTACGGCGAGGAGAACTCGTCTGTCAACTAAAAATGTGGAGAGACTCACCTTTGTCAAAATGAATCAGGGGTGGATCAGCCAGGATTTCCACCCACCAATGGCTGATGCATGCGACTAGATTCAGCATGGTGCCACGTTTTACACTTTCCAAATGGTGCAAAACATATTTATGTCTTTAGGCCAATTTTTGGGCTCCTGCTGCAGCCAACTTCAAGGTGTGCCTTTCAGCCAATTTTTGGGCTCCTGCTGATGCCATCTTCAGGGTGTGCCTTTCAGCCAATTTTTGGCCTCCTGCTGCCAACTCCAGTGTCTCTTTCAAGCTATGTTTGGGCTCCTGCTGCTGCTTGCAACTCAAGGGTGTGATTCAGCCAATTTTTGGGCTCCTACTGCCAACTCCAGTGTCTCTTTCAAGCTATGTTT
The DNA here is from genome assembly GCA_027917425.1 of Gastrophryne carolinensis. Taxonomy (NCBI): domain Eukaryota; kingdom Metazoa; phylum Chordata; class Amphibia; order Anura; family Microhylidae; genus Gastrophryne; species Gastrophryne carolinensis. Next base: position 507,300,531 of record CM051236.1, on the reverse strand, counting down.
GGGCTCCTGCTGCTGCTGCTTGCAACTCCAGGGTGTGATTCATCCAATTTTGGCCTCCTGCTGCCAACTCCAGTGTCTCTTTAAAGCAATGTTTGGGCTCCTGCTAATGCTTGCAACTCCAGGGTGACATTCAGCCAATTTTTGGGCTCCTGCTGCCAACTCCAGTGTCTCTTTCAAGCTATGTTTGGGCTCCTGCTGCTGCTTGCGACTCCAGAGTGTGATTCATCCAATTTTTGGGCTCCTGCTGTCAACTCCAGTGTTTCTTTCAAGCTATGTTTGGGCTACTGCTGCTGCTGCTTGCAACTCCAGGGTGTGATTCAGTCAATTTTTGGGCTCCTGCTGCCAACTCCAGTGTCTCTTTAAAGCAATGTTTGAGCTCCTGCTGCTGCTTGCAACTCCAGTGTGTCATTCAGCCATTTTTTTGGCTCCTGCTGCCAACTCCAGTGTCTCTTTCAAGCTATGTTTGGCCTCCTGCTGCTGCTGCCAACTGCAGTGTGTCTTTAGGCCAATTTTTGGGTTCCTGCTGCCAACTCCAGTGTCTCTTTCAAGCTATGTTTGGGTTCCTGCTGCTGCTGCTGGCAACTCCAGGGTGTCATTCAGCCAATTTTTGGGCTCCTGCTGCCAACTCCAGTGTATCTTTCAAGCTATGTTTGGGCTCCTGCTGCTGCTGTCTGGGTTCCTGCTGCTGCTGCTGGCAACTCCAGGGTGTCATTCAGCCAATTTTTGGGCTCCTGCTGCCAACTCCAGTGTCTCTTTCAAGCTATGTTTGGGCTCCTGCTGCTGCTGCTTGCAACTCCAGTGTGTCATTCAGCCAATTTTTGGGCTCCTGCTGCCAACTCCAGTGTCTTTTTCAAGCTGTGTTTGGCCTCCTGCTGCTGCTGCTGCCAACTGCGGTGTGTCTTTAGGACAATTTTTGGGTTCCTGCTGCCAACTCCAGTGTCTCTTTCAAGCTATGTTTGGGCTCCTGCTGCTGCTGCTGCTTGCAACTCCAGGGTGTCGTTCAGCCAATTTTTGGGCTCCTGCTGCCAACTCCAGTGTCTCTTTCAAGCTATGTTTGGGCTCCTGCTGCTGCTTGCGACTCCAGGGTGTGATTCATCCAATTTTTGGGCTCCTGCTGCCAACTCCAGTGTCTCTTTCAAGCTATGTTTGGCCTCCTGCTGCTGTTGCTGCCAACTGCAGTGTGTCTTTAGGCCAATTTTTGGGTTCCTGCTGCCAACTGCAGTGTCTCTTTCAAGCTATGTTTGGGTTCCTGCTGCTGCTGCTGCTGGCAACTCCAGGGTGTCATTCAGCCAATTTTTGGGCTCCTGCTGCCAACTCCAGTGTCTTTTTCAAGCTGTGTTTGGCCTCCTGCTGCTGCTGCTGCCAACTGCGGTGTGTCTTTAGGACAATTTTTGGGTTCCTGCTGCCAACTCCAGTGTCTCTTTCAAGCTATGTTCGGGCTCCTGCTGCTGCTGCTTGCAACTCCAGGGTGTCGTTCAGCCAATTTTTGGGCTCCTGCTGCCAACTCCAGTGTCTCTTTCAAGCTATGTTTGGGCTCCTGCTGCTGCTTGCGACTCCAGGGTGTGATTCATCCAATTTTTGGGCTCCTGCTGCCAACTCCAGTGTCTCTTTCAAGCTATGTTTGGGCTGCTGCTGCTGCTGCTTGCAACTCCAGGGTGTGATTCAGCCAATTTTTGGGCTCCTGCTGCCAACTCCAGTGTCTCTTTCAAGCTATGTTTGGCCTCCTGCTGCTGTTGCTGCCAACTGCAGTGTGTCTTTAGGCCAATTTTTGGGTTCCTGCTGCCAACTGCAGTGTCTCTTTCAAGCTATGTTTGGGTTCCTGCTGCTGCTGCTGCTGGCAACTCCAGGGTGTCATTCAGCCAATTTTTGGGCTCCTGCTGCCAACTCCAGTGTCTCTTTCAAGCTATGTTTGGGCTCCTGCTGCTGCTGCTTGCAACTCCAGGGTGTCATTCAGCCAATTTTTGGGCTCTTTCTGCCAACTCCAGTGTCTCTTTCAAGCTTTGTTTGGCCTCCTGCTGCTGCTGCTGCCAACTGCAGTGTGTCTTTAGGGCAATTTTTGGGTTCCTGCCGCCAACTCCAGTGTCTCTTTCAAGCTATGCTTGGGCTCCTGCTGCTGCTGCTTGCAACTCCAGGGTGACATTCAGCCAATATTTGGGTTCCTGCTGCCAACTCCAGTGTCTCTTTCAAGCTATGTTTGGGCTCCTGCTGCTGCTGCTTGCCACTCCAGGGTGTCATTCAGCCAATTTTTGGGCTCCTGCTGCCAACTCCAGTGTCTCTTTCAAGCTATGTTTGGGCTCCTGCTGCTGCATGCAACTCCAGGGTGTCATTCAGCCAATTTTTGGGCTCCTGCTGCCAACTACAGTGTCTCTTTCAAGCTATGTTTGGGCTCCTGCAGCTGCTGCATGCAATTCCAGGATGTCATTCAGACAATTTTTGGACTCCTGCTGCCAACTCCAGTGTGTCTTTCGAGCTATGTTTGGACTGCTGCTGCTTGCGACTCCAGGGTGTCATTCAGCCAATTTTTGGGCTCCTGCTGCCAACTCCAGTGTGTCTTTCAAGCTATGTTTGGGCTGCTGTTGCTGCTGCTTGCAACTCCAGGGTGTCATTCAGACAATTTTTGGGCTCCTGCTGCTGCTGCTTGCAACTCCAGGGTGTCATTCAGCCAATTCTTGGGCTCCTGCTGCCAACTCCAGTGTCTCTTTCAAGCTATGTTTGGCCTCCTGCTGCTGCTTGCAACTCCAGGGTGTCATTCAGCCAATTTTTTGGGCTCCTGCTGCCAACTCCAGTGTCTCTTTCAAGCTATGTTTGGGCTCCTGCTGCTGTTGCTGCTGCTTGCAACTCCAGGGTGTCATTCTGCCATTTTTTGGGCTCCTGCTGCTCCTGCTGCCAACTCCAGGATGTCTTTCAGCCAATATTTGGGCTCCTGCTGCTGCCAGCTCCAGGGTGTGTTTTTCAGGCAATATAGGGGCCCCTCATAGTGATGCCACCTCAACTCTCTGCAATTGTGCCGCTCTGCGATTCTAATAGCGATGCTTCTGATCTGCATGTCACAATTATTTACAGTATTATTTCACTAACCCAGCACGCATCCTATGTGTGTTACAGCAAGGCAGAATGGTTTACAACCCTATTGAGGCTCTATGAAGCTCAGAAATAGCCGTTTTTTAAAAGCGATTCATCGCGAATAAATTCGGACCAAAATTAATTTTGTCGGAAAATTAGGCGAATCAGCCGAATTTTTCAAAAGTTCGCTCATCTCTAGTCAAAAGCCATGGCGTTGCCAGGCTAGTTGGGGCGCTCCTCAACCACCACTGTCTGGTAACTGTCTGAGGGCCACAAAAAAAGGCTTGGAGGGCCGTATCCGGCCCCATGGTAGAGTTTGACCCATGTGCTCTACGCTCATCCATGGTTTGAGATACTGTAAATTCAACTTAAAGCAGCAAAATCTGTCCAGGGGGTGGCAGCATGGCCAGTTGCCTGGATGCTCCAAACAACAAAGAGGGCCCTATGCAAAAAATGCCTAGTATGCTTTCCCTTTGTGGGGTCTTTTGATTGGATGAAGGTAACTTGTGGGTGGGGGGACTTAATAATTGGATGCCACACGGAGTGAAAGTGACTTTGTTTTGGTACAATATTGCATAACATGGACCCCACTGTTAGATTTCTCCCAAGGGCAAATTTTGTCTAACACCCTGTCTAGCCAGCCTAGAAGACTAAAAAACTCCAGCGATGGGCCCTTCCCAATATGGGATTTCATTCTTTATGAACCCCCACTGGTTTCTCCATGTGGAGGCTGATTTACTACTAGCGCCAGGTACGGGCATGTGAGAGTCTTTATAGCGGCACTTAGAGCGACTGCTAGTAGACACTGTAAGCGGGTATCGGGCGCTGTAACCTAGAGTTGCGGTTGCTCTAGTAACCTGGCCGGCATTGATGAATGAGATGTATGTTGGGCGCTCTAACATCAGTACAGCGTTGCAGCGAGTGAGAGGTAGCGCCAGCTCAGTGTGTCCGGCACTCGGCGCTCAACACCATACTTAATAAAATACTAGACACACACAGCGTCGGCGCTCTGAAGCTGGGCGCTGTAGCACAGAGCGCCAGATGCTATATGATCAAAGTCTGTTTTTGAACACATATCCACCAGTAACAAAGCGAAAACACATAAAATTACATTGTTGTAACATTGTGACATTAACACACGCTGTTTAAACACAAGCAAATGAACGGCCATTGAAATGTATGGGAGACCAACACTGAGCGAAAGGTAATACCTGGTGCCCTGGAAGCTAGAGCCCCAGCGCTATACACTGAGCCACCTGTAATAATACATGTGATGCTACATGGCGCTGTTAGAGGCACTCACCAGATTCTCTTTCATAAATTTGGTTTTGTGTACAGCGCCCGGCGTTCACCAGGCGCTGCCTGCCGCTACGAGGCGCTACCTGGCGCTATCCCTTCTTAAATAACCCTCTAAGTTGGCGACATACGACAGTCACACTCTGCAACAATGGATACATAAGACATCATTCATTACCGTAGAGCTTACAATATGTGGGAATATGTAGTTTGCACTCTTTTATGATACTCATTGGACTTTATAGTAGGTAAAACAGCTTATTACACTCTTTTATGGTATGAGGAGGAACAGAAACATAACATGAGGGGGTGCAGGGGGTGCAACCGCACCGGGGCCCAGGAGGTCAGGGGGAGCCCATCTTTGTTGGTCCTGCTCCTTATTCATCATATTTGTGCTCACTTGGCATCATTTAGAGAAAGGAAGAACCACTTGTCTCTGCTGTTTTAGTCTTTAGTTGTCTAGCTGCATCCAACTGAGTTAAAAGACAGAAAAAAGTTTACTATATGAGTTGTAACAGGGCCCCACTTAATCTTCATAGGGGCCCTTCATATTTATTTACGCCATAGAGGAGGAATGTAGGAGAAATAAATATCAATAGAGGGTTGCATCCAGGCATGCTGGAATTTGTAGTTTCCCCTAACCATTTAAATTCCCTAGCTATCCCTGGGCCCCACGCTCGCTTTATACGGCTCAGACAAGCTCTTGGAGGTACAGTAAATAAATCAATAAACAAATAAATTACCTGAATTTAGGCCGGAACAAAAGAATAACTCAAGGCGGCGCGCGGCTGGGAAGATACAATGTAGCGAGTGGTCATGAATTGTAAAGCCCAACGGTGTGATTACCAGGCCGTAATTCTTAATGCAGCTGCACAACAATATAAATGAAAAGCATGCCGTATAATAACCATAAAATATTCATTGCAATTTAATACACGCTCATAATTTAGAAATGAAAAAAAAAATGATTGTGAATTGTGGTGCTTGCAGCTCTGGAGCAAGGCGAGCGGGAGCCCGTCCTCTTCTCTGGGCAGGGTTATGAATACCAGCCAATCAGGGGCTGGCTTATCATTTCTGGGGCCCCGTGGTAATTTGTGTCTGGGGGCCCTAATCAAAGGCAATTTTATTTAGCAAAATACAGTATTAGGAAGAGCAAATGACAGAGAGAAGCAGCTTTTCTCTTTTTTTTTTTTACTTTACAATTGTATTTTATTTAAGCAATATATTTTATACATACACAATAGCCTCGATTCAGAGAGACACAAAAAACTTCCGTTTTAGTTCCGATCTGTGAAATGTTTCCGTTCTCGTATGAGCGTTCGAGCGATTCAATGCATGCATTGAAAACCTTCTGTAAAGTTTCCGTCCGTTCGTACGGCAGATTACGAATTACGCGGATGTCATTTTCCATCCAGACTTTTCCGTTTCATTTCCACATGTTACAACGTAGGCTTTCATTTTTGCCCTTTTCCCATCGTATCCTCCAACGAATCCTTTACGTTTCCTGATAGATTCTGTTTCCATTTTACAAAAAATATTCATCCAGACGGAAATCCTTCCTTACCATCTTGCGCCTGCGCACTACAAACTTAACTCATTAAAGTGCTTGCCTACATATTTGCCACCCTCACTTCTACTACAATGTTTAGCTAAATCACTTAGCACTGTCCTCCATCTTCCCTTTTGGCCCCTTAAAGCTCACCCAAACCACTTAGCACTATCCTGCATCTTCCCTTTTGGAACCTTAAAGCTCACCCCAACCACTTAGCACTATCCTCCATCTGCCCCTTTGGAACCTTAAAGTTCACCCAAACCACTTCTCGGTCATGTGAATATTCATCTTTAAATATTTCTGGGCCCATTAGTTTTGTGTTAATGTATTTTGTAAATGAAATGACACTGTAACATTTTTTTGGGATGCCATCATAAAATATAAAATGTATCAAAATTTTGAAAATTTTACATTTTTACAACTATAAAAAACAAAATACATAGCAATGGCAGGCCACAGAACATTATTCTTCATCTGTGGTCCCCAACGAGTTGCGCAGCTCCTGCATCTCGCCCACCAACTGAAGGACCCTGACACTCAGTTGTGCCACTCTGGCACGTGTGGTCCCAGTTAAAAAACGTAAATTAAAATATTGGTATAACCTTGTTGGGGTCATACTGCAGTGCCCCCCCCTCCCCTTGTATGGTCCAAACACCTAAATCTGGACTTCAAAAGCCAGAGGGCCCTTGCCACCACGGCCCAGGTTTTGCATAGTGCCCGATTAGAGAACCCCTGGCCCGCATTCTGCAGGCAAAGAACGGGCATCAGGAGCAAGGGCGAGTGGCACATCTTGCAGTTCCTGCAACGAAATATAAAATAATTACACAAAGCAAAGGTAACCAACTAAAACAATAACTCCTACAACACATTAAGATTCAAGTTCAACAATCCAAATATAATTCACAAAGGACATAAGTCTAAAATAATTTAGCAATTATATGGATGTGTGGGAAAATAAATGTTTACATGCTAAGGACTAATTAAGGTCAGCATTAAAATGCATCTATAAGGCATACATGAAATGTATTGATTCAGGTGCATTGCTATACAATTTATGGCCTCGGCCATGCTGATACATGCAATGCCTTGGTGCTAAAGGCGCGCAGACTCCTCCACATAGCCACAAAACATGTTCAACAATAGCAATCCGAGCCCTCAAAGGTCTCGTAAGTGGATCGGAAATGAAACGGATTTATAGGGTGGTGATCCGTCGGAAATCAGCTCTCTGAATCAACGGAAGTTTTCTGAAGGAACGGAAAATTTCCGATTTTGTTTGGAAAATGATCCGAACTAACGGAAATGTTCCGATTTGCTTCCGATCATCGGAAGCGCATTCCCGAACGTTCGTGCGAGTAGAAAATGGACGAAAAAAAGCAAAAAAATGACAAACACCCACCAAAACTTTCACAGACAGCTACGGAAGTCCGGACGAATGTGTCTCTGAATCGAGGCTAATATCTTTTATAATCACATCTTCCATGGAAAATTTTCAATTATCTTCACCTTTTTTACTTCATTTATCAGCATCTTTAGTCTATTTTATTCAAATTCCTAAAAAAGAAAACAGAACAACAAAATAAATTACGGGCCATTTAAGGACATTAGGGTTGATTCAGAGACACATTCGCATGTTTCGCATGTGTCTGTGTATTTATTTTGAATGTTTGCCTTGTTTTTTGGTTTTTATGTTACTTTTTCCATGCGTGTGTTCGTTCACGCTAACGTGTATATGCGCTTTCGATGTACGGATCTAAATCTGATAATTTGCGTTAGTTCGGATAACTTGCGGATCTAAATCTGATAATTTGCGTTAGTTGAGATAAGTTATGTTATTGGGATGGGCTTGCGTCTGATTCTGAGACCTGATTGCCGATGGACCACCGCCCTATAAAATTGTTTCATTTCAGCTCCACTTACGGGACCATTTTTGACTCGGATTACTATTTTTGAACATGTTTTGCTATGTGGAGGAGTATGAGCGCCTTCAGCTCCATGGCATTACCTGTTTCAGCATGGCCAAGGCCAGATTGCACCGGCGACGCATGCATATCGATCGCATGCATGACGTTGAGCTATTCGAGCAGACCCGACTCAATCGCGCTTCCCTCCATACATTGTATAGCGAGCTGCGGCCATGGTTAGCCCGCACCACAAGGAAGGGGCAAGCATTTTCAGGTATGACCAAGATGCTTGGCTGCCTGCAATTTTTGGCGAATGGCTCGTTCCAGAGTCTGGGTGCCCTCTCCGTGGGGATGTCCCAGCCTACGCTGAGCCGCGCGCTATCCAAGTTTCTGGATGGCATGGCTACCCTTAGTCCCAACTATATTTACTTTCCGGACGACATGGTAGCCTGGAACACACTTAAGTTGGGTTTTTATAATATAGCTGACATGCCCAACGTCATGGGTTTGATTGATTGCACACACGTTGCATTGGTCCCTCTACTACTAATCTATAGGTAAGTTAATTATGTCATTTTTTATATTGTTTAGCCAAACTTAATTGTAACTATCTATTAATCCCTCCTTCTCAAGTGTCCATTTGAACCACTTTACAATGCATACCTTAATCCCTCTTTCTCAAGTGTCCCTTTGAAACAGTTTAGAATGCATACCTTAATCCCTCCTTCTCAAGTGTCCCTTTGAAACAGTTTACAATGCATACTTAATCCCTCCTTCTCAAGTGTCCTTTTGAAACAGTTTACAATGCATACCTTAATCCCTCCTTCTCAAGTGTCCCTTTGAAACAGTTTAAAATGCATACCTCCATCAATTATTTTCATGTAGGCCTTATAAAACCATTTTAGTGCTGAACGTATTCAGTCATTAGCATGTTAAACTTTCTTTTCTAACACATCCATATAATATTTGTTTTTAAAACTACTTATGTACTTTGTTAATTTTTTGTGGATTGTAGAACATGTTTTTTTTTTGGGTGTTAGGAGTGTTTTAGTTGGTTACCTTGGCTTGCTGTAATTTTTTTTATTTTTGTTTCAGGAACCGCAAGATGGGCCACTCGCTGAATATCCAAGCAGTGGTTGGCCCGGACATGTGATTCCTTAGTGTACTTGCAGGGTATCCAGGCTCATCCCATGATGCTTATATATTGCGGGGCTCCGGATTATTTCGTCGGTTTGAGTCTGGAGAATTATCTGGTGGATGGCTCCTGGGTAAGTTTGCTCAAATTCCATCATTCCCTTTTCACTGTATGGCTATGAATATAGTTGATGACCCATGTCTTGACCCACCAACATCAAGATCCATAGGGAGCATGAATTTCAAGGGGAATTGTCGGGCAGGAATACATAGGGCCACATACACACCCTTTCCTGCTTCTAATTTTCCCAGCCTATGACAGCCAGACCCCATGCCAGTCCAGTCCAATCTTTGCCATGGGCAAATGTTGATTTTTTCCAGCCAATAATGTCCCCCAATATTGCCAACAAACAGGATGAGGCAGCAAGCATTTCCTTAGGGCCAATCCTGCTGCGTGGGAGCTTGAGCGGCCTCTTCAGTGAGGCTTAAGTTCAGCCATTGGCTAGTGGGGTATGTGAGCACTCTAATGAGCTATATGGGCAATTTCCAAAACAAACCAGCAAAGCCATAAACCACCAAATCTTGGTTGCGCTCACCACACAGGTAAATAGAGTTGGGATGTAGAGGAAAGATGTTTAGCAGATCCAGGTCAAATTGAGATTAATATTGATGTTGCCCAAAATAAGGTTGGGGTGGGCCTTGGAGGTGCCCCAAGACCTGGGCATGTGTGGCATTCATAATCTGCCACTGCTCCAGCATCTGTCTGTTGCTAGTTCGAAATTCATCTAGCATGGCAGTGAAGTTAGTATTTAAGGTGGCTATTTGTTCTGCCATCTGTTTGTTTAAGGTGGCCATTTGTTCTGCCATCTGGCTGTTGGTCATCCTAAATTCAGTTAGCATGGTGGTGAATGTTGTATTTAAGTTCTCAAATTGTGCAGTAATCTGCTCTTTTGTTCTTTGAGTCACCTGCCGAAAGTAACGGCTGTCATGGCGCCATGCTGACTCCAGGATAGGCAAGCGCCTCCCCTGGGAAACTGTTCAACGTTGTTGACTGTGTCTTTCAATTCCCCGGGTTAGAGCGCCTACAGATGCTGGACGTCTAGGGTGAGCAACAGTACCAGATGTACTAGGCAAAACCTCTGCAGCAGAGCTACCACTGGGGACTGTAGGCTCAGTCTCAGCCTGCTGCCCACGATGGGCTGGCAGCATGCGTCCAGCTTCACTCTGCTGCAGAGGATTTGGTGCAGTAGGATGCTGGGGCAGTGGCAGATTAGGTTCCAGGGGGGGAATTAGCGAAGGTCCAATCCGGCTGGTATCGTCCTCCTCCATATCCTGGATTACATCCATTAGTAGTGGAGTCTGTTGGGACATGTGAAAAAATGTGTCAGATTGTTGGCTAAATCAGTTTGGGATCAATTAGTCATGTGCATTCACATTCATCACCAGTTTCAGCAAAGTACACTTATATATCTGGTCCTGTGTCCTAGGCAGCAAGGAAGTAGACGCATACTAACAATGGAGCTGAGTATATCTCTAATGTAAGGCTCAGATGAGGGTATAGGTTAGATGTAGGTGCAAAGTATGAAGGAGCAAGAGTTTTCTTATGATAAGAAGGCTATGGCGGGGGGAGGTAGCATGGGAAGGGAAGGGGGAGGTAGCATGGGAAGGGAAGTGCCAGAGCAGGGTTGTGCTCAGGCCCCCCTCCCAGAGAGCCACCCTGATCACCGGACTCTGATGGAAGCCATTTGTTAAATTAGGCCACGCTCCCTCATTGAGGGATGGATAGCAGATTGGCTGTAACAGTTACAACAATAGAAACACTTTGAATAGGCGAATTAATCATTTATTGTTGCAGATCTGCATGTTACACCTCAAAGAGGGACAAATGAGAACAACTAGGGACAGGGGGCCATGGACCGAAAAGAGGGACAGTCCCTCCAAATCAGGGACATTTGGGAGGTATGCAGGCAAATAGCATGATTGGTGGTCGATATATTTGGCAAGGGTCTAAAGGCAGGCGGCAAGGTCCGTAGTAGACATACAATTGCAGAGGACAATAACCAGCTAGATGTAGAATACAAGAGTTCTCTAGACAGTTATCACAGTACATTTTCTGGTCATCATGGTGCCTCAGCTTCCTATCTATCGGCTTTCTCGCATGCACACCCATCCACTTATCTCATGCAAAGGTTTGTGCTCATGCATTGAAACTGATGCTCGGAAGAGCCTGTTGCGGACCTTTCTGTTCATGCCCCCTTATCAGTGTGAACTTAGCACAATGCGCTATTTAGATGGACATTTCTGAAAGACCTGGGAGACCCATTAACCAAGCCAACATTTTTTCACTCCATAAAAGAACCCCTTAATACAGTTTTAACTATACCCTGTTTTGGTTCTTGCCACCCCTTGCCTAACTAATACCACTTACATCCATAAGGATCCCCTTTCTAATGAATACCTCCTTTATCCTTGACACTCTAAAGCCTAAAAATTGCTTTCTCATTTCAAAAGAGGGGTTTTAGCTACAGTATTAACTTTTCAATTCATAAGAAGGTCTTCTCGATCAATCTGATGCCCTTCTAGCCATATATTGATTAGGTGCTGCCTTGAAGTCCCTGTCATACTATGCTACAGCCATATAAAACTGGGCCAGTAACTGTCATGAGCATGACTGGCCTTAGGAAAACCCAGGGGCTGGTTGGGCTTTGGGATTTTTGGGATTCTGGATTTTGTTCCATTCTCCAGGAGCATGGTAAATTGGGATGTTCCCCTGTGTAAACCCCCCTGAAGCCTAGTACAACTCACTTCTTCCTCATTCCTATGGCGCATGTGCGGAGGCGCAGCCAATCAGGGCAGTTTACCGTGTTTACATCCTTCAGCAAATGTCTCTTTGATTTCAATGGGGAACATGCAATGCCTTATCCCCCACATCCCGCCAGCTTGTGTGCCTATTTGAATGGCGTTCATGATCCAGGGGATGCGGGGGTGAGGCAGCGTGCACTCCCCATTAAAAACAATGAAAGACGTCTTTCTCGAATTACATAGTCACGGCAGAAGGCTCTCATTGGTCATGTGCCATTGGACCAGGCAAAGGTATGAGAATACTGGCCACCGTGGGGGGTTTCACACAGTGGGGCATGTCTGGGGGAAAGGCACCAGCTGCTAGTGGATTATTTTCCGCTTTAAAGGCCCTCAGCTCCACAATCCAGCCCGAGCAGTTGATTGCAGAGTCGTGGGAGCCACCCGTTAAAGGTCAACTTAAAGGGGGGGGCAATGCACCAAAGGCAAAAGAAAGACTAGTTTTTATGTTCGGGGGCACAAATTCCTAATCTACAACAATTTTAAAAAATTGCATGAATTACCCCTTTGTGCTTCTAGTTTTATTCAAGTATTCTTTGTTACTTTTTTTTTTTTTTATAAAGCATATTCATTATGGTCCACTCAAGCAAAATACAGAGAGCTGATGTTCTGCATATTGTATTTGATACTGTTTGATTAACACAACTAAATTCCTTTTTTTTACTAAATCTCATGGAACAAATATTTCAAGTGTAAAATGCAGGATACACAATGGACTTCATCATATTTGTGAGCGGCACTTCAGTGCCATAAACAATCAGCGCTCTGTGTTTTAATCCGGGGACGGGAAAGATACATGAATTACAGCCGGAATGTAATGGATTTAAATAGGATACATTAAGAGTGCTCTTCAAATTAATCAACTGTGCTCCATATTGCAGATTTGAGAGGGGAAACAGATGAAACCTCTGAAAGGGCGACAGAGGGGTGAACACTTTCTGAGAATTGAGGTTGCATAGCACGGCATTAATGCATCCACTGTTAGTTTCTAACCGTTATTACATACCATGCCTGTAAAATGTATCACCTCCAGTGCAAGCCATTTTTCTTTACTGTCATAAGGCTCGATTCAGAGAGACAAAAAAATACTTTCGTTTTAGTGCCGATCTGTTTTTTTTTTTTTAATTTCCCGCTCTCGTATGAGTGTGCGAGCGATTCTATACATGCATTGCAATCCTTCTGTAAAGTTTCCGTCCGTTCGTATGCCAGAGTACGAGTACGAGGATGTCATTTTCCATCGTGACTTTTCTGTTTCATTTTCTCATGTTCCAACGTCGGCTTTCGATTTTGCCCTTTTTCCATTGTCTCCTCCCATGAATCCTTTACGTTTCCTGATAGATTCTGTTTCCCTTTTTCAATAAGTAATCGTCCAGACGGAAATACTTACGATCTTGCGCCTGCGCACTACAAACTTAACTCATTAAAGTGCTCGCCTACATATTTGCCACACTCACTTCTACTACAATGTTTAGCTAAATCACATAGCGCTATCCTCCATCTTCCCTTTTGGACCCTTAAAGCTCACCCAAACCACTTAGCGCTATCCTCCATCTTCCCTTTTGGACTCTTAAAGCTCACCCCAACCCCTTAGCGCTATCCTCCATTTTCCCTTTTGGACCCTTAAAGCTCACCCCAACCACTTAGCACTATCCTCCATTTTCCCTTTTGGACCCTTAAAAGTTACCCAAACCACTTCCCGGTTAGGTTCCTCTTCCATTTTAGGTCCCTAAAACTTACCCAAATCACTTCCCGGTTAGGTTCTTCTTCCATTTTAGGTCCCTAAAACTTACCCCAACCACTTCCCGGTTAGGTTTAGCTAAATGTGTGCAACTCTCTATTTCAGCTTACAAACTGCAATTTACCCGAGCTGAGGGGATGGTGCTGGGCCTGCTACATCCTGTGGCCTTAGAGGGACACTCGGCCCGAAAGGACACGGACATCCCTACTATTCCTGCCGGTTAGTAATGTTAGTGTGTATGTGAAATGTGAGCTACGTGTAAAATGAGGCACAAAGCCATAGATTAACTCATGCCCCTAGCCCCTAACAATTTAAACAGGGTGTGTTATGTGTGGCGATTCATCATTTGCTTTTTTCCTTGCTCATAGATTATTTGGGAGAGTCTTGAGGAACACTATTGAGATTAGCAAAGGACTGCCAGTTATGTATTATGAGTCAATTACATACAACACTTCCAGCTTTATCTGTAGGCAATTTGGTTTGGAGCTGTGCTTTGCTCAGAAAGACTTGGAGGCCGATTCATTAATAGCGCCAGGTAGCGCCAGATGAGCGACTGTAGCGTGATTTTTTCAGCACCAGCCAGTATTCGCTGTGCTTGGCCGGCGTTAGCTTGTTGACAGCGACCCAGTCGGTGTGCGGTAATGTTGAATACGGGCTTAGGGGTCGCTGTTTCACAGGTTCAGCGTTGTATGTGAGCGCCTGACAACGAATGGCCAGAGCGAACGGCTAGCTTCATATTCATTAACAAATCACGCTCAGAATTTGCTGTCGCTGTCCATTCCTTGTTTAAACCCCAGAGCGCTGGCGGCGATGGGTGTTAACTAGTTTTTAACCCCTAAACAACCATATTTTTTGATTGTAACATTATACATGTTTTTATAATCATTTTGTAATATGAATACATTAATACCAGACCTGTTAGATCAATTCTGCACCAATTTTTTTTATAAATTTTTTTTACTTAAAAATAAATCCTAACATTGCAGAATTGTTCTCCGAATTTTTGACATTAAAAAAAAAAAAAAAAAAATTAATACCAATTAATTTTGATTAATTATAGATTGCTCCATTGAAATGCATTGGACATCGCCAGGGAGCGACAGCTCATACCTGGCGCTGTGAAGGAATTTGCAGCGGCGCTGTTCGGTCCAGGCGGCTTCATGATGAATGCCGCGCTAGCCGTCGCTCTCGCCGGCGCTAGCCTCATTTTGCTTGATAAATGCGTCATTGTGACCGCCGCCGGGCGTACTTGAGTCGGTAGCCGCCGATAGCTGGCGGTACCTGGCGCTCGTCAGACACTACCTGGCGCTAGCCCGTGATAAATAAGGCCCTTGGTCTGGGGTGCTTCAAACTTTGACCTAGAAAGAATGGCAAACAGGATAATCTAATGGCAAATGCTATTTGCAAGCTGAGTGTGGTCCCATAATGGGCTTTTAGGAATGTGTGAAGCCTCAGAACAGCCAGTACATGCATGTTTATTTTGGTTAAGGAGACCAATGTGTATGTACTTGTTGACTAATACATCTAACAGATAATGGCATTCATAGTCAAGGTCAACTTGGTCCGTTGTGGGAGTTGCCATTCATGCATGGGCCCGTGTTTTAGTGAACCATATGTGTTAATACACATCAGCAATGCCTAGTTGTGTGTTAACATGCCTTCTTTACCCCAATGCAGCCCAGCATCATCCCTCAGCTAGTGGGGAATCCTCTGCCAGTTTGACCATGCCATCTACTTCCGTGCTGCCTCGGACCCAGGATCCGATATATATGGTAAGTGTCTTTTTATGATGTTGCGTATGCATGTGCCTTGCCATGTTCTTTTTGCCGAATTACATATGTATTCCCCAAACTGAACCTTTGTTATTTACATGTCCCAACAGACCCATACACTGATGGAGGAAATCCAGGAGCTGGAGGAAGATGGAGCCTTCATTGAACCTTCAGAACAGCTCCCCCTGGGACAGAATCTGCAACTGTCCCAACATGTTTCTACACCAAATGCTCAGCAGCAGAGTGAAGCTGGCTGCATGCTGCCAGCCCATCGTGGGCAGCATGCAGAGACTGAGCCGACAGTCCCCAGTGTTAGCTCTGCTACTGAGGATTTGCCAAGCAGACCTGTGGCTGTTGGTGGACCTAGAGCCACATCATCTGCACGCCCCCCAATCCGGGGACTACGTCGCCCAGTTGCCCAGGGGAGGGGCGCGCCGATGATGGAGTCAGCATGGCACCATGAGAGGCGGCTATTTCGCCTACAAAATCAACGAAACCACGAGCATCTTCATGGGCAATTAGAAACATTAAACAACACCATGCTGACTGAATTTAGGTCCAACAACAGCCACATGGCCACCTTATCCAAGGGCAGACGCACTCGGTGGGCCCCGATAGTCCTCGTCTGGGTCATCGGGGGGTGGAGAGGGGGGCAAATCCGCATACCGGGGGACACGCTGCAAAATAGCAAAATTATGCAACACTGCACAGGCCATTATAATATCTATGACCTTTTTGGGGTCATATTGAAGTGCTCGCCCCGTATGGTCCAAGCATCGGAAGCGGGTCTTCAATAGGCCAAACGCCCTCTCCACCACGGCCCTAGTCTTCCTGTGTGCCCTATTATATGCCTCCTCGGCTGCATTCTGGGGCCGGAGGACGGGCGCCAACAGCCACGGAAGGAGTGGATAGCCGGAATCACCTGCCAAAATGTATTATAAAAAACATAAATTACACGTTACTCAATAAATGGAATCCCCTAAACGGCCCATCAACATGACTAAGAGGCTAGGTCACATTTGCTACACAGCATGAGCATACATAGTGCACAGCCCAAAAAAAAATAAATAAATAACGAAAAAACAAATAGATGTGGAAACAAATTAAACATCAAAGATGGTGGATGAGGGCCATTCAGGCAGACTGCTAACAGGTATTGGTTTCGGACTGTGCTGCTCAGCATTCTTGGATGTCTTAAATTCTCAGGACCCTGTATCTGCTTGGTATGAGTCCAACCCGCCCCCTGCACTTTATCCCGCTCTGCTCTACTCAGTAAGTGTAATGCATTTTAATCAAAGATGGCACAGATCCTATTATAAATTCAAGGACATAATTTAAGCAGAGTGTGGGGAAGACTAATTCTTACTTTACTCTAAATTCTATTTCAACATTTTGCTAATGCAGGACTAACATTTGGCAAGGCTTGGTTGCTTTAAAAATCTAATGGTTAAGGTCGTGTTTCACATGTAAACAAGGTGTGCAAATAGGCATAGTTTCATACATGGAACACAAATTAAATTCATAGCCATACAGATCACAAAAAAGGACGTTATTGGCGTCAACTTACCAAGGAGCCATCCACCGGAAAATTCCCCAGACTCAAACCGATCATACAATCCAGATCTTCGAAGAATGTAGGCATCATGGGATGAGCCTGGGAACCCGGTGAGCAGACTAAGGAACCGCATGTCCGTGGCCACCACTGCTTGGACATTCATTGAGTGGCCCATTTTACGGTTCCTGGGATTTAAAAAAAAAAAAAAAACATTATAAAGGGGACGAAAACTAGGGGAACACTAACTAATCACACCCTAAGCAAAACCTGTGGCCCAATTAAAATAGCAATAAACAAGTACATAAGTATTTTGTCTTGCCCAAAAAGAATATGTATGTTTGAAAACGGAAATATTAACTTTCCAGGGTCTATTTCAGGTACACATTAAAATGTTTCCTTGAACACATGTGACATTTATATGCAAGTAAATACGGTCCATGGTTCCACAGGGTCACTTTACAAGGATGGAATACTTAAAAGGAGGGCTAAATTACTAGGAGGGCTAAATTACAAGGAGGGATACATTACAAGTAGGAAATAATTACAAGGAGGGATAAATTGCAAGGAGGGATTAGGTAAAAGGAGGGTTACATTAGAAGGAGTGAAAAATTACACGGAGGGATTAATTAAAATAAGGGAAGTATTTGAAAGGATGGATAAATTACAAGAAGGGATTAATTACAAGGAGGGAATAATTCTAAGAAGGGACATTTTACAAGGAGGGACTTTTGGAATTTTTTTGGACATAAAAAAAAAAAAAAAATTGATAAAACATATGACTGATTGTACTTGCCTGTAGATATACTCGTCGACTGCCGGAGGGACCAGGGCAACAGTGCAGTCAATTGCACCCATGACGTTGGGCATGTCGGCGATGTTATAAAATGCCAGCTTAATCGCGTTTCTGGCTACCATGTTGTCAGGAAAACAAATATATTTGCGAGTAATGGTAGCCATGCCTTCCAAAAACTTGGATAGCGCGCGGCTCAGCGTAGGCTGGGAGATCCCCATGGAGAGGGCACCCAGCTTCTGGAACGAGCCGTTCACCAAAAATTGCAGGCAGCCAAGCATCTTGGTCATACCTGAAATTGCTTGCCCCTTCCTTGTGGTGCGGGCTAACCATGGCCGCAGCTCACTATACAATTTATGGAGAGAAGCGCGATTAAGTCTGGTGAGCTCGAACAGCTCAACGTCATGCATGCCATCGATGTGCATGCGTCGCCGCCTGTGCAATCTGGTCTCAGCCCTCCGGACAATTTCAATGCCCATGAGCTGCAGATCCTCATGTTCCTCAAATACACTAGAGTCATCCATAGCTGCTAGTCTTGAGGTCAAAATGGTCCCGTAAGGGGATCGCAAAGGAAACGGATTTATAGGGTGGTGGTCCGTCGGCAATCAGCTCTCTGAATGAGACGCAAGCCCAGAGCAATAACATAAGTTATCTGAACGAACGAAAAATATCAGATTTGGTTTGGAAAATGACCCGAACTAACGCAAATGTTCCGATTTGCTTTCGTTCATCGAAATCGCATATACGCATTTGCCCGAACGTTCGTATGAATGAAAAAAGTGCAGACGAATGTGCCTCTGAATCGAGCCTATAGAACAGTAGAATTTGGGCATTTCCACTGAATAGAAGATAAGAAGCATTGAAGCCGGTGGTCAGAATAGCCCTCGAATTGGAGGCATCAGAGCACCCAAGGGGCCTGATCCTCCCTAGCCCACCCCATTCTGGCTTTGTTTTGCTGCATTCTTGAGCACAGCATAACCGCTATTTGCATTAGGGGATGCTTAGAGGCAATGCGCAGCCAGCCTTGTTACTATGTAACAAGTGAGAGCAGCACACAAAGGAAAGCAGCGACGGGGAGTGTCTGTGTCACTAACCTGATGGCGAGCACTGCTGATGGGCAGGATTGGCTTCCACTGCTAAGATTGGCACCTGGCGACTACTGCCTAGAACCCAAGTCTTGACCCGAAGGTTCGGAGTCTAAGGACCAACCCGGTCTTTCCTAGAGCCCCCACAAAGGAGGATAGATTTGCTGCTTGGGTGGTCCCCGGTGAGCCCAGGGCCCGGACAGTCAGCAGTGGTCACGAGCATATGGCAGAAAAACTAGACATGGAGGTGAAGGAACAGCCAAGGGTCATGCACGCCATGGTCGTGCCTGAGCAGAAGATCTCAGAAGCGATGCATTCGATGTTGAAGACGGAACCTGTGCTTGAGCAATAGAGGTCACAGCTCGCTCCAAGACAGAAGTGTTCGCCGAGAATGCCTGCAAAGGTGCTGCTGCCACCAATGGACACTTATGACATTTAACAGCAGCTCAGTAGCATCTGGGAAGTCATCCATGTTCCTGCAGTGCTCATTTACTCATGCTGACCACTTTGTCTGCTGGGGAATACAAAAGCCACGCTCCATCTGTTCTAGGCCCCCATCTGGATCCTCTATGCACATGCGCGTATGTAATCCTAGAGGTTCCCTTTCCAGCATACCCAATGCTCTCCTTCCTCACGTGTGTGCGCTTATTCCTGCACGTGTGCTAATTGCCACCCATGCACAGATTCCTGCTCTTTTGTGCCTGCGTAGATGACCTTATCTTAGCCTGCAGCCTGCGGCCTGCTCCCAATTTATCTATTGCATTGTATGTCCCAAATGGGGCTTTCAGAGATTAGAGTTAGAACTGTACCTCACAGAGGCACCTTGTCGCTTGGTGGTGCAGCTTCAGCTACTTCTGCAGATGTGTGTGACCGAGCCCTCTGTTTTTAACCCGATTTAGAGACAGTTTATAGGTTTGTCTGCAAGCTAACAAGGTTGAGTGTTGTGGCTCCTTTAAGACGTGTGTATCCTAATTGCCCTGCTCACGTGCACCTCCCAGGATAGTTATAAATTGATCTGAGTGGCTGCCACCCCTTCTTTTTCCTTTCATTTTGTGCAAGCACATGGGGTGTGGGGTCTAGGATGTACTGTAAGGTCTTCAACCCTTCCACCCCATGGCTTGCACTTGAGGTTATAGGGCAACCTCAGGTAAGCCTGCTCCCAATTTATCTATTGCACTGTATGTCAAAATGGGGCTCTCAGAGATTAGAGTTAGGGCTGCACCCCACAGAGGCACCTTGGCGCTTGGTGGTGCGGCTTAAGCATATTTCTGCAGATGTGTGTGACCAAGTTTTTAACCAGATTTAGAGACAGATTTTAGGTTGTCTGCAAGCTAACAGGGTTGAGTGCTGTGGCTCCTTTAACCCTTTCAGTGCCAAGCACGTAGATTCTACGTGCTCGCTTCTACTCCACTTAAGTGCCAAGCACGTAGAACCTACGTGCCTGAATTTCCCCCCTGCTAGTTAAAAAAATAAAAATAAAAAATACTCACCTGACCCCTCGTTGGATCCGGCCAGATCTCCTCTTTAATTTGGTGCCATCCGATCCCCCGTTGGGGGTCGGATGGCTCCAGGAAAGCCCCCGGAAGCCCCTCGCCCCCGCTTTGGCAGCAGCAGCTGCTAACTGTAAAAAAAAAAAAAAAAAAGTTAAAAATGACATTTACTTACCTGAGGCCGCGCTGTCTCCCGACGGGTCTTCTCTTCACTGGGAGGGCCTCCGATCGCCCCCCAGCCTCTTCCATGGTGAGGAGAGGGCAGAAATTGCCCTCCCCCCCACTTCCTGGAATGGGTCTGCTAGCCCCGCCCCCTGGGGGCGGGGGCGGGTGACATCGTTGTGATGTCACCAGCAGCCCTCTTAATGCCGGCACCCGACACAGAGAATCTGTCTGCTCGGGTGGTTGGAGGAGAGAGGTGGGGAGGAGGAGAGGGCTGAGATGCCCCCCCCTCCCCAGGCTCTCTCCTCCAAACACCCGAGCTGACTGTCATCGCAGATTGCTGGGGAACAGAGGATCGGAGTTAAGTTAAAAAAAAAAAAATAAAGATCATTTTTTTTTTCTTATGTGTCTGTGTCTTTTTATTTAACATTTAACCCCTTGTGAACTGGTAAGGGGTCCATGAGACCCCTTATACCAGTTCACAAGGCTGGGGGATGGCAAGTCACCCGCTTGACGCAGCTGGTGACTTGCCATTAACCCCCGGCACCCCCATTACCTGCCTCCCCAAAGCCCAGGGGGGGCAGAAGAGCCCGGGCCCACACAGGCTATGTGGGCTCGTAGGCTGCAGGGTGGGGGGGCCACAAAAGCTGCCCCCCCCCACTCTGTTCCTACAAGCCCCCATAGCTGGTCCCGGGCTGGTAATGCTGGGTAAGGGGGACCCCATTTCATTTTTGGGGGGTATTTTTAAGGGTTTTTAAGGTTTGTGCCTCCTCACAACGCCGCTTCAACTCATTCACATGACTGGCCAGGTAGGTCTATAGACATTACTTCATACATACTTGAAGTGCATTTATATAAGTTATATATTACTAGCAGGCACTCCCATTATCTGTCCTCAGGTGCCATCATTCCACACACTCATGGGAATCCCGCACTTGCTCAGATTAATACAATACATCAGTGTATTTAAAGCAGTGTTCTATTCATATACCATATTAAGGGAGTCTAAAGACCAGGGCCTGCTTCAAACTAAGACAATCATTCATTTCAATCAAGGTATAAATTATTGTAATCCTGTTATTTTTCTGTCAATTTGCATTATCCCAATGGAATGTCTATTTATACTGTTAAAATTTTGTATATTCACAGGCCATTATATGGTTACTGAGGAAGCCTATTGTTAGGCGAAACTAGTCTGCCCTATTCCTAGAGCCAAGCCACTCAAAGACCTGGCCAAAATAAAAAAGACTTAAATGTGTGACTATTGATGTATTGCTTTAATATGTGACTGTTTTTAGAAGTTTGTAAAACAGCACGACATGGTATGTGGCACTGAATGTAAACAGTGATTTTTTTAAGTACCAGTATAAGAAATTAACTTTACATGTTTTTATCTATGTTCAATTGACTAACTCCCAATCAATTTATTGTCAACTCTTGGCGAGGTTGGGCTATGTTTAGAGCTCCTTAGAGTTCAGTAAAAGGAGGGGAGGCCCAATTAACCCCTTCACTGGTTTGTTTCTTGCATTTTGTCTGTACGGAGCCCATAGCCCAACCAGATTTGCTGCTATGCTACCTGGTGGCTTATCCACAGTGTAGTATTCTTCAGGTTATTCATGCACGTTTTCATTTGTTTGGGTTGGGTCGTTCCACATCTTGAGTGTAATCAGTGCTACATTCCCTAGATTCGTGACCAGGGACCTTCCCTACAGCACCCAGATATCAGGCATTGTGATCTCACAAAGGTCAGTTTCTTCTCATTAGATATAAAGTGGTCTTCCTCACTCTACAGAACTCTTTAGCCTGACATCTTTAGAGAACAGCAAACTTCAGAGGCAACAAAGCTCAGAAAAAGCTTGGGATGGGCTATCTCTCTTTCCTGCTGTGGCTATAACAAACAAGATGAGTCATTATGAAAAACCTGCCAGCACCCTGCTGAGAGGTCCATTGTGTTACATTATGGGGGTGATTTACTATGTTCACTACTTGACATAAAAGTATGTTTTCGGGCCCCGCTGTACCCCACTAAGCCTATATTTTGCCCCTGCAATGCAACAGTTTCAGCATCATGATTGTCAAGGTCTATACCTTCCCCTTCCATGGTTCTAAAGCTTCAGTACCATCACATAAAGAGACTATCCAGGCAAAGTGTTAACTAAGTATGCTATCTGTGTCTCTCATGTGTGTCAATCATTGTTTGAAGTTTCTTTTTATTCAGCAATAACTTCCTCTCTGCTCCTGAGCGAGCTGTGCAAGGGGCGCTGAATGTCCCTCACTGAAACGCCTGAAGACAAAGGCATTTCAGTAAATGACCATGAGTAGTGCGATCAGACCTTCTTGGGCTTTAAAAGGGAAAATGGCAAACAATGATTATAATTACTAGAGATGAGCGAACTTTTGAAAAGTTCGATTCGGCCGATTCGCCGAATTTCACAAAGAAATTCGGGTTCGGCCGAATCGAACTTTTACGAAGTTCCCCATCATAAATGCCGGCATGGTGGGAGCCGGCCGGCGGGCCGGTAAAGCCGGCCGGCCCGCTCCCACCATGCCGGCATTTAAAAAACAAAAAAAAAAAAAAAAAAAAGCATTTTTGCCGGCATGGTGGGAGCGGGCCGGCCCGCTCCGCTGTCAGCGGAACCGGCCGGCCCGCTCCCACCATGCCGGCATTTCAAAAAAAAGCAAACACTTACCTGCAGGTCCGGAGCGTGGAGGCCGGCGCCGCTCCATGCCGGCAAAAATGCTTTTTTTTTTTTTTGTTTTGTTTTTTAAATGCCGGCATGGTGGGAGCGGGCCGGCCGGCTTTACCGGCCCGCCGGCCGGCTCCGCTCCCACCATGCCAGCATTTTTTTTTTTAATTTCAGGAAAAATTCGATCGGCACGAACCACAAAATATTCGGGTTCGTGCCGAATCGAATATTTCCTGAAATTCGGAGCGAATTCCGGTTCGTCCGAACCGGTTCGCTCATCTCTAATAATTACAATTAAAACATCAGCCACATCCTGGCATTTACAATGTGTTACACAGCAGGGAGCTGGTTGAATTTTACATAGTAGGATGGCAACTTATGTTGGGTTGAGTGTGGTGCTGGATCCACCTGTATATTATGACCTCACAAGGGTCAGTTTCTTCCCATTAGATATAAAGGGGTCTTCCTCACTCTATAGAACTCTTCAACCTGACAACTTTAGAGAAAAGCAAATCGACAGAGGCAGCAAAGCTCAGACAAAGCTTGGGATGGGATATCTCTCTCATGCTGTGGCTATAACAAACAAGATGAGTCATTATGAAAAGCCTGTCAGCTCCCTGTGGAGAGGACCATTGTGTGACATTATGGGGGTGATTTGTACAGCCAGTAAGCCGCTTTCCTCTGCATTTGGGTTAAGTAGAGGGAAGCCACCCGAATCCAGAAAATCTCAGCAGCCCATCAACCAATTTTTCTGAGTTTGCGATGAATGCTGAACTTGGAACACTGACTTCTGGCTGAAGTCCCTGTTCAGGTTTGGGTTCGCCCAACATTAATTACAATTGTAACATCAGCCACATCCTGGCTTTTACAATGTGTTACACAACAGGGAGCTGGTTGAATTTTACAGTGTAGGATGGCGACTTATCTAGCTTGATACATTGCACAGCAGGAGGGAGAGAAGCAGCGCAAGTAAAAAGAGAACCTCCCAGTACAAGATTTAGTAATGTTGCAGCTATATAAATATATATATATATATATATATATATATATATATATATATATATCACACACAATGAGAGAGAGAGATTTTCTTTAATTGGACAACAGTGCTCGTTTAAGCAAAGGAATTTCTTGAGCCCAGCGTGCCTCTAATAGGCTTCTTAACATAAAATAGCTGTGCTAATATATGCTTAGCTTCTGTTTTAACCTAACAACCTGCGTTCAATAGGGTGACTCCATTAGAGGTATTTAAGTGATTATGGAGAAAAATTGGTAATAGCAGATCAAGCATTAAAGAGGATTTTTCAGTCCCGGCTCCCCTCCAACAGGCCGCCTCTCCACGGGAAGAGGGGAGCAGGGGTCACGACATTTATTGGGAAACATTTACCTGAATCTGCGAGGGGACATTCAATGCGTTCATTAAGGATAATGATGATTAATAGGAGATACTCTCAAACATCATCTGAGGCCATTAAGCAGGCCCGTATTGGCACTATAAAACCTGTCGCCCGTTTAATTATACTGCGCATTGTTAAAATTAAGGGTAATCTGCCTTCCCCGGAGCCAAGCAGAAGGATAAAAATGTGAAAGATTTTTTCCTTTATTGGATACATTTAAAGGAACATTTCTTATTAATTAGAATTGATAGAACTGCTATACGGCCAGGTTGCAATTTGAAAATAAGTTAAGATTAGAATTATAATATAAAATTAAATGTAATGAGGCAACAGCGCTGGGAGTAATAAAATTCATGCTGAGAGTTTTATAACTTATTCAGAGGGTGGTCAAGCCCCAAAACTACTAAAACAGCAGGCAGAATTTGTAGATTTGCATTGGGGACACATGCATCTGATGAGTGGACAGGAGCAGATGCTCATATGGTGCTCAGTGTTAGTCAACGAGATGGTACAGTAACTAGAGATGAGCGAACTTTTGAAAAGTTCGATTCGGCCGATTCGCCGAATTTCACAAAGAAATTCGGGTTCGGCCGAATCGAACTTTTACGAAGTTCCCCATCAAAAATGCCGGCATTTAAAAAAAAAAAAAAAAAAAAAGCATTTTTGCCGGCATGGTGGGAGCGGGCCGGCCGGCTCCCACCATGCCGGCATTTGAGAAAAAAGGCAAACACTTACCTGCAGGTCCAGAGCGTGGAGGCCGGCGCCGCTCTCAGCTGTCATCTGAGGGCGCGTCATCAGAGGCGCCCTCTTATGACGCGCCCTCAGATGACAGCTGAGAGCGGCGCCGGCCTCCACGCTCCGGACCTGCAGGTAAGTGTTTGCCTTTTTTTTTAAATGCCGGCATGGTGGGAGCGGGCCGGCCGGTTCCGCTGACAGCAGAGCCGGCCGGCCCGCTCCCACCATGCCGGCAAAAATGCTTTTTTTTGTTTTTTAAATGCCGGCATGGTGGGAGCGGGCCTGCCGGCCGGTTCCGCTGTCAGCGCGGAACCGGCCGGCCCGCTCCCACCATACCGGCATTTTTTCTTTTTTTTTTTTTTCTTTGTTTTTTAAATGCCGGCATGGTGGGAGCGGGCCGGCCGGCTTTACCGGCCCGCCGGCCGGCCCGCTCCCACCATGCCGGCATTTTTTTTTTTTTAATTTCAGGAAAAATTCGATCGCCACGAACCACAAAATATTCGGGTTTGTGCCGAATCGAATATTTCCTGAAATTCGGAGCGAATTCCGGTTCGTCCGAACCGGTTCGCTCATCTCTAACAGTAACAGTTCTATTCTACCAGGCAGGACTTCACATATTAAAAAAAAAAAAAAAAAAACAGTAATTCTTTTGTTACTCCTGGAATACAGCTAGCAGCAGTAACATAAATAGCAGTTGGGTCCCCTGCAGGTTCCAAATCACAGATGGCACATGCTCTTCCCTTCAATTGATGCTGGTCACAGCTGAAATTGATCATTTATGCAGGTTCCTAGGTGATAGTTCCAACCCAAGGCCCACCATTCTGCTGCGGTTCCTCTAGTTCCCTGACTGTTAGCTTGATAGGTCTCACTCTTCAGGTTCTCAGCTGCTTGCTGCAAGTAACTTAGCTGCCGCGGGTGACCTGCGGTAAGCTCTCCCCAGCCGGCGTGATGTTCCGCGGCTGATCACGGTGAGTTGCCCTGGCTCAAGTGAAAGGTGCAGCCTCATCCACATCTGAGTGTTTCAAGGGCCATACGGCCGTACTGGCCAGGCCTTCCAGCCCTGGGATCTCTTCACTAACCCTGTCCAGCATCCTATTGTCACCAATCACACAGTTCTTCCCCTCAGTGATCCCATTGGCCAGCCATCCTTTATATAGTGTGTAGCCCTGACCTCATTGCCCATTCTAGCTAGTGTTGCTCAGAGTGTTACCTCGTCTATGCCATATATGTTATCGACCTGGCAACCTATCAATGGGGATCTCAATGGACGCGAGGCCAACATGCGGTTCCCACTCTTTTTCTCTGTCTGCTCCTCCCCTCCCTTTTAAAACCCTTGATGGAATATCATTCTTGTAAGACTCTCCACCCTGCTGTTTTGGGGCCTAGTATACTGGGGTAGCATGCCAGTCCCAAGATTGATGCCTCCCAACCTATCGATTGGGATCCCTATAGATGCCGGACTGGACTAGCCCGTGAAATCCCATGCTTAAAGGGACCAACCAGCCACCCACTCACTTGTTACTTTGCTGCCAGGTCCTGAGAACCCGCCCCACAGTATGTCTCATCCAGAGCATCCCAGGAGAGGTACGTACCACTCTCCCCAGCCCTGTCCATACTATCCTTACCCACCAACCTGATCCTATCCATTTCTACCTACTGGGAGACCACCCATCCAGAGAAGCCACTCAAACTCCTGGACCCACCAGTGGACCCTGCTAAATCCCTAACCTGACTAATCCTACATATCAACCCCGTTATAGGACCCTGAAATAAAGATTTTACCCCATGGGGGTGATTTGCACAAGCTTTTGGGGTTGGCCTAATTTTTTGCCACACTGCTAACTGTAACTGTAATGACTAACTTACTTCTATTACTGCTAGGGATGAGCGAATCGATCCGGACGAACCCGGATTCGATCCGAATTTCAGGAAAAATTCGATTCGGATCGAATCCGAATTTCCCCGCGATTCGATCGCTCGAAGTTTTCCTTTAACATCCATTCATTTACATTACAGGCATTCTAAGATGGCGGACGGGACATGTCCAGACATGTAAGCTGGGGCAGTGTATGCTGGGACAGTCACATGCAGCCTATCAGCAGCCAGCAAGCCCGGTGACGTCACAGCTGTATTTAAGGCCGGCCATCATGCTTTCCAGCCTCATTTCTCTATTGCATTCGTGAGAGACAGAACGCTGTGTAGCTGAGGGAGAGACAGTTAGACAGTTAGACAGGCAGGGACAGACAGGGACAGGCTGGAGACAGGCAGGAGACAGACAGGAGACAGACAGAAAGTCAGCGGAAAACAGGGAAAGGAATGGAAAATCGGAGGCTGTCAGTTTTTTTTTTTTTTTTCATCCAGCCTGACAGCCAGGCTTTGTTAGCGTTTTCAGGCTGCTTATACTAACTAACTGTGCATATATACTGAACTGATCTTAAGTCTGCTGTGAGGCATCCCATTCTGTGACTAAAGCAGCCTCTGTTTAAGACCATATAAGCATTTGCTCTTATTATATTTGAAATTAGCCTGATAAAGACACTTTTGCTGGGCATAGCACTACTTGTCCCTGCCAGGGCATCCCATTCTGTGACTAAAGCAGCCTCTGTTTAAGACCATATAAGCATTTGCTCTTATCATATTTGAAATTAGCCTGATAAAGACACTTTTGCTGGGCATAGTACTACTGGATCTTTTTTGGGGGCATCCCATTCTGTGACTAAAGCAGCCTCTGTTTAAGACCATATAAGCATTTGCTCTTATTATATTTGAAATTAGCCTGATAAAGACACTTTTGCTGGGCATAGCACTACTTGTCCCTGCCAGGGCATCCCATTCTGTGACTAAAGCAGCCTCTGTTTAAGACCATATAAGCATTTGCTCTTATCATATTTGAAATTAGCCTGATAAAGACACTTTTGCTGGGCATAGTACTACTGGATCTTTTTTGGGGGCATCCCATTCTGTGACTAAAGCAGCCTCTGTTTAAGACCATATAAGCATTTGCTCTTATTATATTTGAAATTAGCCTGATAAAGACACTTTTGCTGGGCATAGCACTACTGGATCTTTTTTGGGGGCATCCCATTCTGTGACTAAAGCAGCCTCTGTTTAAGACCATATAAGCATTTGCTCTTATTATATTTGAAATTAGCCTGATAAAGACACTTTTGCTGGGCATAGCACTACTTGTCCCTGCCAGGGCATCCCATTCTGTGACTAAAGCAGCCTCTGTTTAAGACCATATAAGCATTTGCTCTTATCATATTTGAAATTAGCCTGATAAAGACACTTTTGCTGGGCATAGTACTACTGGATCTTTTTTGGGGGCATCCCATTCTGTGACTAAAGCAGCCTCTGTTTAAGACCATATAAGCATTTGCTCTTATTATATTTGAAATTAGCCTGATAAAGACACTTTTGCTGGGCATAGCACTACTTGTCCCTGCCAGGGCATCCCATTCTGTGACTAAAGCAGCCTCTGTTTAAGACCATATAAGCATTTGCTCTTATCATATTTGAAATTAGCCTGATAAAGACACTTTTGCTGGGCATAGTACTACTGGATCTTTTTTGGGGGCATCCCATTCTGTGACTAAAGCAGCCTCTGTTTAAGACCATATAAGCATTTGCTCTTATTATATTTGAAATTAGCCTGATAAAGACACTTTTGCTGGGCATAGCACTACTGGATCTTTTTTGGGGGCATCCCATTCTGTGACTAAAGCAGCCTCTGTTTAAGACCATATAAGCATTTGCTCTTATTATATTTGAAATTAGCCTGATAAAGACACTTTTGCTGGGCATAGCACTACTTGTCCCTGCCAGGGCATCCCATTCTGTGACTAAAGCAGCCTCTGTTTAAGACCATATAAGCATTTGCTCTTATCATATTTGAAATAAGCCTGATAAAGACACTTTTGCTGGGCATAGTACTACTGGATCTTTTTTGGGGGCATCCCATTCTGTGACTAAAGCAGCCTCTGTTTAAGACCATATAAGCATTTGCTCTTATTATATTTGAAATTAGCCTGATAAAGACACTTTTGCTGGGCATAGTACTACTGGATCTTTTTTGGGGGCATCCCATTCTGTGACTAAAGCAGCCTCTGTTTAAGACCATATAAGCATTTGCTCTTATTATATTTGAAATTAGCCTGATAAAGACACTTTTGCTGGGCATAGCACTACTTGTCCCTGCCAGGGCATCCCATTCTGTGACTAAAGCAGCCTCTGTTTAAGACCATATAAGCATTTGCTCTTATCATATTTGAAATTAGCCTGATAAAGACACTTTTGCTGGGCATAGTACTACTGGATCTTTTTTGGGGGCATCCCATTCTGTGACTAAAGCAGCCTCTGTTTAAGACCATATAAGCATTTGCTCTTATTATATTTGAAATTAGCCTGATAAAGACACTTTTGCTGGGCATAGCACTACTTGTCCCTGCCAGGGCATCCCATTCTGTGACTAAAGCAGCCTCTGTTTAAGACCATATAAGCATTTGCTCTTATCATATTTGAAATTAGCCTGATAAAGACACTTTTGCTGGGCATAGTACTACTGGATCTTTTTTGGGGGCATCCCATTCTGTGACTAAAGCAGCCTCTGTTTAAGACCATATAAGCATTTGCTCTTATTATATTTGAAATTAGCCTGATAAAGACACTTTTGCTGGGCATAGCACTACTTGTCCCTGCCAGGGCATCCCATTCTGTGACTAAAGCAGCCTCTGTTTAAGACCATATAAGCATTTGCTCTTATCATATTTGAAATTAGCCTGATAAAGACACTTTTGCTGGGCATAGTACTACTGGATCTTTTTTGGGGGCATCCCATTCTGTGACTAAAGCAGCCTCTGTTTAAGACCATATAAGCATTTGCTCTTATTATATTTGAAATTAGCCTGATAAAGACACTTTTGCTGGGCATAGCACTACTTGTCCCTGCCAGGGCATCCCATTCTGTGACTAAAGCAGCCTCTGTTTAAGACCATATAAGCATTTGCTCTTATCATATTTGAAATTAGCCTGATAAAGACACTTTTGCTGGGCATAGTACTACTGGATCTTTTTTGGGGGCATCCCATTCTGTGACTAAAGCAGCCTCTGTTTAAGACCATATAAGCATTTGCTCTTATTATATTTGAAATTAGCCTGATAAAGACACTTTTGCTGGGCATAGCACTACTTGTCCCTGCCAGGGCATCCCATTCTGTGACTAAAGCAGCCTCTGTTTAAGACCATATAAGCATTTGCTCTTATCATATTTGAAATTAGCCTGATAAAGACACTTTTGCTGGGCATAGTACTACTGGATCTTTTTTGGGGGCATCCCATTCTGTGACTAAAGCAGCCTCTGTTTAAGACCATATAAGCATTTGCTCTTATCATATTTGAAATTAGCCTGATAAAGACACTTTTGCTGGGCATAGTACTACTGGATCTTTTTTGGGGGCATCCCATTCTGTGACTAAAGCAGCCTCTGTTTAAGACCATATAAGCATTTGCTCTTATTATATTTGAAATTAGCCTGATAAAGACACTTTTGCTGGGCATAGCACTACTTGCCCCTGCCAGGGCATCCCATTCTGTGACTAAAGCAGCCTCTGTTTAAGACCATATAAGCATTTGCTCTTATTATATTTGAAATTAGCCTGATAAAGACACTTTTGCTGGGCATAGCACTACTTGTCCCTGCCAGGGCATCCCATTCTGTGACTAAAGCAGCCTCTGTTTAAGACCATATAAGCATTTGCTCTTATCATATTTGAAATTAGCCTGATAAAGACACTTTTGCTGGGCATAGTACTACTGGATCTTTTTTGGGGGCATCCCATTCTGTGACTAAAGCAGCCTCTGTTTAAGACCATATAAGCATTTGCTCTTATTATATTTGAAATTAGCCTGATAAAGACACTTTTGCTGGGCATAGTACTACTGGATCTTTTTTGGGGGCATCCCATTCTGTGACTAAAGCAGCCTCTGTTTAAGACCATATAAGCATTTGCTCTTATTATATTTGAAATTAGCCTGATAAAGACACTTTTGCTGGGCATAGCACTACTTGTCCCTGCCAGGGCATCCCATTCTGTGACTAAAGCAGCCTCTGTTTAAGACCATATAAGCATTTGCTCTTATCATATTTGAAATTAGCCTGATAAAGACACTTTTGCTGGGCATAGTACTACTGGATCTTTTTTGGGGGCATCCCATTCTGTGACTAAAGCAGCCTCTGTTTAAGACCATATAAGCATTTGCTCTTATTATATTTGAAATTAGCCTGATAAAGACACTTTTGCTGGGCATAGCACTACTTGTCCCTGCCAGGGCATCCCATTCTGTGACTAAAGCAGCCTCTGTTTAAGACCATATAAGCATTTGCTCTTATCATATTTGAAATTAGCCTGATAAAGACACTTTTGCTGGGCATAGTACTACTGGATCTTTTTTGGGGGCATCCTATTCTGTGACTAAAGCAGCCTCTGTTAAAGACCATATAAGCATTTGCTCTTATTATATTTGAAATTAGCCTGATAAAGACACTTTTGCTGGGCATAGCACTACTTGTCCCTGCCAGGGCATCCCATTCTGTGACTAAAGCAGCCTCTGTTTAAGACCATATAAGCATTTGCTCTTATCATATTTGAAATTAGCCTGATAAAGACACTTTTGCTGGGCATAGTACTACTGGATCTTTTTTGGGGGCAT
Organism: Gastrophryne carolinensis; assembly: GCA_027917425.1. Lineage (NCBI taxonomy): Eukaryota > Metazoa > Chordata > Amphibia > Anura > Microhylidae > Gastrophryne > Gastrophryne carolinensis. Next base: position 507,268,607 of record CM051236.1, on the reverse strand, counting down.
CCCATTCTGTGACTAAAGCAGCCTCTGTTTAAGACCATATAAGCATTTGCTCTTATCATATTTGAAATTAGCCTGATAAAGACACTTTTGCTGGGCATAGTACTACTGGATCTTTTTTGGGGGCATCCCATTCTGTGACTAAAGCGGCCTCTGTTTAAGACCATATAAGCATTTGCTCTTATTATATTTGAAATTAGCCTGATAAAGACACTTTTGCTGGGCATAGCACTACTTGTCCCTGCCAGGGCATCCCATTCTGTGACTAAAGCAGCCTCTGTTTAAGACCATATAAGCATTTGCTCTTATCATATTTGAAATTAGCCTGATAAAGACACTTTTGCTGGGCATAGTACTACTGGATCTTTTTTGGGGGCATCCCATTCTGTGACTAAAGCAGCCTCTGTTTAAGACCATATAAGCATTTGCTCTTATTATATTTGAAATTAGCCTGATAAAGACACTTTTGCTGGGCATAGCACTACTTGTCCCTGCCAGGGCATCCCATTCTGTGACTAAAGCAGCCTCTGTTTAAGACCATATAAGCATTTGCTCTTATCATATTTGAAATTAGCCTGATAAAGACACTTTTGCTGGGCATAGTACTACTGGATCTTTTTGGGGGGCATCCCATTCTGTGACTAAAGCAGCCTCTGTTTAAGACCATATAAGCATTTGCTCTTATTATATTTGAAATTAGCCTGATAAAGACACTTTTGCTGGGCATAGCACTACTTGTCCCTGCCAGGGCATCCCATTCTGTGACTAAAGCAGCCTCTGTTTAAGACCATATAAGCATTTGCTCTTATCATATTTGAAATTAGCCTGATAAAGACACTTTTGCTGGGCATAGCACTACTTGTCCCTGCCAGGGCATCCCATTCTGTGACTAAAGCAGCCTCTGTTTAAGACCATATAAGCATTTGCTCTTATTATATTTGAAATTAGCCTGAAAAAGACACTTTTGCTGGGCATAGTACTACTGGATCTTTTTTGGGGGCATCCCATTCTGTGACTAAAGCAGCCTCTGTTTAAGACCATATAAGCATTTGCTCTTATTATATTTGAAATTAGCCTGATAAAGACACTTTTGCTGGGCATAGCACTACTTGTCCCTGCCAGGGCATCCCATTCTGTGACTAAAGCAGCCTCTGTTTAAGACTATATAAGCATTTGCTCTTATCATATTTGAAATTAGCCTGATAAAGACACTTTTGCTGGGCATAGTACTACTGGATCTTTTTTGGGGGCATCCCATTCTGTGACTAAAGCAGCCTCTGTTTAAGACCATATAAGCATTTGCTCTTATTATATTTGAAATTAGCCTGATAAAGACACTTTTGCTGGGCATAGCACTACTTGTCCCTGCCAGGGCATCCCATTCTGTGACTAAAGCAGCCTCTGTTTAAGACCATATAAGCATTTGCTCTTATCATATTTGAAATTAGCCTGATAAAGACACTTTTGCTGGGCATAGTACTACTGGATCTTTTTTGGGGGCATCCCATTCTGTGACTAAAGCAGCCTCTGTTTAAGACCATATAAGCATTTGCTCTTATCATATTTGAAATTAGCCTGATAAAGACACTTTTGCTGGGCATAGTACTACTGGATCTTTTTTGGGGGCATCCCATTCTGTGACTAAAGCAGCCTCTGTTTAAGACCATATAAGCATTTGCTCTTATCATATTTGAAATTAGCCTGATAAAGACACTTTTGCTGGGCATAGCACTACTTGTCCCTGCCAGGGCATCCCATTCTGTGACTAAAGCAGCCTCTGTTTAAGACCATATAAGCATTTGCTCTTATCATATTTGAAATTAGCCTGATAAAGACACTTTTGCTGGGCATAGTACTACTGGATCTTTTTTGGGGGCATCCCATTCTGTGACTAAAGCAGCCTCTGTTTAAGACCATATAAGCATTTGCTCTTATTATATTTGAAATTAGCCTGATAAAGACACTTTTGCTGGGCATAGCACTACTTGTCCCTGCCAGGGCATCCCATTCTGTGACTAAAGCAGCCTCTGTTTAAGACCATATAAGCATTTGCTCTTATCATATTTGAAATTAGCCTGATAAAGACACTTTTGCTGGGCATAGTACTACTGGATCTTTTTTGGGGGCATCCCATTCTGTGACTAAAGCAGCCTCTGTTTAAGACCATATAAGCATTTGCTCTTATTATATTTGAAATTAGCCTGATAAAGACACTTTTGCTGGGCATAGTACTACTGGATCTTTTTTGGGGGCATCCCATTCTGTGACTAAAGCAGCCTCTGTTTAAGACCATATAAGCATTTGCTCTTATTATATTTGAAATTAGCCTGATAAAGACACTTTTGCTGGGCATAGCACTACTTGTCCCTGCCAGGGCATCCCATTCTGTGACTAAAGCAACCTCTGTTTAAGACCATATAAGCATTTGCTCTTATCATATTTGAAATTAGCCTGATAAAGACACTTTTGCTGGGCATAGTACTACTGGATCTTTTTTGGGGGCATCCCATTCTGTGACTAAAGCAGCCTCTGTTTAAGACCATATAAGCATTTGCTCTTATTATATTTGAAATTAGCCTGATAAAGACACTTTTGCTGGGCATAGCACTACTTGTCCCTGCCAGGGCATCCCATTCTGTGACTAAAGCAGCCTCTGTTTAAGACCATATAAGCATTTGCTCTTATCATATTTGAAATTAGCCTGATAAAGACACTTTTGCTGGGCATAGCACTACTTGTCCCTGCCAGGGCATCCCATTCTGTGACTAAAGCAGCCTCTGTTTAAGACCATATAAGCATTTGCTCTTATTATATTTGAAATTAGCCTGATAAAGACACTTTTGCTGGGCATAGTACTACTGGATCTTTTTTGGGGGCATCCCATTCTGTGACTAAAGCAGCCTCTGTTTAAGACCATATAAGCATTTGCTCTTATTATATTTGAAATTAGCCTGATAAAGACACTTTTGCTGGGCATAGCACTACTTGTCCCTGCCAGGGCATCCCATTCTGTGACTAAAGCAGCCTCTGTTTAAGACCATATAAGCATTTGCTCTTATCATATTTGAAATTAGCCTGATAAAGACACTTTTGCTGGGCATAGTACTACTGGATCTTTTTTGGGGGCATCCCATTCTGTGACTAAAGCAGCCTCTGTTTAAGACCATATAAGCATTTGCTCTTATTATATTTGAAATTAGCCTGATAAAGACACTTTTGCTGGGCATAGCACTACTTGTCCCTGCCAGGGCATCCCATTCTGTGACTAAAGCAGCCTCTGTTTAAGACCATATAAGCATTTGCTCTTATTATATTTGAAATTAGCCTGATAAAGACACTTTTGATGGGCATAGCACTACTTGTCCCTGCCAGGGCATCCCATTCTGTGACTAAAGCAGCCTCTGTTTAAGACCATATAAGCATTTGCTCTTATTATATTTGAAATTAGCCTGATAAAGACACTTTTGCTGGGCATAGTACTACTGGATCTTTTTTGGGGGCATCCCATTCTGTGACTAAAGCAGCCTCTGTTTAAGACCATATAACCATTTGCTCTTATTATATTTATATTATAAGACACTTTTGCTGGGCATAGGCTTACTGCTGCCTGCCAGGTGCACTTCTGTTGAGGCATCCCATTCTGTAACATAGCATACCCCTCTTTATTTACACTAAGCAGCTCTCTTATTTACACTAAGCAGGCCTGTTGGAGGCTGAGTGTTACTGCTCACTTTTGGTGTGCATTATATTCTGTTTCATATAGACCCACCGCTGCCCGGGGGATCTTAAAATATCACCTACTACCACGCCAGTTAGACTATGTCGGGCAGACAAGTGCCTGGAAGTGAAAAGAGGAGTGGCAGAGGCCAAGATTCCGCAGGCAGAGCTCGCATCAGACTGGGGGCCAGTAGCAGCAGGAGTTACGCTGAGAGACCTAATCTGCCAGTATCTGCTAGCGGTCGGGTCTCCACCAGTAACGCATCTGCCGTGGTAGATTGGTTGACGCGCTCATCAACAACATCATCACAACTTACGTCTGAGACCCCCAGTCTAGGGTCGGTAGGTTCCTCTGACACAACCCTGAGTTGGCATGCCCCGAGAGCAGTCCCTGTCCTCCCATTGCCTCTGTCCTACGCCGTTCCCTCCCCCTGCGACGTATCCTATGCTTTGGGTTCAGCTCCACTCTTTAGTGAGGAGGACGATCAGATACCGGAGGACAGTCAGCAGCTACTGCCCAGCCAAGAAATGGAGGTGGCTTCTTTAGCTAGGCAGACAAATAGTGATGTGGACAGTGTCGTGGGTGCTGCGAGCGTTCCAGCTCCTGCGCCAGACACTGTTGACGAATCCACGAACATCAGTGACGTACAGCCACAACTCGGTGATGATGATGATGATGACGATGAAGCCGATCGCACTTGGGAGCCGGGTGATGAAGGGGCTTCATCGTCATCATCAGGAGAAGAGGGGCGCAGGTTGCCCCGGAGTCAGCAGCTGAGGCAGCAAGGTGGTAGCAGTCAGCATGGGGGCACAATTCCAAAGGCTGGAGCCGGCCGGGGCCGGGGCCGGGGTAGAGCACCTGCTGTGCGGCAGTCTACCTTATCGGGAGGTAGTGGAGCAGGGGTTCCTGGAGTTGGCAACAGCAGCAGTGAATCAGTGAGGCCAGGGGGTGGGAAAAGTAGCTACTCGGCAGTGTGGCAGTTTTTCCTGAGGCATCCGCAGGAGGGTAACATGGCCACATGCAAGATATGTAGGCAAAAGGTGAAGCGTGGCCAGGGTCCAAATGTTGGCACCACGGCCCTGCGTCAACATATGATGCGTCACCATAAAGCGACCTGGGAGAACCGAGGCTCCCAAGGGGTGGTCCAGTCTGCTTCCTCACCAAGTGAGCTCCCAATTTCTGCCAGCCAAGGCTCCAGCACCTCAGCCGAAGGCAGCTGTGCGTCATACCCATCCTCTGTCGCTCCTGCTCCTCCTCCTCCAAGTCATGCATCCCGCCAGCAATCCATCAGCGAAGCCATGTCCAAGAGACAGCAGTATGCGCCCACTCATCCTACGGCACAGAAGCTGAATGTGCTCCTGTCCAAGTTGCTGGTGCTGCAGTCGCTCCCTTTTCAGGTGGTGGAATCTGCACCTTTCAGAGAACTGATGGCTTGTGCCGAGCCGAGGTGGAGAGTCCCAAGCCGTCATTTCTTTGCCAAGAAGGCAGTACCAGCGCTGCACACTTTTGTTGAACAGAAGGTGGGCCAGTCCTTGAGCCTGTCGGTGTGTAGCAAAATACATGGCAGCGCCGACATCTGGAGCTGTAACTACGGTCAGGGGCAGTACATGTCGTTTACGGCCCACTGGGTGAATGTGGTCCCTTTGCAGCAGCAACTTGGACAGGTCACGCCGCTTCGGCCTCCGCGCTCTCTGCCCATTGGGCCTGTGACACCGTGCGACTCGGCCTCCTCATCCTCCACCATCTCCTCACCCTCCACTGTAGGCTCAAGTCTCAGTGCCCCTCCAGTCTACCATGTGTGCAGGGCACGGAGGTGTCACGCAGTGCTTCACATGGTTTGTCTTGGCGAACGGAGTCACACAGGGGAGGAACTGCTTAAATGTATTCATCAGGAAATCCAAACATGGCTTACTCCGAGAAAACTTAAAATGGGAATCATGGTTACCGACAATGGGAAGAACATTTTGTCTGCGCTGCGCCAAGGAAGCCTGACCCATGCCCCCTGCATGGCTCACGTCTTCAATCTGGTTGTCAAGCGGTTTCTGAAGTGTTCCCCCCATCTGCAGGACATCCTAACAACTTCAAGGAAACTTTGCATGCACTTCAGCCACTCCTACACCGCCAAACACACCCTTCTTGAGCTACAGCGTCAGAATGGTATCCCCCAACATAGTCTGATTTGCGATGTTTCCACCCGTTGGAATTCCACCCTTCACATGTTGGACCGATTATATGAACAGAGAAAAGCCATCACGGATTTCCTGATGATCCAAGCAGATAGGGGGACTCCCCTGTGTAACTTCAATGTCAACCAGTGGCAGCTCATACGTGACACCTGCCGTTTGCTCAGGCCCTTTGAGGAAGCCACTTTATTTGTCAGTCGGCAGGATTACGGGATGAACGACGTGATTCCACTGCTTCATGTACTACAGCACATGTTGGAAACCATGGCTGGTCAGGGCACTGGAGACATGGCGTTTACATCTTACGGCCACATGAACCCCGTTGGAGCTGAACTGGAGGAGGAGGAGGAAGAGGAGGAGGAGGAGTTGCCCAGCGAAACACAGTTTAGGCTTGGCGAAATGGCTGGTTTATCTAGTCAGCGGACAGGAGAGGAGGAGCAGGAGCAGCCAGAGGAGCTAGAGGTTTTTGAGGAAGGCGAGACAGAGGACCCGGGCACACCGTGGCAGTATGCAGTGGAGATGGAGACAGGTAGTCCATCCGAGTCACTTGCGCAAATGGCACGAAGCATGCTCACGTGCTTGCGTAGTGACCCCAGAATTGTTTCCATCTGTCGGCGGGATGACTTCTGGCTGTCCACCTTATTGGACCCTCGCTTCCGGCACAAAATGGGGGCATTTTTTAAACCCACCGAGAGGGAGGACAAACTCAACTACTACAAAGACATTCTACGTAGGCAGTTGGCCGATGCCTATCTGCGCCATGGTCCATACTCTCGCAGGTCTGACTCGAGGGGACCTCTGCGCTCACCTTCCACTGCCATGGCCGCTGGGGGGGTTGGCAGGAGCAGCAGCAGCAGCTCCATCAGCAGCAGCAGCCTCAGTCTTCAGTCGCTAATGAGTAGCTTTCTACACCCGCATAGTGAGGCTACTCATGAGCAGCAGGAAGACCTGGAGCAGGACCTCAACCAGCAGGTCATGTCATACTTTGACATGACCATGCCAACACACCTTGAGGATCCGCTGGACTTCTGGGCAGCCAAACTTGATTTGTGGCCGCAACTAGCAGAGTTTGCCCTGGAAAAGCTGTCCTGCCCGGCAAGTAGCGTGCCATCTGAGCGGGTGTTTAGTGCGGCGGGGGCCATAGTTACGGCGAGGAGAACTCGTCTGTCAACTAAAAATGTGGAGAGACTCACCTTTGTCAAAATGAATCAGGGATGGATCAGCCAGGATTTCCACCCACCAATGCCTGATGCATGCGACTAGATTCAGCATGGTGCAACGTTTTACACTTTCCAAATGGTGCAAAACATATTTATGTCTTTAGGCCATTTTTTGGGCTCCTGCTGCTGCTGCTGCCAACTTCTGCCAACTCCAGGGTGTGATTCATCCAATTGTTGGGCTCCTGAAGCCAACCCCAGTGTCACTTTAAAGTAATATTTGGGCTCCTGCTGCTGCTGCTGCTGTCAACTCCTGCCAACTCCAGGGTGTGATTCATCCAATTTTTGGGCTCCTGAAGCCAACTCCAGTGTATATTTGGGCTCCTGCTGCTGCTGCTGCCAACTTCTGCCAACTCCAGGGTGTGATTCATCCAATTTTTGGGCTCCTGAAGCCAACTCCAGTGTATATTTGGGCTCCTGCTGCTGCTGCTGCCAACTTCTGCCAACTCCAGGGTGTGATTCATCCAATTTTTGGGCTCCTGAAGCCAACTCCAGTGTATATTTGGGCTCCTGCTGCTGCTGTCAACTCCTGCCAACTCCAGGGTGTGATTCATCCAATTTTTGGGCTCCTGAAGCCAACTCCAGTGTATATTTGGGCTCCTGCTGCTGCTACTGTCAACTCCTGCCAACTCCAGGGTGTGATTCATCCAATTTTTGGGCTCCTGAAGCCAACTCCAGTGTATATTTGGGCTCCTGCTGCTGCTGCTGCCAACTCCAGGGTGTGATTCATCCAATTTTTGGGCTCCTGAGGCCAACCCCAGGGTCTCTTTAATGTAATATTTGGGCTCCTGCTGCTGCTGCTGTCAACTCCTGCCAACTCCAGGGTGTGATTCATCCAATTTTTGGGCTCCTGAAGCCAACTCCAGTGTATATTTGGGCTCCTGCTGCTGCTGCTGCCAACTTCTGCCAACTCCAGGGTGTGATTCATCCAATTTTTGGGCTCCTGAAGCCAACTCCAGTGTATATTTGGGCTCCTGCTGCTGCTGCTGCCAACTTCTGCCAACTCCAGGGTGTGATTCATCCAATTTTTGGGCTCCTGAAGCCAACTCCAGTGTATATTTGGGCTCCTGCTGCTGCTGTCAACTCCTGCCAACTCCAGGGTGTGATTCATCCAATTTTTGGGCTCCTGAAGCCAACTCCAGTGTATATTTGGGCTCCTGCTGCTGCTACTGTCAACTCCTGCCAACTCCAGGGTGTGATTCATCCAATTTTTGGGCTCCTGAAGCCAACTCCAGTGTATATTTGGGCTCCTGCTGCTGCTGCTGCCAACTTCTGCCAACTCCAGGGTGTGATTCATCCAATTTTTGGGCTCCTGAAGCCAACTCCAGTGTATATTTGGGCTCCTGCTGCTGCTGCTGCCAACTCCAGGGTGTGATTCATCCAATTTTTGGGCTCCTGAGGCCAACCCCAGGGTCTCTTTAATGTAATATTTGGGCTCCTGCTGCTGCTACTGTCAACTCCTGCCAACTCCAGGGTGTGATTCATCCAATGTTTGGGCTCCTGAAGCCAACTCCAGTGTATATTTGGGCTCCTGCTGCTGCTGCTGCCAACTTCTGCCAACTCCAGGGTGTGATTCATCCAATTTTTGGGCTCCTGAAGCCAACTCCAGTGTATATTTGGGCTCCTGCTGCTGCTGTCAACTCCTGCCAACTCCAGGGTGTGATTCATCCAATTTTTGGGCTCCTGAAGCCAACTCCAGTGTATATTTGGGCTCCTGCTGCTGCTACTGTCAACTCCTGCCAACTCCAGGGTGTGATTCATCCAATTTTTGGGCTCCTGAAGCCAACTCCAGTGTATATTTGGGCTCCTGCTGCTGCTGCTGCCAACTTCTGCCAACTCCAGGGTGTGATTCATCCAATTTTTGGGCTCCTGAAGCCAACTCCAGTGTATATTTGGGCTCCTGCTGCTGCTGCTGCCAACTTCTGCCAACTCCAGGGTGTGATTCATCCAATTTTTGGGCTCCTGAAGCCAACTCCAGTGTATATTTGGGCTCCTGCTGCTGCTGCTGCCAACTTCTGCCAACTCCAGGGTGTGATTCATCCAATTTTTGGGCTCCTGAAGCCAACTCCAGTGTATATTTGGGCTCCTGCTGCTGCTGTCAACTCCTGCCAACTCCAGGGTGTGATTCATCCAATTTTTGAGCTCCTGAAGCCAACTCCAGTGTATATTTGGGCTCCTGCTGCTGCTACTGTCAACTCCTGCCAACTCCAGGGTGTGATTCATCCAATTTTTGGGCTCCTGAAGCCAACTCCAGTGTATATTTGGGCTCCTGCTGCTGCCAACTTCTGCCAACTCCAGGGTGTGATTCATCCAATTTTTGGGCTCCTGAAGACAACTCCAGTGTATATTTGGGCTCCTGCTGCTGCCAACTCCAGGGTGTGATTCATCCAATTTTTGGGCTCCTGAGGCCAACCCCAGGGTCTCTTTAATGTAATATTTGGGCTCCTGCTGCTGCTGCTGCTGTCAACTCCTGCCAACTCCAGGGTGTGATTCATCCAATTTTTGGGCTCCTGAAGCCAACTCCAGTGTATATTTGGGCTCCTGCTGCTGCTGCTGCCAACTTCTGCCAACTCCAGGGTGTGATTCATCCAATTTTTGGGCTCCTGAAGCCAACTCCAGTGTATATTTGGGCTCCTGCTGCTGCTGTCAACTCCTGCCAACTCCAGGGTGTGATTCATCCAATTTTTGGGCTCCTGAAGCCAACTCCAGTGTATATTTGGGCTCCTGCTGCTGCTGCTGCCAACTTCTGCCAACTCCAGGGTGTGATTCATCCAATTTTTGGGCTCCTGAAGCCAACTCCAGTGTATATTTGGGCTCCTGCTGCTGCTACTGTCAACTCCTGCCAACTCCAGGGTGTGATTTATCCAATTTTTGGGCTCCTGAAGCCAACTCCAGTGTATATTTGGGCTCCTGCTGCTGCTGCTGCCAACTTCTGCCAACTCCAGGGTGTGATTCATCCAATTTTTGGGCTCCTGAAGCCAACTCCAGTGTATATTTGGGCTCCTGCTGCTGCTGCTGCCAACTCCAGGGTGTGATTCATCCAATTTTTGGGCTCCTGAGGCCAACCCCAGGGTCTCTTTAAAGTAATATTTGGGCTCCTGCTGCTGCTGCTGTCAACTCCTGCCAACTCCAGGGTGTGATTCATCCAATTTTTGGGCTCCTGCTGCTGCCAACTCCAGTGTCTCTTTAAAGCAATGTTTGGGCTCCTTCTGCCCCTCATAGTGATGCCACTTCAACTCTCTGCAATTGTGCCGCTCTGCGATTCTATTAGCGATGCCTCTGATCTGCATGTGATATTTATTCAAAGTATTATTTAACTAACCCAGCACGCATCCTGTGCGTGTTACAGCAAGGCAGAATGGTTTACAACCCTATTGAGGCTCTAGGAGGCTCAGAAATAGCTGTTTTTAATAGCGATTCGTCGCGAATTTATTCGGGTCGAAGCGATTTTTGTCGGAAAATTCGGCGAATCAGTCGAATCGAATTTTTCAAAAGTTCGCTCATCTCTAATTACTGCCTAAAAATCTAGCTCAGGGGTTCTCGACCAGTGGTAGGGACTAGAGAAGAGCGAATTTTTGAAAAATTTGATTCGACTGATTCGACGAATTTTCCGACAAAAATCGGTTCGACCCGAATTTATTTGCGACGAATCGCTATTAAAAACAGCTATTTCTGAGCCTCCTAGAGCCTCAATAGGGTTGTAAACCATTCTGCCTTGCTGTAACATGCATAGGATGTGTGCTGGGTTAGTTAAATAATACTTTAAATAAATATCACATGCAGATCAGAGGCATCGCTAACAGAATCGCAGAGCGGCACAATTGCAGAGAGTTGAAGTGGCATCACTATGAGGGGCAGGAGCCCAAACATTGCTTTAAAGAGACACTGGAGTTGGCAGCAGCAGGAGCCCAAAAATTTGATGAATCACACCCTGGAGTTGCAAGCAGCAGCAGGAGCCCAAACATTGGCTTAAAGAGACACTGGAGTTGGCAGCAGCAGGAGCCCAAAAATTGACTGACACACCCTGGAGTTTCAAGCAGCAGCAGCAGGAGCCCAAACATAGCTTGAAAGAGACACTGGAGTTGGCTGCAGGAGCCCAAAGATTGGATGAATCACACCCTGGAGTTGCAAGCAGCAGCAGCAGGAGCCCAAACATAGCTTGAAAGAGACACTGGATTTGGCAGCAGGAGCCCAAAATTGGATGAATCACATCCTGAAGTTGGCAGCAGCAGCAACAGGAGCCCAAACATTACTTTAAAGAGACACTGGAGTTGGCAGCAGGAGCCCAAAAATTGACTGACACACCCTGGAGTTGGCAGCAGCAGGAGCCCAAACATTACTTTAAAGAGACACTGGAGTTGGCAGCAGGAGCCCAAAAATTTGATGAATCACACCCTGGAGTTGCAAGCAGCAGCAGCAGGAGCCCAAATATTATTTTAAAGAGACACTGGAGTTGGCAGCAGGAGCCCCAAAATTGGATGAATGACACCCTGGAGTTGCAAGCAGCAGGAGCCCAAACATAGCTTGAAAGAGACACTGGAGATGGCAGCAGGAGCCCAAAAATTGGATGAATCACACCCTGGAGTTGTAAGCAGCAGCAGGAGCCCAAACATTACTTTAAAGAGACACTGGGGTTGGCAGCAGGAGCCCAAAAATTGGATGAATCACACCCTGGAGTTGGCAGCAGCAGCAGGAGCCCAAACATTACTTTAAAGAGACACTGGAGTTGGCAGCAGGAGCCCAAAAATTAACTGACACACCCTGGAGTTGGCAGCAGCAGCAGCAGGAGCCCAAACATTACTTTAAAGAGACACTGGAGTTGGCAGCAGGAGCCCAAAAATTGGATGAATCACACCCTGGAGTTGCAAGCAGCAGCAGCAGCAGGAGCCCAAAGATTACTTTAAAGAGACACTGGAGTTGGCAGCAGGAGCCCAAAAATTGGATGAATCACACCCTGGAGTTGCAAGCAGCAGGAGCCCAAACATAGCTTGAAAGACACACTGGGGTTGGATTCAGGAGCCCAACAATTGGATGAATCACACCCTGGAGTTGGCAGCAGCAGCAGGAGCCCGAACATTACTTTAAAGAGACACTGGGGTTGGCTTCAGGAGCCCAAAAATTGGATGAATCACACCCTGGAGTTGGCAGCAGCAGCAGCAGGAGCCCAAACATAACTTTAAAGAGACACTGGAGTTGGCAGCAGGAGCCCAAAAATTGGATGAATCACACCCTGGAGTTGCAAGCAGCAGCAGGAGCCCAAACATTACTTTAAAGAGACACTGGGGTTGGCTTCAGGAGCCCAAAAATTGGATGAATCACACCCTGGAGTTGGCAGCAGCAGCAGCAGGAGCCCAAACATTACTTTAAAGAGACACTGGAGTTGGCAGCAGGAGCCCAAAAATTGGATGAATCACACCCTGGAGTTGCAAGCAGCAGCAGGAGCCCAAACATAGCTTGAAAGACACACTGGGGTTGGCTTCAGGAGCCCAAAAATTGGATGAATCACACCCTGGAGTTGCAAGCAGCAGCAGGAGCCCAAACATTACTTTAAAGAGACACTGGAGTTGGCAGCAGGAGCCCAAAAATTGGATGAATCACACCCTGGAGTTGCAAGCAGCAGGAGCCCAAACATAACTTGAAAGACACACTGGGGTTGGCTTCAGGAGCCCAACAATCGGATGAATCACACCCTGGAGTTGGCAGCAGCAGCAGAAGCCCGAACATTACTTTAAAGAGACACTGGGGTTGGCTTCAGGAGCCCAAAAATTGGACGAATCACACCCTGGAGTTGGCAGCAGCAGGAGCCCAAACATTACTTTAAAGAGACACTGGAGTTGGCAGCAGGAGCCCAAAAATTGGATGAATCACACCCTGGAGTTGCAAGCAGCAGCAGGAGCCCAAACATTACTTTAAAGAGACACTGGAGTTGGCTTCAGGAGCCCAAAAATTGGATGAATCACACCCTGGAGTTGCAAGCAGTAGCAGGAGCCCAAACATTACTTTAAAGAGACACTGGAGTTGGCAGCAGGAGCCCAAAAATTGAATGAATCACACCCTGGAGTTGCAAGCAGCAGCAGCAGGAGCCCAAATATTACTTTAAAGAGACACTGGAGTTGGCAGCAGGAGCCCAAAAATTGGATAATTCACACCCTGGAGTTGGCAGCAGCAGCAGCAGGAGCCCAAACATTACTTTAAAGAGACACTGGAGTTGGCTTCAGGAGCCCAAAAATTGAATGATTCACACCCTGGAGTTGGCAGCAGCAGCAGCAGCAGCAGCCCAAACATTACTTTAAAGAGACACAGGGGTTGGCTTCAGGAGCCCAATAATTGGATGAATCACACCCTGGAGTTGGCAGCAGCAGCAGCAGGAGCCCAAACTTTACTTTAAAGAGACACTGGAGTTGGCAGCAGGAGCCCAAAAATTGACTGACACACACTGGAGTTGGCAGCAGCAGCAGCAGTAGCCCAAACATTACTTTAAAGAGACACTGGGGTTGGCAGCAGGAGCCCAAAAATTGGATGAATCACACCCTGGAGTTGCAAGCAGCAGCAGCAGCAGGAGCCAAAACATTACTTTAAAGAGACACTGGGGTTGGCAGCAGGAGCCCAAAAATTGGATGAATCACACCCTGGAGTTGGCAGCAGCAGCAGCAGGAGCCCAAACAGTACTTTAAAGAGACACTGGAGTTGGCAGCAGGAGCCCAAAAATTGAATGAATCACACCCTGGAGTTGCAAGCAGCAGCAGCAGGAGCCCAAATATTACTTTAAAGAGACACTGGAGTTGGCAGCAGGAGCCCAAAAATTGGATGAATCACACCCTGGAGTTGGCAGCAGCAGGAGCCCAAACATTACTTTAAAGAGACACTGGGGTTGGCTTCAGGAGCCCAAAAATTGGATGAATCACACCCTGGAGTTGCAAGCAGCAGCAGCAGGAGGCCAAACATTGGCTGAAAGGCACACCCTGAAGTTGGCATCAGCAGGAGGCCAAAATTTGGTTGGAAGGCAGACCCTGAAGTTGGCATCATTGGCCTAAAGACATAAATATGTTTTGCACCATTTGGAAAGTGTAAAACGTGTCACCATGCTGAATCTAGTCACATGCATCAGGCATTGGTGGGTGGAAATCCTGGCTGATCCATCCCTGATTCATTTTCACAAAGGTGAGTCCCTCCACATTTTTAGTTGACAGACGAGTTCTCCTCGCCGTAACTATGGCCCCCGCCGCACTAAACACCCGCTCAGATGGCACGCTACTTGCCGGGCAGGACAGCTTTTCCAGGGCAAACTCTGCTAGTCAAAGTATGACATGACCTGCTGGTTCAGGTCCTGCTCCAGGTCTTCCTGCTGCTCATGAGTAGCCTCACTATGCGGGTGTAGAAAGCTACTCATTAGCGACTGAAGACTGAGGCTGCTGCTGATGGAGCTGCTGCTGCTGCTCCTGCCAACCCCCCCAGCAGCCATGGCAGTGGAAGGTGAGCGCAGAGGTCCCCTCGAGTCAGACCTGCGAGAATATGGACCATGGCGCAGATAGGCATCGGCCAACTGCCTACGTAGAATGTCTTTGTAGCAGTTCAGTTTGTCCTCCCTCTCGGTGGGTTTAAAAAATGCCCCCATTTTGTGCCGGAAGCGAGGGTCCAATAAGGTGGACAGACAGAAGTCATCCCGCCGACAGATGGAAACAATTCTGGGGTCACTACGCAAGCACGTGAGCATGCTTCCTGCCATTTGCGCAAGTGACTCAGATGGACTACCTGTCTCCATCTCCACTGCATACTGCCACGGTGTGTCCGGGTCCTCTGTCTCGCCTTCCTCAAAAACCTCTAGCTCCTCTGGCTGCTCCTGCTCCTCCTCTCCTGTCCGCTGACTAGATAAACCAGCCATTTCGCCAAGCCTAAACTGTGTTTCGCTGGGCAACTCCTCCTCCTCTTCCTCCTCCTCCTCCAGTTCAGCTCCAACGGGGTTCATGTGGCCGTAAGATGTAAACGCCATGTCTCCAGTGCCCTGACCAGCCATGGTTTCCAACATGTGCTGTAGTACATGAAGCAGTGGAATCACGTCGTTCATCCCATAATCCTGACGACTGACAAATAAAGTGGCTTCCTCAAAGGGCCTGAGCAAACGGCAGGTGTCAGGTATGAGCTGCCACTGGTTGACATTGAAGTTACACAGGGGAGTCCCCCTATCCGCTTGGATCATCAGGAAATCCGTGATGGCTTTTCTCTGTTCATATAATCGGTCCAACATGTGAAGGGTGGAATTCCAACGGGTGGAAACATCGCAAATCAGACTATGTTGGGGGATACCTTTCTGACGCTGTAGCTCAAGAAGGGTGTGTTTGGCGGTGTATGAGTGGCTGAAGTGCATGCAAAGTTTCCTTGAAGTTGTTAGGATGTCTTGCAGATGGGGGGAACACTTCAGAAACCGCTTGACAACCAGATTGAAGACGTGAGCCATGCAGGGGGCATGGGTCAGGCTTGGCGCAGCGCAGACAAAATGTTCTTCCCATTGTCATTAACCATGATTCCCATTTTAAGTTTTCTTGGAGTAAGCCATGTTTGGATTTCCTGATGAATAAATTTAAGCAGTTCCTCCCCTGTGTGACTCCTTTCGCCAAGACAAACCATGTGAAGCACTGCGTGACACCTCCGTGCCCTGCACACATGGTAGACTGGAGGGGCACTGAGACTTGAGCCTACAGTGGAGGGTGAGGAGATGGCGGAGGATGAGGAGGCCGAGTCGCACAGTGTCACAGGCCCAACGGGCAGGGAACGCGGGGGCCGAAGCGGCGTGACCTGTCCAAGTTGCTGCTGCAAAGGGACCACATTCACCCAGTGGGCCGTAAACGACATGTACTGTCCCTGACCGTAGTTACAGCTCCAGACGTCGGCGCTGCCATGCACTTTGCTACACACCGACAGGCTCAAGGACTGGCCCACCTTCTGTTCAACAAAAGTGTGCAGCGCTGGTACTGCCTTCTTGGCAAAGAAATGACAGCTTGGGACTCTCCACCTCGGCTCGGCACAAGCCATCAGTTTTCTGAAAGGTGCAGAGTCCACCACCTGAAAAGGGAGCGACTGCAGCACCAGCAACTTGGACAGGAGCACATTCAGCTTCTGAGTGGGCGCATACTGCTGTCTCTTGGACATGGCTTCGCTGATGGATTGCTGGTAGGATGCATGACTTGGAGGAGGAGGAGCAGGAGCGACAGAGGATGGGTATGACGCACAGCTGCCTTCGGCTGAGGTGCTGGAGCCTTGGCTGGCAGAAATTGGGAGCGGCGTGCCACTTGGTGAGGAAGCAGACTGGACCACCCCTTGGGAGCCTCGGTTTTCCCAGGTTGCTTTATGGTGATGCATCATATGTTGACGCAGGGCCGTGGTGCCAACATTTGGGCCCTGGCCACGCTTCACCTTCTGCCTACATATCTTGCATGTGGCCATGTTACCCTCCTGCAGATGCTTCAGGAAAAACTGCCACACTGCCGAGTAGCTACTTTTCCCACCAACAGGCCTCACTGATTCGCTGCTATTGTCGCCAACTCCAGGAACCCCTGCCCCACTACCTCCCGATAAGGTAGCCTGCCGCGCAGCAGGTGCTCTACCCCGGCCCCGGCCCCGTTTGGCTCCAGGCTTTACAATTGTGCCCCCATGCTGACTGCCAACCATGCTGCTAACACCTTGCTGCCTGAGCTGCTGACTCCGGGGCAACCTGCGCCCCTCTTCTCCTGATGATGACGATGAAGCCCCTTCATCACCCGGCTCCCAAGTGCGATCGGCTTCATCGTCATCATCATTATCACCGAGTTGTGGCTGTACGTCACTGATGTTCGTGGATTCATCAACAGTGTCTGGCGCAGGAGCTGGAACGCTCGCAGCACCCACGACACTGTCCACATCACTATTTGTCTGCCTAGCTAAAGAAGCCACCTCCATTTCTTGGCTGGGCAGTAGCTGCTGACTGTCCTCTATCTGATCGTCCTTCTCACTAAAGAGTGGAGCTGAACATAAATGATAGGATACGTCGCTGGGGGAGGGAACGGCGTAGGACAGAGGCAATGGGAGGACAGGGACTGCTCTCGGGGCATGCCAACTCAGGGTTGTGTCAGAGGAACCTACCGACCCTAGACTGGGGGTCTCAGGCGTAACTTGTGATGATGTTGTTGATGAGCGCGTTAACCAACCTACCACGGCAGATGCGTTACTGGTGGAGACACGACCGCTAGCAGATACTGGCAGACCAGGTCTCTCACCGTGACTCCTGCTGCCACTCGCCCCTGCGACCTCTGCCTGCTGAATCTTGGCCTCTGCCACTCCTCTTTGAACATTCTGGCGCTTGTCTGCCTGACATTTTTATGTATTTGCTTATTTAGTATAAACAGATAGGGTTCAAGGTGCAGCTTTGGGGTGCCCTGCTGCCTGGTTTATTAAAAGCAGTCAAAAACAAATGGGATGGCCCCACAACAGACTTGAGATCAGTATATATGCACACAGCAACAGTGTCTAAGCAGGCTCATACAGGCCAAATTACTTTAAATAAGTTTGCAGCTTAGAGTAAATACAGAGGCTAATGGTATGTTACAGAATGGGATGCCTCACAGCAGACTTGAGATCAGTATATATGCACACAGCAACAGTGTCTAAGCAGGCTCATACAGGCCAAATTACTTTAAATAAGTTTGCAGCTTAGAGTAAATACAGAGGCTAATGGTATGTTACAGAATGGGATGCCTCACAGCAGACTTGAGATCAGTATATATGCACACAGCAACAGTGTCTAAGCAGGCTCATACAGGCCAAATTACTTTAAATAAGTTTGCAGCTTAGAGTAAATACAGAGGCTAATGGTATGTTACAGAATGGGATGCCTCACAGCAGACTTGAGATCAGTATATATGCACACAGCAACAGTGTCTAAGCAGGCTCATACAGGCCAAATTACTTTAAATAAGTTTGCAGCTTAGAGTAAATACAGAGGCTAATGGTATGTTACAGAATGGGATGGCCCCACAACAGACTTGAGATCAGTATATATGCACACAGCAACAGTGTCTAAGCAGGCTCATACAGGCCAAATTACTTTAAATAAGTTTGCAGCTTAGAGTAAATACAGAGGCTAATGGTATGTTACAGAATGGGATGCCTCACAGCAGACTTGAGATCAGTATATATGCACACAGCAACAGTGTCTAAGCAGGCTCATACAGGCCAAATTACTTTAAATAAGTTTGCAGCTTAGAGTAAATACAGAGGCTAATGGTATGTTACAGAATGGGATGGCCCCACAGCATACTTGAGATCAGTATATATGCACACAGCAACAGTGTCTAAGCAGGCTCATACAGGCCAAATTACTTTAAATAAGTTTGCAGCTTAGAGTAAATACAGAGGCTAATGGTATGTTACAGAATGGGATGCCTCACAGCAGACTTGAGATCAGTATATATGCACACAGCAACAGTGTCTAAGCAGGCTCATACAGGCCAAATTACTTTAAATAAGTTTGCAGCTTAGAGTAAATACAGAGGCTAATGGTATGTTACAGAATGGGATGGCCCCACAGCAGACTTGAGATCAGTATATATGCACACAGCAACAGTGTCTAAGCAGGCTCATACAGGCCAAATTACTTTAAATAAGTTTGCAGCTTAGAGTAAATACAGAGGCTAATGGTATGTTACAGAATGGGATGCCTCACAGCAGACTTGAGATCAGTATATATGCATACAGCAACAGTGTCTAAGCAGGCTCATACAGGCCAAATTACTTTAAATAAGTTTGCCGCTTAGAGTAAATACAGAGGCTAATGGTATGTTACAGAATGGGATGCCTCACAGCAGACTTGAGATCAGTATATATGCACACAGCAACAGTGTCTAAGCAGGCTCATACAGGCCAAATTACTTTAAATAAGTTTGCAGCTTAGAGTAAATACAGAGGCTAATGGTATGTTACAGAATGGGATGGCCCCACAGCAGACTTGAGATCAGTATATATGCACACAGAAACAGTGTCTAAGCAGGCTCATACAGGCCAAATTACTTTAAATAAGTTTGCCGCTTAGAGTAAATACAGAGGCTAATGAGATTTTACAAAAGGGTAATGTTCCCACAGCAGACTTGAGATCAGTTCAGTATATATGCACAGTAAAAGTGTATAAGCAGCCTGAAAACGCTAACAAAGCCAGTCAGCCAGCCAGTAACACTCAGGCTGGATGAAAAAAAAAAATCTCCCTGTGACTGCCTCCGATTTTTCCTAACTTTCCCTGCTTCTCGCTGACTTCCTGCCTGTCTCCTGCCTGTCTCCTGCCTGTCCCTGTCTGTCCCTGGCTCTCTAACTGTCTCTCCCTGACTACAGCAGTGTCCTGTCTCTCACGAATGCAATAGAGAAATGAGGAAAAGCAAGATGTCCGCCGCTTTAAATAGCGCTGTGATGTCACCGGGCTTGCTGGCTGCTGATAGGCTTCATGTGACTGCCCCAGCATGCACTGGAGCAGGGTAGATGTCTGGACATGTCCCGTCCGCCATCTGAGAATGCCTGTAATGTAAATGAATAGATGTTAAAGCACGGGAAAATTCGGATTCGATCCGAAACGAATTTTTCATGAAATTCGGATCGAATCCGGGTTCGTCCGGATCGATTCGCTCATCCCCAGTAGGGACCACTGCAGGTGGTTCGCACGGAGGCCGCAGAATGACCTGCAGCTCAACCAAAGAGGCGATAGCTTCTTCAGACTAAAACTAACTTGGGAGGTGCATGTGAGCAAGGCAGTCAGAAAAGACACAGATTTAAAGCGGACCAGCCAAGTCCTATGTATGGTTAAAACATGTATCATCCCCCACTTAGTGCCCTGGTTATGGATTGGATAAAAATAATCACAAACAATTTTGGCTTTAAAGTAAGAATTGGAGAAAAATTAGGAGAAAATGTAAGATCCTTTTGGCTCTTATCTTCCCTTTAGCACTATTGTCAATAGATCCCATTTGCTCCCAGCATGAGATTGCGAGGAGGGTAGCTTAAACAGCTAGTTTAGAACAATGATATCCTATCAGAAACCAATGACACTCACATGGCCTACCTTGAGAAAATGAAAATCACTATAACAGGAATACCAAGCAGCATTGAGGACAGAAAATACGGTAATGTACCTGGGAAGCAAAATAGATTGACTTGTTTTGGGGGTTTAGGTCCACTTTAAGTGCCCGCCTGCCTAGAGATTTTGTCACCCTCTGTTGCAGGACTGTGCTATACATGTTTAACTGTGATTTTTGAAGGGATTTCCAGGGATTTCCCAGAAAAATTATATTGTTTTTTTTAAGCAGTTTGGGCTTTAAAGAGGATCTTCACAGGCCCTGGAGCCTAAAAGTCTCCAGGGCTATTCTAGTTCCACCCCTTTGGGGCATTCTGAATTGGGAATAAAAAACACATTTTCCTCATTTGGTCTCGTGGACCCTTTACCAGTTCACAAAGGGTTAAAGGGTTAAACAAACACACACAGCCAAAAAAAAAATATATTTTTTTAATACTTTCTTTTACACTGGCTGGGGTTATCCGCATATGGATTCTAAAGCTGCATCACAGAGCCGCTGTGTAGGTGCAATCCTAAGTCTAATCTATTAGAGCCTCATTTGGGACACAGAAGGCAATAGAATCCATTTTGAGGAGCCTACCTGAGCTTCCTCTATAGCTCAAATGCAGCTCGGGCAGGGGCGGACTGGCCATAGGGAGACCTGGGAAAATACCCGATGGGCCGCTGCTTTGAGGCCAGCTGCTTTTAACACCCACATTCAATCCCTGCCCCTTAGTCTACCTCTCAGCCCCCTGTAACCAGCCCCACTGTACCCACAAGCCAATGAACCTAAGTCCCCAATGCTATAGCCCGAGAATCATGGTTTGGGGGGGGGCTAAGCACCGATGTCATGGGCCGGCCATGGCCTGGTAAAAATCCAAAGCTGATTTTTGTCCCCAGTCCACCACTGAGCTTGGGGGGAGGAGGGGGTCAAAAGCCTCCCGAATAAAGCAAACCAGATCTGCTGCTATCTGTTTTAAGCCGAGCATGAGTTTCTCTGTGAAGCCAAAACTGCTTCAAAAAGTAGTGAAAGTTTTTTTTGTTAAGTTTCATTGAAAGTTTTGTGTGTTTTAACATAGTTTTAGGTGGCAGATAACCCACTCATACCAACCATATGTTACTTGGAATATGGTACTTGATAAAAAAAAGTTTGGCAACACCAGGTCTATAAAAAACACTAGCTATCCGTTGGCCTCTAATCTTTCTTAATTATTTTCTTAGCAGTTAGTAACTTCCACGAGCTGTCACCCAAAAGAGCTTTCTTTGCTTTTTTTATTTAAAGAATTGTTGAAGATAAAGCATTTTAAGCCAAAAAAAAATAGCTTTTCACAGATTTTTTTAAAGTTGCCTTAACTACGCAAGCTTAGCATTTGTGGGCTGATGGGTCATTTCACACCTAGAATGTGTAAAAGGAAAATTTTGTCTGCATCTAATGGTAGTTTAGCTCTTACTTTATCTAACCGCAAAGAAACCTTGTCAGTAAGTAACCGTGAATTTAAAAAATTGAGAAAAGGAATTAAAGTGAACCAAAACCCAGGATTTTGACTATCCTGGGTTTTGGTCCTTTCCCCCGGGGCACCCCGATCCGGGGTCAAAACCCCCAGATCTCCCACATCAACTCATCTCATCCCGGTCCTATGGCACATGCGCAACCGCACATCCAATCAGCGTGCTCGAGGCTGCTGAGCTATGGACGTCTAAGCCAACGTCTTAGCACAGGGGCTCCACGCGTGCTGGCGGCCGCATCCCCCGCTTCCCTCTAACAGGGAGCGTGCCCCCGCCGGCCATTCATAAATTCATGCGCTCTGCACGGCCGCAGCCCGTGCATGTGTCGTTGGACTGGGAAGTAAGGTAAGTGTAATGGGCGACCGGGTGGGGGGATTTCACACAGCGGGGCATCCAAATTTTGGATGCCTCAGGGCGAGGGAATCGATCAGCCCAGGAATCTATCCTGCTCGGTTTTGGTCCACTTTAAAGTAAATTGAACAAACTGAGATGCTTGTGAGATGCACACAAGGTCTTCTTTAATGGGAGATGACATGTGGATAGTTTCCCTATAGTAGAGCATTAGATTAGCTCAGTACTTGGATTTTTGTATGTCAGTCAAGCTCTGCTGCACCAGACTCAGAAAACAGGGACATCATCATACAGGACCTACCTCCTCCCTCCACTAAGTCCAATGTGGAGCTAAAAAAAACCTAAAATCCCCACCAGCCTGCAACAAATCCTACAATTTGTCTACATTTTTAAAAACAGAAAGGGTTTTGCTGCACACATTTGTAAATGTATGTGAAGCTGCATGGCTATGGGCCTGATGCAGAGCCTCCTCTGAACTGCCCTTAAAACCTTCCGATTGTCCGGGTCTCCCGTTTGAATCGTGGCTCAAATGTGATGCAGAGCCTCCGTCGGAATGGCTCCCTAACTGATCCGTCAATTTCACTTTACTCTGAAAGCTTTTTTTGCTCTCTCGGGTGCCTTAAATTTGATCGGGGCTCCCGTTCACGTTCACACGGGCGGCCCGTTTTTCCCTGATTTTTCCTGCCTTTTTGAACGTACCTGCTTGGTTTCCGTCGTATTTGACCTTCCATTTTGGTGGTTTTAGCAAGTATACTTACATCTCCATGGCTCTTCAGTTGCCAATCAGGCTACACGCAAGCGCACATCCCTCAAACTCCCTTGGAATATGCATATGGCCACAAATGCAAATGTGACACACATATTTTTTTGGGGGGGGGGTTTTGTGGGGGTTTCCTTGTCCTTAATGCATACCTTAATCTCCTTGCTTGTTCCTTCTTCCTTGTCCTTAATGCATACCTTAATTGTTTGTGTGTTTTTCTGAATTATTGTTCCATATCTAAACCTTTGGTGTCATGGAAATGTGTGCTGATGTTGTGTGATTGTACTTTTGCAGGAAAGCCAACTCTCCAAATATGTTAATTTTTTAAATATTCCAACGTTGTTTTTTTTTGGTGTTTTTTTTTAGTTTTTTTTTTGGGGGGGGGGGTAAAACAGAAACCAATATTTACATTTTTAAAATTGTTTTAAAAATTATGCCTCGGGGTCTTCGGGATGTTGTCTCCTTTGATCTGTGAATGAAAAACAACATTAGTTTAGCTTTTTTTTTTGGTTTGGTTGGGCGTGGTTTTTTTGGGGCCCTTTCCCAACCGGACCTTCTGCGTGATTTCATGAAAAGCACAAACTATTTTTAAAAGATTCCGCAGCATCTTAAAATAATATATAGTAATTTTTTAGTCAATTATTATTATTTCCCCCACTGGGCTGCAACTCAGTTCAGGAATTTAGGATACGTGCGCCGCCATCTTGACTCTGAAGCATCACACTTACTGAGGAGAGGAGAGTGGGATAAGGTACAGGGGGTGGGTTATAGCTGTGCTTTGCTCACACAGAGCAGAGCTGTGGTCTGGAAAAGGTTGGTAAGTTGATTTGTAAGGTGGACAATCTGTATGTACAGGGTGTGGGAAATATTTAAGATAGACTCTTATTCAGAGTTAAGGTCCGCTTTAAGTGCTTTTTTTATAAAAATTAATTTGGAAATGTCTCTGAATTTTAGTTTTCTAATGTAATTGTTTGCTCATTTTCTTTAGTTTAAATAAACACCACTTACAAGGTTGGGGCCGCACATTGCGTCGGGGGCGGAGTCTCCCTTCAGCCTCCCTCTGTTGCTGTTGTGAATCTGTATGGATGACAAACACACTGATATTAGAGACTGTTGTTCTTTCATGAATAGAATATTAAGTTAGGCTTCTAGGTATCAATCTACTCACCTTCCCCAGCAACCTCTTCCTCCTCGCCCCCTTCCTCACTCATCCCTTGGGATGTTCCAGCGACGTCTGAATCTACAACAATAGTGCACATGAGTATCTGTATTTAATGCATGTATTTCCACATATCTAACTATATTTCCCTTACCGGAGTCCGGTTGAGGCTCTGTTATGCTCGACTCCCTGCCGTCAGATCCCCCCCCCTCCCCTGCATGCTGAGGTCCAGCGGCTCCTCCGAGTCACTTACAGAGGAGGGGGTGGCCGTTGACCCTGGCGGTGGGCCACCTACACCTTCACCTGTTTCGCCCAACACTGGGCTGCGTGTCCTGGTCCGGGTGGGGCGGAACCGTAGTTTCCATTCATGGGCTGAAATACAAACACAATCATTAAACCACGCCCAGGCGATGCCAGGGTTATAGGTGCATTTACATTTTCTACACTTACATGGAAAATGTTGGTTGAAGTACCGCCTCACCCGGGGCTTATGCCTTCTTTTTAAATCAGATCAGTGTTGGGCGATCTGGGTGAAGGTATAGGTGGTTTGGGTTCGGCGTTCTATCGCCTCCACCACCTCCAGGGCCAACGTCCGTTTGGCATAATCAGACGGCAGGAAGTCGTAGCGATTCCTCAGCATCATCTGTTAGAAAAAGAGACAAGGACACACCATTAATCCACAAAATACATTAACAAGTTTCCTGGCCTAAATCAAGTCACTTTATTAACCTCTTGCTGCCTCACATTGCCCTAGTTCTGCTATCTGCATGTAGGCTAGTTTGTAGCTGCGTACATGGGTTAAACTAAGGTGGGCTGGTCTGTAAGGTGACAAACTAAGTTGTTTCAGACTATTCTTGCGTTTTTTTCTTTTTTTATTACAAGGAATGTGTGCGCGCACATAAACGCACGCTCGCTCGCTCGCATACTCACATCCATGATGAGCTCGTCCTGCTCCGTTGTAAAGACGGCGGGGGACATCTTGGCTTCTTTTTAAAATTCTAGCTCTGACGTTCCCCCGCGGTGACGTGCGTGCGTGCGCGCAGGCGCGCAACCGCAGTTGTAAAAATATTTAAAGTTCAAGGCACTCCGCTTGGTGTGGGATACCATATCAATATGGGCAGACCTAAAGGGAGCACAAAGAGCCAGCCGCACACATGCCTCATCCTAAATAAAACACAAAAGCAGGCACAAGACACATGTAGAACATGCACCAACTAAAACGGTGGGGACTCCACAGACACAGGCACATTCCCCAAAACGCAGGAGCAAGGAGACATTAACCCATTCTCAACCACCGGCCCAAAAACCACACACGACTCCCCAGATAGCCAACCATCTATTTCAAGTGATGCAGGGGACAACACACACCCATGTGGGCAATAACCACGCCGTGGGTCCCTAACAGGCCGTTTTTGCTAAGCACAAAGCATGGCTGTTGCCAATGCTGTTTGGGTACATTATGGTGTTCTGTCCATCGAGATACTGAACAAATCAAGCGGACAGTTGTGGACCTGAAATCATATAGTTGGCCAAAAATGGACATGCACCGGCAGCAGAGGTAAAGCCCAAATGCATTTAGAGTCGCTTTGTGACCAGCATGTAACACTTATTAGGTGTGATTTAATCTTCCCCAGCCTGCAGACAGGGGGTGGTTTCAAGAAAATACATTGGCCACAAGGTCAGCACGGATTGTGTGTGCTGGCCCACTTGGTGTACCAGTGTAAGGAGGGGTCTGCTCGTCAGAAATAGGGAAAGGTTCTGCACCCAGGTCAGTATATCGAGCAATCCTGCTTCTAATGGCAAGGTTGTGCAGGACCCCACAAGCAATAATTATTTTGATAACCTTGCCAGGCTGATACTGAAGAGAACCCCCACTGTGATCCAGACATCGGAAACGCATCTTCCACAACCCAAAGGCACGTTCCACCACAGAGCGAGACCTCCTATGGGCTGTGTTGTAGCGCTCCTGTGCCTGGGAAGATAGGTGCAGGATGGGTGTGAGCAGCCATGGTAACAAGGGATAGCCTGAGTCACCTGCAAAAATACAAAAGACAAACATAAGGTGGATGCCTAAAAAAAGGTTTAGGTGTGCATAGAAACATTAGTACACAGGGACAAATAGGTGAGCTAGGTATGGTGGGAGGAATTGACATTTTTACTGAGCCTACAAACACATGCAACCTGTACACTCCTTAAAAATGTCTGCGTAATGCTACTGAGATAAGAGGGCCAGAACATAAGCCAATAGTGGAGAATACTTTCACCCATTAATTAAACCAAAAACCTTTTCAAGTTTCCAGGAAAGGTCTCACAGATTAGTGGGGTAGTGGCAAATCCACATTCAAACCTGGGGGCCAAGAAATACAACTTTAATACACATACCCAGTAACCATCCTCCAGAAATATCTCCAGATTGAAACCGTTGATAGAGGCTGGAGTTCCTCAAAATGTGCGTGGACCCAGGAAAGCCAGCAAACAGACTGAAAAATTGAAGATCAGGGCCTGCCACTGCCTGAACATTGATGGAATGGCCCATCTTCCTGTTCCTGCACCAAGCAAAACACAAGTGTAATTAGTGTGAGCCATAAAAAATGTGTGATAACCCGAAAAAAGCAGACCCAAACCACATACCTGAACAGATATTCCTGGTCCGCAGGGGGGATGAGCGAGACATGTGTGCAATCGATTGCACCAAGGACGTTGGGCATGTCGGCTATGTTATAAAAGCCCAACTTAACCGCATTCCAGGCTTCCCCTGTTTGAGGGAAAAAAATGTAATTCTGTGCCAGGGTAGCCATGCCATCCAAAAACTTGGTTAGGCTGCGGCTCAGCGTAGACTGGGACATCCCCAGGGAGAAGGCACCCAGTCTCTGGAACGAGCCGTTCGCCAAAAATTGCAGGCAGCCAACCAATTTGGTCATACCTGCAATTGCATGCCCCTTTCTTGTGGTGGGGGCTAACCATGGCCGCAGCTCGCTATACAAGGCATGGAGAGAAACACGGTTAAGGCGGGTGAGCTCGAATAGGTCAACGTCACTCATGCCATCGATGTCCAAAGGCGTGCGCTGCAGCCTGGTTTCTGCCATACTCAGAACTATCAGACGGCGTAGCTGGCGCCTTTGATGTTAGCCCACAGAGGAATGCATTCCCAAAAAGCACGGAGCTCCAATACGGCTGGTCAGACTTGCCGTAAGTGAAGGCTCGGCGGCCCCGTTTTATTAGGCTGATTTCAATCGGAAATCAAGGCTCTGCATCACTGGAAAAAACGGACCAATGAACGAGGCGTCCGTTTTCCCGGGAAACAGCCTCATGCGAGCCGACAATCGGAAAGGCGGCTGAGCGCACACCTGAGCGCATAAACGCACACTAAAATCAACGTAGCACCCTTTCCTGACCCGATCAAAGGCCAAAACCAACGGGGAAACGCACGGGGGAGCTGAACGGGGAGGCTCTGCATCAAGCCATATGTCATGGCACCTCTTTTTCCTGCAGTCCTACTCTAAACAGTGAGAGCTCCCCCATTTTTTGGACACACATAGCAATGGATAAATCGAGAGCTGAACTTACCTAAGGCTGCCCAGGGCTCTAACCCTTTACATCTGGTCATTCACATGTGGGGGTCAACTTAACATTTATCCACATACATAGATAAAAAAGAAATGGCAAGCAGCACCAGACTGATTCTAAACCAACAACAATTGAGCATAGAAATGGGGCACACACTCCTGAATAAAGTTTGGACGGCTGTTTGCGCCCTCTTGTGGCCATCCTTATTTTTAGTATCAGGGCGATACTTTCCTTATTATTGGTCTTCTTTAGGGATGAGCGAACCGGTTCGGACGAACCGGAATTCGCTCCGAATTTCAGGGAAAATTTGATTCGGCACGAACCCAAATTTTTTTTGGTTCGTGCCGATCGAATTTTCCCTGAAATAAAAAAAAAAAAATGCCGGCATGGTGGGAGCGAGCAGGCCGGCTACGCTGTCAGCGGGCGGCGGAAGCCCGCTCCCACCATGCCAGCATTTGTTTAAAAAGCAAACCCTTACCTGCATGGTCGGAGCGTGGAGGCCAGCACCGCTCTCAGGCGCCCTCTGATGATGCGTCCTCTGATGACAGCTGAGAGCGGCGCTGCCATCAGAGGGCGCCTGAGAGCGGCGCCGGCCTCCACGCTCCGACCATGCAGGTAAGTGTTTGCTTTTTAAACAAATCAGATGAGCGATTCGTGAAAGTTCGATTCGGGCGAACCCGAATTTCTTGGGGAAATTCGGCGAATCGCCCGAATCGAACTTTCAAGAAGTTCGCTCATCTCTAGTCTTCTTATCTGTATTGTGGTTTCTTTTGTAGGATCCTATTTCCTAGTGTGATATCACGCATTTACCTTGTGAAGGCTAATTTTAGACTAGTGCCATGTATTGCCAGGTGAGCGCTTGTGTAGCGCCGCTTAGAGTGACTGCTAGTAGACGCTGCAAGCGGGTGTCAGGCGCTATAACCTAGGGTAGCGGCTGGGCAAGTGACGCTGTACTATCCCGTCCAGCAGTGATAAATGTGATGTCTGTAGGGGGCGCTGTAGAAGCAGATTCACTGCAGAGCCAATGGAGAACGCTAGGTGGTGTTCCGAGAGCAAAGCGGCCAAGACTACAGGACAACACTGCAGCGAGTGATAGGTAGCACCAGTTTAGCGCGCCCGGCACTCGGCGCCGAAGCCCGTATTCTAGAAAAAACTACACACAAGCAGCGCTGGCGTTCTAAAACTTGGTGCTCTAGTGTTGAGTGCGAGAGCCAGACGCTCTCAACACTTTCTCAACACATATCCACCAGCACCAGAGCGAAAACGTATGGAATGACATTGTGTAACACTGTGACAATGACACTGCAATGGCCGACCTGCACATACAATTCTGCATAAAAAAAACACACAATATAAGTGTTTGGTTGCCGGGCAGGAGAGGACACAATGATTTGAGCCAAAAATTTAAACATTTACTTTAGCAACACGCTATTTATACACAACCAACATTGAAATGTATGGGAGAGCGACAGTAAGCGACAGGTGCTACATGGTGCTGCTGAACATCAGCCACTGCTAGTGATACATGTGACGCTACATGATGATTTTCACATACTGCGTCCGGCGACCTGACGCTATGTGGCACTACCTGGGGTTACTATTTCTTAAGTAACCCTCTTAATTGATATAGATTTCCTTTGGGGTTATTTGATAGTATTTATTTAATTTATACACAATAAGTTACTATTTTGATAATGGCTTGATATTGATTTATTGTTTTTCTGGATATTACTTGTTAGTATCTATTGGATGGTTCTGCTTAATATATGAATTATGTTTTAATCACATATTTATTGCACTAGTCACTTTATCTTAATCTTTGACCATATAAGGAAGCTGCTATGAATTGATTCTTATTTGATATCCTTTTGATTATTGTTATATTAGCATCTGGTCCTGTTGAGGTGATTTTGTTTTTAACTGTGTCTTGTGATGTTGGTCTTGTATGTTTTTATCTTTTTGTCGCATATTGAAGATGCCTCATTTCTAGGCTCAATTGTTGTTGGTTTAGGATGAGTTATGAATTGTGAGTCTAGGGGAGCATCCCCCCCTTTAACTCTTACATTTTTGTTAATATTGTGGCGCCCACCTTATCTTTTTTTGTAATTAATTATATCTGGACTGGGTGGTGCACACTGGGCTGGGCAATTAGTCACAGACAAAACAAAGAGGCCGATTCATTAATAGCGGCAGGTAGCGACAGTTGAGCGACTGTAGCAGTATTTTCACAGCGCCCGCTAGTAGTCGCTGTGCTTGGCCATTGTTCGGTTGTTGATAGCGACTGAGTCGGTGTGCAGTAATGTTGAATACGGGGTGACGAGTCGCTATTTGACAGGTTCCGCGATGTATGGGTGCGCATGATAGCGACTGGCCCTAGCGACCGGCTCCCACCATATTCATCAAAAAATCACGCTCAAAAAATTCTCGCACTGTGAAATGCATGTTTAAACCCCAGAGCGCTGGCGGCGATGTGTTAAAAGTAGTTTTTTAACCCCCAAACCACCATATTTTTGGAAACCCAAAAAAAAACAATTTTTAAATAATTTAGTAATATGAATACAATATCAGACCTGTAATATCAATTCTGCACAATTTTTTTTTTCCCTTAAAAAAATTATCTAACAAAAATTATCTAACATGGCAGAAGTGGTCACAGAATTTTTCACATTAAAAAAAAAACAAAATAAAAATAAAATAAAATAATTAATTATGAATACTTAAAGATTGTTCCATTGAAATGCATTGGAGAGCGCCAGGTAGCGAGAGGTCCTACCTGTCGCTGTTCAAGGTCGGACGCTGGCGCTGTGGGCTGAGGCTGGAATAATGATGAATGAGTGGCTATCTGGAGCTATCTCAGTCGCTAAGCAGGATCGGCTTGATAAATGTGTGATTGTGGTGGGGAGCCGGCGTTCTCGTGGCGGTGCCTGTCATTACCGGTCGCTCATCAGTCGCTACCTGTCGCTATTCCTTCATAAATAGGGGCCAAAGAGAAATACTCCAGCACTCAAATCCTCACCAGCCTGCAACAAACACACACAATGCACACATTTGCAAATGTATGTGAAGTTGCAGGGCCACGTTTCTGACCTTATTTTCCTGCAGTACTACTGTAAACAGTGAGAACTCTACTATTTTTGGGACACACATAGCAATGAATAAACTTGAGAGGTCAACTCCACAACTTGCAGATGAAGGCCCCTGTTTAGAGTAAGACTGCAGGAAAAAGAGGTGCCATGACATGGCCCTGCAGCATCCCATACATCTGCAAATGTGTGCAACGAAAACCTTGCTGTTTTTTCAA
Source organism: Gastrophryne carolinensis (assembly GCA_027917425.1). Lineage (NCBI taxonomy): Eukaryota > Metazoa > Chordata > Amphibia > Anura > Microhylidae > Gastrophryne > Gastrophryne carolinensis. The sequence continues at coordinate 507,237,782 of CM051236.1, read as the reverse complement.
ATTTAGACAAATTAGGCTTGATTCGTTGTTGTGCTCTTATGCATTTGCACACAGTTTTTTTGAGTGCCAAGTCACGCTCAGGATTTTTCCTCATTTATAGTTTTATATAAAATTTGAAGCACATTGTTTAAGGCAAGACAAGCGCATGCAGAATGCAGAAACTTGCACCCGAAATTCTCTTCAAGCGCAAATTTGGAGCCCCAAACTGGCGCCTGTGGCAGATTTATGGGCTGTTTTGAGAGCAGAAAAGTGTGTGCAAAATATGTCGATTTCCAGAGTGAATTTCCTCCAGCAAAAAGCCGTAGTAAACTGCTGTCTTCACTGACTAACAGGCTTATTTCATTTCTAAAACACATGTCAGCAGCATCCGGCATGTTTTTTTGCAATGAAACTGTCAGGTTCTTTATTGGTATTTTTCCCTTTTTTTTGTTTTGCGGAGAACAAAAATATGATAAAAAGTTGTTAAAGTTGACAAATATAAAAATGTTCAAAGGTAAAAAGACCAAAAAGGTGTACATTGGGCCCAGAAAGTGTAAAAAATAAAATAAAACAAAAGGGTTTAGCATTAATAAGCTCTAATATCCAAGAGAACATCTAGGACAACACATAAGGAAAAACAATGCTGGAGGTTAACTGGAATCAGGATATCCCCAATAAAACATGGCACCTAAAAATAAGGAGAACACAGGTGACAGGGTACACTCCAATTTGGAAAATAGATTTTCGCCTAATACACAGAAGCTGAAGAGACAAATTCACAAAATTGCGAAACAGTAAAGAATGGAGAAACATGGGGGGCCATCGGGACCGGTTAAGGGCTTAGCCAGCCAAATGTGCATAGGGCAAGGTCATTTGCACTTCAAAAGAGCTGAATTTTACACGGAAGCGGCTGAAGAGGAATTTAGCGCTCTTCACAGTGCGTATGCCATTTGGTGCGAGGTGCACATGTACCCGGCGTGCACATGAAGCCATAAATGAGGCACCTAGACAAGCACAAAAATGTTGCCACTTGCTTTTGGGATTTTGTAGGATTTGTTGCAGGCTGGTGGGGATTTGAGTGCTGGGGTCAAGGCCGGCTCCAGTTATGTGAGGGCCCTTGGACATGAGAGTCTTAGTGGGCCCAAAATAATGAGTTACATGATGTCATGTTTCATCTCCACTGTCACAAATGGGTCATCTTCTACTGCTGATCACCATCCAGTCCTATTTGCCTTCCCTGTAGCCATCAATCATCCTCTAGTCCTTGTTGAATTCTTTCTTGACACCAAGCAACCTTCAGCCCTTACTTCTTGCCCCGCTGCCACTAAAGACTTCATCATCGCATTCCACCTTTTCCATTGTTGCTGATTATCCCCTGTTGCTAAGGCCAGCCTGAGTAGGTCTGCACAAAACACACGGCATTCGGGGGATCAGAACTTCTGTGAAACAATACCATTAGCAATTGTGAGCCTGGGGTTTTCCCAGGTTTGCCCTGGCCCTGGCTGGGGTGTTTCTTTTTGATTTGTATGTAACTAATTGCCCAGCCCAGTGTGTACTGCCCAGTCAGTGATGGTCTTGTCACCCAATCACTGCAGCAACAACAGCCTTCCAGCAGCTCGGCATACCCAGACGCGGAGACAAAAGCATTCGGCACTCAACATTGGGTGAGCCGAAACAACGGGGACAGCCCTTTAGGTGAATGAAGCAGGGTGCTTCTGCAACAGTGACGAAGGTGGGGTGCACACCAAAAGTGGCGGAGCTAAAAAAGTATGCTTGCATGCAATATGACAATTTATGTAATTTAGGTAATGGGTTTGTTTCAGAGCACCAGACCCAAAGGAAATATTACTGGAAGAAAAGGGGAGTATTCCATTATTTATTAAATGTATTTTATACATTTGTCCTCGCTATTCTAGTGTCACCCTGTACATGCACACCAGTCTTTAGGCTAAACGGTCAATAAAACTGATCACATACCTTAATAGAATCTCTAGTGTAGCCGAGCCTTGTTGTGCTGAGAGTTTAATAGTGCCTTGTGCTGGCTGATCTGCTGTGTAGTGGAGCCTTCTATCACAGGACCCACCGGTAACAACCAATGCTAAAAAAAAGTGTAGGTTTGTGGGGTCCCTTGGGCAAGAGAGTCTTAATGGGCTCACATAATGTCCCCTTTCTGCTCCCCTGCCACAAATAGGTCTCCTGCTGCTAATTGCCCTACAGTCCCTATTGCCTTTTATATAGCCACCAATCGCCCTCCCATCCTTATTTCCTTCCCTATAGCCACCAATTGCCTTCCTATCCTTATTGCCTTCCCTATAGCCACCAATCACCCTCCAGTCCTTATTGCCTTCCCTATAGCCACCAATCACACTCCAGTCCTTATTGCCTTTCCTATAGCCACCAATCGCCCTCCAGTCCTTATTGCCTTCCCTATAGCCACCAATCACCCTCCAGTCCTTATTACCTTCCCTATATCCATCAATCGCCCTCCAATCCTTATTGCCTTCCCTATAGCCACCAATTACCTTCCCATTCTTATTGCCTTCCCTATAGCAACCAATCGCTCTGCAGTCCATATTGCCTTCCCTATAGCCACCAAACGTCCTCTAGTCATGTTGCATTCTCTACTGCCAGCCTTTACTGCTCCACTGCCACTAAAGACTCCATCATTGCTGTCACTTGTCACCTGGTTCTTACCACCCCTATTCCATACAACCATCTCCATTGTTGCTGATAATCCCCTGTTGCTGATGCCAGCCATGAGCAGGTCAGCACACAGCATCCAGCATTTGGTGGTTCGGGTCCACTCTAAAATAATACCATGACCAACTGTGAGCCTGAGTGGGCTCCTGAAGATGCCCTGTGCTGGCACCGGCCCTGGCTGTAATTATAGGACCCTCAGACAGCACCCAGCACCAATGAGAAATAGCAGATGTGCCGTGCAAGGTGGCTGAGCAGTAGCAGTAACATGGCCAGAGTTATTTAACTGGGTAGGACACTTAGAGGTGGCCAGTAGCAGGGCGTAGAACTTGTAGCAGTGGTTGGCAGCAGGACTTGGCATTTAGATATGGTTAGACGGAGCAAAGGTTGGCAGGACACGACCTGTAATGTGGTCATAGTCAGACATGGGAATGGTTGTCCACTGATGAGAAATAGCAGATGTGCCGTGCAAGGTGACTGAGCAGTAGTAGCAGTAACATGGCCAAGTTAAGACACTTGGAGGTGGTCAGTAGCAGGGCGTGGAATTTAGACATGGTCAGTTGTAGCAGTGGTTGGCAGAAGGACTTGGCAGAGGTTGGCAGGGCTCAACTTGACATGTGGTCATAGTCAGACATGGGAATGGTTGGCCACAGGACTTGGCACATGGATGTGATTAAGCAGGGGGTTGTCAGTAACAGGGTGATGGAGAGATGACTTACACACTGGTCTGCTATACAATGTATCACCGCAGGGTATATATCAGCCATAAGTCTTGCTGTTTACAATGTAACACACAGGCTTTTCAAAATTATGCAGCATTCTACATTGTAAGCTCTAAATCGCATTACTGGGAGGGAGAAATCACTCACATGTTGCAGAAATCTGTATGTTAGCTGTGAGCTGTTTTAATTTTAATAGCAAGCTATACAGTGTATTACAGCATGATTGTGCTTGTACTATCAGCAAATGCCTGGTTGTTACAATGTATTACACAACCGTGGGGCTGGCACACTTTTATGATGTAAGATGATGACTCATTTTGCTTGATACATTGCACTGCAGGAGGGTGATGCTGCAGCACAATGTAAAAAATCTCCCAGCCCAAGATTCGTGGCATACAGTGCGGGTGCCTATTTAAGACCATGACCCATCCTGCTTGTTACATTGCACAGCATAAGGAAGAAAGGAAGCATTGTGAGTTTTAAAGAAGAACACTATCCTGGGTTTTGTTATCCCTTTATATCGTATCTTCTTGCATAGCACCACTTACGGCAAAGGATTCTGGGAGAAATCCTGCTATCCATGTTTTGTATGCAGCATGTAAATACTTTCTGTTTTAGGAAAGCACTCTCTGCCTTATACAGTATCTTTAAATAGAGGAGATTTAGATTGATGTAATCCCCCTACATACCTCCCAAGTGTCCCTGATTTGGAGGGACTGTCCCTCGTTTGAGTCCATGTCCCCCTGCACTTTGTTTTTCTCATCTGTCCCTCTTTGAGGTTTAACAAGCAAATCTGCAGCGATAAATATTTCATTTCCCTATTTAAAGTGTTTCTATTGTTTTAACTGTTACACCCTATCTTCAATTAATCAATCAATGATTGGGGGTGTGGCATAATTTAACAAATGTCCCTCTTTCCTACCCTAAAAAGTTGGCAGATATGCCCCTATATGGCATAACATGGGTCTCACCCTAGCCTGGCCACTGACTATGGGGTAATTTTAGAGCCTGTTGAGAAAACACTTCTTTTTTAGGAGAGAAAATTGCCATTCAGCTTCATTGTCTACCTTGGGGCTGATTGAGACCTAGGTGAAAATTTGCACCCAGTAAACAATGAATGACAGTTTTCTCTCCTAAAAAAGAAGTTAGACTTCTCACCTAGCTCTGAATTGGCCCATAAGCATGTTTTTGTGCATTTCTTGCTGTTTAAATTGCAGTTTTGGGTAATTTTAACACAGATTAAAGTGGAACAAAACCCATGGTGGCCGGTGCTGGAATCTAACAGATTCCAGGGACAGCTTCTGGCATTCCCCAGAGCATCTCTGATCAGGTGTGAACTGGCCATGTGAAGACCCGGGACAATGCCCGGAGGACCACACAGGGTCGGCGTCAGTGCCCGGCAAGGCTGGTCAGCTGCCGGGGGCCCACTGACAGATTGCACAGTACGGTTAATGAACTTTTTTTTGCCACTAACATTGCATTGGGCCCCTGTGCCCCTAGTGAGCCGGGTCATCACTAACCTCGTATAGAGGCTGAGCTACGCGCTCTTTCATTGGTGGTTCAGTTGCCCCGCCCCTTAACCTATGCTCAAGCCTGACAGCCCTGCACTCGCTTGTGTGTTGATCTATGATCAGGCTGCCCTGTAGAGCTAAGTCCCCCTGTAAGCACTGCCCCCAGAGACGTGTCATCACCCTGCTCCCTGGCCCCAGCATTGCAACAGGAAGTACTGTACACGCTGGAAGAAGGTGATACAAGGTATACAGTGTACACACTGCCTTTCTCTGTCTTTTGCCCCATCCATCCCTGTCCCCTCATCTTTGCTTTATCCATCCCTGTCCCCTCATCTCTGCCACATCCATTCCTGCCCTTCCTGTTATGTCTAACCCTCTTCTCCAATACTCAATACAAACTAAAAAAAAACAGTTCCAATAGGGTTGGAAGGCAAAGAGCCCTTCTGAGTTTTGGTCATGGAATTTATAGACCCCAACTCGCGACTCTCCATCCCAAAGGGTCCCCCCACTGGGACCATGCCGCCCAAGGGCCCACATAAACCTGGAGCCGGCCCTGGTCATGGCAAGCGCCTCTGATTGAATGAGAACCCATACATATGCCACTGGAACGAGGAGTTCTGGGGGGTTTTACACAGCGGGGTATCCTAAATCAGCAGGGTAACCCAAACCGAGGCACGGAACAAAACCCAGGATAGTCAAAATCCTATGTTTACAAATCATATGTAACATTCAGGTGGTATTAAACGTGTTTTGAAAGTGGAAGTTTGGGAAACTGTGGTACAAAGCGGTGGGGGGGGGGGGGGTGTAGAGACAACTGAGTTCCAGCGAGAAATGGCAGGCCGCCAATCTGCTTAATTCAATCTACATTTTTACCTCCCTCGCATTAGTTCCATGACGAAGCATCCATGGTGAGTGAATGACTGGCTGGCCAAACCTCGCACTTCAGGAAGTTTTTCTTACCTGTATATTTTTATCTCAGTTTACGGCGGAAGCATTATTCTGAGGACACATCAAATGCAGGAAATCTGACAGCTGCTTGAATTACATAGGCAAACTGCTGAGCCTTCAATATTTATATATCGCTCCTCAGATGTTCCTGTCAGCACCTCCAATGCTATGTTTCAATAAATGTACCTTATTAGTTGAAGTGCCATGTCCGAAAATAGACGTTTTTTTTACTTCAACTGGCAGCAGTGGTCTGAAAGAGGGACGGCAATAATAAAATGTATGCTACGTCATGGAAACTTTTTTTATGGTTGGCAACGGGCGTTGGCACCTAGACGTCGCCATACTTGCCTGTGTTTGGCACATCTGGGCTGTTTTTTGGGGGGGGGCAAAGTGATTGCCCTGGGCACCAAGGCCATTGGGGGCATTTTATCCCAGCCATTCTGTATTCTTTAGATTAGTTAGGGCCACGGTTAAGGGTTCAGGCCATATTCCAGGCCCCTCATATTCGCTTCAGCCATGGGGAGGGGGCACAACATGTTGCTAGGAAAGCGGCACCGCATGGCACATAGCTTTATAGGACAGCAGCACCAGCACAGGATGGGTAAGGATCTCTGTGGGTTTGATCCACTTTAACAATAACAAAAATACCAGCAATTACCAAAACGTTACCGGCAAGTTACGAAAAGTTGAGGGGCATTTATGGCCTAGAAGTAGGGAAACAGGCCTGTGAAGGTGGCAGGTTCGATTCCCAATCATGGGACTAAAGTGCCCTTGAGCAAGGCACCTAATCCCCAATTGCTCCCCAGGTGCTGAGTTTAGGGCAGCCCACCGCTCCGGGCACATGTGCACTTCACTGTTCCTTAGTGTGTAATTCACTTGTGTATAGGCACTCACATGGTGTTTATTCACTGGTGTGTACACAGAGTTGTGTTTTTCACAGTGCACGGATGGGCAAAATGTGGAAAAAGAATTTCATGTGTGCGTTGGCACACAATGGCCACTATTATTATTTTTAAAAATACCAGTAAAATACCTGTGCCAGTAAAATACCTGTAAGGTGGCAATCTTAGCAACAGGGCTTGGCAGGTGCATTTCGTTAGACAGAGGCATTGGCATCAGGGCTTGTCACTTATATGTAGTCAGACGTTGCAGTGGTTAGTATTAGGGTTTGGCACATGGTTGGTGACAGGGCTTGGAACTGTGGCACTGATGGCAACAGGGCATGGCACTACTACAGCACCGCGCTTCCTGCTTCACACTCTGCGGAGTTCGAACCCAAACTTGCCGGAGTTTGGCCGAATTTGCCGGACCCCAACTTTTGGGGGTTCGCTCATCTGTAAAGCTCAGTAGGAATGTGAGGTTACAGAAGAGGGATATACAGAGACATACAGAGTACAATAAAACACACTCTGCTGCCACACTGTATAATGTAACAAGAGTTAAAGAGAAGGAAATCGTTCTTGGGTCCCAACAGGGGAAATCAATCCTGCTGCCAACCCCCCGCACTCTGGTGCCGGGCAAATGGGAGTTGTCCAACACTCTGTGCACCAGCCTAGGACAGCTACAAGAGGAGTGCGCAGAGCGTTGGCCTTCCATAGCTCCCATTTACCTGGTCTACTGCAGAAAATGCTGGAGCCGGCATTACATTATGGGACTGGGCAGGCAACAGGTGCGGTGCAGGAGGTGGCATCAGCATTAGTGTTCCGGCTCTCTGGTCAGCCCTCAGCAATCTATACACAGTGTTACACTGAGGGCTACACACAGAGCTGGAACGCTCATACGTATGCTGTGTGCCGCCCAGCAGTCATAGGTAGGCCACCTCCTCTCCAACACTAACCATCCGCTTAGTCCCTTCTTTTACTGTCCACTACAACAATGCTTCATGTGGTGGGCCACCCAAATGCTTTGTGCATCAGCCCCCTGTCATAAGCCCACTAGGGACTGTCCCTATTTTGAGGCCATGTCCCCCTGTCCCTCGTTGTTCTTCTCTGTCCCTCTTTGAGGTGTAACAGGCAGATCTGCAGCAATAAATGATTCACCTATTCAAAGTGTTTCTATTGTTGTAACTGTTACATCTTATCTCCTATCCATCCCTCAATGGGGGGCGTGGCTTCATCCATCCCTCAATGAGGGGCGTGGCATCACCCATCCCTAAATAAGGGGTGTGGCTATATTTACATATTGTCCCTCTTTGAGGTGTAACCTGCAGATTTGCATCAATAAATGATTAATTTGCCTATTCATAGTATTTCTCCTATACATCGCTCTATGACGGGGTGTGGCTTCATCTATCCTTCAATGAGGGGGCGTGGCTTAATTTAACAATTGTCCCTCTTTAGCACCCTAATAAGTTGGAAGGTATGGCTCTTCAGCAAGGCACCTATCTCCCCTGCTCTCTAGGGGCCCAAATTAGGGCATCCCACCTCTCCGGGCATGTCTACGCTCACTGCTTGTGTTGTCTCACTGCGCAGATGTTCTAACTGCCACATAGGTATGTCCCAGAAATCCGTCCCCAAGAGACTCCAAAAAATTGCACCTGGACTATATATTGAATATCGTCATTCTGTGGCTTGATTGAGCCGGACACCCGCAGCAACAGCGCAGAGCTGCATATTGAATGATGGGAGGAACAGATGATTACAGATGATTTGCGAAACGCGTTTAAATTGAACATCTGGACACCGAGCGGCTCGTATGCAAAATACAATAAAAATATAAATGACTTTCAAATATGAATTTGTAGCAGGATCGCAGATTGCTAAAGAGCGCGCTGATGGGGCCTCAACGCCTCTATGCTACAAAAATAAATTTTGCTACAGTGATAATAATTATGTAAGTGGAGAGGCCATATGGGACGAAGCAAAAGCCTGCTTAAAAATCATTGAGCTAATTCTTAGCGGAGTCTACTTCTAAACACAGGGCCTCCCGGGGAATTAAAGAGTCATTCTACTTTGTAAGTCAGTATGCGGGACCATCTGTAGTGCAAGCACACCTAAATTACACTTTACACTTACAAAAATTGGCAATAGCTCAAACCAGATCTTCTGACTATAAAAACAACATGAGAACCTGGTTAACACAAAGTGTAAGCAAAACTAAACAAAATGTACATTCAGGGGTGCACCTTTAAAGTGGACCAAAAACAAGGATTTTGACTATCCCAGGTTTTGGTTCTTTTTACCTGATCGGGGTGCCCCAGAGTGTGAAACCCCCAAGGACACCGAGACCAATTCACCTCCTCCTGGTCCCACGGCGCATCTAAGAGCAGCGGCTCTGAGTGGTCACATCCTCTGCTTCCCTCTAACAGGGAGCGTTCCCATGCCGGCCATTCACAAATGCCTGGTGCGGGCATGCACCCTGCTAGAGGGATAGGGGAATGCAGCCATGGCTCGTGCATGCGTCATTGGACCAGGAAACAAGGTAAGTGAATGGGGCGACCTGGGGGTTTCACACAGCGGGACATCCTGATTTTGGATGCCCCCGGGGTCGGAAAAGATCGGCCCGGGAATCTTATAGATATACATGTTAACTGTGATTTTTGCCTGAATGTTCTGGGATTTCCCGTAAAAATTATATATTATTTTCTTCAGCAGAGTTTGGGCTTTAAAGTGATTGGCAAGTCAAAAGTTAAAAAAACAAATATCAGTAGCTTACCTTCATTCAGTGGCTTTAGTGCTTTTTTCTCTGTCTGTCTCCTTAGTGAGTGTTACCGCGTAGGCTGTGCTGGCTATCCTGTCCTCCTGCATAGACTGGCCTTCGATCTCCTCAGCACTGGAGACCACTCTAAAGAAACTATAACACACACACACACACGGTGCAGTTTCCCAGAGTGATCTACTTGTTTATTGTTACAGAGAACTAGTGAGGAAAGTGAAACTTGGTTGTCTCGCCACGTCACGTCATTTCCAAGAAATCACATGCTTTCCAAGAAATAGAAACTTAACTTGCAGCAGCTACGTGCCTAAAGCATTTAATCAGATGTTGCTTCTTTATACAAAATGGATGCTGTTGACACAAAGCAAAAGCTATTTATCCCTTCAGTGAGGAAAATCATTCAGCTTTCAGTCCCGACCCCGCTGACCTGGTCCTTCAATCAATATTCAGTGGACCTAGAATGTAAAAACCTCCCACTCTCCGCTATCCCTCTAGCAGGGTGCGAGCCCATGTCAGGTTTTGGTCCACTTTGAAGAGTTAAAGCAGACCTTCTGCATCTAAAATTAATATAGTTTAGGTTTTTAGTCATTTACTTATTTTTCTTTCCCCCACTGGGCTACAACTCTGTTCAGAACTCTAGGATATGGGCAATATTGCCCAAGAAGCATCACATACTGAGGAGATGAGAGAGGTTATAGCTGTGCTTTGCACAGACAGAGCAGGGCTGAGGTCAGGAAAAGGTCAGCAATCCTAGTGTCACCGTTACTGTCATAAATTACTTGCCGTGGTGTCCCTAGGCAACTGGCTAGGGTTTCTCCTGCCCAGCAGCCACTTCTGCCTCAGATGCCAGCTCCAGCGGCGCGTGCGTCGCCGAGCGCGCCCTCCTCCCTCGTCCACTGTCATACGACTTGTGCTTGCGTGCGTGTACAGTCAGCTTGGTGCTATACACAGAGTGGCCACTGGAGGCTGTTTAAAAGAGCTAAGCCTAGGAGGTCCAGTTCTGGGCTGTATGCCTTTGGAGTTCAGCTGGGGCAATCAGCCCAGAGCTCTCTAAGTGCACCAATCAAACCACAGATCCGAAGTGCACCAATCAAACCACAGATCCGAAGTGCACCAATCACAGTCACTGCCTCCCTGTCCAATTCAGCCGGGTTCAGTTCTATAAAGGGATTACCCCTTCAGTGTGTCAGTGCCTGTGATAGCGCTATTTCCTGTATATATCGTTATTGACCATCTGCTTGAATCTCGACCACGTCTCCGTCTCATCCCTTGTACTGCAGCTCTCTGACCTCCCGGTGTGACCCCTGGCTTGACGTCTGACTTCGCTTGAATTCTCCTGAGCACCTGAATTGCTTCCAGTATTACCTGTTTCCGAAGCACCCGAACTGTTTCCAGTACTTACCCGACATTGCCCAGTGTGGCCTCTGGTTCATCCGCCTTCAACCCCTGTAAGCTCACATCCTTTGTGCTATTAAGTCCTGGGGGCAATCGTGTCTGGCGAGGCGTATAAAGCATCCGGCAAACGGGGGCTTGACTAAAGGTGAAGCTAGCAGCGGAGATTGGAGGTTGTGGGCTTACTCTGAAGCCGGGTGTCCCACGGGCCTGACACCCAGAATGCAGAGCGGCACAGTCAAAAGATACTTCCTGTCTGCAGGCAGCCTGAGACTCCATGTGCCACATCTTGGATGTTTAAATGCTCAGAAAATGCAGTAGGTGCAGGTAGGATTATTTTTTATGTGGGCAATCTGTATGTACAGGGGGGAAACATACAAGTTATACTCTTATTCAGGGTGAGGGTCGGATTAATGTGGGCAATCTGTATGTACAGGGTGGGGGAAACATATAAGATTGGCTCTTATTTAGGGTGAAGGTCCAGATTAATGTGAGCAATCTGTATGTACAGGGGGGGAGACATACAAGATAGGCTCTTATTCAGGGTGAGGGTCAGGATTAATGTGGGCAATCTGTATGTACAGGGTGGGTAAACATATAAGATAGGCTCTTATTCAGGCTCTATAAATATGAGCCCCATAATAGGGACATGTACCACAGCTAGTAAAATACAGAGCTACTTACTAGTAAAATACAGAGCTACTTACTTATATGGTATGTATAAAAAAGACCATTGTAGGTAAGTTTAAAATGAAAGCCGAAAAAATCAAATCTTGAGAACCTGCTAAAGCTTATCTACTTGCTCAGAGCTGATAGATAGATAGATAGATAGATAGATAGATAGATAGATAGATAGATAGAGTGCAAGTGCTAGTACTCCAATGCTGGATATATTAAATAAATGGTGTGCTGGTACTGAACAAAGAAAAAAAAAAATAAATTATATATATATATATGGCTGCTGGAGAATGCAGTCAGTGCCACTATGTAACCAACCAAGAAAGTTACAATTGATTACAGATATGAGAGCTTCCAATGCAAACAGTGCTACTATGTGATATGCGAATTGTAGCAAGTGAAGACCCAGGGAGACCCGGGGGAAAACAATAATAGTGCCAATAATGAAAGCAATGACATCACCAGTTATATGGAGCCATAGCTCGCCATAGTGCGCTAATCCACTTTGCCAGGTTGAGTATAATGACAGTCAGTAAGAATTGCCAAAATGTACACTTAATGGGGGGAGCAATTCAGGGGATGCAAGTTAAAAATGTGGGTTTTGGTCCGCTTTAAGGGGTAACTGAGTAATGTTGAACAATACAAACTCAAGATAGGTAGTGCCTGTACAGCGGCAGGTAACGGCAGGTAGCGGCAGGTGACCGCCGGAGACGTCACGCAATTACACATTTATGAAGCCGTTTCTGGTGAGCGACTGGAACAACGCCATGTAGAGTCCGATTCATCATTATCCCAGGCTCAGCGTACAGCGCCGGCGTTCATCCTTGAAGAGTGCCACGTCTAACCTGTCCTTACCTGGCGCTCTCCCATACATTTCTATGGACGATCCTTAAATCCCTTTCCTGATCCCAAATTTTTTTTCTTTCCTAAAAAAAAAAAAAAACCTTCTGACATGTATTCTATGCAAGAAAATGACATTTTTGAAAACTTTTCGGATTAATATTTTTATGCAGAATTGTCCTTACATGTCTGGTATTAAAGTGCTCATGTTACAATGTAATAACAATGTAATTCGGGGAGGCCGATTCATTAACAGCGGCAGGTAGCGACAGTTGAGCGACTGTAGCGGCATTTTCAGAGCGCCCGCTAGTAGTCGCTGTGCTTGGCCGTTGTTCGGTAGTTGATAGCGACTCAGTCGGTTTGCCGTAATGTTGAATATTGGGTGAGGAGTCGCTATTTGACAGGTTCCGCGCTGTATGGGAGCGCATGATAGCGACTGGCCCTAGCGACCGGCTCCCACCATATTCATTAAAAAATCACGCTCAAAAAATTCTCGCGCTGCAAAATGCATGTTTAAACCCCAGAGCGCTGGCGGCGATGGGTTAAAAGTAGTTTTTTAACCCCCAAACAACCATATTTTTGGAAACCAAAAAAAACAAGTTTTTTAAATAATTTAGTAATATGAATACATTAATATCAGACCTGTAATATCAATTCTGTACAATTTTTTTACTTTTTTCCCTTAAAAAAATTATCTAAATTGGCAGAAGTGGTCACAGAATTTTTCACATTTAAAAAAAAAAAAAAATAAAAAAAAACATTAATAACAATTAATTATGAATATTTAAAGATTGCTCCATTGAAATGCATTGGAGAGCGCCAGGTAGCGAGAGGTCATACCTGTCGCTGTTCAAGGTCGGACGCTGGCGCTGTGGGCTGAGGCTGGAATAATGATGAATGAGTCGCTATATGGCGCTATCTCAGTCGCTAAGCAGGATTGGCTTGATAAATGTGTGATTGTGGTGGGGAGCCGGCGTTCTCGTGGTGGGGCCCGTCATTACCGGCCGCTCACCAGTCGCTACCTGTCGCTATTCCTTCAAAAATAAGGGCCCATGTGTTTGCGCTTTGTTACTAGTGGATACATGTTCAAAAACAGCCTTTAATCACACAGCCTATTGCGCTATGGGCTACAACTACATGATTTTGAGCGCCGTGTTTGTGGCTGTTTTTTTGATGATTGTGGTGCGAGTCAGTCGCACTGATCGGTACGGTTGGCTCACATACAGCGTAGTGTAGCGCCTCACATAACATATTCATCAATGCCGGCCAGCGACTGAGGCACTCTGAAACAATGATCCATGGCCGAGCACAGCGACTGCTAGCGGGCGCTCTGAAATCCGCTCTACAGACTCATCTGTCGCTACCTGGCGTTAGTAATGAATCAGCCTGCCCATCTTATATTTACCTACAATAGCCTTTTTTATCCATACTATATTACACTAGGCATGTGCACTCCGCTGTGTATTAGCCATAGGGTTCTCGATATTTCCCCTGGTTGGGTGAGCGTCATCCATAATTTACTGTGGAGTCCTGTAGTCGGGGCTACCTACCTGGTATCCATATCTGATACGGACTGCGCGTAGTTCTATTCTTCCTGCCTTCAGGTTAAATCAATGCGCACTGTGCCTACAAAAGAAAAATAAAATGAGTTGTCACCATGTGACATGTTTACTTCCCCGGCTGTGCGGCGGCGTGGCAGTGCCGCGCACACGCCTCTTCATGCGTACATAAATATTTGATAGAGTGACAGTTGCCGATGAGGCAGTTTGTTTAAAAGTTACAGACATGTTTTAAATGACAAATAAAATGTCCCAAAGTGATGCCCTCTCGTCAAACGCCGACAACGCAACATTCTAGAGGCAGAAATTAGCATTGGCGGCCTGCAGGGGTGCCAGCCGGGTACAGGAGGGATAAATGATGTGTAGACATAACTAGATAAATATAACTGGAATAAGCTACCTAAAATAATATACTGGTGGTTTATTAAACAATACAAATCGCTTTCTTTTCCTTACTTACTTTTCCTTCTACCATTCTCCTTCCTGCCTTTCCAGTCTACTCTCACAGGCTGATTCATTACTAGCGCCAGGTAACGGCAGATGAGCGTCTGTACAGCGGCACTAGTGGTCGCTCTGATCGGCTGTGAGTCGCTATTACAGAACGCCTCAGTCGCTGGCTGGCATTGATGAATTTGATGTGTGAGTCGCTATAACACCAGTACAGCGCTATATGGGAGCTAACGGTAGCGACTGGTCAGTGTGAGAGAAAGAGGGGGATGCCCCAAATCCCCTAAATAGGGGAGAAAAACCAGAGACTAACAATGGCACTCTATTGTGTATAAATAATATTAAAGTTTATTTTGAAATCTAAATCGCATACTAAGACACATTAAAAAGGATTTTCTTTTTTTAAAAAAACATATAACATTTATGTACATACTACCAACAAGAGATGAGGGGAGGAGGGGGACTTTTACAGTTGTCTCTTAATATATGCCAGTGGGGGACTGCTAAAAGATATATATATATATATATATATATATATATTCAATAAAAAATATATTTTTTGTAAATGTGCAACTATGCAAAAAGTGCCAGGTTCTGTTAAAGTGCATCAAAATCAAGTACAATTAAATCAAGCCATGTGAATAACACTGAAGCTATGAGAAAAATCCAAATCACAAAACAAACACACCATTAAATACCTTTCTTATCAAAAAAGTGCTGAGTGCTTGCCACCGCTGGAGCCCCCCTCGCATCAAAAGCCCTGCTACGCGTTTCGTGACGTCACCGTCACTTCCTCAGGCAGAGTATACAGCATAATGGTGCCAGCTGATACTCTTTTATACTCACCTTTCTCCGTTCCCCAGCCCCACGTAATGAGGATGCCGGCGGTCGGCGGGCGCACTCCGGCCGGAAGTGCGTCACCGCCGGATCTGGACACTGGAGCGCAGCTGACGTGATCTGAATAGATACGCCCTAGACAGGGAACAGCCGCCCCCACCACGACTGGTCAGTGTGAGCGACTCAAACCATATTCATCAAAAAAACAGCCTCACACAGCGCTGACGCTCAAAATTGTCTCGTTGTAGCCCAGAGCGCCAGAAGCTGTGTGATTAAAGTCTGTTTTTGAACATGTATCCACCAGTAACAAAGCTAAAACATATGGAATGACATTGTTATTACATTGTGACATTAACACTTTAGTACCAGACCGGTAATGACTATTCTGCATAAAAAAATAAAAAATAGAAAAAGTTTTCAAAAATGTATTTAAATAGGCCAGGAGAGGTCACACAATGATTTGATACAAAACAAAAAAAATATTTACAGACAACCCTGTTTAAAGAGAAGAAATGTAACGTCCATTGAAATGTATGGGAGAGCGACAGGTAGCGACAGGTAATATCAGGTTCTCTGAAAGCCAGAGCACCACTGGGATCCGCTGAGCTGTCTGTGATGATGAATCGGTCGCTATGTGTCACTGTAATAGGCGCTCACCAGAATTGCTTTCATAAATGCGGTGTTGCGTGCCGTGGCCGGCGTTCTCCTGCCGCTACCTGTCGCTTACAAGGCACTACCTGTCTCTATCCCTTGATGAATAAAATCCTCAGTATTCATCCATCTCTCCTGTTGGGAATGACCCATCGGTCTACAGATCAGTTTTTATTACCTGTTTAGAGATGGATAACCCACAAAATGCCTCCTACTATCACATAATACATAGGATTAAAATTAAATTGTTGTTTACTAAAAAAAACATTTGTTATTATATACAACATCATTGTAAAATTAATTACTGTACATTTTTAATGAATATTCACAATAAATATATAAAATAAACAACCGCGTGGAGCAGGGCCGCGTCAGCACCCGGCAAGCCCGGTCAGCTGCCAAGGGCCCCCAGTGGGGCACTCTGACAGCTGGCACAATGTGCTTAAAGAACTTAAACTTTTTTGCCACTAACATTGCATTGGGCCCCTGCGCCGCCTCCCCCTAGTGAGCCCGGTCGTCATTAACCTCGTAAAAAGGCTGAGCTGCACGCTCTTTCATTGGTGGTGCAGTTGCCCCGCCCCTTAACCCCTGCACTGGCTTGTATGTTGATCTAGTGCCAGGGCTGCCCAAAAGAGCCGAATCTCCCTGTAAGCCCCACCCCCAGAGACGTGTCATCACCCTGCTCCCTGGCTCCAGCATTGCAACAGGAAGTACTGAACACACTGGAAGAAGGTAATACAAGTTACACAGTGCACACACTTCTCTGTCTCACTGCTCTATCCATTCCTGTCTCCTCCGCTTTGCCCCATTAGTTGTATGTCACCGCTGCCCCATCCATGTCCCCTCAGCTCTGCCCCCATTCATCCCTGTCCCCCAGCTCTGCCCTATTCATCCCTATGCCCCTGACCCATCCATCCCTGTCTCCTCTGCTTTGCCCCATTGCTTGTATGTCACCTCTGCCCCATCCACCCCTATCCCCTGAGCCCTGACCCATCCATCCATGTCCCCTCAGCTCTGTCCCATCCATCCATGTCCCCCCAGTTCTGCCCCATCTATCCCTGTGCCCTCAGCTCTGCCCCACCCATCCCTATCTCCTGAGGCCTGATCCATCCATCCATGTCCCCTCAGTTCTGCCCCATTCATCCATGTCCCCTTCGCTCTGCCCCACAACCCTGCCCCCCCCAGTTCTGTCCCAACCACCCCTCTACCCTCAGCTCTGCCCCATCCCCTCAGCTCTACACCTCTCCATCCCTGTCCTCCAAGCTTTGCCCATCTACCCTCTTCCAGATCTGCCAGTCTATCCATCTTTCTTCCAGCTCTGCCCATCTACCCCCGCCCCCACCGCAGCTCTACCCAGCCATTCCTGTCCTTTTCATTTTGCCCATCCATCCCTCTTTCTTCCAGCTCTCTCTCCATCCCTCCATTCCTACCCTTCCTGTTTTATCCATCCCTCTTCCTCAATACTCCCATTCATGTGGGACTAAACTAAAAATTGCTCCAATAGGGGGCTGGAGGGCAAGCAGCCCTTCTTAGGTTTGGCCATGGAATTTTTTAGACCCCTCACCCGTGACTCTTCACCGCAAAGGGGCCCACTGATACCATGCCACCCGAGGGCCCACATAAACCTGGAGTCGGCCCTGTGTGGAGCATCAAGCTCATATTCCCCTAAAATAACATGCACATAATAAAACTTAAGAAACCAGTTGAAATGATTCGAAATTTAACACTGTTATTAAAATCCAGCAACAAAGTGTTTAATATTAAAAAATTCAAATTTAAACAGTGTTTCTCCATCTTCTTATCACTGTATGAAGAGCCCTTCACCAAATATGACACCAATATCCTGCTTACCAGATATATTAAGTTATTATGCTTATTGATAGCTTATCATTCTAAAGTTATCTTTGCTGGTGTTGGGGTGGGGGTAGATGGTCATCAGGTTTATGTTTAAAAGTAGTTGAACTGTCTTTGGCCTTGAAAGTGACAAAATGTATTCTTGTCCCATAGTTGGAGGACTGGTCCTGGTGCTGGAGGTTTATAATTGCTCATATTTGTTGAGTTGACTTTCGGGTCAGACAGTAACGATGATCGTGCTCATTGCATAATTATGGAGTATGCTTTAATGTTGAAGGGAGTAAAGCGTTTACTGTTGCCTCTAGCTGGGGTTCTAGTGCTGGAAATCCATACCCTATAGTTTTAATTTATTTCATTTAATTTATTTCATTCCATTTCATTCATTCATTATTTTATTTCTGGTGTTGGAGGTTTGAAGATAACCAGGTTTATGGTTGACAATAGTTAGAGAACAGTCTTTTTTGCTGGAGGGTGGAAGTTTACAAAGTGTATTGTTGACTTGTAGTTAGAGAACTGGCCTTAATGGCAGAAGATGAACAGGTCAAGTAATTTTTGGAGAGCTGTAACGATAATAATCATCCATTGTTGCAAGCATTATAGTGTGCCTTGACTACTGCAACATGCTCAGCTCTTGTTTTGGACCACTTTTAGCCTTGGGGGGGTGGAGGCAAATATATTTCAATTGAGGTCACTTGATGGAAAATATAAAGCTAATTGTTGCCTTATAGCTTCTGGTGTTGGGTAGTAGAAGGCCATCAGGTTCATGGTTAACAGTTGTTTGTGAACTGTCTTTGATGCTGTATGTAGCAAAGCGACAACATGTATTCTTGGCTTGTAGTTTGAGGACTGGCCTTGGATTCTGTAAGATTATACAGTAGTTGTTGAGCTGACAATTTGTGTTAGACAGTCATCAATTTTTATGGTCATTGCTGGCCCCATAATTGTAGGGTTGGCTTTCATGTTGAAGGGTGGAAAGTGTGAAGGTTTATAGATGCCCATAGTTAGAGGCTGGTTCTGGGAAATGGAAAATGATAACCCTTAGCCCTTATAGCTGTAAGATTAACATTTCTGGCATTAGCGGATGTGAGATGAAAAGGTTTATGATTGGCAGTGATTGGAAAACTGTCTTTCATAATGAAGAGTGGAAGGTTGCTGTTGCCTTGCAGTTGGAGTTGGAGAACTGTCTTTCGAAATGAAGGGTGGAAGGTTACTGTTGCCTTGTAGTTGGAGTTGGAGAACTGTCTTCCGTAATAAGGGTGGAAGATCACTGTTGCCTTGTAGTTGGAGTTGGAGAACTGTCTTTCATAATGAAGGGTGGAAGGTTACTGTTGCCTTGTAGTTGGAGTTGGAGAACTGTCTTCCGTAATAAGGGTGGAAGATCACTGTTGCCTTGTAGTTGGAGTTGGAGAACTGTCTTTCATAATGAAGGGTGGAAGGTTACTGTTGCCTTGTAGTTGGAGTTGGAGAACTGTCTTCCGTAATAAGGGTGGAAGATCACTGTTGCCTTGTAGTTGGAGTTGGAGAACTGTCTTCTGTAATGAAGGGTGGAAGGTTACTGTTGCCTTGTATTTAGAGGACTGGCTTTGATGCTCAGAATATGAAGATGATATAAGTTTAGAGAGTTGACTGTGGTGCTATAAAGATAATTGACCTCAAAGTAATATGTCTTGACCTTGATCTTCTTACTATACTTAGACCACTATAATCAATGGCAAACGCTTCTGCTAATCTTACTTATTTTTCTTCCATTAGCATAAAATTCTAATAAAAAGTCACTCAGTTTGGTGACCAGCAACACTGTAAATATTTAAAATTTGTTACTACTGTGAATATTTTTTTCCTGTTTCAAAGCAAAACATCCCTAGCAGTTCCCATGTTTCCTGGCCTCCGAGACTTCCATCTGTGTTCACCTTATTGAGCGTCACTTTATCCGGGCTGCTTTCCAACCTCTGTTAGCGATTGTCTTATCATCATTCTGGCTGATTCCAGAGATGCGAACAGAGGGAGTGATTAAAGGAAATTCATCTGCCTCCCTTTTCACCATTGTAAACGGGCCTGGCGCTGATCACACATTACAATGCATGATCGCTTGGTTGGTTTCAATTTGTTGATGTGGTCTTGATCGGTGTCACCCAGAGCATGGGGAAATAGCTACATTTAATAGGTAAATTAAACAAGATGGAGGATTGATAAAAAAAACTTTAGTATAGACTCCCAAGAGGCCGATTCATTAATAGCGCCAGGTAGCAACAGATGAGCGACAGTAGCGGCATTTTCAGAGCGCCCGCTAGTAGTCGCTGTGCTTGGCCTTTGTTCTGTAGTTGATAGCGACTCAGTCGGTTTGCCGTAATGTTGAATATTGGGTGAGGAGTCGCTGTATGGGAGCGCATGACAGCGAATGGCCATAGCGAACGGCTCCCAGCATATTCATTAACAAAGCACGCTAAAAAAATTCTCGCGCAGTGAAATGCTTGTTTAGACCCCAGAGCGCTGGCGGCGATGGGTTAAAAGTAGTTTTTTAACCCCCAAACAACCATATTTTTTGAAAAAAAAACATGTTTTTCAAAACATTTTGTAATATGAATACATTAATATCAGACCTGTAATATCAATTCTGCACAATTTTTTTTTTTTTTTACCTTCAAAAAAATATCTAACATTGCAGAAGTGGTCACAGAATTTTTGGCATTTAAAAAAAAAAAAAAAAAACATTAATAGCAATTAATTAAGAATATTTAAAGATTGCTCCATTGAAATGCATTGGAGAGCGCCAGGTAGCGAGAGGTCATCGCTGTTCAAGGTCGCTCGCTGGCGCTGTGGGGTGAGGCTGGAATAATGATGAATGATTTGCTATCTGGCGCTCTGTCAGTCGCTAAGCAGGATCGGCTTGATAAATGTGTGATTGCGGAGGGGAGCCGGCATACTCGTGGCGGTGACCGTCATTACCGTTCGCTCACCATTCGCTACCTGGCGCTATCCCTTGTTAAATAAGGGCCTAGGTCAAATGTTTTGGAAAGCAGGGTTGTGTCCATCAGTTTTAGGCAACACCTAGAGTGGCCACTTGCAGAGGGCAATGAAGCGTGCAACACCCCTAAAATTGTTCAAGAAAATTAAGTATTTTTCACAGATGCAGGATTGCAGTAATACGTGTTTTGCTATACACATGTTTATTCCCTTTGTGTGTATTGGAACGAAACCAAAAAAGGGAGGAACAATGCAAATTGGACATAATGTCACACCAAACTCAAAAAATGGACTGGAAAAAATTATTGGCACACTTAACTTAATATTTGGTTGCACACCCTTTGGGAAAAAAAAACCCTGAAATCAGTCGCTTCCTATAACCATCAATAAGCTTCTTACACCTCTCAGACAGAATGTTGGACTACTCTTCCTTTGCAAACTGCTCCAGATCTCTCTTATTGGAAGGCGCCTTTTCCCAGCAGCAATGTTAAGATCTCTCCACAGATGTTCAATGTGATTTTGATCTGGACTAATTGCTGACCACTTCAGAACTCTCCAGCGCTTGGTTGCCATCCATTTCTGGGTTTTTGACGTTTGTCTGGGGTCATTGTCCTGCTGGAAGACCCAAGATCTAAGACTCAAACCCAGCTTTCTGACACTGGGCTGTAGTGTGCAACCCAAAACCCATTGGTAATTCTCAGATTTCATGATGCTTTGCACACATTCAAGGTGCCCAGTGCCAGAGGCAACAACACCATCCCAAAACATCATTGAATCTCCACCATATTTCACTATAGGTACTGTGTTCTTTTCTTTGAAGGCCTCATTCTGTTTTTGGAAAACAGTAGAATGATCTCATCTGTGCACAAGACTTTTTCCCAGAAGGATTTTGGCAAAATTTAATATTGCTATTTTATGTCTCAGCAGTGGGGTCCTCCTGGGTCTCTGTGTCAGCAGCGGGGTCCTCCTGGGTCTGGTGTCAGCAGTGGGGTCCTCCTGGGTCTCTGTGTCAGCAGCGGGGTCCTCCTGGGTCTGGTGTCAGCAGTGGGGTCCTCCTGGGTCTCTGTGTCAGTAGTGGGGTCCTCCTGGGTCTGGTGTCAGCAGTGGGGTCCTCCTGGGTCTCTGTGTCCGCAGTGGGGTCCTCCTGGGTCTCTGTGTCCGCAGTGGGGTCCTCCTGGGTCTCTGTGTCAGCAGTGGGGTCCTCTTGGGTCTCTGTGTCAGCAGTGGGGTCCTCTTGGGTCTCTGTGTCAGCAGTGGGGTCCTCTTGGGTCTCTGTGTCAGCAGTGGGGTCCTCCTGGGTCTCTGTGTCCGCAGTGGGGTCCTCCTGGGTCTCTGTGTCCGCAGTGGGGTCCTCCTGGGTCTCTGTGTCAGCAGCGGGGTCCTCCTGGGTCTGGTGTCAGCAGTGGGGTCCTCCTGGGTCTCTGTGTCAGTAGTGGGGTCCTCCTGGGTCTGGTGTCAGCAGTGGGGTCCTCCTGGGTCTCTGTGTCCGCAGTGGGGTCCTCCTGGGTCTCTGTGTCCGCAGTGGGGTACTCTTGGGTCTCTATGTCAGCAGTGGGGTCCTCCTGGGTCTCTGTGTCAGCAGTGGGGTCCTCCTGGGTCTCTGTGTCAGCAGTGGGGTCCTCTTGGGTCTCTGTGTCAGCAGTGGGGTCCTCCTGGGTCTCTGTGTCAGTAGTGGGGTCCTCCTGGGTCTGGTGTCAGCAGTGGGGTCCTCCTGGGTCTCTGTGTCCGCAGTGGGGTCCTCCTGGGTCTCTGTGTCAGCAGCGGGGTCCTCCTGGGTCTGGTGTCAGCAGCGGGGTCCTCCTGGGTCTGGTGTCAGCAGTGGGGTCCTCCTGGGTCTCTGTGTCAGTAGTGGGGTCCTCCTGGGTCTGGTGTCAGCAGTGGGGTCCTCCTGGGTCTCTGTGTCCGCAGTGGGGTCCTCCTGGGTCTCTGTGTCCGCAGTGGGGTCCTCCTGGGTCTCTGTGTCAGCAGTGGGGTCCTCCTGGGTCTCTGTGTCAGCAGTGGGGTCCTCCTGGGTCTCTGTGTCAGCAGTGGGGTCCTCCTGGGTCTCTGTGTCAGCAGTGGGGTCCTCCTGGGTCTCCTGCCATAGCGTTTCATTTCATTTAAATGTCGACGGATAGTTCTGAAAACAAGCTCTGCCCCCTAAATGATGAAAAAAGTATCTTATTAAAGTGGCAACATCTGAACTGATTCACAGCAGGAAGTTGGCTGAGATTGGAGTAATCTGATACTGTTTTGATCGCTGCCCTGGTAATAGATGTGAGGCGTGTTAGGTGAAAAAAATCTCCCTTTCTTGGTTGATGAAGCATCAGTTCTCCTTCATGTTTTGTCTGTTTCTAATCTTTTTGTCGCAAGCCTGTGTTTATTTATTTCCTCACCTCTTGTAGCTCGAGCCCGTTCTCATTAAAATCTGCATTTGTGATGGTGCTGGCCTTTCAGAGACACGTTAAAGGTCTGTTTAACATTTACAACAATTGCAAACACTATAATTCTCACCGTGAGAAGATTCATGATCTCCTTCCTTGGTGCGATAGGTAAGAGCTGGAAAGGACGTAGCGACACAGGAAAATGCATTGTATCTGGGAGAGAACGCTATTTGCATAGATAATTAGAAAGGCAAGTTGCTTAGGTTTGTCTTTTCCTCAATAAAAAACCTTTGGTGGAATATTCTGTAACATCAGTTCCGCCATACTCCACCCTATAACATTCTCATACTACTGATACTGTACAAAGCCTTGTAGTCCATCTGTTCTGTTATACTTTCAAGTGCCCATTATACAAGAGTCTGACCAATTTAAAGCATCCAAGGCTAGGGGGCAGGGAGGAAACAAATTCTGCCCCTTCCTGTGGTGCTGCTGCTGTCTCATACAAGTATGTGCCTTGCTGTGCCTGATTTTTGGTAGCAGGCAATCCCTATGGCTGAGCCCAATATGGGGGGATGAGGAGCTTTGTCTTAAAGTGGACCAAATCCAGGATTTTGACTATGCTGGGTTTTGCCCTTTGCCCCCCGGGGCACCTCAGTCGAAGGTTCCTCGCTATGTGAAACCCCCCCAGGTCACCTGAATGAACTCACCTCTTCCTGGTCCTACGGTACATATGCGGGTGCTTGTCCAATCAGCGCGTTTAGTTACGCTCAAGCCTCTTTGTCCAGGAGCTTGTCTAATGCGAGCTCCGAAGGGAGCGAGTAAAGCCACATGCTGCTCGCGAGTGCAGCTAATATTATGTTAAGCTTCTCTCGTCGTACATCGATATGCGCAGTGGGAGAAGCTGATTGGACTAGCAGCTGCGCCTGCGCCATGGGCTCGAAAAGAGTCGAGTGAGCACGGCGCTCTGGGACATTTCATAAAGCAGGGTGTCCCGGGGAGGGGGGGGGGGGGAGGACCAGGGATAATGAAAATATTGACTATCCTAGGTTTGGGTCCTTGCCTCCAGGGCACCCCAATCGAGGATACCCCACTATGTGAAACCCCCCAGGTCGTCCAATCTGCCTCACTGGCCCTACGGTGCATGGGCAGACTCTCGACCAATCAGTGCGCTCGGATCTGCTCCCGCCCCTTCGTCTAAGAGTTCGTGTTAGGGCGAGCGCACTGGCGACCGCATTTCCTGCTACCCTTTAACAGGGAGTGTGCCCGCACCGGCCATTCACAAATGCCTGGTGCTGGCACCAGTCCTGCTAAAGGAATAGTGAGAATCAGTGGGAATCAGTGGGAAACAGCCAGGCACCCCCAATCAGGATACCCCAGGGGTGTGAGTATGCCTGCCCTGGAGTCCTCTTTTATGCTTGCACCACTAACATTGACCTTGACTCATCTGCAGAAAACAGGATGGCTGAAATAAAGGTGCCCCCCAATGGCCTTGACACCCAGGATGATCGCCCTGCTCACCCTATAACCTGGACCCACAAGGATCCTCAAAATTCTACTCTACAAGCCACCCATACAGTCCGAAAATTAATGGCAAGCCCAGTTTGCTCAGGTTTGTCTTTTCTTCAATTACACACACATGGTTGCAAAAATCTGATATATAAGTATGTAAGCATAGGATTGGATTGGAGAACCTTGGCCCCACCTGGGAAAAACATTGTTGGGGCTCACCAGAGGAAATTATCTATGGGGCCCTTCCTTTAGCTAAAATACAATTAGAAAATCTGATGCTTATGGATCAAATAACGAAAGAGTTACTGAAGAAATAACAGACTCAAAGAACACTCTGAGTAGACCAGAAACACTTGTCCTAGGTTTGGGATCTCTTGTACTGCCTTAATGGTGGCCACAGGTAAATTCTAGAGACACTAATACTGTCTGGTGGATTAAAGAGGGGCTGGGCAGCTAACGCCTGGCACTGATTCTAGGAACACATGGGAGAATCCTGGTCATCAGTAAATATGGAGAAAATTCTAACCCAAGGTCCAACAGTCTTCTGTGTTGTTTGAAGACCCCTCCACTTCTTGACCGCAGGGTTTTACCATCAATAGAGGTATTTTGTCTTGATTGAATCTGCTTTCAGTATTCAGAAGGGCACAGGGTCCATCGCCTCATTATGGACAGTGAGAAGGACATTTATATTATAATAAGGAGATGATTCCTTCACCTCCCCATAGCGATACAGTAATACATTGGATACATTGGAGAAGATGCTTCAGAACCTGATTTGTAATCTCAGCAGGAATACAAAGATAGTCCACAGAGTTGGGCGGTGGAATTAGAAGCAGAGCTAAGGTATCGCTGGAGGGAAACAGAAGGTCCAAACATGGGAGCAGATAAATCCAAACATCATACTGAGATGGCATGGCCTGCTGTGTGCCCTGAGCATCATGCTTCAGTGCATTTTAAGAGGTGAACAACTTATAGATTCCCGGGCCAATCGGCGTGGGTTTTGGTCCACTTTAATTTAGTTGAATATAGAGCAGCAGTTCTCAACCTTTCTATGACAAGCACCTACAGTTGTAACCAGGTACCACGAGAAGGAGGGATCGATGATTAATGTTACCAAAATAAGTAGGTCACTGGCCTTAAAGCACTTTTTGAAGCAAGACAGAATAATATTTTACTGTTAAAATAATATACCAGACCTATAAGAGCAACGCTGTTGGTGCACCCTTGAACATTGCTGAGTACCCTCTGGGGTACGTGTACCGCAGGTTGAGCAACAGTGACCTAGAGAAGGTCTATTAGTATTTGATTTTACCTTTTACTTCCTGTTGTTCTTATCTTTATTATTCTTTTTATATTGCTAGACCAACCCTCAGGACGAGAAGAAACAAAAAAATAAAGAAAAAGACAAGAAGATAAAAACAGTGGACAAACCAAACCCCACTTCCGAAGGTTCCTATTTTATCTGGTCCAATCAGCACACTTAAGTCAGTAGACCCAACAGATCCTCTTTGATATCACTCTTTCTGCAGCCCGTGCCCACCTATTTCTACTTTTTAAGAAGACCAAACATTTTTGAGGGTATCAGATCTTGAGCTACAAGAGTGGTCAAACTCTGCAGTTGGCTGCCACAACTGAGCTGACGTGAGTTTCTTGGGTCCAGAACTAAAGATTGCAATGGATTTTCCTTCCCTTTCGTCTTTCTTGTATTCATGAAGATGCCGGCGAGACTGCAAAGGAATGCTCGATTCTACGACCCGAAAAGCCAGATTTGAGAAGAAAACTCACAGCATTTATGTCAAGTAAGTCCTTCATTAAAGACGTGATTAATCCCGAATATGCCAATAAATTGCTAGACATTAGTGATGGTTGTATAAGTAACTCCTCCAATTTCATTCCCGTACGCAAAGTGAAATCATTAAAAAAAACAGAAACATTATAATTACGGAAGATAAGAAAGTAATTTATTATGTATCAGATCGATGGTTTGGCTCGCACTACATAATTCTCTTTAAGCTGAGTGCTGGTCTAGCTTAGAATTAATTGCTTTGTTATATTTGCAATTAGTGATTCCTTGTAGGTATTGACTTGTCTGGGTGGCAGTTTTAAACTGCTTTAATGAGTTAAAAGATTAACTGAAATTTAAGAGAATGCAGTGAGGCAGACGAAGAGGATGGAGACCATCTATAAGCAAGATGCCATGTTGGAGGCTATAAAACATGGCTTGGCAAAACCATTGTTGCTACTGACAGTTGGCCAGGGTCCACCGCGAGATCGAGTTAGAAAAGCTGTAAAAAGAACGAAAAGATTCCAGACAGTGGAGAAGCTTTAAAGAGGAACATTGGACTAAAAACAAAAAGGGGCCGATTCTCCCCCATCGGCCACTACCTTTTGGATGTTATCTGGCTGCTTCAGGGTCCGATCTGACTAAGCCGTCTATCCCATGCCGATCAGCAAAGTCTTGTGGGATTTTAGCCAGCCCCATTCATGGGCACTGCGCAGGTGAGATCAGGGGCCGCCTGCATTTCCTTATGGGATTCAAGATGGGGCCACCCTTCGGAAGGTCGTCCGAGAGAGCTAAAAGATGGATTTCTTGGCCAAGTGAGTAAATAATGCCCTAAGGTAAAACCAGAGGTTGGGGGGCAGATCAGTGAGGCTTGTGGGGGTTTTAACCTCCCCCCATATTCGTCTTTAAGTTGAAACTTGTGAACGATTCAAAAAATTACCACAAAAACTCCCTTATACATACAAAAAGTAAAAAAAAAAAAAAAAAAATAAGGAAAGCACACATATAAGCAGCAGGACTCCTTGTAAAACTTGTGCTGATGCCTCCATACAATGTACATATGTAGCAATCGTCACATCACAGGTCATCCCATTGTGATATATAGCAAAGAAGCCACTGAAAAGCATTTAAGATTTTAAACAAATGGTTAAAAAAAGCTGCATCTGTAACAAGCAAGATATATTGCAAAAAAACTTACATTTCACAAAAAAATGAATGTGTTAATTAATAAATAAATTATGTTTATTAGTAGTGTTGGGTGAACCTAAAATGCAAAGTTTGGGTTCCTACCAAATATTGCAAGTTCGGGTTCCCAAACCTGAACACAGAAACTGGAAAAGCTTGTTGATGCCAGCTTAATCTAATGCAGTGGCAGCAGCAGAAAGTGGCTGTATGTACACTTGACTGAGCCCCGCAATCCAGCACAGTGATTAAGCACACCGTCTCCATGAGTGAGGACTCTGGTAGCAGCTAGCAGGACTTCTAGTGCCAGCTGCCCTCACTCATGGGGGCGACTATCTTCTGGAAGCCCCGTCTGTGGCCATTTTGACAGCGGAAAGAAGACACACTGGATAGTGAGGCTTGGTTAAGTTGTAAAACCGCATCCTATTGCTGCACACTCTGCATGGGGCCATTTTTGGGTCCCAAAGTTCGGGTCCCTATTGATTAATTGGAGACTGGATACCTGAAATAATCTTTTATTCATAGTTTATCCTAACATGCCCAAATTGAGCTTATAGAGGTTTGCCCAACGTTAGCTATTAGTCCTTCTACACCCTTTTTATCATAAACTTTTAAAAATTGATTTATTCATATAAAATATTTGTTCAATTAATCATTTACAAATCTTCTGTAATATGTCCCAATATGTCCAAAAAATGTTATCTAAGATGTCGTAAATGGATTGGAATAATCTCTTGACTTTAGTAGTTAAAAAAAGCATCACAGGCTGTTTGAAGGCATTGGGTTGGTGATGGAAGATGACGACATAAACTTTCTTTCTGATTAAAGGTGCACTTTAAAAGGGTAAAGGAACCCTTTAAGGAAATGCAGCACAGTGGGATAGCTTTTCCTGACAAGAGCACTATTCTTGCCTGGAGGGTATCATGATTGGTGATGCTCCCTCCAGCACAGATTCAATGTTTAAGCAAAACTTAAGTTTGTTTCCATATGAAAAAGCTCATCATTATTTCCGATGAAAAGGAAAAACATCCTCATTTGTTGACATTTTTGCAATTTCTTAAAGTTTTTAATTTTGGCACCCTGTGCGCTTTTGAGAGGGCCAACCACTCAAACGAAGATTAAGCAGAGGACCTATTTCTGGGTTTCCAATGAGAGCATGAATATCTATGATTTCGTCCCAGCCTGCTGTACAGATACATTATGGGATTGGTTTATCAGAGAAAGACAACCAGCATCCATGTGTGATTGTCTAGGTGTTGTTATATGATTAGATATATAAATAGCAGTAGGAAGAAAAGAGATGCAGAGAAAAAAGCGAGAGGCAGAGAAAGGAAAAAAGAAGAAAGAGAAAAAAAATGGGGTGGTGCTCAGGAAAGAAGGGATAGGGGATGACACGGATAATTGGAGTCAGATTGAGGCCCAAGGTTCAGAGCAAACTAAGGCCCTTATTTAACAAGGAATAGCGCCAGGTAGCGAATGGTGAGCGAACGGTAATGACGCTCACCGCCACGAGAACGCCGGCTCACACATTTATCAAGCCGATCCTGCTTAGCGACTGACAGAGCGCCAGATAGCGAATCATTCATCATTATTCCAGCCTCACCCCACAGCGCAAGCGAGCGACCTTGAACAGCGACAGGTATGACCTCTCCCTACCTGGCGATCTCCAATGCATTTCAATGGAGCAATCTTTAAATATTCATAATTAATTGCTATTATTTTTTTTTTTTTTTATTTTAATGTCAAAAATTCTGTGACCACTTCTGCAATGTTAAAAATTTGTTCAGAATTGATATTACAGGTCTGATATTAATGTACTCATATTACAAACTGTTTTAAAAACATGTTTTTTTTTTTTTTGGTAAAAATATGGTTGTTTGGGGGTTAAAAAACTACTTTTAACCCATCGCCGCCAGCGCTCTGGGGTTTAAACAAGCATTTCACAGCGCGAGAATTTTTGGAGCGTGATTTGTTAATAAATATGCTGGGAGCCGTTCGCTATGGCCGTTCGCTGTCATGCGCTCCCATACAGCGCGGAACCTGTCAAACAGCGATTCCTAACCCCGTATTCAACATTACAGTACACCGACTGAGTTGCTGTCAACAGCCGAACAACGGCCAAGCACAGCGAATACTAGCGGGCGCTGTGAAAATAACGCTACTGTCGCTCATCTGTCGCTACCTGGCGCTATTAATGAATCAGCCTGTAAGAATTCTGGGATCTATGGCAGAACATGAACATTCAATCTATAGTCTCCATATTATGACAAATAGTTAATTGCTATCTTTTAACATACTGGATAATTTTACACTGAGGTCAAATCAGGTCAGTCACCCAATCCCAAGCAGCAGTGTGACTTTACTGCCATGTTACCCAGGGCCAACTCTCACTCAAGCCCATGGCTTCCATGCAGCGGCCCTCCCTCTGCAGCAAAAAGTGTGGACATTCTTTTTTATAAAGTGTCTAAAAGCCCAGGATTTTGACTATCCGGGGTTTTGTTTCTTGTCCCCTGGGCATCCCAAATTGGCTGTGTAAAACCCTTCAGGTCGCCCAATAAAACTCACCTTTCCCCGATCCTAAGGCGCATTGGCGGGCTCTCGTCCAATCAACACAGCTGTGCTCTGCAATTTTGGCTAACATTCAGGTAAGTGGTGTTTGTAGCTGAAAAAGGTTGAGCACTGCGCACTGGCGGCTGCATCTCCCTAGCCTCTAACAGGGAGCGTGCCCATGCTGACCATGCACAAATGCCTGGCATGGGCGCATGCCCAGCTAAAGGTATAGTTTATGCTGGGAGAAGAAAGGGCATGTGCCATTGGAACGGGGAGGAGGTAGGTTTTTACAAGGGACTTGGGGGGGGGGGGTGTCTCACAGCAGGGCATTCTGAATTGGACAGGCCAGGGGCAAGGAATCAGGCTGCTCTAGAGTATTAAAGATGTTGAGTTTTGGTACATTTTAAATGGCTAACGTCCTGGCTTAACCTTTCCTGCCTGGCACATTTAAAGTGGACCAAAACCCAGGATTTTGACTATCCTGGGTTTTGGTCTTTGCTCGTGGAGCATCCCGATTGAAGTCCTGATTGTGTCCCGCTTTGTGAAACCCCCCAGGTCGACTGATCTCACTCCTACGGAACATGCACAGCCTCTTGTCCAGTCACTGCGCATTCGGATCCGCTTACGCCCCTTCGTCCTAGAGCCATGCCCCCCTAGTGTCCCTGATTTGGAGGGGCTGTCCCTCTTTTGGGTCTGTGTCCCCCTGACTCTTGATGTTCGGATTTGTCCCTCTTTGAGGTGTAACATGCAAATCTGCATAAATAATTTATTTGCCTATTCAAAGTGTATCTATTGGTGTAACTGTTACATCGTGTCTCCTATTATCCATCCCTCAAAGAGGGGGCGTGGCTTCATCCACCCTCAATGAAAGGGTGTGGCCTAATTTAACAACTGTCCCTCTTTCCCACACTGAAAAGTTGGGAAGTATACTAGAGCTTGTTCAAGAGGAGCAGACCCAAGCACACTGGCGGCTGCATCCCCCGCTACCCTTTAACAGGGAGTGTGCCTGTGCCGGCCATTCACAAATGCCTGGTGCGGTCACGCACCCTGCTAGAGGGATAGCGGGGATGCGCATGGGCTGTTGGACCAGGAGCAAAGGTGAGTTTTCGGGCGACCTGGGGGGTTTCACAAAGCGGGGCACCCCTGAGTGGATTTGAGCGCACTGGCGGCCGCATACCCAGCTACCCTTTAAAGTGAACCAAAACCAAAAGGGATCGGACAGGGAATCTATAAGATTCCCGGGCCGATCCATTCCCTCCCCCTGGGGCATCCTGTGTGAAAGGCCCCAGGTTGCCCGCTACACTTACCTTACTTCCTGGTCCAACGACGCATGCGCGGGCATGCTCCTTGTTAGAGGGAAGCGGGGGATGTGCCCGCCAGCGCACTGGGAGCCGCTGTGCTAAGGCGTCGGCTTAGACGTCCATAGCTCAGCGTCTCCGAGCGCACTGATTGGACGAGCGGCCGCGCATGCGCCGTAGGACCAGGATGAGGTGAGTTGATGTGGGAGATCTGGGGGTTTCATGTAGTTGGACACCCCTAATCAGACCAAAACCCAGGATACTTTAACTGGGAGCCATCCTGTGCCAGCCATTAACAAATTCCTGGCATGTTCCTGCTAAAAGCCATAGCAGGGATGCTGTCGCTGCTCATGCATGCACCATTGGACCGGGCACGAAGGAGAGTTTTCGGGCGACCTGGGGGGGTTTGACACAGCGGGGCATCCTGAATCTGGATCCCCCCAGGAAATCGAGTATGCCTGCCCTGGAGTCTCATAGACTCCAGGGTGGGTTTAGGTCCACTTTAATATTTCAGACATTGTGGAATACAAGAACAAATGAAACACAACATGACACCTGAAGTGTGAATTCTTAAAGAATAAACACAGCTTGTTATTTGAAAGCTGCGAAACGTGTAGACTTCCTTTTGTTCGGTGTGTGCGGTTCTCGGGCGCTGTAGATCTATTTCATGTGAGAGGCCCAGGGGAGAAATCTGAAGCTTTTCTTGTAATTTCTGTTCTCGAAAGATCAATAATTAACACAGGCGAGACGAGGGAAGCTGAGGACGAGGCTCCTTCATCACACAAATGCTGCCAGGGAACCTCTATCGTCTGCTGCGCCCTAACACAGCTGCTTCATCAGTTAGGGAAATAATGAGCTACGGTGATGTACTTACATTTTATTTCTTTCCTGGACTCTCTGGTGGGTGTATGGAAAGGAAAAAAAATGAAAGACGTCCCGGCCATCTTTTTCAGTTTTTTTTTTTAGATCTGTTATCGCAGATGAAAAGTAGACTTCATTTATCAATTATGTTAATGTGCCGGTTTGGAAGCGGAGGTGCGCAGAAATGTGAGCCGCTCCAATGTATCATTTATGGTATTGCTGCGCTGTCAGATGATTGCATCGTGCTTTATAGCAGCACTTACCCTGTTTGCCTGAAAATAAGCCCTAGCATGATTTTTTCAGGATTTTTGAGGATGCTTTAAAGTATAACCCCTATGTGAAACCCCTCAAAACATGGCTTTTCTCTCACTTCTTCATGGGTCCTGTGGTGTACGCGCAGGCTCTTGTACAAGGAGAGCTATGGGGTCGATTCAGAGCCAGCGAAGAATTCTCACTTCCATTTTAGGACAAAAATTTCCATTCACTTTCATTGTCTACCAGATGTAAAATTTCACCTGGCTCTGAATAGGGTTGCTACCATGCCGGTATTTTTCCTTTTAATTTACTGCCCACTTGCCCGGCTATGTCGGTATTTTTTTTTTTTTACTGGTAATTGTAATTGCGGGTATACTTTTCCCATCCAGAATTACTGGTAAAAAGCCAAATATCGGCACCGCCAGGCCAGTGGGCAGTAAATTAAACAAAATAACGGCCAGTTGGCATGAGTATTCTCACCTGTTTCTGAATCGACCCCTATGTCATTCTCTTTGACTCGATTGGGAAGTGCACCAATCTATCTGAATGCATACCTCCCAAGTGTCCCTGATTTTGAGAGACTGCCCCTCTTTTGAGTCCTTTGAGTCCCTCTCCCTTGTTGTTCTCATGTGTCCCTCTTTGAGATGTAACGCGCAGATCTCCATCAATAAATGATGTAGATCTGCATGATGCAGATCTGGAACAGTGGTGGTGATGGGGGACTTCAACTACCCAGGTATTGCCTGGAGACACAGATCTGCTTCTTCTACAAGGGGGAGAGCATTCCTCGGCCTGCTACAAGATAAATATATGAATCAGTTTGTGGAAGCACCTACTAGGGGTGATGCCCTTTTAGATCTGGTAATATCAAATAATGATGACCTGATAGGGACAGTTACAGTCCGTGAAAATCTTGGTAACAGTGACCGCAATATAGTTGTCTTTTACATAAACCGTAACAAAGAGATTTTCTGTCTGAGATGGTAAAAACACTGAATTTTAGGAAGGCCAACTTCCCCAGGCTCAGAGCTGCACTCCAGGGCATTGACTGGGAGCATCTGTTCAGGAAAAAGGATACAAATGCCAAATGGGAGTGCTTTAAATCAATTGTGAGTTCTATGGGTAACAAATATAAGCGGCTAAAATTAAACCCCTTATGGCTGACACCTGCGGTTATAAGGGCAATAAAAAACAAAAAAAGGGCATTTAAAAATTACAAGGCCGGGCTCTCAGCTACAACCATTGAAAAGTATAAATTAGTAAATAAAGCATGTAAGAAAGAAATAAGGTGTCAGGCCTGGAGTTCCTCCACAGCTTGAGTTCCCCTACAATATGCTGCTCCCCCAGCAGATGGCTCTGTTCTGCAGAGGTGTTGCTAATCAGCCAGCACCTGTGGGACTTCCTGACCTATATAAGCTGATCCACACATGGCCTCAGCGGCTCAGCATTGAATCTGTCTTTTGAACTTTCGACCCAGACTCTGCCTTTGGACTCCTGAACCTGAACCTGAACTTGAATCTGAACCTGTATCTTGTATGTATGCACATGACTCCACATGTTTATATATGTACAGCAGCCTGTTTGATGTGTGTGTGTTGTTAAACACAGTTTGCTGCATATTTTTTAGTCTCTCTGTCTCGCAGTTCTCTTATTTCTGGTTACTCTTAAGTACAGGATTTCTCCATTGATAAATCCATGACATAAGGCAGGCAAAAGCACAAAATAAAAGAGATGTGGCCAAAGAAAGTAAAACAAACCCTAAAGTTTTTTTTTTTTATATATAAATTCAAAGAAAACCAAATCAGAACAGGTAGGTGCCCTAATTAATGATAATGGGGAAATGGTCACTGGGGATGAAGAGAAGGCGGAGCTGTTAAATGGATTCTTTAGCTCTGTGTACACAAGAGGGGAGCAAGGAGCCAGTATGCAAAAAGAAAAAGGAATTCAATTGCCGGTGACAATCTTTTTTTACCATAAGAACTATAAATCTGTGGAATAGCCTCCCACAGAAGCGTGTCACAGCATCAACTGCTGACAGCTTCAAAGAAAAGGATTAGGGGCCTGATGCAGAGCCTCCTCTGAACTGCCCTTAAAACCCTCCGATTGTCCGGGTCTCCCGTTTGAATCGTGGCTCAAATGTGATGCAGAGCCTCGGTCGGAATGGCTCCCTAATTGATCCGTCAATTTCACTTTACTCGGAACGCTTTTTTTGCTCTCTCGGGTGCCTTCAATTTGATCGGGGCTCCCGTTCACGTTCACACGGGCGGGCCGTTTTTCCCTGATTTTTCCTGGCTTTTTGAACGTACCTGCTTGGTTTCCGTCGTATTTGACCTTCCATTTTGGTGGTTTGAGCAAGTATACTTACATCTCCATGGCTCTTCAGTTGCCAATCTGGCTACACGCAAGCGCACATCCCGCAAACTCCATTGGAATATGCATATGGCCACAAATGCAAAATTGACACACATTTTTATTTTGTTTTTGTTTTTTGGTGGGGGTTTCCTTGTCCTTAAAGCATACCTTAATCATCTAGTAGTTCCTTTTTCCTTGTCCTTAATGCATACCTTAATCATCTAGTAGTTCCTTTTTCCTTGTCCTTAATGCATACCTTAATCATCTAGTAGTTCCTTTTTCCTTGTCCTTAATGCATACCTTAATCATCTAGTAGTTCCTTTTTCCTTGTCCTTAATGCATACCTTAATCATCTAGTAGTTCCTTTTTCCTTGTCCTTAATGCATACCTTAATCATCTAGTAGTTCCTTTTTCCTTGTCCTTAATGCATACCTTAATCATCTAGTAGTTCCTTTTTCCTTGTCCTTAATGCATACCTTAATTGTTTGTGTTTTTTTCTGTTTTCTTGTCCCATATCTAAACCTTTTGTGTGTCATGTAAATGTGTGCTGATGATGTGTGATGGTACTTTTGCAGGAAAGACAACTCTCGAAATATTAATACTTTTTTTATTAATAACCTTTTTTGGTTTTGCTTTAGTTGTGTTTTTTGGTGTAAATTTTTGGATAAACAAAAAATTAAAAATATTTACATTTATAAAGTTAAAAAAAAAACATTATGCCTCGGGGTCTGTAGCCTGTTGTTTTCTTTGATCTGTGAATGAAAAACAACATTACTTTAGCATTGTTTATTGTGTTTGGTTTTTTTGGTTTTTTTGGGGGGCACTTTTTAACCCGGACCTTCTGCGTGATTTTATGAAAAGCCCAAACTCTTTAAAAAATTTTCCACAGCATCTTAAACTAATATATATTAATTTTTTAGTCAATCAATTATTATTCTTTCCCCCACTGGGCTGCAACTCAGTTCAGGAATTTAGGATACGTGCAACGCCATGTTGACTCTGAAGCATCACACTTACTGAGGAGAGGAGAGTGGGATAAGGTACAGGGGGTGGGTTATAGCTGTGCTTTGCTCACACAGAGCCGAGATGTGCTATGGAAAAGGTTGGTAACATGATTTGTAAGGTGGACAATCTGTATGTACAGGATGTGGGAACTATCTAAGCTAGCCTCTTATTCATAGTTAAGGTCCGCTTTAAGGGCTTTTTTTGGATACATTTTGAGGGAACTGTTGAATTAGTTTTTTGGTAAAATGGAAATGTTTGCTCATTTACTTTAGTTTAAATAAACACCACTTACAAGGTTTAGGCCGCACATTGCGTCGGGGGCGGAGTCTCCCTTCATAATCCCTCTGTGGCAGTTGGGAATCTGTATGAATGACAAACACACTGATATTAGAGACTGTTGTTCTTTCATTAATATAATATTAAGTTAGGCTTCTAGGTATCAATCTACTCACCTTCCCCAGCAACCTCTTCCTCCTCGCCCCCTTCCTCACTCATCCCTTGAGATGTTCCAGCGACGTCTGAATCTACAACAATAGTGCACATGAGTATCTGTATTTAATGCATGTCTTACCACAGATCTAACTATATTTCCCTTACCGGAGTCATGTTGAGGCTCTGTTCTGCGCGACTCCCTGCCGTCAGATTGCCCCCTCCCCTGCATGCTGAGGTCCAGCGGCTCCTCCGAGTCACTTACAGAGGAGGGGGTGGCCGTTGACCCTGGCGGTGGGCCACCTACACCTTCACCTGTTTCGCCCAACACTGGGCTGCGTGTCCTGGTCCGGGTGGGGCGGAACCGCAAATTCCATTCATGGGCTGAAATACAAACACAATCATTAAACCACGCCCAGGCGATGCCAGGGTTAGAGGTGCATTGACATTTTCTACACTTACATGGGAAATGTGTTGCGAAGTACCGCCTCACCCGGGGCTGATGCCTTCTTTTTAAATCAGACCAGTGTTGGGCGATCTGAGTGAAGGTATAGGTGGTTTGGGATCTTCTTTCAATCGCGTCCACCACCGCCAGGGCCAACGTCCGCTTGTCATAATCTGACGGCAGGAAGTCGTAGCGATTCCTCAGCATCATCTGTTAGAAAAAGAGACAAGGACACACCATTAATCCACAAAATACATTAACAAGTTTCCTGGCCTAAATCAAGTCACTTTATTAACCTCTTGCTGCCTCACATTGCCCTAGTTCTGCTATCTGCATGTAGGCTAGTTTGTAGCTGCGTACATGGGTTAAACTAAGGTGGGCTGGTCTGTAACGTGACAAACTAAGTTGTTTCAGACTATTCTTGCGTTTTTTTCTTTTTTTATTACAAGGAATGTGTGCGCGCACATAAACGCACGCTCGCTCGCATACTCACATCCATGATGATCTCGTCCTGCTCCGTTGTAAAGACGGCGGGGGACATCTTGCCTTCTTTTTCAAATTCTAACTCTGACGTTCCCCCGCGGTGACGTGCGTGCGTGCGCGCAGGCGCGCAACCGCAGTTGTAAAAATATTTAAAGTTCAAGGCACTCCGCTTGGTGTGGGATACCATATCAATATGGGCAGACCTAAAGGGAGCACAAAGAGCCAACCAAGGCCAAAGCCACATAGCAGCCGCACACATGCCTCATCCTAAATAAAACAGAAAAGCAGGCACAAGACACATGTAGAACAGGCACCAACTAAAACGGTGGGGACTCCACAGACACAGGCACATTCCCCAAAACGCAGGAGCAAGGAGACATTAACCCATTCTCAACCACCGGCCCAAAAACCACACACGACTCCCCAGATAGCCAACCATCTATTTCAAGTGATGCAGGGGACAACACACACCCATGTGGGCGATAACCACGCCGTGGGTCCCTAACAGGCCGTTTTTGATAAGCACAAAGCATGGCTGTTGCCAATGCTGTTTGGGTACATTATGGTGTTCTGTCCATCGAGATACTGAACAAATCAAGCGGACAGTTGTGGACCTGAAATCATATAGTTGGCCAAAAATGGACATGCGCCGGCAGCAGAGGTAAAGGCCAAATGCATTTAGAGTCGCTTTGTGACCAGCATGTAACACTTATTAGGTGTGATTTAATCTTCCCCAGCCTGCAGACAGGGGGTGGTTTCAAGAAAATACATTGGCCACAAGGTCAGCACGGATTGTGTGTGCTGGGCCACTTGGTGTACCAGTGTAAGGAGGGGTCTGCTCGTCAGAAATAGGGAAAGGTTCTGCACCCAGGTCAGTATATCGAGCAATCCTGCTTCTAATGGCAAGGTTGTGCAGGACCCCACAAGCAATAATTATTTTGATAACCTTGCCAGGCTGATACTGAAGAGAACCCCCACTGTGATCCAAACATCGGAAACGCATCTTCCACAACCCAAAGGCACGTTCCACCACAGAGCGAGACCTCCTATGGGCTGTGTTGTAGCGCTCCTGTGCCTGGGAAGATGGGTGCAGGATGGGTGTGAGCAGCCATGGTAACAAGGGATAGCCTGAGTCACCTGCAAAAATACAAAAGACAAACATAAGGTGGATGCCTAAAAAAAGGTTTAGGTGTGCATAGAAACATTAGTACACAGGGACAAATAGGTGAGCTAGGTATGGTGGGAGGAATTGACATTTTTACTGAGCCTACAAACACATGCAACCTGTACACTCCTTAAAAATGTCTGCGTAATGCTACTGAGATAAGAGGGCCAGAACATAAGCCAATAGTGGAGAATACTTTCACCCATTAATTAAACCGAAAACCTTTTCAAGTTTCCAGGAAAGGTCTCACAGATTAGTGGGGTAGTGGCAAATCCACATTCAAACCTGGGGGCCAAGAAATACAACTTTAATACACATACCCAGTAACCATCCTCCAGAAATATCTCCAGATTGAAACCGTTGATAGAGGCTGGAGTTCCTCAAAATGTGCGCATCATGCGTGGACCCAGGAAAGCCAGCAGACAGACTGAAAAATTGAAGATCAGGGCCCGCCACTGCCTGAACATTGATGGAATGGCCCATCTTCCTGTTCCTGCACCAAGCAAAACACAAGTGTAATTAGTGTGAGCCATAAAAAATGTGTGAGAACCAGAAAAAAAGCAGACCCAAACCACATACCTGAACAGATATTCCTGGTCCGCAGGGGGGATGAGCGAGACATGTGTGCAATCGATTGCACCAAGGACGTTGGGCATGTCGGCTATGTTATAAAAGCCCAGCCTAACCGCATTCCAGGCTTCCCCTGTTTGAGGGAAAAAAATGTAATTCTGTGCCAGGGTAGCCATGCCATCCAAAACCTTGGTTAGGCTGCGGCTCAGCGTAGACTGGGACATCCCCAGGGAGAAGGCACCCAGTCTCTGGAACGAGCCGTTCGCCAAAAATTGCAGGCAGCCAACCAATTTGGTCATACCTGCAATTGCATGCCCCTTTCTTGTGGTGGGGGCTAACCATGGCCGCAGCTCGCTATACAAGGCATGGAGAGAAACACGGTTAAGGCGGGTGAGCTCGAATAGGTCAACGTCACTCATGCCATCGATGTCCAAAGGCGTGCGCTGCAGCCTGGTTTCTGCCATACTCAGAACTATCAGACGGCGTAGCTGGCGCCTTTGATGTTGGCCCACAGAGGAATGCATTCCCAAATAGCACGTAGCTCCAATACGGCTGGTCAGACTTGCCGTAAGTGAAGGCTCGGCGGCCCCGTTTTATTAGGATGTTTTCAAGCGGAAATCAAGGCTCTGCATCACTGAAAAAAACGGACCAATGAACGAGGCGTCCGTTTTCCCGGGAAACAGCCTCGTCCGAGCCGACAATCGGAAAGGCGGCTGAGCGCACACCTGAGCGCATAAACGCACACTAAAATCAACGTAGCACCCTTTCCTGACTCGATCAAAGGCCAAAACCAACGGGGAAATGCACGGGGGAGCTGAACGGGGAGGCTCTGCATCAAGCCATAGATGCTCATTTAGAAGAAAATAACATTAACAGTTACTATTAGCAAAAAAATGCCTACCCCAACACCCTTGGTTCAACTTGATGAACATATGTCTTTTTTCAGCCCTGTTAACTATGTCATAAATTATTAAATTGTCCGGGGGCTGGGACTCTCATGCTGACGCTGTGTGCCGCCCGGCCGTCATAGGGAGGCTGCCGCCTACCTTGCACTGTTCGCCTTCCCTTTAGTTTCATGCCGTTTCTGGCTTCTAGCCGCGGGCCGGGTGAATGGGAGCTGGCACTGGATGTGCTGGGTGTCCTGCAGCTGCTCCCATCCACCCGGACCGCCGAAGCTGGGGCTGGCATTTAAATCGGATCAACACCCGTTTTTACCTTAACGGGTGTTGGTCTGGCTGTGTGGTCATTGTAAGAAGTGAGAGGGGGCATCCAGAATGCTGGAGCCCCCCTCACAGCAAAACACATAAATAGCTTGTTTTACTCACCTTCGTAACGAGCCAGCGGCGAAAACGGAGTCCCGCGATTGGCCGACGGGTGGTCACATGGGCAGGTCCTGCCGGTGGCAGGCACAGAGGATGCGACTGCGGCCACGTGACTGCCTGGCGGCCAATCACAGGACTCCGTTCTCGCCGCTGGCTCGTTACGAAGGTGAGTAAAACAAGCTATTTATGTGTTTTGCTGCGAGGAGGGCTCCAGCATTCTGGATGCCCCCTCTCACTTCTTACATGGACCACACAGCCAGACCAACACATGTTAAGTTAAAAACGGGTGTTGGTCTGGTTTAACTAGGGAATTGGCAGCTGGCCAGTGCAGGGGAGCTGGTGGCCTACCGCCTTAGTGCCAGTGTGCCCTATGGCAGGTTCGCCCCTGCCACTGATGATTTGCATATGGGGAATTCATAAGTGTATTTACCATTTCCTGAATTCCTGTTTATTGTGTTGCATTACATTACTGTATTTTCTGGGTCATTAATCGGTTTCACTCGTAGTTTTGGTCCCATGCCAGGACAATGAAGCATCCAAACCATGGGCGGCAGCAAACAAGAAATGTTTATTTTTCAGCGCGATGCCATTTCTGGCAGATTTAAGGTTCTCCATGCATTTCTTTTACAAATATTAGTCCAAAGCAAATCCATGGTTTGGATGTTTTTTTAGATAAATATTCTCATCCGGATGCAAATACACCAGTAATCCTCAATGACAGAGCTAGGATGTCCTTAAATGATACGCACAGCGCTTCTCAAGTTGGGTCTGCACACAGATGTATACCGTTCGCTATGGGGAAGAATGGAGCCAAAAATCAGGACTATCAGCCAGTCCACCCTCCAATGAGTTCCTAATGAATCCCCACGTTTGCATGTCATGGGAGCCAATCTTATGAATAGTTGCATTTTCTGCAGCTGGAGAGATGCATATGTTTGTATATATACAGTCAGGGCCATCACTAAAAATGTCTCTGCCCCATAAAACTTATAAAACTTAATCCGGACCCTCATCCTGAATAAGAGCCTATCTTATATGTTTCCCACACCCTGTGCATACAGATTGCTCACATTAACCCGGACCTTCACCCTGAATAAGAGTCTATCTTATATGTTTCCCCCTCCCTGTACATACAGATTGCTCACATTAATCCAGACCTTCACCTTGAATAAGAGCCTATCTTGTATGTTTCCCCCATCCTGTACATACAGATTGCTCACATTAATGCGGACCCTCACCCTGAATAAGAGCCTATCTTTTATGTTTCCCCCCCTCCCTGTCCATACAGATTGCTCACATTAATCCAGACCTTCACCTTGAATAAGAGCCTATCTTGTATGTTTCCCCCATCCTGTACATACAGATTGCCCACATTAATCCGAACCTTCACCCTGAATAAGAGTCTATCTTATATGTTTCCCCCTCCCTGTACATACAGATTGCTCACATTAATCCAGACCTTCACCTTGAATAAGAGCCTATCTTGTATGTTTCCCCCATCCTGTACATACAGATTGCTCACATTAATGCATACCCTCACCCTGAATAAGAGCCTATCTTTTATGTTTCCCCCCTCCCTGTCCATACAGATTGCTCACATAAATCCGGACCTTCACCTTGAATAAGAGCCTATCTTGTATGTTTACCCCCTCCCTGTACATACAGATTGCCCACATTAATCCGGACCGTCACTCTGAATAAGTGTCTATCTTATATGTTTCCCCCACCCCCTACATACAGATTGCCCACATTAAAAATCATCCTACCTGCATCTACTGCATTTTCTGAGCCTTTAAACATCCAAGATGGCAGCCCGTGGAGTGTCAGGCAGCCTGTAGACAGGAAGTATGTGTGCCGCTCTGAATTGTGGGATTGCTGTCCTTTTCCTGACCCCAGCTCTGCTCTGTCTGTGCAAAGCACAGCTATAACCCCGCACCCTGCACTATTGACCCCCCCCACCTCTCCTCAGTATGTGATGTTACTGAGGCAAGAGGGCAGTGCTCTTATACTAGAGTCCTGAACAGAGTTACAGCCCAGTTGTGGAAAGAATAAAAACAGCGGGGCATCCTGATTTTGGACGCCCCGGGGGGAAAGAATCGATCCTGCTGGGTTTTGGTCAATTTTAAGGCTTTGGGTTTTTTATTAAATGATGCCGAAGGTCGGCTTTAAAGCTTGGTGCACTGGAAATAGCTGTACCGTGCAGTGTCACACACTCCCGATTGGTGGCAGCAGTTTCTGAGCTGAGGAGGGGGTACTGTAAGTATGCAGTAGTAGGAGCTATAGTAAGTGCTGATGGTGGGAGAAGATTTGTAACACATGTAACACAGACCAGAGAGGGGGATAACAGAGGTGACAATGTTTCAGAGAGACATATATTAGAATAGGTAAAAGGTAAAACCTTGGTATGGGCTATCTCTCCCTTCTGCTGGGACTAAAACAAACAAGATGAGTCATTCTGAAAAGCCTGCCAGCTCCCTGCTGAGAGGTCCATTGTGTTACATTGTATAAGCCAAATAGCAATTCATTTATCTTAACGGATTTTATTGTAATAGGCTGTGATACTTTCCAAAGCAGCCAGGAGCCTATTATTGGAATTTAAATTGCTTAGAGTGCAATGTGATGTGTACAACACATTGTGGGGGGGAAAGGATTGTCTACTCTGTAATTAGGGGAGCTGAAAAGAGGAGATGCATGAGTGGGGCTGAGGGGTGGATGAGTGGTGGTGGGAAGTCGGGAAGAGCTTTGAGTGGAGCTGGATCAGAGTGACTGATGAATGGCGTGGGATGATTAGGTGTGGTGTAGGCCCTTGCTCTGTAGCATAATGTTGGCTCTAGTGAATGGGAGCTGCCATGGGCCGCGGGATGCGCTGGGTGGCCTGCAGCCGCTCCCGTTTACCCCGTCTGGCACAATTAGCTGGAGTTGGCCTTTAACTAGGGAGTTGGCAACCACCCAGTGCAGGGGAGCTGGCGGCCTACTGGCCATTGTCCTGGTATGCCCTATGGCCAGTCCCAGCGCCAGCACCCGGCAAACCCGGTCAACTGCCGAGGGCCTCCACCGCCCAGTTGGACCCACTGACAGCTGGCATAATGTGGTTAAAAAAAAAACCTTTTCTTGCCACTAACATCGCATTGGGCCCCTGCGCTGCCTCCAGTTCTGCCCCATCCATCCCTGTCCCCTCAGCTCTGCCCTATCTATCCATGTCACCCCAGTTCTGCCCATCTATCCATGTCCCCTCAGCTCTGCCCCATCCATCCATGT
Organism: Gastrophryne carolinensis; assembly: GCA_027917425.1. Classification (NCBI taxonomy): domain Eukaryota; kingdom Metazoa; phylum Chordata; class Amphibia; order Anura; family Microhylidae; genus Gastrophryne; species Gastrophryne carolinensis. The sequence continues at coordinate 507,194,219 of CM051236.1, read as the reverse complement.
CACCCCAGTTCTGCCCATCCATCCATGTCACCCCAGTTCTGCTCATCCATCCATGTCCCCTCAGCTCTGCCCTATCCATCCATGTCACCCCAGTTCAGCCCCATTTATCCATGTACCCTCAGTTCTGCCCCATCCATCCATGTCCCCCAGTTCAGCCCCATTCATCCATGCCCCCCAGTTCTGCCCCATTCATCCCTGTCCCCTTCGCTCTGCCCCACAGTCCTGTCCCATCCACCCTCTACCCTCAGCTCTGCCCCATCCCCTCAACTCTACGCCTCTCTATCCCTGTCCTCCCAGGTTTGCCCATCCACCCCTCTTCCTTCCAGATCTGCCAGTCTATCCATCTTCCAGCTCTGCCCAGTCATTCCTGTGCTTTAAATTTTGCCCATCCATCCCTCCCTCTCTTAGTTTTGGCAGTGGAATTTATAGACCCCTAACCCGCGACTCTCCACCGCAAAGGGGCCCACTGAGGCCATGCCGCCTGAGGGCCCACATAAACCTGGAGCCAGCCCTGGCCAGTCTGCTTCGGGTATAGGTGCACTCACTGCTTATGTTTGTCTCAGTGCACTGATGGGTTGAATAAGGAGTAAAAATTCCTATAAGTGAGCAACGGTTATAGTTGCCTCAAATTCTTATTTCGTTCCTAGCCTATAAATAGAGGGCAGCTGAAGTTCTGTACACAAGCCATGTCTCCTGGGGGTTTCTCAGCAGCTGAACAATTGATGTTAGATTAAATATTGGTACCTGAACAAAGGCCGGGGCATCCGCAGTTACGGGTTACGCGGCCATGACAGTAACCGCCCAACATAAATATTCATTTAACTGAACACGCAACTGTTTTAATTCCCCCTCACACTGCTTTGTGTTGGGTAAGACACGAAAGTTTGGCGAGTGAATTAAACTCAATTACCCCGAACGGCGTGCGTGGATATTTTGGGATACGCGCTGATCACGGTCTTTTGAGCTTCAGTGTAAATATTGTGTCTGACTTTAACTTTCCCCATCATGAATATGCATTCCGACAATTCCCATTTATTTATGCCGCTTACCTCCGCCCGAGGCGATGGTATGGAGGCCCGTGGCGGCAGGTCTGAGCTCAGGAAGGTTGATCCTTTATTTCAGATGAAGTATAATTAGGAATAAATTTGTGAGCTAAATATAGGCGGCAGGCGGCCCTTATCGGCGAGATTAAAACACTCTAAATTAATGGCTTAATTCACTTGCAGCTCTTTATGGATTCCTCCTCCTGTTTTTCTATTCATTTTTTTAATTACGACAAAAGAAGTTTTACTTGAAATTCTAAAATGAACTAAAAAGTTATCAAGCAGGGACACTTCAGCCAAACGTAATAATAACAAGGAGCGGGACATTAATATTGCATATAATAGCACCCGAAACAGACTCAAACAACACACAATGGCCTTTTACCACCAACACATTCCAGAATGAATTTTACATTTGTTTTGGGGGTATAAAGACAAACTTTATAGTGGACCAAAACCCACAGCGATCAGCCAGGGAATCTATAAGAAAATCGGGATGCCTCACTGTGTGAAACCCCCAGGTAGCCCCATAAACTTACCTTGTTTCCCGGTCCAACGGCAACATGCGCGAGCCGCAGTCACGTCACCTAAGCCTTCGTCTAAGGCCAGCGTCTCCGAGCGCGTTGGCGGCCGCAATGCCCTGCTTACCTCTAACAGGGAGCGTGCCCGCACCGGCCATTCACAAATGCCTGACTCAGGCACGCGCCCTGCTAGAGTGATATCGGGGATGCAGCCACCAGTGCGCTCGGAGCCGCTGGCCATAGACGAAGACTTAGACAGCGTGACGTCAGTGGCTCCTAGCTCGCTGAATGGACGAGTGGCCGCACATGCACCATAGGGAAGAGGTGATTTGGGCTCAGCGATCTGGGGGTTTCACACAGTGGGGCGCAAGTGCCCTGGGGGCAAGGACCAAAACCCAGGATAGTCAAAATCCTGGGTTTTGGTCCACTTTAAACACCTCATATTTAAAATAAATGTCTAAAAATAAGTTAGGTGTCTGTAATTGCAAATAAAAGTGGTGACATTTACTTATGAGGGTAGTGGTGGGATAATTCTTCATACCAAGTATTGAGTAAAGTAAAGCAAATTTTGGTCCTGGAAGTAAGGGGTAATAATAAGTGGAGCTAGGAGGGGGGTAAATGAGTGGAGTATTGGGGGTGGGTAAGTATACCTCCCAGGTGTCCCTGGTTTGGAGGCACTGTTCTTCCCTGTCCCTCGTTGTTCTCATTTGTCCATTTTTCTATTCAAGTGTTTATATTGTTTTAACTGTTACACCCTATCCCCTACCCATTAATCAATGAGCGGGCGTGGTTTAATTTAACAAATGTCCCTCTTTCCCACCCTGAAAAGAAGGAGGTTAAGGGTAAGTGATGCAAGAGTAGGGTTGATAAGTGAGTGGAGATGGGCTGGGGAGTTGATGAGTGGAGTTAGGAGAGTTAACTGTGAACTGCTAAGAGGTCCAAGGGACCCCCTATGCCCAGAAGCATAGCTAAGCTTTTTGGCAAACAGGGCAAAGTTATCTAAACTCCAAACACTCCATATTTAAAATAAATTGCTAAAAACAAGTTAGGCTTTTGTAATTGCAGATAAAACTGGGGACAGTGGTTTGGATAGTGGTAGAATAATTTTCATACCAAGTATTTAGTAAAGTAAAAATAATTTTGGCCCTGGAAGGGGTGAATAAGTAGAGCTGGGGGGGGTGAATGAGTAATGAGTTATGGGGGTAGGTAAGGGGTGTGAGAGTAGGGTTGAGAAGTGAAACTTTGAGCAGAGCGGGGTAAGGGATTTGATGAGTGGAGTGGGGTCTATACCCATTTTCACACATTGTGATCCACCAACTAGGACATTTTTAATCCAGTCAAACATGCTGGAGGAAATGAAAAGATGTCTCAGCTTATCATATGGTATGTTAGGGTTGATTGTGATGAACACTGAACTGAAGTGAACAAACAAGATGTGAGTTTAGTCTGTCCACAGCTCAAGGGTGTGCATCAGTGCCACATTCACAGCATCCTGGAATTTCCAGTGACCACTTCAGGAAACCCACCACCAGTCTCTCAAAGACCTCCATGATTACTAAAGTCAGTGCCACTGACCTAAAATAATTCAGGTCAGATGCTAAGGCCTTCTTAGGTAGTGGAATTATAGTCGCTCTCTTCAGGCATTCAGGGTTTCCAGTGACATCCTTAAGATGCTTATGAACACTGGTCCCAACTGTATTGCACAGGATTGCAATGCATATGGAAGGAGTGATGCCATCTGGGCCTGGGGCTTTTCTGGAATTTAAACCCAAAAGAGTAGTTTGACAGCAGGCTCACTGATATATATATATATATATATATATATATATATATATATATTAGCAATTACTTCCTAATTTCTTTGTAAAACTTTTTTTTGATAGAAACAGCCGGCATCATGCAGAATATTTTGCAGTGGATTCCAGCTCTTCATTGCTGCAAAGGAGCCACTAGGGTTGCATAAAGGCGCAGGGTAAAAGATACAATTTTTCACTTCTTGAAAGTGGGAAAGTTAGGAAATATGATTATCAAATATTAATCTAGTAATAGATGCGCATAGCAAGGCGTATTAATGTCAAGTGTTCATTAAATCAGCATAGCCAATTCTACGGGGAGAAGATTTCGGCGGCTTTAATTGGCCAAATCTGATTAGCAGGGGAGCATGGTGTGAGCTGGCAGATGTTCGGGAAGATGAAAAGCCTCTTGTTATAGTGCAGGCAATGCACTGGATCATTTAAAGCCATGGATACTTCAACCATTTTTTAAACAGTTATGTTACACTTCGCTAACTTCTTTTTTGCTTTTTTTTGTTTGTTTTTCGAGCAAGTCACATTTATAGTAAAGCTGAACACCGGGCACTACTAAAAATATTCTGTTGTGTTGCTGCTGCAAAACATTCTGGTGCTGCATTGTGTTTATTGTATCGTGGTAATATTAAAGGGGGACCTAACCCACCAACTGCTGCCACCTGTGAGTCATTAAATATAATTTTGTGACCGGTGGAAACCGTGGGAAACACTACACATAGAAGACATTAGAGCCCTGTCAGTGGGATAAGCCCTGATAGTGTTAGAAACTTAAAAAATCCTAGTTAAACCAGTTGGATGCATAACTTGGGGATCATTACATCAGGAATCCACATGATGGCAGTGTTGCCTAAGGAATGAACCTAACTAATATAAAATAGTCTAGCATTCCTCTTAATTTAGATAGAGACTTAGCCAGGTGGCATTGGCAACATTACCTGCCCTGCCATTGGTTGAGGCTCGGAACATAGTTTGTTAAGGCAACAATACAGAGGTTATATAAGGGAAAACCTAACTCTTCTAGAGTGTTCTAAGTTTTACCAAGCTGATGAGGGGGAAGTGTTAATATAGTGGAGGAGCTGAGAGACAGTCATGGAAGAAACGTGTGGATTGTAACTGTTTGCTGTAACCAATGGATATTGCCCGTAACTGGGCTTTGCTGTTTATCAAGGATGGAAGCTTTCAATAAAGACCCTGTTGTTTGCACCAAGGAGTGTCATCAATGGAGACCAGCGTCGACTGAATCAGTAAGTGCACCTCCACCCCACACATGCCCTACCCTAGGTCCAAGTACCCCCCTCGCTCCCCAGAGCGCGTGCCTGGCCACTACATTTACTTTGTGGTACCTTATATGTTAAGGGGCCAGGGTAGTGCTACTTTTAGAGGAGCCATTTCTGAGCCCCTGGATGGACAGGAAAAGGAAGTGCTTCTGTAATGCAGTGCTCACCAGTAGAAGAAGAGTGTTTTTGATTGGTTTAGGCTCCCTGCAGACCAAGACGAGGGACGAGATTTCAGAGAGGCTCAAAGCGGACCTATTAGCTTTACAGTAAAGTCAAACACCTATAATTGCTTAACCTACACATCCATGAGCCTCACATTAAAGAGATACTTCAACCGGACCAAAAGTCATGTATCCACTACCATCATTCAGAGTCAGAGCAGTTATAACTGACCAGACATCCTGCATTCAATGGGACAGCCTTCCCCATAATGTCAGCAAAGTGGGCCATTTGGGGCATCTGGTCATATGCATTTATAAGCAACTATTCACAGTGTTCAAATACATTTGCTCGTTTGAATAATTGTATACATACCAGCAGAGGATCTTGCAGTCCGCAAAGTCCAATACCCTGTGTAGAAGGAGGAGGTGCAAGCTTTCCCACACCTGCGGTTGTGACACGTGGAGGCTGATTCACTACTAACACCAGGTATCGGCAGATGAGTGCCTGTATAGCGGCACTTAGAGCGACCGCTAGTATACACTGTAAGCATGTATCGGGCGCTGTAACATAGCGACTCAGTCGCTGTAATAACCTGACTGGCATTGATGAATGTGATGTGTGTTGGGCGCTCTAACACCAGTACAGCGCTGCAGCGAGCGAAAGGTAGCGACCAACTCTTGGCACTCCCCACCATACTTATCAAAAAATTACTCACACAGAGCGTCGGCGCTCTAAAGCTGGGCGCTATAGCATAGAGCTCCAGACGCTGTGTTTTTGAACACATATACACCAGTAACAAAGCGAAAACACATGGAATGACATTGTTTTAACGCTGGGACAATAACACTTTAGTGCCAGACCTGTAATGACAATTCTGCATAAAAATATTAAAAGTCAAAATAGTTTCTAAAAGTGTTTGTTTGCAACCAGGAGATGTCACACAATAGGGTTGATTCAGAGAGACAAAAAAAGACTTTAGTTTTTGTGTCGATCTGTATTTTTTTTTACATTTTCCCGCTCTCGTATGAGTGTACGAGCGATTCTATGCATGCATTGCAAGCCTTCTGTAAAGTCTTCGTCAGTTCGTATGCCAACGAGAATGTCATTTTCCAGCTTTCGTTTTCCGTTTTTTTTTCTTATGTTACATCGTCGGCTTTCGTTTTTGCTCTTTTCCCATCGTCTCCTCCCACGAATCCTTTACGTTTCCCGTTAGATTCTGTTTTTCTTTTACAAGAAATAATCGTCCAGACTAGAGATGAGCGAACTTTTGAAAAATTCGATTCGACTGATTCGCCGAATTTTCCGACAAAAATCGTTTCGACCCGAATTAATTCGCGATGAATCGCTATTAAAAACGGCTATTTCTGAGCCTCCTAGAGCCTCAATAGGGTTGTAAACCATTCTGCCTTGCTGTAACACGCACAGGATGCGTGCTGGGTTAGTTAAATAATACTTTGAATAAATATCACATGCAGATCAGAGGCATCGCTAATAGAATCGCAGAGCGGCACAATTGAATTCAAGAGAGTTGAAGTGGCATCACTATGAGGGGCAGGAGCCCAAACATTGCTTTAAAGAGACACTGGAGTTGGCAGCAGCAGGAGCCCAAAAATTGGATGAATCACACCCTGGAGTTGGCAGCAGCAGGAGCCCAAATATACACTGGAGTTGGCTTCAGGAGCCCAAAAATTGGATGAATCACACCCTGGAGTTGGCAGCAGCAGGAGCCCAAACATTACTTTAAAGAGACACAGGGGTTGGCTTCAGGAGCCCAAAAATTGGATGAATCACACCCTGGAGTGGGCATCAGCAGCAGCAGCAGGAGCCCAAACATTACTTTAAAGAGACACTGGAGTTGGCTTCAGGAGCCCAAAATTGGATGAATCACACCCTGGAGTTGGCAGCAGCAGCAGGAGCCCAAATATTACTTTAAAGAGACACTGGGGTTGGCTTCAGGAGCCCAAAAATTGGATAATTCACACCCTGGAGTTGGCAGCAGCAGCAGCAGGAGCCCAAATATACACTGGAGTTGGCTTCAGGAGCCCAAAAATTGGATGAATCACACCCTGGAGTTGGCAGCAGCAGGAGCCCAAATATTACTTTAAAGAGACACTGGGGTTGGCTTCAGGAGCCCAATAATTTGATGAATCACACCCTGGAGTTGGCAGCAGCAGCAGGAGCCCAAATATTACTTTAAAGAGACACTGGAGTTGGCTTCAGGAGCCCAAAAATTGGATGAATCACACCCTGGAGTTGGCAGCAGCAGCAGGAGCCCAAACATTACTTTAAAGAGACACTGGAGTTGGCTTCAGGAGCCCAACAATTGGATGAATCACACCCTGGAGTTGGCAGCAGCAGCAGCAGCAGGAGCCCAAATATACACTGGAGTTGGCTTCAGGAGCCCAAAAATTGGATGAATCACACCCTGGAGTTGGCAGCAGCAGGAGCCCAAATATTACTTTAAAGAGACACTGGGGTTGGCTTCAGGAGCCCAAAAATTGGATGAATCACACCCTGGAGTTGGCAGCAGCAGCAGCAGGAGCCCAAATATACACTGGAGTTAGCTTCAGGAGCCCAAAAATTGGATGAATCACACCCTGGAGTTGGCAGCAGCAGCAGCAGAAGCAGCAGGAGCCCAAACATTACTTTAAAGAGACACTGGAGTTGGCTTCAGGAGCCCAAAAATTGGATGAATCACACCCTGGAGTTGGCAGCAGCAGCAGCAGGAGCCCAAATATTACTTTAAAGAGACACTGGGGTTGGCATCAGGAGCCCAAAAATTGGATGAATCACACCCTGGAGTTGGCGGCAGCAGCAGCAGCAGGAGCCCAAATATACACTGGAGTTGGCTTCAGGAGTCCAAAAATTGGATGAATCACACCCTGGAGTTGGCAGCAGCAGCAGCAGGAGCCCAAATATTACTTTAAAGAGACACTGGGGTTGGCTTCAGGAGCCCAAAAATTGGATGAATCACCCCCTGGAGTTGGCAGCAGCAGCAGCAGGGGCCCAAATATTACTTTAAAGAGACACTGGAGTTGGCATCAGGAGCTCAAAAATTGGATGAATCACACCCTGGAGTTGGAAGCAGCAGCAGGAGCCCAAACATTACTTTAAAGAGACACTGGGGTTGGTTTCAGGAGCCCAAAAATTGGATGAATCACACCCTGGAGTTGGCAGCAGCAGCAGGAGCCCAAAGATTACTTTAAAGAGACACTGGGGTTGGCTTCAGGAGCCCCAAAATTGGATGAATCACACCCTGGAGTTGGCAGCAGCAGCAGCAGGAGCCCAAATATTACTTTAAAGAGACACTGGGGTTGGCTTCAGAAGGCCAAAAATTGGATGAATCACACCCTGGAGTTGGCAGCAGCAGCAGCAGGAGCCCAAATATACACTGGAGTTGGCTTCAGGAGCCCAAAAATTGGATGAATCACACCCTGGAGTTGGCAGCAGCAGCAGCAGGAGCCCAAATATACACTGGAGTTGGCTTCAGGAGCCCAAAAATTGGATGAATGACACCCTGGAGTTGGCAGCAGCAGCAGCAGGAGCCCAAATATTACTTTAAAGAGACACTGGGGTTGGCTTCAGGAGCCCAAAAATTGGATGAATCACACCCTGGAGTTGGCAGCAGCAGCAGCAGGAGCCCAAATATTACTTTAAAGAGACACTGGAGTTGGCTTCAGGAGCCCAAAAATTGACTGAATCACACCCTGGAGTTGGCAGCAGCAGCAGGAGCCCAAACATTACTTTTAAGAGACACTGGGGTTGGCTTCAGGAGCCCAAAAATTGGATGAATCACACCCTGGAGTTGGCAGCAGCAGCAGGAGCCCAAACATTACTTTAAAGAGACACTGGGGTTGGCTTCAGGAGCCCAAAAATTGGATGAATCACACCCTGGAGTTGGCAGCAGCAGGAGCCCAAATATACACTGGAGTTGGCTTCAGGAGCCCAAAAATTGGATGAATCACACCCTGGAGTTGGCAGCAGCAGCAGCAGCAGGAGCCCAAACATTACTTTAAAGAGACACTGGAGTTGGCTTCAGGAGCCCAAAATTGGATGAATCACACCCTGGAGTTGGCAGCAGCAGCAGGAGCCCAAATATTACTTTAAAGAGACACTGGGGTTGGCTTCAGGAGCCCAAAAATTTGATGAATCACACCCTGGAGTTGGCAGCAGCAGCAGCAGGAGCCCAAACATTACTTGAAAGAGACACTGGAGTTGGCTTCAGGAGCCCAAAAATTGGATGAATCACACCCTGGAGTTGGCAGCAGCAGCAGCAGCAGGAGCCCAAATATACACTGGAGTTCGCTTCAGGAGCTCAAAAATTGGATGAATCACACCCTGGAGTTGGCAGCAGCAGCAGCAGGAGCCCAAATATTACTTTAAAGAGACACTGGGGTTGGCTTCAGGAGCCCAAAAATTGGATGAATCACACCCTGGAGTTGGCAGCAGCAGCAGGAGCCCAAATATTACTTTAAAGAGACACTGGAGTTGGCTTCAGGAGCCCAAAAATTGGATGAATCACACCCTGGAGTTGGCAGCAGCAGCAGGAGCCCAAACATTACTTTAAAGAGACACTGGGGTTGGCTTCAGGAGCCCAAAAATTGGATGAATCACACCCTGGAGTTGGCAGCAGCAGCAGGAGCAGCCCAAATATTACTTTAAAGAGACACTGGGGTTGGCTTCAGGAGGCCAAAAATTGGATGAATCACACCTTGGAGTTGGCAGCGGCAGCAGGAGCCCAAACATTACTTTAAAGAGCCACTGGAGTTGGCTTCAGGAGCCCAAAAATTGGATGATTCACACCCTGGAGTTGGCAGCAGCAGAAGCCCAAATATTACTTTAAAGAGACACTGGGGTTGGCTTCAGGAGGCCAAAAATTATATGAATCACACCCTGGAGTTGGCAGCAGCAGCAGCAGGAGCCCAAATATACACTGGAGTTGGCTTCAGGGGCCCAAAAATTGGATGAATCACACCCTGGAGTTGGCAGCAGCAGCAGCAGGAGCCCAAATATTACTTTAAAGAGACACTGGGGTTGGCTTCAGGAGCCCAAAAATTGGATGCATCACACCCTGGAGTTGGCAGCAGCAGGAGCCCAAATATTACTTTAAAGAGACACTGGAGTTGGCTTCAGGAGCCCAAAAATTGGATGAATCACACCCTGGAGTTGGCAGCAGCAGCAGGAGCCCAAACATTACTTTAAAGAGACACTGGGGTTGGCTTCAGGAGCCCAAAAATTGGATGAATCACACCCTGGAGTTGGCAGCAGCAGTAGAAGGAGCCCAAATATTACTTTAAAGAGACACTGGGGTTGGCTTCAGGAGCCCAAAAATTGGATGATTCACACCCTGGAGTTGGCAGCAGCAGCAGCAGGAGCCCAAATATACACTGGAGTTGGCTTCAGGAGCCCAAAAATTGGATGAATCACACCCTGGAGTTGGCAGCAGCAGGAGCCCAAATATTACTTTAAAGAGACACTGGGGTTGGCTTCAGGAGCCCAATAATTTGATGAATCACACCCTGGAGTTGGCAGCAGCAGCAGCAGCAGGAGCCCAAACATTACTTTAAAGAGACACTGGAGTTGGCTTCAGGAGCCCAAAAATTGGATGAATCACACCCTGGAGTTGGCAGCAGCAGCAGGAGCCCAAACATTACTTTAAAGAGACCCTGGGGTTGGCTTCAGGAGCCCAAAAATTGGATGATTCACACCCTGGAGTTGGCAGCAGCAGCAGCAGGAGCCCAAATATACACTGGAGTTCGCTTCAGGAGCTCAAAAATTGGATGAATCACACCCTGGAGTTGGCAGCAGCAGCAGCAGGAGCCCAAATATTACTTTAAAGAGACACTGGGGTTGGCTTCAGGAGCCCAAAAATTGGATGAATCACACCCTGGAGTTGGCAGCAGCAGCAGGAGCCCAAATATTACTTTAAAGAGACACTGGAGTTGGCTTCAGGAGCCCAAAAATTGGATGAATCACACCCTGGAGTTGGCAGCAGCAGCAGGAGCCCAAACATTACTTTAAAGAGACACTGGAGTTGGCTTCAGGAGCCCAACAATTGGATGAATCACACCCTGGAGTTGGCAGCAGCAGCAGCAGCAGGAGCCCAAATATACACTGGAGTTGGCTTCAGGAGCCCAAAAATTGGATGAATCACACCCTGGAGTTGGCAGCAGCAGCAGCAGGAGCCCAAATATTACTTTAAAGAGACACTGGGGTTGGCTTCAGGAGCCCAAAAATTGGATGAATCACACCCTGGAGTTGGCAGCAGCAGCAGCAGGAGCCCAAATATACACTGGAGTTAGCTTCAGGAGCCCAAAAATTGGATGAATCACACCCTGGAGTTGGCAGCAGCAGCAGCAGAAGCAGCAGGAGCCCAAACATTACTTTAAAGAGACACTGGAGTTGGCTTCAGGAGCCCAAAAATTGGATGAATCACACCCTGGAGTTGGCAGCAGCAGCAGCAGGAGCCCAAATATTACTTTAAAGAGACACTGGGGTTGGCATCAGGAGCCCAAAAATTGGATGAATCACACCCTGGAGTTGGCGGCAGCAGCAGCAGCAGGAGCCCAAATATACACTGGAGTTGGCTTCAGGAGTCCAAAAATTGGATGAATCACACCCTGGAGTTGGCAGCAGCAGCAGCAGGAGCCCAAATATTACTTTAAAGAGACACTGGGGTTGGCTTCAGGAGCCCAAAAATTGGATGAATCACCCCCTGGAGTTGGCAGCAGCAGCAGCAGGGGCCCAAATATTACTTTAAAGAGACACTGGAGTTGGCATCAGGAGCTCAAAAATTGGATGAATCACACCCTGGAGTTGGAAGCAGCAGCAGGAGCCCAAACATTACTTTAAAGAGACACTGGGGTTGGTTTCAGGAGCCCAAAAATTGGATGAATCACACCCTGGAGTTGGCAGCAGCAGCAGGAGCCCAAAGATTACTTTAAAGAGACACTGGGGTTGGCTTCAGGAGCCCCAAAATTGGATGAATCACACCCTGGAGTTGGCAGCAGCAGCAGCAGGAGCCCAAATATTACTTTAAAGAGACACTGGGGTTGGCTTCAGAAGGCCAAAAATTGGATGAATCACACCCTGGAGTTGGCAGCAGCAGCAGCAGGAGCCCAAATATACACTGGAGTTGGCTTCAGGAGCCCAAAAATTGGATGAATCACACCCTGGAGTTGGCAGCAGCAGCAGCAGGAGCCCAAATATACACTGGAGTTGGCTTCAGGAGCCCAAAAATTGGATGAATGACACCCTGGAGTTGGCAGCAGCAGCAGCAGGAGCCTAAATATTACTTTAAAGAGACACTGGGGTTGGCTTCAGGAGCCCAAAAATTGGATGAATCACACCCTGGAGTTGGCAGCAGCAGGAGCCCAAATATTACTTTAAAGAGACACTGGAGTTGGCTTCAGGAGCCCAAAAATTGACTGAATCACACCCTGGAGTTGGCAGCAGCAGCAGGAGCCCAAACATTACTTTTAAGAGACACTGGGGTTGGCTTCAGGAGCCCAAAAATTGGATGAATCACACCCTGGAGTTGGCAGCAGCAGCAGGAGCCCAAACATTACTTTAAAGAGACACTGGGGTTGGCTTCAGGAGCCCAAAAATTGGATGAATCACACCCTGGAGTTGGCAGCAGCAGGAGCCCAAATATACACTGGAGTTGGCTTCAGGAGCCCAAAAATTGGATGAATCACACCCTGGAGTTGGCAGCAGCAGCAGCAGCAGGAGCCCAAACATTACTTTAAAGAGACACTGGAGTTGGCTTCAGGAGCCCAAAATTGGATGAATCACACCCTGGAGTTGGCAGCAGCAGCAGGAGCCCAAATATTACTTTAAAGAGACACTGGGGTTGGCTTCAGGAGCCCAAAAATTTGATGAATCACACCCTGGAGTTGGCAGCAGCAGCAGCAGCAGGAGCCCAAACATTACTTGAAAGAGACACTGGAGTTGGCTTCAGGAGCCCAAAAATTGGATGAATCACACCCTGGAGTTGGCAGCAGCAGCAGCAGGAGCCCAAATATTACTTTAAAGAGACCCTGGGGTTGGCTTCAGGAGCCCAAAAATTGGATGATTCACACCCTGGAGTTGGCAGCAGCAGCAGCAGCAGGAGCCCAAATATACACTGGAGTTCGCTTCAGGAGCTCAAAAATTGGATGAATCACACCCTGGAGTTGGCAGCAGCAGCAGCAGGAGCCCAAATATTACTTTAAAGAGACACTGGGGTTGGCTTCAGGAGCCCAAAAATTGGATGAATCACACCCTGGAGTTGGCAGCAGCAGCAGGAGCCCAAATATTACTTTAAAGAGACACTGGAGTTGGCTTCAGGAGCCCAAAAATTGGATGAATCACACCCTGGAGTTGGCGGCAGCAGCAGGAGCCCAAACATTACTTTAAAGAGACACTGGGGTTGGCTTCAGGAGCCCAAAAATTGGATGAATCACACCCTGGAGTTGGCAGCAGCAGCAGGAGCAGCCCAAATATTACTTTAAAGAGACACTGGGGTTGGCTTCAGGAGGCCAAAAATTGGATGAATCACACCTTGGAGTTGGCAGCGGCAGCAGGAGCCCAAACATTACTTTAAAGAGCCACTGGAGTTGGCTTCAGGAGCCCAAAAATTGGATGATTCACACCCTGGAGTTGGCAGCAGCAGAAGCCCAAATATTACTTTAAAGAGACACTGGGGTTGGCTTCAGGAGGCCAAAAATTATATGAATCACACCCTGGAGTTGGCAGCAGCAGCAGCAGGAGCCCAAATATACACTGGAGTTGGCTTCAGGGGCCCAAAAATTGGATGAATCACACCCTGGAGTTGGCAGCAGCAGCAGCAGGAGCCCAAATATTACTTTAAATAGACACTGGGGTTGGCTTCAGGAGCCCAAAAATTGGATGCATCACACCCTGGAGTTGGCAGCAGCAGGAGCCCAAATATTACTTTAAAGAGACACTGGAGTTGGCTTCAGGAGCCCAAAAATTGGATGAATCACACCCTGGAGTTGGCAGCAGCAGCAGGAGCCCAAACATTACTTTAAAGAGACACTGGGGTTGGCTTCAGGAGCCCAAAAATTGGATGAATCACACCCTGGAGTTGGCAGCAGCAGTAGAAGGAGCCCAAATATTACTTTAAAGAGACACTGGGGTTGGCTTCAGGAGCCCAAAAATTGGATGAATCATACCCTGGAGTTGGCAGCAGCAGGAGCCCAAATATTACTTTAAAGAGACACTGGGGTTGGCTTCAGGAGGTCAAAAATTGGATGAATCACACCCTGGAGTTGGCAGCAGCAGCAGCAGGAGCCCAAACATTACTTTAAATAGACACTGGGGTTGGCTTCAGGAGGCCAAAAATTGGATGAATCACACCCTGGAGTTGGCAGCAGCAGCAGGAGCAGCCCAAATATTACTTTAAAGAGACACTGGGGTTGGCTTCAGGAGGCCAAAAATTGGATGAATCACACCCTGGAGTTGGCAGCAGCAGCAGGAGCCCAAACATTACTTTAAAGAGACACTGGGGTTGGCTTCAGGAGCCCAAAAATTGGATGAATCACACCCTGGAGTTGGCAGCAGCAGCAGGAGCCCAAACATTACTTTAAAGAGACACTGGGGTTGGCTTCAGGAGCCCAAAAATTGGATGAATCACACCCTGGAGTTAGCAGCAGCAGCAGCAGGATCCCAAATATTACTTTAAAGAGACACTGGAGTTGGCTTCAGGAGCCCAAAAATTGGATGAATCACACCCTGGAGTTGGCAGCAGCAGCAGGAGCAGCCCAAATTTTACTTTAAAGAGACACTGGGGTTGGCTTCAGGAGGCCAAACATTGGATGAATCACACCCTGGAGTTGGCAGCAGCAGCAGGAGCCCAAACATTACTTTAAAGAGACACTGGGGTTGGCTTCAGGAGCCCAAAAATTGGATGAATCACACCCTGGAGTTGGCAGCAGCAGCAGGAGCCCAAACATTACTTTAAAGAGACACTGGGGTTGGCTTCAGGAGCCCAAAAATTGGATGAATCACACCCTGGAGTTGGCAGCAGCAGCAGCAGGAGCCCAAATATTACATTAAAGAGACACTGGGGTTGGCTTCAGGAGCCCAAAAATTGGATGAATCACACCCTGGAGTTGGCAGCAGCAGCATGAGCCCAAACATTACTTTAAAGAGACCCTGGGGTTGGCTTCAGGAGCACAAAAATTGGATGAATCACACCCTGGAGTTGGCAGCAGCAGCAGCAGGAGCCCAAATATTACTTTAAAGAGACACTGGGGTTGGCTTCAGGAGCCCAAAAATTGGATGAATCACACCCTGGAGTTGGCAGCAGCAGCAGCTGGAGCCCAAATATTACTTTAAAGAGACACTGGAGTTGGCTTCAGGAGCCCAAAAATTGGATGAATCACACCCTGGAGTTGGCAGCAGCAGCAGGAGCCCAAACATTACTTTAAAGAGACCCTGGGGTTGGCTTCAGGAGCCCAAAAATTGGATGAATCACACCCTGGAGTTGGCAGCAGCAGCAGGAGCCCAAACATTACTTTAAAGAGACCCTGGGGTTGGCTTCAGGAGCCCAAAAATTGGATGAATCACACCCTGGAGTTAGCAGCAGCAGCAGCAGGAGCAGCCCAAATATTACTTTAAAGAGACACTGGGGTTGGCTTCAGGAGGCCAAAAATTGGATGACTCACACCCTGGAGTTGGCAGCAGCAGGAGCCCAAATATTGCTTTAAAGAGACACTGGAGTTGGCTTCAGGAGCCCAAAAATTGGATGAATCACACCCTGGAGTTGGCAGCAGGAGCCCAAACATTACTTTAAAGAGACCCTGGGGTTGGCTTCAGGAGCCCAAAAATTGGAGGAATCACACCCTGGAGTTGGCAGCAGCAGCAGCAGGAGCCCAAATATTACTTTAAAGAGACACTGGGGTTGGCTTCAGGAGGCCAAAAATTGGATGAATCACACCCTGGAGTTGGCAGCAGCAGCAGGAGCAGCCCAAATATTACTTTAAAGAGACACTGGGGTTGGCTTCAGGAGCCCAATAATTTGATGAATCACACCCTGGAGTTGGCAGCAGCAGCAGCAGCAGGAGCCCAAACATTACTTTAAAGAGACACTGGAGTTGGCTTCAGGAGCCCAAAAATTGGATGAATCACACCCTGGAGTTGGCAGCAGCAGCAGGAGCCCAAACATTACTTTAAAGAGACCCTGGGGTTGGCTTCAGGAGCCCAAAAATTGGATGATTCACACCCTGGAGTTGGCAGCAGCAGCAGCAGGAGCCCAAATATACACTGGAGTTCGCTTCAGGAGCTCAAAAATTGGATGAATCACACCCTGGAGTTGGCAGCAGCAGCAGCAGGAGCCCAAATATTACTTTAAAGAGACACTGGGGTTGGCTTCAGGAGCCCAAAAATTGGATGAATCACACCCTGGAGTTGGCAGCAGCAGCAGGAGCCCAAATATTACTTTAAAGAGACACTGGAGTTGGCTTCAGGAGCCCAAAAATTGGATGAATCACACCCTGGAGTTGGCAGCAGCAGCAGGAGCCCAAACATTACTTTAAAGAGACACTGGAGTTGGCTTCAGGAGCCCAACAATTGGATGAATCACACCCTGGAGTTGGCAGCAGCAGCAGCAGCAGGAGCCCAAATATACACTGGAGTTGGCTTCAGGAGCCCAAAAATTGGATGAATCACACCCTGGAGTTGGCAGCAGCAGCAGCAGGAGCCCAAATATTACTTTAAAGAGACACTGGGGTTGGCTTCAGGAGCCCAAAAATTGGATGAATCACACCCTGGAGTTGGCGGCAGCAGCAGCAGCAGGAGCCCAAATATACACTGGAGTTGGCTTCAGGAGTCCAAAAATTGGATGAATCACACCCTGGAGTTGGCAGCAGCAGCAGCAGGAGCCCAAATATTACTTTAAAGAGACACTGGGGTTGGCTTCAGGAGCCCAAAAATTGGATGAATCACCCCCTGGAGTTGGCAGCAGCAGCAGCAGGGGCCCAAATATTACTTTAAAGAGACACTGGAGTTGGCATCAGGAGCTCAAAAATTGGATGAATCACACCCTGGAGTTGGAAGCAGCAGCAGGAGCCCAAACATTACTTTAAAGAGACACTGGGGTTGGTTTCAGGAGCCCAAAAATTGGATGAATCACACCCTGGAGTTGGCAGCAGCAGCAGGAGCCCAAAGATTACTTTAAAGAGACACTGGGGTTGGCTTCAGGAGCCCCAAAATTGGATGAATCACACCCTGGAGTTGGCAGCAGCAGCAGCAGGAGCCCAAATATTACTTTAAAGAGACACTGGGGTTGGCTTCAGAAGGCCAAAAATTGGATGAATCACACCCTGGAGTTGGCAGCAGCAGCAGCAGGAGCCCAAATATACACTGGAGTTGGCTTCAGGAGCCCAAAAATTGGATGAATCACACCCTGGAGTTGGCAGCAGCAGCAGCAGGAGCCCAAATATACACTGGAGTTGGCTTCAGGAGCCCAAAAATTGGATGAATGACACCCTGGAGTTGGCAGCAGCAGCAGCAGGAGCCCAAATATTACTTTAAAGAGACACTGGGGTTGGCTTCAGGAGCCCAAAAATTGGATGAATCACACCCTGGAGTTGGCAGCAGCAGCAGCAGGAGCCCAAATATTACTTTAAAGAGACACTGGAGTTGGCTTCAGGAGCCCAAAAATTGACTGAATCACACCCTGGAGTTGGCAGCAGCAGCAGGAGCCCAAACATTACTTTTAAGAGACACTGGGGTTGGCTTCAGGAGCCCAAAAATTGGATGAATCACACCCTGGAGTTGGCAGCAGCAGCAGGAGCCCAAACATTACTTTAAAGAGACACTGGGGTTGGCTTCAGGAGCCCAAAAATTGGATGAATCACACCCTGGAGTTGGCAGCAGCAGGAGCCCAAATATACACTGGAGTTGGCTTCAGGAGCCCAAAAATTGGATGAATCACACCCTGGAGTTGGCAGCAGCAGCAGCAGCAGGAGCCCAAACATTACTTTAAAGAGACACTGGAGTTGGCTTCAGGAGCCCAAAATTGGATGAATCACACCCTGGAGTTGGCAGCAGCAGCAGGAGCCCAAATATTACTTTAAAGAGACACTGGGGTTGGCTTCAGAAGGCCAAAAATTGGATGAATCACACCCTGGAGTTGGCAGCAGCAGCAGCAGGAGCCCAAATATACACTGGAGTTGGCTTCAGGAGCCCAAAAATTGGATGAATCACACCCTGGAGTTGGCAGCAGCAGCAGCAGGAGCCCAAACATTACTTGAAAGAGACACTGGAGTTGGCTTCAGGAGCCCAAAAATTGGATGAATCACACCCTGGAGTTGGCGGCAGCAGCAGCAGCAGCAGGAGCCCAAATATACACTGGAGTTCGCTTCAGGAGCTCAAAAATTGGATGAATCACACCCTGGAGTTGGCAGCAGCAGCAGCAGGAGCCCAAATATTACTTTAAAGAGACACTGGGGTTGGCTTCAGGAGCCCAAAAATTGGATGAATCACACCCTGGAGTTGGCAGCAGCAGCAGGAGCCCAAATATTACTTTAAAGAGACACTGGAGTTGGCTTCAGGAGCCCAAAAATTGGATGAATCACACCCTGGAGTTGGCAGCAGCAGCAGGAGCCCAAACATTACTTTAAAGAGACACTGGGGTTGGCTTCAGGAGCCCAAAAATTGGATGAATCACACCCTGGAGTTGGCAGCAGCAGCAGGAGCAGCCCAAATATTACTTTAAAGAGACACTGGGGTTGGCTTCAGGAGGCCAAAAATTGGATGAATCACACCTTGGAGTTGGCAGCGGCAGCAGGAGCCCAAACATTACTTTAAAGAGCCACTGGAGTTGGCTTCAGGAGCCCAAAAATTGGATGATTCACACCCTGGAGTTGGCAGCAGCAGAAGCCCAAATATTACTTTAAAGAGACACTGGGGTTGGCTTCAGGAGGCCAAAAATTATATGAATCACACCCTGGAGTTGGCAGCAGCAGCAGCAGGAGCCCAAATATACACTGGAGTTGGCTTCAGGGGCCCAAAAATTGGATGAATCACACCCTGGAGTTGGCAGCAGCAGCAGCAGGAGCCCAAATATTACTTTAAAGAGACACTGGGGTTGGCTTCAGGAGCCCAAAAATTGGATGCATCACACCCTGGAGTTGGCAGCAGCAGGAGCCCAAATATTACTTTAAAGAGACACTGGAGTTGGCTTCAGGAGCCCAAAAATTGGATGAATCAGACCCTGGAGTTGGCAGCAGCAGCAGGAGCCCAAACATTACTTTAAAGAGACACTGGGGTTGGCTTCAGGAGCCCAAAAATTGGATGAATCACACCCTGGAGTTGGCAGCAGCAGTAGAAGGAGCCCAAATATTACTTTAAAGAGACACTGGGGTTGGCTTCAGGAGCCCAAAAATTGGATGATTCACACCCTGGAGTTGGCAGCAGCAGCAGCAGGAGCCCAAATATACACTGGAGTTGGCTTCAGGAGCCCAAAAATTGGATGAATCACACCCTGGAGTTGGCAGCAGCAGGAGCCCAAATATTACTTTAAAGAGACACTGGGGTTGGCTTCAGGAGCCCAATAATTTGATGAATCACACCCTGGAGTTGGCAGCAGCAGCAGCAGCAGGAGCCCAAACATTACTTTAAAGAGACACTGGAGTTGGCTTCAGGAGCCCAAAAATTGGATGAATCACACCCTGGAGTTGGCAGCAGCAGCAGGAGCCCAAACATTACTTTAAAGAGACCCTGGGGTTGGCTTCAGGAGCCCAAAAATTGGATGATTCACACCCTGGAGT
Organism: Gastrophryne carolinensis; assembly: GCA_027917425.1. Classification (NCBI taxonomy): domain Eukaryota; kingdom Metazoa; phylum Chordata; class Amphibia; order Anura; family Microhylidae; genus Gastrophryne; species Gastrophryne carolinensis. The sequence continues at coordinate 507,174,631 of CM051236.1, read as the reverse complement.
TGGCAGCAGCAGCAGCAGGAGCCCAAATATACACTGGAGTTCGCTTCAGGAGCTCAAAAATTGGATGAATCACACCCTGGAGTTGGCAGCAGCAGCAGCAGGAGCCCAAATATTACTTTAAAGAGACACTGGGGTTGGCTTCAGGAGCCCAAAAATTGGATGAATCACACCCTGGAGTTGGCAGCAGCAGCAGGAGCCCAAATATTACTTTAAAGAGACACTGGAGTTGGCTTCAGGAGCCCAAAAATTGGATGAATCACACCCTGGAGTTGGCAGCAGCAGCAGGAGCCCAAACATTACTTTAAAGAGACACTGGAGTTGGCTTCAGGAGCCCAACAATTGGATGAATCACACCCTGGAGTTGGCAGCAGCAGCAGCAGCAGGAGCCCAAATATACACTGGAGTTGGCTTCAGGAGCCCAAAAATTGGATGAATCACACCCTGGAGTTGGCAGCAGCAGCAGCAGGAGCCCAAATATTACTTTAAAGAGACACTGGGGTTGGCTTCAGGAGCCCAAAAATTGGATGAATCACACCCTGGAGTTGGCAGCAGCAGCAGGAGCCCAAATATACACTGGAGTTAGCTTCAGGAGCCCAAAAATTGGATGAATCACACCCTGGAGTTGGCAGCAGCAGCAGCAGAAGCAGCAGGAGCCCAAACATTACTTTAAAGAGACACTGGAGTTGGCTTCAGGAGCCCAAAAATTGGATGAATCACACCCTGGAGTTGGCAGCAGCAGCAGCAGGAGCCCAAATATTACTTTAAAGAGACACTGGGGTTGGCATCAGGAGCCCAAAAATTGGATGAATCACACCCTGGAGTTGGCGGCAGCAGCAGCAGCAGGAGCCCAAATATACACTGGAGTTGGCTTCAGGAGTCCAAAAATTGGATGAATCACACCCTGGAGTTGGCAGCAGCAGCAGCAGGAGCCCAAATATTACTTTAAAGAGACACTGGGGTTGGCTTCAGGAGCCCAAAAATTGGATGAATCACCCCCTGGAGTTGGCAGCAGCAGCAGCAGGGGCCCAAATATTACTTTAAAGAGACACTGGAGTTGGCATCAGGAGCTCAAAAATTGGATGAATCACACCCTGGAGTTGGAAGCAGCAGCAGGAGCCCAAACATTACTTTAAAGAGACACTGGGGTTGGTTTCAGGAGCCCAAAAATTGGATGAATCACACCCTGGAGTTGGCAGCAGCAGCAGGAGCCCAAAGATTACTTTAAAGAGACACTGGGGTTGGCTTCAGGAGCCCCAAAATTGGATGAATCACACCCTGGAGTTGGCAGCAGCAGCAGCAGGAGCCCAAATATTACTTTAAAGAGACACTGGGGTTGGCTTCAGAAGGCCAAAAATTGGATGAATCACACCCTGGAGTTGGCAGCAGCAGCAGCAGGAGCCCAAATATACACTGGAGTTGGCTTCAGGAGCCCAAAAATTGGATGAATCACACCCTGGAGTTGGCAGCGGCAGCAGCAGGAGCCCAAATATACACTGGAGTTGGCTTCAGGAGCCCAAAAATTGGATGAATGACACCCTGGAGTTGGCAGCAGCAGCAGCAGGAGCCCAAATATTACTTTAAAGAGACACTGGGGTTGGCTTCAGGAGCCCAAAAATTGGATGAATCACACCCTGGAGTTGGCAGCAGCAGCAGCAGGAGCCCAAATATTACTTTAAAGAGACACTGGAGTTGGCTTCAGGAGCCCAAAAATTGACTGAATCACACCCTGGAGTTGGCAGCAGCAGCAGGAGCCCAAACATTACTTTTAAGAGACACTGGGGTTGGCTTCAGGAGCCCAAAAATTGGATGAATCACACCCTGGAGTTGGCAGCAGCAGCAGGAGCCCAAACATTACTTTAAAGAGACACTGGGGTTGGCTTCAGGAGCCCAAAAATTGGATGAATCACACCCTGGAGTTGGCAGCAGCAGGAGCCCAAATATACACTGGAGTTGGCTTCAGGAGCCCAAAAATTGGATGAATCACACCCTGGAGTTGGCAGCAGCAGCAGCAGCAGGAGCCCAAACATTACTTTAAAGAGACACTGGAGTTGGCTTCAGGAGCCCAAAATTGGATGAATCACACCCTGGAGTTGGCAGCAGCAGCAGGAGCCCAAATATTACTTTAAAGAGACACTGGGGTTGGCTTCAGGAGCCCAAAAATTTGATGAATCACACCCTGGAGTTGGCAGCAGCAGCAGCAGCAGGAGCCCAAACATTACTTGAAAGAGACACTGGAGTTGGCTTCAGGAGCCCAAAAATTGGATGAATCACACCCTGGAGTTGGCAGCAGCAGCAGCAGGAGCCCAAATATTACTTTAAAGAGACCCTGGGGTTGGCTTCAGGAGCCCAAAAATTGGATGATTCACACCCTGGAGTTGGCAGCAGCAGCAGCAGCAGGAGCCCAAATATACACTGGAGTTCGCTTCAGGAGCTCAAAAATTGGATGAATCACACCCTGGAGTTGGCAGCAGCAGCAGCAGGAGCCCAAATATTACTTTAAAGAGACACTGGGGTTGGCTTCAGGAGCCCAAAAATTGGATGAATCACACCCTGGAGTTGGCAGCAGCAGCAGGAGCCCAAATATTACTTTAAAGAGACACTGGAGTTGGCTTCAGGAGCCCAAAAATTGGATGAATCACACCCTGGAGTTGGCAGCAGCAGCAGGAGCCCAAACATTACTTTAAAGAGACACTGGGGTTGGCTTCAGGAGCCCAAAAATTGGATGAATCACACCCTGGAGTTGGCAGCAGCAGCAGGAGCAGCCCAAATATTACTTTAAAGAGACACTGGGGTTGGCTTCAGGAGGCCAAAAATTGGATGAATCACACCTTGGAGTTGGCAGCGGCAGCAGGAGCCCAAACATTACTTTAAAGAGCCACTGGAGTTGGCTTCAGGAGCCCAAAAATTGGATGATTCACACCCTGGAGTTGGCAGCAGCAGAAGCCCAAATATTACTTTAAAGAGACACTGGGGTTGGCTTCAGGAGGCCAAAAATTATATGAATCACACCCTGGAGTTGGCAGCAGCAGCAGCAGGAGCCCAAATATACACTGGAGTTGGCTTCAGGGGCCCAAAAATTGGATGAATCACACCCTGGAGTTGGCAGCAGCAGCAGCAGCAGGAGCCCAAATATTACTTTAAAGAGACACTGGGGTTGGCTTCAGGAGCCCAAAAATTGGATGCATCACACCCTGGAGTTGGCAGCAGCAGGAGCCCAAATATTACTTTAAAGAGACACTGGAGTTGGCTTCAGGAGCCCAAAAATTGGATGAATCACACCCTGGAGTTGGCAGCAGCAGCAGGAGCCCAAACATTACTTTAAAGAGACACTGGGGTTGGCTTCAGGAGCCCAAAAATTGGATGAATCACACCCTGGAGTTGGCAGCAGCAGTAGAAGGAGCCCAAATATTACTTTAAAGAGACACTGGGGTTGGCTTCAGGAGCCCAAAAATTGGATGAATCATACCCTGGAGTTGGCAGCAGCAGGAGCCCAAATATTACTTTAAAGAGACACTGGGGTTGGCTTCAGGAGGTCAAAAATTGGATGAATCACACCCTGGAGTTGGCAGCAGCAGCAGCAGGAGCCCAAACATTACTTTAAATAGACACTGGGGTTGGCTTCAGGAGGCCAAAAATTGGATGAATCACACCCTGGAGTTGGCAGCAGCAGCAGGAGCAGCCCAAATATTACTTTAAAGAGACACTGGGGTTGGCTTCAGGAGGCCAAAAATTGGATGAATCACACCCTGGAGTTGGCAGCAGCAGCAGGAGCCCAAACATTACTTTAAAGAGACACTGGGGTTGGCTTCAGGAGCCCAAAAATTGGATGAATCACACCCTGGAGTTGGCAGCAGCAGCAGGAGCCCAAACATTACTTTAAAGAGACACTGGGGTTGGCTTCAGGAGCCCAAAAATTGGATGAATCACACCCTGGAGTTAGCAGCAGCAGCAGCAGGATCCCAAATATTACTTTAAAGAGACACTGGGGTTGGCTTCAGGAGCCCAAAAATTGGATGAATCACACCCTGGAGTTGGCAGCAGCAGCAGGAGCCCAAACATTACTTTAAAGAGACACTGGGGTTGGCTTCAGGAGCCCAAAAATTGGATGAATCACACCCTGGAGTTGGCAGCAGCAGCAGCAGGAGCCCAAATATTACATTAAAGAGACACTGGGGTTGGCTTCAGGAGCCCAAAAATTGGATGAATCACACCCTGGAGTTGGCAGCAGCAGCATGAGCCCAAACATTACTTTAAAGAGACCCTGGGGTTGGCTTCAGGAGCACAAAAATTGGATGAATCACACCCTGGAGTTGGCAGCAGCAGCAGCAGGAGCCCAAATATTACTTTAAAGAGACACTGGGGTTGGCTTCAGGAGCCCAAAAATTGGATGAATCACACCCTGGAGTTGGCAGCAGCAGCAGCTGGAGCCCAAATATTACTTTAAAGAGACACTGGAGTTGGCTTCAGGAGCCCAAAAATTGGATGAATCACACCCTGGAGTTGGCAGCAGCAGCAGGAGCCCAAACATTACTTTAAAGAGACCCTGGGGTTGGCTTCAGGAGCCCAAAAATTGGATGAATCACACCCTGGAGTTGGCAGCAGCAGCAGGAGCCCAAACATTACTTTAAAGAGACCCTGGGGTTGGCTTCAGGAGCCCAAAAATTGGATGAATCACACCCTGGAGTTAGCAGCAGCAGCAGCAGGAGCAGCCCAAATATTACTTTAAAGAGACACTGGGGTTGGCTTCAGGAGGCCAAAAATTGGATGACTCACACCCTGGAGTTGGCAGCAGCAGGAGCCCAAATATTGCTTTAAAGAGACACTGGAGTTGGCTTCAGGAGCCCAAAAATTGGATGAATCACACCCTGGAGTTGGCAGCAGGAGCCCAAACATTACTTTAAAGAGACCCTGGGGTTGGCTTCAGGAGCCCAAAAATTGGAGGAATCACACCCTGGAGTTGGCAGCAGCAGCAGCAGGAGCCCAAATATTACTTTAAAGAGACACTGGGGTTGGCTTCAGGAGGCCAAAAATTGGATGAATCACACCCTGGAGTTGGCAGCAGCAGCAGGAGCAGCCCAAATATTACTTTAAAGAGACACTGGGGTTGGCTTCAGGAGCCCAAAAATTGGATGAATCACACCCTGGAGTTGGCAGCAGCAGCAGGAGCCCAAAAATTGGCCTAAAGACATAAATATGTTTTGCACCATTTGGAAAGTGTAAAACGTGGCACCATGCTGAATCTAGTCGCATGCATCAGGCATTGGTGGGTGGAAATCCTGGCTGATCCATCCCTGATTCATTTTGACAAAGGTGAGTCCCTCCACATTTTTAGTTGACAGACGAGTTCTCCTCGCCGTAACTATGGCCCCCGCCGCCCTAAACACCCGCTCAGATGGCACGCTACTTGCCGGGCAGGACAGCTTTTCCAGGGCAAACTCTGCTAGTTGCGGCCACAAATCAAGTTTGGCTGCCCAGAAGTCCAGCGGATCCTCAAGGTGTGTTGGCATGGTCATGTCAAAGTATGACATGACCTGCTGGTTCAGGTCCTGCTCCAGGTCTTCCTGCTGCTCATGAGTAGCCTCACTATGCGGGTGTAGAAAGCTACTCATTAGCGACTGAAGACTGAGGCTGCTGCTGCTGATGGAGCTGCTGCTGCTGCTCCTGCCAACCCCCCCAGTGGCCATGGCAGTGGAAGGTGAGTGCAGAGGTCCCCTCGAGTCAGACCTGTGAGAGTATGGACCATGGCGCAGATAGGCATCGGCCAACTGCCTACGTAGAATGTCTTTGTAGTAGTTGAGTTTGTCCTCCCTCTCGGTGGGTTTAAAAAATGCCCCCATTTTGTGCCGGAAGCGAGGGTCCAATAAGGTGGACAGCCAGAAGTCATCCCGCCGACAGATGGAAACAATTCTGGGGTCACTACGCAAGCACGTGAGCATGCTTCGTGCCATTTGCACAAGTGACTCGGATGGACTACCTGTCTCCATCTCCACTGCATACTGCCACGGTGTGCCCGGGTCCTCTGTCTCGCCTTCCTCAAAAACCTCTAGCTCCTCTGGCTGCTCCTGCTCCTCCTCTCCTGTCCGCTGACTAGATAAACCAGCCATTTCGCCAAGCCTAAACTGTGTTTCCCTGGGCAACTCCTCCTCCTCCTCTTCCTCCTCCTCCTCCAGTTCAGCTCCAACGGGGTTCATGTGGCCGTAAGATGTAAACGCCATGTCTCCAGTGCCCTGACCAGCCATGGTTTCCAACATGTGCTGTAGTACATGAAGCAGTGGAATCACGTCGTTCATCCCGTAATCCTGCCGACTGACAAATAAAGTGACTTCCTCAAAGGGCCTGAGCAAACGACAGGTGTCACGTATGAGCTGCCACTGGTTGACATTGAAGTTACACAGGGGAGTCCCCCTATCTGCTTGGATCATCAGGAAATCCGTGATGGCTTTTCTCTGTTCATATAATCGGTCCAACATGTGAAGGGTGGAATTCCAACGGATGGAAACATCGCAAATCAGACTATGTTGGGGGATACCATTCTGACGCTGTAGCTCAAGAAGGGTGTGTTTGGCGGTATATGAGTGGCTGAAGTGCATGCAAAGTTTCCTTGAAGTTGTTAGGATGTCTTGCAGATGGGGGGAACACTTCAGAAACCGCTTGACAACCAGATTGAAGACGTGAGCCATGCAGGGGGCATGGGTCAGGCTTCCTTGGCGCAGCGCAGACAAAATGTTCTTCCCATTGTCGGTAACCATGATTCCCATTTTAAGTTTTCTTGGAGTAAGCCATGTTTGGATTTCCTGATGAATACATTTAAGCAGTTCCTCCCCTGTGTGACTCCGTTCGCCAAGACAAATCATGTGAAGCACTGCGTGACACCTCCGTGCCCTGCACACATGGTAGACTGGAGGGGCACTGAGACTTGAGCCTACAGTGGAGGGATGAGGAGGCCGAGTCGCACGGTGTCACAGGCCCAACGGGCAGGGAGCGCGGAGGCCGAATCGGCGTGACCTGTCCAAGTTGCTGCTGCTGCTGCTGCAAAGGGACCACATTCACCCAATGGGCCGTAAACGACATGTACTGTCCCTGACCGTAGTTACAGCTCCAGATGTCGGTGCTGCCATGCACTTTGCTACACACCGACAGGCTCAAGGACTGGCCCACCTTCTGTTCAACAAAAGTGTGCAGCGCTGGTACTGCCTTCTTGGCAAAGAAATGACGGCTTGGGACTCTCCACCTCGGCTCGGCACAAGCCATCAGTTCTCTGAAAGGTGCAGATTCCACCACCTGAAAAGGGAGCGACTGCAGCACCAGCAACTTGGACAGGAGCACATTAAGCTTCTGCGCCGTAGGATGAGTGGGCGCATACTGCTGTCTCTTGGACATGGATTCGCTGATGGATTGCTGGCGGGATGCATGACTTGGAGGAGGAGGAGGAGCAGGAGCGACAGAGGATGGGTATGACGCACAGCTGCCTTCGGCTGAGGTGCTGGAGCCTTGGCTGGCAGAAATTGGGAGCTCACTTGGTGAGGAAGCAGACTGGACCACCCCTTGGGAGCCTCGGTTCTCCCAGGTCGCTTTATGGTGACGCATCATATGTTGACGCAGGGCCGTGGTGCCAACATTTGGACCCTGGCCACGCTTCACCTTTTGCCTACATATCTTGCATGTGGCCATGTTACCCTCCTGCGGATGCTTCAGGAAAAACTGCCACACTGCCGAGTAGCTACTTTTCCCACCCCCTGGCCTCACTGATTCACTGCTGCTGTTGCCAACTACAGGAACCCCTGCTCCACTACCTCCCGATAAGGTAGACTGCCGCACAGCAGGTGCTCTACCCCGGCCCCGTCCCCGGCCGGCTCCAGCCTTTGGAATTGTGCCCCCATGCTGACTGCTACCACCTTGCTGCCTCAGCTGCTGACTCCGGGGCAACCTGCGCCCCTCTTCTCCTGATGATGACGATGAAGCCCCTTCATCACCCGGCTCCCAAGTGCGATCGGCTCCATCGTCATCATCATTATCACCGAGTTGTGGCTGTACGTCACTGATGTTCGTGGATTCGTCAACAGTGTCTGGCGCAGGAGCTGGAACGCTCGCAGCACCCACGACACTGTCCACATCACTATTTGTCTGCCTAGCTAGAGAAGCCACCTCCATTTCTTGGCTGGGCAGTAGCTGCTGACTGTCCTCTATCTGATGGTCCTCCTCACTAAAGAGTGGAGCTGAACCCAAAGCATAGGATACGTTGCTGGGGGAGGGAACGGCGTAGGACAGAGGCAATGGGAGGACAGGGACTGCTCTCGGGGCATGCCAACTCAGGGTTGTGTCAGAGGAACCTACCGACCCTAGACTGGGGGTCTCAGACGTAAGTTGTGATGATGTTGTTGATGAGCGCGTCAACCAATCTACCACGGCAGATGCGTTACTGGTGGAGACCCGACCGCTAGCAGATACTGGCAGATTAGGTCTCTCAGCGTGACTCCTGCTGCTACTGGCCCCCAGTCTGCTGCGAGCTCTGCCTTCGGAATCTTGGCCTCTGCCACTCCTCTTTTCACTTCCAGGCACTTGTCTGCCCGACATAGTCTAACTGGCGTGGTAGTAGGTGATATTTTAAGAACCCCCAGGCAGCGGTGGGTCTATATGAAACAGAATATAATGCACACCAAAAGTGAGCAGTAACACTCAGCCTCCAACAGGCCTGCTTAGTGTAAATAAGAGAGCTGCTTAGTGTAAATAAAGAGGGGTATGGTATGTTACAGAATGGGATGCCCCAACAGGAGTGCACCTGGGACCAATAGTAGCATGCACAGCAAAAGTGTCTTTATCAGGCCTAATTTCAATTATAATAAGTGCAAATGGTTATGGTCTTAAATAGAGGCTGGTGTAGTCACAGAATGGGATGCCACAACAGGAGTGCACCTGGGACCAGTAGTAGCATGCACAGCAAAAGTGTCTTTATCAGGCCTAATTTCAATTAGAATAAGTGCAAATGGTTATGTTCTTAAATAGAGGCTGGTGTAGTCACAGAATGGGATGCCCCAACAGGAGTGCACCTGGGACCAGTATTAGCATGCACAGCAAAAGAGTCTTTATCCGGCCTAATTTCAATTAGAATAAGTGCAAATGGTTATGTTCTTAAATAGAGGCTGGTGTAGTCACAGAATGGGATGCCCCAACAGGAGTGCACCTGGCAGGCAGCAGTAAGAATATGCACAGCAAAAGTGTCTTTATCAGGCCTAATTTCAATTATAATAGGTGCAAATGGTTATGGTCTTAAATAGAGGCTGCTGTAGTCACAAAATGGGATGCCCCAAACAGGAGTGCACCTGGCAGGGACCAGTAGTGCTATGCACAGCAAAAGTGTCTTTATCAGGCCTAATTTTGATTAGAATAAGTGCAAATGGTTATGGTCTTAAATAGAGGCTGGTGTAGTCACAGAATGGGATGCCACAACAGGAGTGCACCTGGCAGGGACCAGTAGTGCTATGCACAGCAAAAGTGTCTTTATCAGGCCTAATTTCAATTAGAATAAGTGCAAATGGTTATATGGTCTTAAATAGAGGCTGGTGTAGTCACAGAATGGGATGCCACAACAGGAGTGCACCTGGGACCAGTAGTAGCATGCACAGCAAAAGAGTCTTTATCAGGCCTAATTTCAATTAGAATAAGTGCAAATGGTTATGTTCTTAAATAGAGGCTGGTGTAGTCACAGAATGGGATGCCCCAACAGGAGTGCACCTGGCAGGCAGCAGTAAGAATATGCACAGCAAAAGTGTCTTTATCAGGCCTAATTTCAATTAGAATAAGTGCAAATGGTTATATGGTCTTAAATAGAGGCTGCTGTAGTCACAGAATGGGATGCCCCAAACAGGAGTGCACCTGGCAGACAGTAGTGCTATGCACAGCAAAAGTGTCTTTATCAGGCCTAATTTCAATTAGAATAAGTGCAAATGGTTATATGGTCTTAAATAGAGGCTGGTGTAGTCACAGAATGGGATGCCACAACAGGAGTGCACCTGGGACCAGTAGTAGCATGCACAGCAAAAGAGTCTTTATCAGGCCTAATTTCAATTATAATAGGTGCAAATGGTTATGGTCTTAAATAGAGGCTGCTGTAGTCACAGAATGGGATGCCCCAAACAGGAGTGCACCTGGCAGGGACCAGTAGTGCTATGCACAGCAAAAGTGTCTTTATCAGGCCTAATTTCAATTAGAATAAGTGCAAATGGTTATATGGTCTTAAATAGAGGCTGGTGTAGTCACAGAATGGGATGCCACAACAGGAGTGCACCTGGGACCAGTAGTAGCATGCACAGCAAAAGAGTCTTTATCAGGCCTAATTTCAATTAGAATAAGTGCACATGGTTATGTTCTTAAATAGAGGCTGGTGTAGTCACAGAATGGGATGCCACAACAGGAGTGCACCTGGCAGGCAGTAGTGCTATGCACAGCAAAAGTGTCTTTATCAGGCCTAATTTCAATTAGAATAAGTGCAAATGGTTATGTTCTTAAATAGAGGCTGGTGTAGTCACAGAATGGGATGCCCCAACAGGAGTGCACCTGGCAGGCAGCATTAAGAATATGCACAGCAAAAGTGTCTTTATCAGGCCTAATTTCAATTAGAATAAGTGCAAATGGTTATATGGTCTTAAATAGAGGCTGCTGTAGTCACAGAATGGGATGCCCCAAACAGGAGTGCACCTTGCAGGCAGTAGTGCTATGCACAGCAAAAGTGTCTTTATCAGGCCTAATTTCAATTAGAATAAGTGCAAATGGTTATGGTCTTAAATAGAGGCTGGTGTAGTCACAGAATGGGATGCCACAACAGGAGTGCACCTGGGACCAGTAGTAGCATGCACAGCAAAAGAGTCTTTATCAGGCCTAATTTCAATTAGAATAAGTGCAAATGGTTATGTTCTTAAATAGAGGCTGGTGTAGTCACAGAATGGGATGCCACAACAGGAGTGCACCTGGCAAGCAGCGGTAAGAATATGCACAGCAAAAGTGTCTTTATCAGGCCTAATTTCAATTAGAATAAGTGCAAATGGTTATGGTCTTAAATAGAGGCTGGTGTAGTCACAGAATAGGATGCCACAACAGTAGTGCACCTGGTAGGGACCAGTAGTGCTATGCACAGCAAAAGTGTCTTTATCAGGCCTAATTTCAATTAGAATAAGTGCAAATGGTTATGTTCTTAAATAGAGGCTGGTGTAGTCACAGAATGGGATGCCCCAACAGGAGTGCACCTGGCAGGCAGCATTAAGAATATGCACAGCAAAAGTGTCTTTATCAGGCCTAATTTCAATTAGAATAAGTGCAAATGGTTATATGGTCTTAAATAGAGGCTGCTGTAGTCACAGAATGGGATGCCCCAAACAGGAGTGCACCTTGCAGGCAGTAGTGCTATGCACAGCAAAAGTGTCTTTATCAGGCCTAATTTCAATTAGAATAAGTGCAAATGGTTATGGTCTTAAATAGAGGCTGGTGTAGTCACAGAATGGGATGCCACAACAGGAGTGCACCTGGGACCAGTAGTAGCATGCACAGCAAAAGAGTCTTTATCAGGCCTAATTTCAATTAGAATAAGTGCAAATGGTTATGTTCTTAAATAGAGGCTGGTGTAGTCACAGAATGGGATGCCCCAACAGGAGTGCACCTGGTAGGCAGCAGTAAGAATATGCACAGCAAAAGTGTCTTTATCAGGCCTAATTTCAATTAGAATAAGTGCAAATGGTTATATGGTCTTAAATAGAGGCTGCTGTAGTCACAGAATGGGATGCCCCAAACAGGAGTGCACCTGGCAGGCAGTAGTGCTATGCACAGCAAAAGTGTCTTTATCAGGCCTAATTTCAATTAGAATAAGTGCAAATGGTTATGGTCTTAAATAGAGGCTGGTGTAGTCACAGAATGGGATGCCACAACAGGAGTGCACCTGGGACCAGTAGTAGCATGCACAGCAAAAGTGTCTTTATCAGGCCTAATTTCAATTAGAATAAGTGCAAATGGTTATGGTCTTAAATAGAGGCTGGTGTAGTCACAGAATGGGATGCCACAACAGGAGTGCACCTGGCAGGCAGCAGTAAGAATATGCACAGCAAAAGTGTCTTTATCAGGCCTAATTTCAATTAGAATATGTGCAAATGGTTATATGGTCTTAAATAGAGGCTGCTGTAGTCACAGAATGGGATGCCCCAAACAGGAGTGCACCTGGCAGGCAGTAGTGCTATGCACAGCAAGAGTGTCTTTATCAGGCCTAATTTCAATTATAATAGGTGCAAATGGTTATATGGTCTTAAATAGAGGCTGGTGTAGTCACAGAATGGGATGCCCCAAACAGGAGTGCACCTGGCAGGCAGCAGTAAGAATATGCACAGCAAAAGTGTCTTTATCAGGCCTAATTTCGATTAGAATAAGTGCAAATGGTTATGGTCTTAAATAGAGGCTGCTGTAGTCACAGAATGGGATGCCCCAAACAGGAGTGCACCTGGGACCAGTAGTGCTATGCACAGCAAAAGTGTCTTTATCAGGCCTGATTTCAATTAGAATAAGTGCAAATGGTTATATGGTCTTAAATAGAGGCTGGTGTAGTCACAGAATGGGATGCCCCAAACAGGAGTGCACCTGGGACCAGTAGTGCTATGCACAGCAAAAGTGTCTTTATCAGGCCTAATTTCAATTAGAATAAGTGCAAATGGTTATATGGTCTTAAACAGAGGCTGCTGTAGTCACAGAATGGGATGCCCCAAACAGGAGTGCACCTGGCAGGCACTAGTGCTATGCACAGCAAAAGTGTCTTTATCAGGCCTAATTTCAATTAGAATATAAGTGCAAATGGTTATATGGTCTTAAATAGAGGCTGGTGTAGTCACAGAATGGGATGCCACAACAGGAGTGCACCTGGCAGGCAGTAGTGCTATGCACAGCAAAAGTGTCTTTATCAGGCCTAATTTCAATTAGAATAAGTGCAAATGGTTATATGGTCTTAAATAGAGGCTGCTGTAGTCACAGAATGGGATGCCCCAAACAGGAGTGCACCTGGGACCAGTAGTGCTATGCACAGCAAAAGTGTCTTTATCAGGCCTAATTTTAAATTAGAATAAGTGCAAATGGTTATGGTCTTAAATAGAGGCTGCTGTAGTCACAGAATGGGATGCCTCACAGCAGACTTAAGATCAGTTCAGTATATATGCACAGTTAGTTAGTATAAGCAGCCTGAAAACGCTAACAAAGCCTGTCAGCCAGCCAGTAACACTCAGGCTGGATGAAAAAAAAAAAAATCTCCCTGTGACTGCCTCCGATTTTTCCTAACTTTCCCTGTTTTTCGCTGACTTTCTGGCTGTCTCCTGCCTGTCTCCTGGCTGTCTCCAGCCTGTCCCTGTCTGTCCCTGCCTGTCTAACTGCCTCTCCCTCACTACAGCGTTCTGTCTCTCACGAATGCAATAGAGAAATGAGGAAGGAAAAGCAAGATGGCCGACTTAAATAGCGCTGTGACGTCACCGGGCTTGCTGGCTGCTGATAGGCTGCATGTGACTGCCCCAGCTTGCACTGGCGCGGGGTAGATGTCCAGACATGTCCCGTCCGCCATCTTAGAATGCCTGTATGTAAATGAATGGATGTTAAAGGAAAACTTCGAGCGATCGAATCGCGGGGGAAATTCGGATTCGATCCGAATCGAATTTTTCATGAAATTCGGATCGAATCCGGGTTCGTCCGGATCGATTCGCTCATCCCTAGTCCAGACGAAAATCCTTACGACCCTACGCCTGCGCACTACAAACTTAACTCATTAAAGTGCATACCTACATATTTGGTTCACTAACTTGTGCTACAATGCTTATCTAAATCACTTCGCGCTCTCATTCTTCTTCCATTTCTCACCCCTAAAACTTACCCAAATCACTTTGCAGTCATGTTCTTCTTCCATTTCTCATCCCTAAAACTTACCCAAAGCACTTCTGACCCCTAAAACTTACCCAAAGCACTTCGCACTTATGTTCTTCTTCCATTTCTCACCCCTAAAACTTACCCAAATTACTTCGTGGTTAGGTTCTTCTTCCATTTCTCACCACTAAAACTTACCCAAAGCACTTCGCGGTCATGTTCTTCTTTCATTTCTCACCCCTAAAACTTACCCAAATCACTTCGCGGTTAGGTTCTTGTTCCATTTCTCACCCCTAAAACTTACCCAAATCACTTCGCGGTCAAGTTTTTCTTCCATTTCTCACCCCTAAAACTTACCCAAATCACTTTGCGGTTAGGTTCTTCTTTCATTTCTCACCCCTAAAACTTACCCAAATCACTTCGCGGTCATGTGAATCTTCATCTAATCATCTTGTGAATCTTCTCTAAATATTTCTTGGCCCATTCGTTTTGTGTTAATGTATTTTGAAAATAAAATGACACTGAAACTGTTTTTTTTTTTTTTGTGTTTAATACAAAGTGACATTTTATATGGCTTTTTTTTATTTTTGATCATAAAAATGTATAAACTTTTTTTTTACAAAATCTAAAAATTTAAATTTTTTAAAAACTATATACAAAGCAATGGCAGGACCCAGAACATTAGTCTTCTTCTGTGGTCCCCAACGAGTCACGCAGCTCCTGCATGTCGGCCACAAACTGAAGGACCCTTTCACTCATTGCTGCCACTCTGGCACGTGTGGTCCCTGTATAAAAAGGAAACAAACATTATTTGTTGGCAAATACATGTTTCTCCCCTGTGGATGAAATGTTTTTAGGTGGCAAGCTAACTCATGACGCCATATGTCATTATGCTAAGTAATTAATCTAAGGAAGAGGGCATATGTCATTATGCTAATGCAATTGACTATGGCTTTAGGTATCTTGGTGATCATGTCAATTACTCAAAAGAATGACATTACAACTTACTTCATTGGTGGCTGACGTCTGCGTCGGACACCACCCTCGGTTCTGGGACCTGCCACTGCTGGGAAGTTGAGGCTGTAGAGACATGTCAAATAGGGTCACTTCTAATGTCTGAGTCAACAGTAAGCAAATGACAATTTGAATGTGTGTGTGACATCAGCCACCTTCTCCATGTGCCTGGGCATGATCTGTTGCAGTCCCTGCTCCAGATCCTTCACCCGCTACATTAACATCTAGAAAAAGAGATTAAGGGAATCAGCTTTGTTTTAAATAGCATGTACGTGTGTGCGGTTACATGAAGAGTCACATACCAGAGGCTAACGGCTCCGTTGCTTGGTACGACTCCCAGCCCATGCCGTGATGCCCCTCCTCTTTAGAAAGGTCCAGGGGCTGGTCGGAGGCCGCTACAGAGGAGGGATAGGACCGTCGCCCTGGAGATCCAACACCTTAACTTGGTGCTGCAGATTCATGCAGCACTGGTCGGCCTGTGCGCCTCCGGGTGCGTCGTATTCGGTACTTCATTTCCAGCACTAGAAAAGAAAAGCATTTATAAATAAAGGCCTACCTTCTGTATTAGTTACATCTAGCATGCAATCGCTATGTACTTACTTGGGAAATGGAGCCCGAAAAATCGCTGCACCCGGGGCATGTGGAGCTGTTTCAGGTCCCACCAATGCTGCATGATCTGCGTGTGGGTGAAGGTGGTGTCCGTCTCGTGCTGGATCCTGGAAACGATCTCCAGGGTGACGGTTCTCTTTTCAAAAGAGTTGGGCAGGTAGTTGTACCTGCGCTGAAGCATTGTCTAAAAAACACCAAATAAACATAGTTGTTAGATCAAACGGCATACAAATATCTGTCACAATTAGATCAGTTTGACTAAATGACATTCCCAGACACATTTCTAGCCTCAAACTATCCTTCTAGATGTTAGTGAGTTGGTTCGCACATGTGCGCACTAACTTCTGTTTGCGCTTCCTTAAGGCCTAGGCATGCATTTAGATGGCAAATCAAAGTCATTACAATACACTTATGAGCATAATTAGCTCTTCTTGTTGGCGGGTGAAGATTGTGGGCGCCATCTTTCTTCTTGTCCGCAGCAGATAAGTAATGACCCAGCGGTTTCCGGGTTCCGCATGGCCGGACGAACGGCCGTACGCACGTGTACGTGTCATACCCAGGCATTAGTATTTAAAGGGTCCTGGACACACAGCTCATTCTCTTTGAGAGTCTCAACATGCCAGCCAAAAAAAACAGTCGATAAGGCCAAACCAGGCAAGGAGGCCAGCAGCAAAATGACACAGCGGCCTGAGGAGGATTCT
This sequence comes from Gastrophryne carolinensis, assembly GCA_027917425.1. Lineage (NCBI taxonomy): Eukaryota > Metazoa > Chordata > Amphibia > Anura > Microhylidae > Gastrophryne > Gastrophryne carolinensis. The sequence goes on along the minus strand of CM051236.1, from coordinate 507,158,432 downwards.
TCACGGCCGACCACTCGGTCACAAATACCAACGCCGAAGGTGCGCAAAACATGCAGCCACAGTGGCCAACCCAAGGCGACATCATCCACCAAGTCCGCTAAACCCAAACCAAGCAGCAAAGCCAAGGAGGGAGCGGCGAAGAAGAAGATCACAACCAAGCAGGCAGGTACGCCCGCAAAGAAGGCCACTAAGAGGGTAAGATGCCCCAGCCCCCAAAAAACACCCTCCCCTCCTCCCCGGCCTACCACATCTGTTCTGAAAGAACGCTCCACTGGCAAGGCCAGTAAAAGCCACAGGCCCAGAAGCCCCAGCCCACCCAGCTCAGCATCTCCTGAGCCACATGGGAAATGCGGCCATGGAACCACCAAGAGCCACAGGCCCAGAAGCCCCAGCCCAGCCAGCTCTGCATGTAGTCAGCCACGTGGGAAACACACTCATGCACATGGAAAGAGCAAAAGCCACAGGCCCAGAAGGCCAAGCACAGCCATCTCAGCATCTCCAGAACCACGTGGGAAACACACCCATGGCCATGGAAAGAGCAAGAGCCACAGGCCCAAAAGCCCCAGCCCAGCCAGCTCAGCATCTCCAGAGCCACGTGGGAAACACACCCATGCTCATGGAAAGAGCAAGACCCACAGGCCCAGAAGCCCCAGCCCAGCCAGCTCAGCATCTCCAGAACCAGGTGTAAGTACCTCCCAGGGGCATGGAACCACAAGTGGCAAGGGCACAAAGAGCCACAGGGCAAGAAGCACCACACCCTCAAGCACACCCTCTCCTCCTTGGTCACATTTGCCACCGGCACAGGTGGCAAGCAACTATCCATATGCCACGCCTGCAAGTTCAATGGCCACCCAGACAAGGACCCCCAGTCCATTTTCAAGTCCACTCCATTGTTTATCCAGCCACCTGTCCAACATTTCAACACAACAGAGCCAACCCAGAATGTCCCCCAAATTGCATACATTCAGAGATGAGCCCAAACAGCAAGCAATAGGCCTGGACATTGCGGCGAGGACAGTTGAGTGGCAGGTTTGGTGAGGCCCAAACTCTGGCATTGGCAAGTGGGCTGACCCTACATTATGACGAGCTATATGGGCGAAAATCAAAATCTACAAGCAAAATGCGAAAAAATGAAATCTTGGAGGAGCTCACCAGACAAGTCAATGCAGCGGGGGGGGAGCTTAAAGATGTGGAACAGATCCAGCGCAAAATTTCTGACCTGAAGTATGCAGCACGAAAGAAGATAAACGGCGCAATTACAGGTACATATTTGAGTTGTGCAATTGTCTGCTTCTTGTATTGTGCCCAATTTCCTAAATTTGTCAACCTTTATTTTTCAGCTTACAAACTGGGAGGCTTCCCCACAAAATTACAGTTTACCCGAGCTGAGGAGATGGTGCTGCCGATAATACATCCCATGGCATTAGAGGGCAACTCGGGGCGACGGGACACGGACATCCCTACTATTCCTGCAGGTTAGTAATGTTAGTGTGTATGTAAAATGTTTTAAACGTGTATAATGAGGCTCACAGGCATATATGAACACATGCCCCTAGGGAGTGGCTTGTAGGGGAGGTTACAGTTTTAGCAGGGTGTCTAATGTCTGCGGGAATGTTCATTTTCTAATTTGCCAGCCCATACATGACCTTGGAGAGTATTTATGGTCACTATTAAAGTCTTAATATTAGCAAAGCACTGCCTGTTATGTGATTCTACTCAATCATATCCAACACTTCCTTCTTTGTCTTTAGGCCACTTGGGTTTTAGCTGTGCTTTGGTCTCAAATACTTGATCTGGGGTCAGGGAAAGGTCTACATAGGAAGAATGCCCACCAGCATACTCTTAAGCCAAATGCTATTTGCAAGCTAAGTGTGGGTCCCTAATGGCCCTTTAGGGATGTGTGAAGCCTCATAACATGCAGTACATGCATGTTTGGACTATTTAAGGTGACCAATGTGTATGTACAGGGTGAGTCATACATATAACAGATAGAGACATTCATAGTGAAGGTCACCTTGTACTGTTGGGGGAGTTGCCATTCCTGCTTGCCCACGTGTTTTATTGAAGCATATGTAGTAATCCAAATCATTAATGGCTATTTGGGTGTTTACGTGCCTTTTTATTTACAATACAGCCCAGCATCAACCCGCAGCAAGTGTGGAAGCCTCATCCAGTCGGACCACGCCATCAACTTAGCTGCCTAGCTGCCAGGAGCAGATATATATGGTAAGTGTATTTTGATGATTCTGCTGATGCATGTGAATGAACATGAATAATTTACATAACTAATATATTTAGGGACCAAATGTAACCTTTTTTTGCACATGTCCCAACAGACCCACACACTGATAGAGGAAATACAGGAGATGGAGGAGGATGCCACCTTGATGGGACCTTCACAACTGACCCCCCTGGAACATAATCTGCCACGGTCCCAACATGCTACTGCACCAAATCCTCTGCAGCAGAGTGAAGCTGGAAACATGCTGCCAGCCCATCGTGGGCAGCATGCAGAGACTGAGCCTACAGTCCCCAGTGGTAGCTCTGCTGCAGAGGATTTGCCGAGCACATCTACGACTCTTGCTCGCCCTAGACGTCCAGCATCTGCAGGCGCTCAAACCCGGGTAATTGGGAGACGTAGTCAGCAACGTCGACCAGTTTCCCAGGGGAGGCGCGTGCCGATCCTGGAGTCAGCGTGGCACAATGAGAGGCATATATTTCGCCAGGTGACTCAAAGAACCACAGAGCAGCTTACTGCACAATTAGATACATTAAATAATACATTCACCACCATGCTGACAGAATTTTGAACGAGCAACAGCCACATGGCCACCTTAACTAATAATTTGACAGGCATGCTCGAGGAAGTTAGAAATAGCAATAGACTCATGTTGGAACAGTGGCAGATTCTGAATGCCACACATGCCCAGGTGATGGGCCATCCCCAAGGCCCACCACCACGGTTTTATGGGCAACACCCGTTTTAACAGCTATTTGCCCTGTATCTGCTCCACAACTTTCCTCTACATCCCCACTGTATTGACCTGTCTGGTGATCGCTACCAAGATTGCCTTTTTTATGGCTTTGCTTGTATGATTTAGATTTTCGCCCATATAGCTCATTAGAGTGCTGAGATACCCCACTAGCCATTGCCTGAGCTAAAGCCTCACTGAACCTGCCGCTCAAGCTGCCACGCTGCAGGCTTGGGCCTAATGAAATTGTGTCTGGCTCATCCTGTTTGTAGGCCTGATTGGGGGACATTCTGGCCTGGCAAACTACTACCTTGAACCCTGGCAAACATTGGACTGGACTTGCATTTGGACTGGGGGTTATTGTTTGGGTGGGCCACTGACTTACAGGCGTGGATGTGGCATAGGTATGGCTGCTTTCCACCTGTGCCTGTGGCAAATGTGGCCAAGCAGGAGAGGGTGTGTATGTGACCCTATGTATTACTGGCCAAATATTGACATGCAAATGGTTGCTCCCTATGTCTGTTTATTTTATTTGTTATTTAAACTTCGGCCTGCAGTGCGTTACTTTAAAACTCCTGGATGTGGCCAATTGCTAGGTCCCCTAATTCAGCACCAATGTATATTTTTGTTGTAGAAACATAGAAACATAGAAGGTTGACGGCAGAAGGAGACCATACGGTCCATCTAGTCTGCCCTTATGTGTATACTGTATGTACTCTTTATCTTAGGATAGATGTGTGCTTATCCCAGGCATGTTTAAATTCAGTGACTGTTGATTTGTCAACTACCTCTGCTGGAAGTTTGTTCCAAGCATCTACTACTCTTTCTGTAAAATAATATTTTCTAACATTGCTCCTGATCTTCCCCCCGACTAGCTTCAGGTTGTGCCCCCTTGTTCTATCATTAAGCTTCTTCTTAAAAACACTTCCCTCCTGAACCTTATTCAATCCTTTCACATATCTAAAGGTCTCAATCATGTCCCCCTCTCCCTTCTTTCCTCCAGACTGTACAAATTAAGTTCTTTAAGTCTCTCCTGATAAGTTTTAAGTTTAAGTCCTTCCACCATTTTTGTTGCCCGCCTTTGGACCCGTTCTATTTGAATAATGTCTTTTTGCAGGTAAGGTCTCCAGAACTGCACACAGTATTCTAGCTGTGGCCTCACCAGGGCTCTATACAGCGGCATCACAACCTCCCTCTTCCTACTGGTGATGCCTCGAGCTATGCAGCCGAGCATCCTGCTTGCTTTTTCCACTGCCTGGCTACACTGTCTAATCATCTTGCAGCTATCAGTAATTAGTACCCCTAAATCTCTCTCCTCCGAGGTCCTGGCTAACACAGTACTGCCCATACGGTACTCAGAGCAGGGATTCCTTCTACCCAAGGGCATGATTTTACATTTAGAGACATTAAACTCTAGTTTCCACAGTTTTGACCATCTATCCAGTAAAGCTAAATAATTTTCCATGTTGCAGACACCTCCAGGAATATCCACCCTATTACTAACCTTTGTATCATCAGCAAACAGACAAACTTTTCCTACCAAGCCTTCTCCTGTGTCACTTACAAATATATTAAAAAGAATGGGGCCCAGGACAGAGCCTTGTGGCACACCACTTGTAACTTGTACTATGTATGTACATGGAGTCTGCGAGTGCCCTTCAACTCCAAAGCCAAATTATAGTATAACATAAGAATTACATGCAACAAACAAACACAGGACAAACAAATTAGGCAAAATGGGTATTAATCAAATTGGTAGTTCTCATCTGGGTCCTGGCTGGGTGGAGAGGGGGGCAGATCCACATCCCGGGGGACACGCTGCATTATGGCAAAGTTGTAGAGGACACAGCAGGCCAGTATGATATCGATGACCTTGTTGGGGTCATACTGGAGTGCCCTTCAGTATGGTCCAAACACCGGAAGCGTGTTTTTAACAGGCCAAAGGCCCTCTCCACGGCCTGGGTCTTCTGGTGGGCCCGATTGTAGGCGTCCTGGGCTGCATTCTGTGGCCGAAGGACGGGCGTCATCAGCCAGCGAAGTAGCGGATAGCCGGAATCCCCTGAAAGAATAAGAAAATAATAACATAAATTACACATTACAACAAAAATTTTTGAGAAAAGCGGTTGTTCCCCCTGACTAAGAGCTTATCTTATATTTTAGACATACCCTGTACACAGGGTGTACACTGTATACAGATTGCTCTGCTAAAAACATAGCCTAACACCATTTACTGCATGTTCTGACCCTTTAAACATCCAATATGGCGAGTGAGGGCAAATCAGGCAGACTGCAAACAGGAATTGGGTTAGGACTGTGCTGCTCAGCATTCTTGGATGTCTTACCATTTCAGGACCCCAGATCTGCTTTGTCTGAGCCAAGCACAGCTCTAACCCGGCCCCTGCACTTTATCCCGCTCTCCTCTACTCAGTAAGTGTCATGCATCGGAGCAAAGATGGCGCAGACCCTTTCATAAAGTCAAGAACAGAATCGAAGCTGAGTGTGGGGAAGAATAATAAGTAATTTACTAGAAAGTAGAATATATTATTTAGAAATGCTGGGAAAGCAGTTTTTAAGGGTTTGTGCTTTGCAAAAGATCATGGTTAAGGTCCGGTTTAACATGTCATCAAGGGGTAAAAACAGCCAGAGGTTCAGACATGGTTCATCAACTATATTCATAGGCATACACTGAAAAGTGAATGACGTTATTTGCTTCAACTTACCAAGGAGCCATCCACCGGAGAATTCTCCAGACTCAAACCGACGGTACAATCCAGATCGACGCAAGATGTACGCGTCATGGGATGAGCCTGGAAACCCAGCGAGGACACTAAGGAACCGCATGTCCGGGGCCACCACTGCTTGGACATTCAGTGAGTGACCCATTTTGCGGTTCCTGGGAAAAAAGAAAAGTTAAAAAAATTAGCAAGGCAAGGTAAACTACTCAAACAAACTCCTAACACCCTCCAAAAAAACATGTTGGGCAATACAAATAACACTAAGTACCTAAGTATTTTTTAGCCCAAAAAAGGATATGTATGTTGGATCAACTAAAGATTAACTTTAAAATGACGAATTAAGGTCCACATGAAAATATTTGGCTTTGGCCAACATGAAAAACATTGATGAAGCTAAAGACGGCCAAATGTATCACAGGGACAATTTACAAGGAGGGATTAATAGATATACAGGGTAAGCTATTTCACAGGGACAATTTACAAGGCGGGATTAATAGATATACAGGGTAAGCTATTTAACAGGGACAATTTACAAGGAGGGATTAATTGATAGTTAAAATACAATTTATGTAAACTATATAAAAAAATGACCGATTGAACTTACCTATAGATGTACTCGTTGGCTGCCGGAAGGGACCAATGCAACATGGGTGCAATCAATGGCACCCATGGCGTTGGGCATGTCGGCGATATTATAAAATGCCAGCTTAAGCGCATTCCAGGCTACCATTTCGTCAGGAAAATAAATATATGTATGACTAATGGTAGCCATGCCTTCCAAAAACTTGAATAGCGCGTGGCTCAGCGTAGGCTGGGAGATCCCCACGGAGAGGGCACCCAGCCTCTGGAACGAGCCGTTCACCAAAAATTGCAGGCAGCCAAGCATCTTGCTCATACCTGAAATTGCTTGCCCCTTCCTTGTGGTGCGGGCTAACCATGGCCGCAGCTCACTATACAACTTATGGAGAGAAGCGCGATTAAGTCTGGTCAGCTCGAACAGCTCAACGTCATGCATGCGATCGATATGCATGCGTCGCTGGTGCAATCTGGCCTCGGCCCTGCTGATACATGCAATCCCCATTAGCTGGAGTTGGTGATATGGTGATTGCAAGGAACATGGAGATTGCAAGGTATCCGAGGTCAAAATGGTCCCGTAAGGGGATCGCAAATGAAACGGTTTTATAGGGTGGTGGTCCCTCAGCAATCAGCTCTCTGAATGAGACGCAAGCCCATAACAATAACGTAAGTTATCTGAACAAATGCAAAATATCAGATTTAGATGGGAAAATGATCAGAACTAACGCAAATGATCCGATTTACTTTCGTTCATCGAAAGCGCATATACGCATGAGCTCGAACGAACGTACAAATGAAAATGCAACGGAAAAACCTAAAAAAATGACAAACACACACAAAAAAATACACAGATAGCTACGGAAGTCCAGACGAATGTGTCTATGAATCGAGGCTATTGATTGGAGCAAAAAAATAAATTAATTGGCAAACGCTATTTATACACAACTAATAAAAGCCCATTGAAATGTATGGGAGACCGACACTGAGCGACAGGTGCTACATGGCGCTCCTGAGCCTAGAGCGCCGGCTATATGAGCCACCTGTAATAATACATGTGACGCTACATGGCGCTGTTAGAGGCGCACACCAGATGCGCTTACTTAAATGTGGTTTTGCGTACAGCGCCCGGAGTTCACTAGATGCTGCCTGCCACTACGAGACACTACTTGGTGCTATCCCTTCTTAAATAACCCCCTTAGTGGAATTGGCAAGTGCACAGGACGCTATGTGCTGAAAGATGCAGAAAGTTACAGTGTAGCGCTGCCGAGGCTGAAAGGCAGGAGCAGTGGAAAACGAGAGAGAGAAGAGCAAGTTAATGGGGTGTGAGCAGGCTCGGACTGGCCTACAGGGTTACCAGGAAAACAGCTTATTTGTGGCATCCCAAGTGCACACACACAAATAATACAGTCTGACATAATGTTTCTGTGCATGAGCCCTGAAAGTAAGTCGGTAGTAGTTGCATCTAAATGTGAGGTGGGCTTATTGGTGGGCCCCAGGTAGAGATGAGCGAACTTTTGAAAAATTCGATTCGACTGATTCGCCGAATTTTCCGACAAAAATCGTTTCGACCCGAATAAATTCGCGACGAATCGCTATTAAAAACGGCTATTTCTGAGCCTCCTAGAGCCTCAATAGGGTTGTAAACCATTCTGCCTTGCTGTAACACGCACAGGATGCGTGCTGGGTTAGTTAAATAATACTTTGAAGAAATATCACATGCAGATCAGAGGCATCGCTAATAGAATCGCAGAGCGGCACAATTGCAGAGAGTTGAAGTGGCATCACTATGAGGGGCAGGAGCCCAAACATTGCCTTAAAGAGACACTGGAGTTGGCAGCAGCAGGAGCCCAAAAATTGGATGAATCACACCCTGGAGTTGCAAGCAGCAGCAGGAGCCCAAACATTGGCTGAAAGAGACACTGGAGTTGGCAGCAGCAGGAGCCCAAAAATTGGATGAATCACACCCTGGAATTGCAAGCAGCAGCAGGAGCCCAAATATTACTTTAACCCTTTCGCTGCCAGCCTACCTGCAGCATTTGCCACTCCCTGTTGCCAGACGATGTTTCACTATTTTGCGCTGCACATATTCAACTGTCATTTTTGAAAGGATTTCCAGGGATTTCCCAGGAAAATTATATATTGTTTTTTTCAACAGAGTCTGGGCTTTAACATGAAATGTCTTGTTTGTATTTTTTAGGTGTATTCTCAATTTTTTTGGGTGAAATGTGTGAAAAAAAATAAAAAAAAAATATTTTTTTACAATTTGTAGAGTTTTTTTGTAATAAAAAATGTAAGTTTGTCAATAAAATCTTATTGCGTGAGAAACCCCAATTTCTCCCGGTTACAGCGATACCACATATGTATAGGTAGACACCCTTTCCTGCCCAGAAGCCTTTTATAGCTGCTGGATGACAAATGGTTAATTAAAAAAAAAAATGACATAGGGTCCCCCTTCCCGGGGAGGGGGACCCCATTTTTTTTTGGATTTTGAAGGGTTAAAAACCCTTCAAAATCCAAAAAAAAAAATGACGTGGGGTCCCCCTTACCCAAAGTAACCAGCCCGGGACCAGCTATGGGGGCTTGTAGGCACAGAGTGGGGGGGCCAGCTTTGGTGGCCCCCCCACCCTGCAGCCTACGAGCCCACATAGCCTATGTGGGCCCGGGCTCTTCTGCCCCCCCCCTGGCCTTTGGGGAGGCAGGTAATGGGGGTGCGGGGGTTAATGGCAAGCCACCCGCTAGGGCAGGTGACTTGCCACCCCCCCAGCCTTGTTAACTGGTATAAGGGGTCTCATGGACCCCTTACCAGCTCACAAAGGGTTAACTGTTAAAAAAAAAACCACGACACAATAATAAAAAGTATTTTATTAGAAAAAAAAAAAATTTTTTTTACTGTACTTACCTTCGATTGCAAGCTCTTGTCCCTCGATGCTGTGCTGACAGATGCCGGTGATCGGTACAGGAGAAGGAGGAGGCAGGAGATCAGAGGATCTCCTGTCACCTCCTTCCCCTGTGCCGATCACCGGCATCTGAGAAGTTGAGAAGGCTGAAGCCTGAGATCGGGGCCGGGATGACTTCATAAGCCCCGCCCCCAAGGGGGCGGGGCTTAGAGGCATGATGGCGGCCGCCATCAAGAAGAAGAGAGGAGAGAGCCTCCCAGGCTCTCTCCTGAAGATCGGTAAGTCCTGGGGGGGGATCGGAGGCCCCCCAGGTGAAGAGGAGGGACAGCGGGAGCCAGCGCACACACAGGTAAGTGAATGTCATTTTTATTTTTTTTTTTTTTTTACAGTTAGAAGCTGCTGCTGCAGAAGCGGGGGGGGGGGGGCGGCCTATTCCGGGGGCTCTCCTGGAGCCATCCGACCGCCCACGGGGGATCGGATGGCACCAAATTAAAGAGGAGACCCGGCCGGATCCAACAAGGGGTCAGGTGAGTATTTTTTATTTTTACTTTTTAAACTACAAGCGAGGAAAGTCAAGCCCGTAACACCTACGGGCTTGGCACTTAAGGCCCAGCCAAGCCAGCACGTAGGTGTTACGTGCTTGGCAACAAAAGGGTTAAAGAGACACTGAAGTTGGCTTCAGGAGCCCAAAAAATGGATGAATCACACCCTGGAGTTGGCAGCAGCAGGAGCCCAAATATTACTTTAAAGAGACACTGGGGTTGGCTTCAGGAGCCCAAAAATTGGATGATTCACACCCTGGAGTTGGCAGCAGCAGGAGCCCAAATATTACTTTAAAGAGACACTGGGGTTGGCTTCAGGAGGCCAAAAATTGGATGAATCACACCCTGGAGTTGGCAGCAGCAGCAGGAGCAGCCCAAATATTACTTTAAAGAGACACTGGGGTTGGCTTCAGGAGGCCAAAAATTGGATGAATCACACCCTGGAGTTGGCAGAAGTTGGCAGCAGCAGCAGCAGGAGCCCAAACATTACTTTAAAGAGACACTGGGGTTGGCTTCAGGAGCCCAAAAATTGGATGAATCACACCCTGGAGTTGGCAGCAGCAGCAGCAGGAGCCCAAATATACACTGGAGTTGGCTTCAGGAGCCCAAAAATTGGATGAATGACACCCTGGAGTTGGCAGCAGCAGCAGCAGGAGCCCAAACATTACTTTAAAGAGACCCTGGGGTTGGCTTCAGGAGCCCAAAAATTGGATGAATCACACCCTGGAGTTGGCAGAAGTTGGCAGCAGCAGCAGCAGGAGCCCAAACATTACTTTAAAGAGACACTGGGGTTGGCTTCAGGAGCCCAAAAATTGGATGAATCACACCCTGGAGTTGGCAGAAGTTAGCAGCAGCAGCAGGAGCCCAAACATTACTTTAAAGAGACCCTGGGGTTGGCTTCAGGAGCCCAAAAATTGGATGAATCACACCCTGGAGTTGGCAGAAGTTGGCAGCAGCAGCAGCAGGAGCCCAAACATTACTTTAAAGAGACACTGGGGTTGGCTTCAGGAGCCCAAAAATTGGATGAATCACACCCTGGAGTTGGCAGCAGCAGCAGCAGGAGCCCAAGTATACACTGGAGTTGGCTTCAGGAGCCCAAAAATTGGATGAATCACACCCTGGAGTTGGCAGAAGTTGGCAGCAGCAGCAGCAGGAGCCCAAACATTACTTCAAAGAGACCCTGGGGTTGGCTTCAGGAGCCCAAAAATTGGATGAATCACACCCTGGAGTTGGCAGAAGTTGGCAGCAGCAGCAGCAGGAGCCCAAACAGTACTTTAAAGAGACCCTGGGGTTGGCTTCAGGAGCCCAAAAATTGGATGAATCACACCCTGGAGTTGGCAGCAGCAGCAGCAGGAGCCCAAATATACACTGGAGTTGGCTTCAGGAGCCCAAAAATTGGATGAATCACACCCTGGAGTTGGCAGAAGTTGGCAGCAGCAGGAGCCCAAACATTACTTCAAAGAGACCCTGGGGTTGGCTTCAGGAGCCCAAAAATTGGATGAATCCCACCCTGGAGTTGGCAGAAGTTGGCAGCAGCAGCAGCAGGAGCCCAAACATTACTTTAAAGAGACACTGGGGTCGGCTTCAGGAGCCCAAAAATTGGATGAATCACACCCTGGAGTTGCCAGCAGCAGCAGCAGGAGCCCAAATATACACTGGAGTTGGCTTCAGGAGCCCAAAAATTGGATGAATCACACCCTGGAGTTGGCAGAAGTTGGCAGCAGCAGCAGCAGGAGCCCAAACATTACTTCAAAGAGACCCTGGGGTTGGCTTCAGGAGCCCAAAAATTGGATGAATCACACCCTGGAGTTGGCAGAAGTTGGCAGCAGCAGCAGCAGGAGCCCAAACATTACTTTAAAGAGACCCTGGGGTTGGCTTCAGGAGCCCAAAAATTGGATGAATCACACCCTGGAGTTGGCAGAAGTTGGCAGCAGCAGGAGCCCAAACATTACTTTAAAGAGACACTGGGGTTGGCTTCAGGAGCCCAAAAATTGGATGAATCACACCCTGGAGTTGGCAGAAGTTGGCAGCAGCAGCAGGAGCCCAAACATTACTTTAAAGAGACCCTGGGGTTGGCTTCAGGAGCCCAAAAATTGGATGAATCACACCCTGGAGTTGGCAGCAGCAGGAGCCCAAATATACACTGGAGTTGGCTTCAGGAGCCCAAAAATTGGATGAATCACACCCTGGAGTTGGCAGAAGTTGGCAGCAGCAGCAGCAGGAGCCCAAACATTACTTTAAAGAGACACTGGGGTTGGCTTCAGGAGCCCAAAAATTGGATGAATCACACCCTGGAGTTGGCAGCAGCAGCAGCAGGAGCCCAAATATACACTGGAGTTGGCTTCAGGAGCCCAAAAATTGGATGAATCACACCCTGGAGTTGGCAGAAGTTGGCAGCAGCAGCAGCAGGAGCCCAAACATTACTTCAAAGAGACCCTGGGGTTGGCTTCAGGAGCCCAAAAATTGGATGAATCACACCCTGGAGTTGGCAGAAGTTGGCAGCAGCAGCAGCAGCAGGAGCCCAAAAATTGGCCTAAAGACATAAATATGTTTTGCACCATTTGGAAAGTGTAAAACGTGGCACCATGCTGAATCTAGTCGCATGCATCAGGCATTGGTGGGTGGAAATCCTGGCTGATCCATCCCTGATTCATTTTGACAATGGTGAGTCTCTCCACATTTTTAGTTGACAGACGAGTTCTCCTCGCCGTAACTATGGCCCCCGCCGCACTAAACACCCGCTCAGATGGCACGCTACTTGCCGGGCAGGACAGCTTTTCCAGGGCAAACTCTGCTAGTTGCGGCCACAAATCAAGTTTGGCTGCCCAGAAATCCAGCGGATCCTCAAGATGTGTTGGCATGGTCATGTCAAAGTATGACATGACCTGCTGGTTGAGGTCTTGCTCCAGGTCTTCCTGCTGCTCATGAGTAGCCTCACTATGCGGGTGTAGAAAGCTACTCATTAGCGACTGAAGACTGAGGCTGCTGCTGCTGATGGAGCTGCTGCTGCTGCTCCTGCCAACCCCCCCAGCGGCCATGGCAGTGGAAGGTGAGCGCAGAGGTCCCCTCGAGTCAGACCTGCGAGAGTATGGACCATGGTGCAGATAGGCATCGGCCAACTGCCTACGTAGAATGTCTTTGTAGTAGTTGAGTTTGTCCTCCCTCTCGGTGGGTTTAAAAAATGCCCCCATTTTGTGCCGGAAGCGAGGGTCCAATAAGGTGGACAGCCAGAAGTCATCCCGCCGACAGATGGAAACAATTCTGGGGTCACTACGCAAGCACGTGAGCATGCTTCGTGCCATTTGCGCAAGTGACTCGGATGGACTACCTGTCTCCATCTCCACTGCATACTGCCACGGTGTGCCCGGGTCCTCTGTCTCGCCTTCCTCAAAAACCTCTAGCTCCTCTGGCTGCTCCTGCTCCTCCTCTCCTGTCCGCTGACTAGATAAACCAGCCATTTCGCCAAGCCTAAACTGTGTTTCGCTGGGCAACTCCTCCTCCTCCTCTTCCTCCTCCTCCTCCAGTTCAGCTCCAACGGGGTTCATGTGGCCGTAAGATGTAAACGCCATGTCTCCAGTGCCCTGACCAGCCATGGTTTCCAACATGTGCTGTAGTACATGAAGCAGTGGAATCACGTCGTTCATCCCGTAATCCTGCCGACTGACAAATAAAGTGGCTTCCTCAAAGGGCCTGAGCAAACGGCAGGTGTCACGTATGAGCTGCCACTGGTTGACATTGAAGTTACACAGGGGAGTCCCCCTATTTGCTTGGATCATCAGGAAATCCGTGATGGCTTTTCTCTGTTCATATAATCGGTCCAACATGTGAAGGGTGGAATTCCAACGGGTGGAAACATCGCAAATCAGACTATGTTGGGGGATACAATTCTGACGCTGTAGCTCAAGAAGGGTGTGTTTGACAGTGTAGGAGTGGCTGAAGTGCATGCAAAGTTTCCTTGAAGTTGTTAGGATGTCTTGCAGATGGGGGGAACACTTCAGAAGCCGCTTGACAACCAGATTGAAGACGTGAGCCATGCAGGGGGCATGGGTCAGGCTTCCTTGGCGCAGCGCAGACAAAATGTTCTTCCCATTGTCGGTAACCATGATTCCCATTTTAAGTTTTCTTGGAGTAAGCCATGTTTGGATTTCCTGATGAATACATTTAAGCAGTTCCTCCCCTGTGTGACTCCGTTCGCCAAGACAAACCATGTGAAGCACTGCGTGACACCTCCGTGCCCTGCACACATGGTAGACTGGAGGGGCACTGAGACTTGAGCCTACAGTGGAGGGTGAGGAGATGGCGGAGGATGAGGAGGCCGAGTCGCACGGTGTCACAGGCCCAACGGGCAGGGAGCGCGGAGGCCGAAGCGGCGTGACCTGTCCAAGTTGCTGCTGCTGCTGCAAGGGACCACATTCACCCAGTGGGCCGTAAACGACATGTATTGTCCCTGACCGTAGTTACAGCTCCAGATGTCGGCGCTGCCATGCACTTTGCTACACACCGACAGGCTCAAGGACTGGCCCACCTTCTGTTCAACAAAAGTGTGCAGCGCTGGTACTGCCTTCTTGGCAAAGAAATGACGGCTTGGGACTCTCCACCTTGGCTCGGCACAAGCCATCAGTTCTCTGAAAGGTGCAGATTCCACCGCCTGAAAAGGGAGCGACTGCAGCACCAGCAACTTGGACAGGAGCACATTCAGCTTCTGCGCCGTAGGATGAGTGGGCGCATACTGCTGTCTCTTGGACATGGCTTCGCTGATGGATTGCTGGCGGGATGCATGACTTGGAGGAGGAGGAGGAGGAGCAGGAGCGACAGAGGATGGGTATGACGCACAGCTGCCTTCGGCTGAGGTGCTGGAGCCTTGGCTGGCAGAAATTGGGAGCTCACTTGGTGAGGAAGCAGACTGGACCACCCCTTGGGAGCCTCGGTTCTCCCAGGTCGCTTTATGGTGACGCATCATATGTTGACGCAGGGCCGTGGTGCCAACATTTGGACCCTGGCCACGCTTCACCTTCTGCCTACATATCTTGCATGTGGCCATGTTACCCTCCTGCGGATGCTTCAGGAAAGACTGCCACACTGCCGAGTAGCTACTTTTCCCACCCCCTGGCCTCACTGATTCAATGCTGCTGTTGCCAACTCCAGGAACCCCTGCTCCACTACCTCCCGATAAGGTAGACTGCCGCACAGCAGGTGCTCTACCCCGTCCCCGGCCGGCTCCAGCCTTTGGAATTGTGCCCCCATGCTGACTGCTACCACCTTGCTGCCTCAGCTGCTGACTCCGGGGCAACCTGCGCCCCTCTTCTCCTGATGATGACGATGAAGCCCCTTCATCACCCGGCTCCCAAGTGCGATCGGCTTCATCGTCATCATCATTATCACCGAGTTGTGGCTGTACGTCACTGATGTTCGTGGATTCGTCAACAGTGTCTGGCGCAGGAGCTGGAACGCTCGCAGCACCCACGACACTGTCCACATCACTATTTGTCTGCCTAGCTAGAGAAGCCACCTCCATTTCTTGGCTGGGCAGTAGCTGCTGACTGTCCTCTATCTGATGGTCCTCCTCACTAAAGAGTGGAGCTGAACCCAAAGCATAGGATACGTCGCTGGGGGAGGGAACGGCGTAGGACAGAGGCAATGGGAGGACAGGGACTGCTCTCGGGGCATGCCAACTCAGGGTTGTGTCAGAGGAACCTACCGACCCTAGACTGGGGGTCTCAGACGTAAGTTGTGATGATGTTGTTGATGAGCGCGTCAACCAATCTACCACGGCAGATGCGTTACTGGTGGAGACCCGACCGCTAGCAGATACTGGCAGATTAGGTCTCTCAGCGTGACTCCTGCTGCTACTGGCCCCCAGTCTGATGCGAGCTCTGCCTGCGGAATCTTGGCCTCTGCCACTCCTCTTTTCACTTCCAGGCACTTGTCTGCCCGACATAGTCTAACTGGCGTGGTAGTAGGTGATATTTTAAGAACCCCCGGGCAGCGGTGGGTCTATATGAAACAGAATATAATGCACACCAAAAGTGAGCAGTAACACTCAGCCTCCAACAGGCCTGCTTAGTGTAAATAAGAGAGCTGCTTAGTGTAAATAAAGAGGGGTATGGTATGTTACAGAATGGGATGCCCCAACAGAAGTGCACCTGGCAGGCAGCAGTAAGTCTATGCACAGCAAAAGTGTCTTTATCAGGCCTAATTTCAATTAGAATAAGTGCAAATGGTTATATGGTCTTAAACAGAGGCTGGTGTAGTCACAGAATGGGATGCCCCAAAAACCAGCAGTAAGTACACCTGGCAGGGACAAGTAGTGCTATGCACAGCAAAAGTGTCTTTATCAGGCCTAATTTCAATTAGAATAAGTGCAAATGGTTATATGGTCTTAAACAGAGGCTGCTGTAGTCACAGAATGGGATGCCCCAAAAAACAGCAGTAAGTACACCTGGCAGGGACAAGTAGTGCTATGCACCGCAAAAGTGTCTTTATCAGGCCTAATTTCAATTAGAATAAGTGCAAATGGTTATATGGTCTTAAACAGAGGCTGCTGTAGTCACAGAATGGGATGCCCCAAAAACCAGCAGTAAGTACACCTGGCAGGGACAAGTAGTGCTATGCACAGCAAAAGTGTCTTTATCAGGCCTAATTTCAATTAGAATAAGTGCAAATGGTTATATGGTCTTAAACAGAGGCTGCTGTAGTCACAGAATGGGATGCCCCAAAAACCAGCAGTAAGTACACCTGGCAGGGACAAGTAGTGCTATGCACAGCAAAAGTGTCTTTATCAGTCCTAATTTCAATTAGAATAAGTGCAAATGGTTATATGGTCTTAAACAGAGGCTGGTGTAGTCACAGAATGGGATGCCCCAAAAACCAGCAGTAAGTACACCTGGCAGGGACAAGTAGTGCTATGCACAGCAAAGTGTCTTTATCAGGCCTAATTTCAATTAGAATAAGTACAAATGGTTATATGGTCTTAAACAGAGGCTGGTGTAGTCACAGAATGGGATGCCCCAAAAACCAGCAGTAAGTACACCTGGCAGGGACAAGTAGTGCTATGCACCGCAAAAGTGTCTTTATCAGGCCTAATTTCAATTAGAATAAGTGCAAATGGTTATATGGTCTTAAACAGAGGCTGCTGTAGTCACAGAATGGGATGCCCCAAAAACCAGCAGTAAGTACACCTGGCAGGGACAAGTAGTGCTATGCACCGCAAAAGTGTCTTTATCAGGCCTAATTTCAATTAGAATAAGTGCAAATGGTTATATGGTCTTAAACAGAGGCTGCTGTAGTCACAGAATGGGATGCCCCAAAAACCAGCAGTAAGTACACCTGGCAGGGACAAGTAGTGCTATGCACAGCAAAAGTGTCTTTATCAGGCCTAATTTCAATTAGAATAAGTGCAAATGGTTATATGGTCTTAAACAGAGGCTGCTGTAGTCACAGAATGGGATGCCCCAAAAACCAGCAGTAAGTACACCTGGCAGGGACAAGTAGTGCTATGCACAGCAAAAGTGTCTTTATCAGGCCTAATTTCAATTAGAATAAGTGCAAATGGTTATATGGTCTTAAACAGAGGCTGGTGTAGTCACAGAATGGGATGCCCCAAAAACCAGCAGTAAGTACACCTGGCAGGGACAAGTAGTGCTATGCACAGCAAAAGTGTCTTTATCAGGCCTAATTTCAATTAGAATAAGTACAAATGGTTATATGGTCTTAAACAGAGGCTGGTGTAGTCACAGAATGGGATGCCCCAAAAACCAGCAGTAAGTACACCTGGCAGGGACAAGTAGTGCTATGCACAGCAAAGTGTCCTTATCAGGCCTAATTTCAATTAGAATAAGTGCAAATGGTTATATGGTCTTAAATAGAGGCTGGTGTAGTCACAGAATGGGATGCCCCAAAAAAGAAGTGCACCTGGCAGGGTCCAGTAGTGCTATGCACAGCAAAAGTGTCTTTATCAGGCCTAATTTCAATTAGAATAAGTGCAAATGGTTATATGGTCTTAAATAGAGGCTGGTGTAGTCACAGAATGGGATGCCTCACAGCAGACTTAAGATCAGTTCAGTATATATGCACAGTTAGTTAGTATAAGCAGCCTGAAAACGCTAACAAAGCCTGTCAGCCAGCCAGTAACACTCAGGCTGGATGAAAAAAAAAAAAATCTCCCTGTAACTGCCTCCGATTTTTCCTAACTTTCCCTGTTTTTCGCTGACTTTCTGTCTGTCTCCTGCCTGTCTCCTGCCTGTCTCCAGCCTGTCCCTGTCTGTCCCTGCCTGTCTAACTGCCTCTCTCCCTCAGCTACACAGCGTTCTGTCTCTCACGAATGCAATAGAGAAATGAGGAAGGAAAAGCAAGATGGCCACCTTAAATAGCGCTGTGACGTCACCGGGCTTGCTGGCTGCTGATAGGCTGCATGTGACTGTCCCAGCATACACTGCCCCACCTTACATGTCTGGACATGTCCCGTCCGCCATCTTAGAATGCCTGTAAATGTAAATGAATGGATGTTAAAGGAAAACTTCGAGCGATCGAATCGCGGGGAAATTCGGATTCGAGCCGAATCAAATTTTTCATGAAATTCGGATCGAATCCGGGTTCGTCCGGATCGATTCGCTCATCCCTAGCCCCAGGCATCCAAGTCAGACACTGGATGTGAGCACTGTACAAACGAGCTCTCATGCCTCGGGTACACCCACCATCTTTGTGAGCTTACAACCCCCAATCTCCGCAGCTAGCCTCACCTTTAGCCAAGCCCCTGTTTGCCGGGACGCTTTAAACGCCTCGCCGGTCACGGTTGCCCCCAGGACTTATTAGATCAAAGGATGTAAGCTCACAGGGGTGAAGGTAAGACTGGGCGTAATCGGGTAGCCAAGGTAAGTACAGAATATAGTTCTGGGAACTCCGAGGGAGATAAAAAGTGTGTGCAGATTGCCTCATCTGAACTTTTCAGTATCCTTTAAACTCATTGGCCCTTTAGTTCAGCCTCTGGCCGCCATGCTGTGTCCAGCGCCATCCGAGGACATTAACTAGCAGTGCTCACGTGCGTGAGCACGAACAGAGGAGCAAGGGATGTGGCGGGGAAGGGAGGAGAAGACGCGCTCGGTGCCGCTCAAGTCGGCACCTGACGCAGATGCAGCTGCCCGGCAGGAGGAGTCCCGTCCAGCCGCCCAGACTGAAGGTAAGTGCGCTGTGACACGAGCAGTAGCATAATGAGGGCAGAGCTATAGAGCACCAGTTGACCATTATGATTTGTGTGTCCTGTGCTGTGTCCCACATCACTGCTGTCATGGACAGCTGGAGAGATCGATGGAAACCGGACATGCCCGGCACTGGGATAGGGATGGAGTTAAGCTTGTTTTCTTTCTTTTTTGAGCATACAAACAAATGTTCAACGAACTTTCCAAGAAGTTCAAACAAACCCAAATTCTTTGGGAAAATTCAGTGAATCTCCCAAACCAAGCTTTTAAAACATTTGCTCCTTGCTAATAAGAAGGCTTGTTTCGTGGAAGAAGGTGCCCTGTTCAGAAGAAATCAAAGCTGAATTTTCTAGGTCTAAAGGGCAAACACTATAGGGTTGATTCAGAGCCCCTTTCTCATCATTTTTATGGAGGTCTTGCTACCAAACGAAAAATCATGCAAAAATTAAAACATTTCACACTAAAGTTCTTGCAGAAAAAAGGCTCTGATGAATCAGACGAGGGGAAAAAATGAACGAGAATGGAAATTTTCACGAAAAAAAGGGGATCTGAATCAACCCTTATGTGCGGAGAAAAGGGTGATTTAGCCAACAAGACAGTCCAAGGGACTCGCTTACTTTTACTTGCAACTTTATCAGTTTCCATCAAGTTTTCTCCTCATTATTATTAGCTTATTAGCTCAAATGATGTAAGCTCACAGGGATGAAGACGGATGAACCGAAGGTAAGACTGGGTGTAATCGGGTAGCCAAAAAGTACAGAATTTCGCTCAGGGAACTCCGAGGGAGAAAACAGGCTAAGTCAAAGGTCACGCCAATGGTCAAACTGGGAGATCAGAGAGCTTTCTGGCACCAGGGATGAGACGGGTTTGTAGTAGTAATTCAGGCTGAGGTCGGTACAGATGGCAGTCAGGATAGTCAGGCTAGCAGGGTCGGCAACAGGTAATCAATACAGGAATCTCAGCATTAAACACACCCAGCTAAACACTATCACAGGCAATGACAATATGGCCAGGAATCCTTTTATAAGGCATGGATGCAGGGGATTGGATGGGGAGAAATGTGCTCATTGGTTATTTAAAGGAGCAGTATCGCGAAATTTGCATTAAAAAAGATAAATAATTAAATAGCCACACAATAGCTTCTAACATGTGTATAAATAATCTGGAAAAAATAAGGGCTGCCAGCACAGACCGCAGGGCCTCCAAAGTCAGCCGCTCAACAGATATACAAATCTATTAATATTTCAAAACTTTTATTAGTAATAGCCAAAACACATACTTTAAAATCAATTAAAAACATATATGCATGGGCTAGAATGCATGACGGACTAGTATGAATATTCATGAATACATAATAAAATTATCAAATAAATAATGTGCAAAACCTGCAAAATCTGCAAAAAATGCCCTGGAGTCTCACCCTTAATCTGTGATAGTGATATGTGCAACAAAAGATGGGAATGTATAGAGTGAGTAGGAAGTGATAAATACAGCAATTAAGAGCTGAGTGAGGAAGAGCTAATATCACTCTACCAAATATAAGTGTATAGAGTGAAAGTGCTAAGTGCAGAAAGGTGCAAAAAAGCAAGGAAGAGGTGAGAGGCTCCAGGGCATAAATGACAGAGATACTATCACAATAATCATTAATTCAACATAATTTTAAGATAAGATCAAAAGGCAATTTACATTACCGCATAACAAAGTCCTAATCCACCACAAAGCCCAGCATGCCAGCACCACTGACGCGTTGCGTGGCAAGCTCCTACTGCCACTTCATCAGAGTGTGGCTGACTATGCTCTGTCCTGTTTAAGTAGTCTCTAAAGGGGGTGTGTCAGCACTTCCCACCCTCTCCTTTGTCTCACAGATCCACTCTTCCCGCCAAAACCCAATAAGGGTGAAAATGAAAACACCCGAATGGAATTGTTAAGTGTGTGTGCTACAGGATTGGGACCAATGTTCTAGCTCATTGTAATGGATCTATGCTATCACTACATCTATGAGTACTCACGTGATCCACTATGATGTAATATTGGGCCCAGAAGGCGGCCGTGAGCGTCCAGCCCCCATCTGTACACATTCAATTGTCCCCGTGCAGCGCGCCACAACGCGCACGTCGCATATGCGTGCCTCGCGCACTACACCAGCTGTAATGCTGGTAGATTGGGCGTGCGCGCGCGCCTCCTCAAGGGAGCGTGTCTGACGAGGCACATCACGCATGTGCGCTGCACGGGGCACAGCCATCGGCTGTAACCCCTGCGCGCGCATGCGCGATAAGCCCGGCAGAGGCTTCAAGATATTAGTGTTGTCTGGGACCTCAGATAAGCTGCAGAGTGCTGGTATACATGAAGAAAACCATGCACGCACATGCGCGATAAGCCCAGCTTCAAGGTGTTAGTGCTGTCTGAGATCTCAGACAAGCTGCAGCGTATCAGTATACATAAAGAATCATGCAGCCCTGCTATCCGGGGAGGGGGGGGTGTTTGGAAGGGGAGACTTAGGACAGGCAATATCAAACAATTGATTAACACATAATACACAAAACACTATAGGCTATATTGGGCCAATGATCAATCAAATATATACCTAAAACCTATATCATTTAGAAAATAACTAAAGCTGTATATAATAAGAGAGCATCCTCCTTAGGACATGTATCTTAATAATCAAGGTTCTCTTCGGGCACTGTGAACTCATATATTAAAAATATTACAATAGAAAAAGTATACTAATCAATACATTAGATTAACAATAAAGAAGGAAAGGGAGACATTAGATGGAATGAATACACTTTTGGTATCCAATTCACAGCACAAATAGTCCTCCTCTGTCACACCCAAACCTGGTGTCAGGCATACATCATCTACTGAGGGTCCTCATGTTCCAATGTTTTCCACGATTGTACCAACATCGGTCTCATGTATGGGTGGAGTATACTATTCTGACGTCCCCAATTTTTGGACTCTGTCACCAAGTCAGAGGGCAATATATACCAATTCTGGATGGAATATTGCACATGCCCAATCAGACAGTAGTGTCCAGTGAAGGCACATATCCAAGGGAGCAAAGCCTTGAATGGGGCTCAAGGGATTTCTTATTCCTTCCAAGCTTTGCCCCAGGAATGCAAGTCCCTTCTTTCTTTCAAATATCTGGACACTTGAAAGAAATTTCTTGTCCAAACCAACCAAATCAAATTTCAGCTAATGCTTGACCAGGATCCTACAACCACTCAACAAGGGGGAGATGAATCCATGGTACCGATGTTATCCAGGAGAATGTTATCTCCTCTTTTTTGTTGCCCATTCTAGCCCATGCATATATGTTTTTAATTGATTTTAAAGTATGTGTTTTGGCTATTACTAATAAAAGTTTTGAAATATTAATAGATTTGTATATCTGTTGAGCGGCTGACTTTGGAGGCCCTGCGGTCTGTGCTGGCAGCCCTTATTTTTGATATATTGGTAATTGCCCAGTTTCTGGGCAGTTGGGTCCTCTTTCAGCCAGCATCCAGTTTACATTCACATTATTGTAAGATATTTATTGCTGTGCAGGTAAACAATTTCCTGTTTGTCTCTGATTAACCAGCTCCCCCTTGCCAGATATTCTGACCAGGGTACCTAGCACGCAAATTATGAATTTTGAAGCTTTGGAGAATGATTGGTCATCCCGTTTAGGGGGACTGAGAGGTGCACAAAGGGCACACTCGGGCACACATAGTAGAACTCATTATGCCACTACACTTCGCCAGATTAAGAAAGCAAGAAAAGATTATCTCAGACTGTGGTGGAATACCCACAGTCTGGAAATATATAAAGAAGAAGGTTTGGTTCCACGTGGACTTCGTGTCCAAATCTTTCCCGCTTGGGAAGTGACAGAAGATTTCAAAAAAGAATGGGAGGGACATCTTACACAGTGCTCCCTTGCCCTTATTGATATGCTGATTAGGGAAGATAAGAAACTTTTGAATAAAGTCAAAAATGATTTACAGGACCTATA
Organism: Gastrophryne carolinensis; assembly: GCA_027917425.1. Taxonomy (NCBI): domain Eukaryota; kingdom Metazoa; phylum Chordata; class Amphibia; order Anura; family Microhylidae; genus Gastrophryne; species Gastrophryne carolinensis. The sequence goes on along the minus strand of CM051236.1, from coordinate 507,135,522 downwards.
TAGAAATCTAGAATTGCAGATGTCTAAGGAAGACTTGCAACCAACCAATGATTTGATCAACAAAGACATGGATAAATATGAAATGGAGATATTGTCAAACAAAAAACACAAACTGAATAGGGATAGGATGGATGCTTCCAATGAACGTATATACAGGTGGAAACATCATGGCAATTCCCGGGGAGACCATAGGAGATTCCACACGACAAGATCCAATTGGGAAGCCAGCAGCTCCATTAGACACTCATCCTTTAGTAGTCAGGACTCAGATCGCTCTATTCAAGGACATTTTTTTAGATTTAAATCACGAAAGAGGAGAACCAGGAGGGGACAGAACAATTCCAACAAAAAGAGGGGTCCACCATCTAGAACAGAGGGACATGGGCCCATGGGAACACAGGAGACTCAGACAACGCGATACCAAACGGAAGGTACAGTCACCACAACGGAGAATGCAGACCAGACTTCAATCGAGGCATTAAGAGCCAGGGAACTAGAAGTAATTAATTTATCGGATGTCAATCTCACACAGACACAGATTTCAGTTCTGAAAAGGGGCCTAAGCTTTGCACCTACTCATAGATTAAATAAATTTACAACCATTAAAGATGTCTATTTATTTTGTAGGCAATTGTTGTTGAAAAAGTTTTTTGATAATCCAGACTCCGTTACCTCTGACCCAAGTTGGAGTGATAAGGATGACGAAGCCTTGGCAAATCTAATGGACTTATTATCAGAACAGGACCCCACTGGAGATTCACAAAAGAAGCCCATCCTGAAGAAACCGTCGACCTTTGTCCCCCCTTGGAATAACAGCCCAGCGATCCAGATCTTCTTCAATTTGGTAAGTGAGGATATTAAAAAGATCATCCCGAGTAAACAAGGTAGTAATCTCAATAAGGAAGAACTGGATGCGCTTCACGCCCTTGAAAATGAAGAGGGGATAATTGTTAAGGAGGCTGACAAAGGGGGGAATGTTGTGATATTATCTAGGGATTATTACTGTAAAGAGGTACAGCGTCAACTACAAGATCATCACACTTATGAAAAATTGACACATAATCCCATTAAGGGGTATAAATTGGAATTCGATAATCTTCTACAACATGCATTGGAGGAGGGCGTCATTACGCGTACGCTCTATGACTTTTTGGAAGTGGAGTTCCCAAGAACTCCGACCTTCTACACATTACCGAAGGTACATAAAAACCCCAAAAGACCCCCGGGTAGGCCCATTGTCTCGGGCATTGGAGGGCTAACGGAATTTGCCTGTGTCTATTTGGATACGATACTCCAACCACATGTGATAACGTTGGAGTCGTACATTAAAGACTCTACTGATATTTTGAGCCGCTTGAATGCCATACATGTACCACCAGGGGCTATATTGATAACGTGCGACGTAGAGTCGCTCTATACATGCATATCCCATGATATGGCGATGCAGGTGGTGAAATACTTTCTGGAGACCGAATCCATAGACAGGAGAGTTGAACAGAGGTTCCAATTGGAACTTCTCAATTTCATTCTACCCCACAATGCATTCACCTTTGATATGGCCTATTACCGCCAGATCAGAGGTGTTGCAATGGGTGCCAGATGTGCCCCCTCGATAGCCAACCTTTTTATGGGTTGGTGGGAAAGGGAGGTAGTCTGGCAGGAATCATACTCAAAATATCATGAACATCTACTCTGTTACCATCGGTACATTGATGACATCGTGATACTTTGGAATGGCGAACCGGAATTGGCTATAGAGTTTTTGGAAATATTAAATCAAAACCCCTACAACATCCGGCTTACCTACACTTTGTCTCCACACCAGGCCACATTCCTAGATCTGGAAATTCGGATTGAAGACAATGGAAGCATTACTACCAAACTCTTTCGTAAAGATACATCTACAAATAGCCTATTACATTTTTCAAGTTTTCACCAACAAAGATGTAAAGAGGGAATCCCTGTGGGTCAGCTTCTACGAGCAAGACAAAATTGTTCCAGGGAGGTTGACTTTAAGAATGAAGTGACCGAACTGAAGACACGGTTCAGAAGATGAGGTTACCCCAAAAAGGTGATACAAAGAGAGATCAATAGGGCGTCAGAAACGCCTAGAGAGGAACTTCTGTGTTACAAGAAAAAGGCAAGCAACAAAAAAGAGGAGGTAAGATTTTTTACAGATTTCAGTAGTGAATGGCAGACCATAAGACACATTTTGAAAACGCACTGGCGGGTTCTAAAGAGTGACCCGGGGCTAAGGAAATGGGTTAACAAAGGATTAAAAATGACAGCACGCCGTGCACCTAATTTACGTGACAAATTATGCAAGAGCCACTACAGGAGACCAAGAACATGGCTAGAACAGAGTAACACAAGGAGCAGCAGTAGACCATGCGGACGATGTAGTGTGTGCCCCTTGGTCCGGACAACTAATACCATTAAAAGCACTAGTTCCAAAGCAACAGTAAAAATTAAGACAACTATCACATGTCAGACGGAGGGAGTCATCTATGCACTTGAATGGTGGAAACCAAAAATAAAGTGGTGGGAAGAATCCAGGGGCATTTATCAAATATAAGATTGGCCAAGAGGGACCAGGAAGCAGGGAAAACACTCACCCCGGTGGCCGCTCACTTTCTACACCACCATAACGGCCAAATGAGGGACCTAACAATTACATATGTCAACAAGGTGAACATGGGGGGTAGAGGTGGGAATGTTAAAAAGATACTTCAACAAAAAGAGCTGGAGTGGATTTTCAATTTGTGCACTTGGGCACCATTAGGGATAAATGAGGATTTTTCATTCATTTCTTTCTTAGGGCATTGATAGGATGCATGAGTATAACACGTTTTCACATAGTCATTTATATAATGATAAAAATAAGGGTGGACACATGGGATTAGCCCATTAAGTTGTGTAGTCTTGTTTGGTTTGATAGTTAATTTAATTTAATTGGCTTTTTGGTTTGGTATATATGATTGTTCACAATTTTATGTGGTTTTGTTATAGATAACATTCTCCTGGATAACATCAGTACCATGGATTCATCTCCCCCTTGTCGAGTGGTTGTAGGATACCTGGTCAAGCATTAGCTGAAGTTTGATTTGGTCGGTCTGGACAAGTGTCCAGATATTTGAAAGAAAGAAGGGACTTGCATTCCTGGGGAAAAGCTTGGAAGGAATAAGCAATCCCTTGAGCCCCATTCAAGGCTTTGCTCCCTTGGATATGTGCCTTCATTGGACACTACTGTCTGATTGGGCATGTGCAATATTCCATCCAGAATTGGTATATATTGCCCTCTGACTCGGTGACAGAGTCCAAAAATTGGGGACGTCAGAATAGTATACTCCACCCATACATGAGACCGATGTTGGTACAATCGTGGAAAACATTGGAACATGAGGACCCTCAGTAGATGATGTATGCCTGACACCAGGTTTGGGTCTGACAGAGGAGGACTATTTGTGCTGTGAATTGGATACCAAAAGTGTATTCATTCGAAACTAATGTCTCCCTTTCCTTCTTTATTGTTAATCTAATGTATTGATTAGTATACTTTTTCTATTGTAATATTTTTAATATATGAGTTCACAGTGCTCGAAGAGAACCTTGATTATTAAGATACATGTCCTAAGGAGGATGCTCTCTTATTATATACAGCTTTAGTTATTTTCTAAATGATATAGGTTTTAGGTATATATTTGATTGATCATTGGCCCAATATAGCCTATAGTGTTTTGTATGTAATGTGTATTACGTGTTAATCAATTGTTTGATATTGCCTGTCCTAAGTCTCCCCTTCCAAACACCCCCCCTCCCCGGATAGCAGGGCTGCATGATTCTTTATGTATACTGATACGCTGCAGCTTGTCTGAGATCTCAGACAGCACTAACACCTTGAAGCTGGGCTTATCGCGCATGTGCGCGCATTGTTTTCTTCATGTATACCAGCACTCTGCAGCTTATCTGAGGTCCCAGACAACACTAATATCTTGAAGCCTCTGCCGGGCTTATCGCGCATGCGCACGCAGGGGTTACAGCCGATGGCTGTGCCCCGTGCAGCGCACATGCGTGATGTGCCTCGTCAGACACGCTCCCTTGAGGCGGCGCGCGCGCACGCCCAATCTACCAGCATTACAGCTGGTCTAGTGCGCGAATGCACGCATATGCGACGTGCGCGTTGTGGCGTGCTGCACGGGGACAATTGAATGTGTACAGATGGGGGCTGGACGCTCGCGGTCGCCTTCTGGGCCCAATATTACATCATAATGGATCACGTGAGTACTCATAGATGTAGTGATAGCATAGATCCATTACAATGAGCTAGAACATTGGTCCCAATCCTGTAGCACACACACTTAACAATTCCATTCGGGTGTTTTCATTTTCACCCTTATTGGGTTTTGGCGGGAAGAGTGGATCTGTGAGACAAAGGAGAGGGTGGGAAGTGCTGATACACCCCCTTTAGAGACTACTTAAACAGGACAGAGCATAGTCAGCCACACTCTGATGAAGTGGCAGTAGGAGCTTGCCACGCAACGCGTCAGTGGTGCTGGCATGCTGGGCTTTGTGGTGGATTAGGACTTTGTTATGCGGTAATGTAAATTGCCTTTTGATCTTATCTTAAAATTATGTTGAATTAATGATTATTGTGATAGTATCTCTGTCATTTATGCCCTGGAGCCTCTCACCTCTTTCTTGCTTTTTTGCACCTTTCTGCACTTAGCACTTTCACTCTATACACTTATATTTGGTATAGTGATATTAGCTCTTCCTCACTCAGCTCTTAATTGCTGTATTTATCACTTCCTACTCACTCTATACATTCCCATCTTTTGTTGCACATATCACTATCACAGATTAAGGGTGAGACTCCAGGGCATTTTTTGCGGATTTTGCAGGTTTTGCACATTATTTATTTGATAATTCTATTATGTATTCATGAATATTCATACTAGTCCGTCATGCATTCTAGCCCATGCATGTATGTTTTTAATTGATTTTAAAGTATGTGTTTTGGCTATTACTAATAAAAGTTTTGAAATATTAATAGATTTGTATATCTGTTGAGCGGCTGACTTTGGAGGCCCTGCGGTCTGTGCTGGCAGCCCTTATTTTTTATTGGTAATTGCCCAGTTTCTGGGCAGTTGGGTCCTCTTTCAGCCAGCATCCAGTTTACATTCACATTATTGTAGGATATTTATTGCTGTGCAGGTAAACAATTTTCTGTTTGTCTCTATAAATAATCTGGCGATAGAAAAAAGAAAAAAATATCTGTCTTTCTTTTAAATTAATGACAATGGCTCAGTCCATTTGCTGAATAGGGGGATCTGCTGGGTTGTATTTAGTGAGCTGCTTCATTTAGCCCACTGGTCTCCTAGCAACACTTTACCTCAGAGGCTGACACTGTAATACATATCTATACAAAATAAACTAAACTGACTGAAAATGACTGAAATTCTTCTTTGAATAACTGTGCAGGAAAATCTAAAGGTATTAAAGTGGAACAAAACCCTGAGTGGCCGACCCTGAAGTCTATAAGACCCGGCCGTTGACCTTCCCCCTTGGGCATTCTAAATCGGGATGCCCACTGTAGGTAGTGGCAGGTGAACGCCGTACACGGCAGCAATTACACATTTATGAAGCTGAATCTGAGCGTCTGGGACAACGCCGTGTAGCGTCCAATTCATCATTATCCCAGGCTCAGCGTACAGCGCCGGCGTTCAGCCTTGTAGAGCGCCACGTATTACCTGTCGCTACCTGGAGCTCTCCCATACATTTCTATAAACGATCCTTAAATCCCTTTCCTGATCCAATTTTTTTTTTTTTTTCAAATAAAAACTCAAATCTTTCTGACATGTATCCTGGCCTAGAAAATGACATTTTTGAAAACTTTTTTGATTAATAATATTTTTATGCAGATTTGTCCTAAAGTGTTCATGTTACAATGTAATATCAATGTACCGTATATACTCGAGTATAGGCCGACCCGAATATAAGCCGAGGCCCCTAATTTTACCACAAAAAAATGGGAAAAGTTATTGACTCGAGTATAAGCCGAGGCGGCTTTTTTAAGCCCAAAAAGTGGGCTGAAAAACTCGGCTTATACTCGAGTATATACGGTAATTCCATATGTTTTCGCTTTGTTACTAGTGGATACGTGTTCAAAAGCAGCCTTTAATCACACAGCCTCTGGCGCTCTGGGCTACAACTACCCGATTTTGAGCGCCGGCGATGTTTGAGCCTGTTTTTTTGATGAATGTGGTGTGAGTCGGTTGCACTGAGCCGGTGCTACCCTTCCATACAGCGTAGTACTGCGACTCACACATGATGCCGTACAACGACTGAGACGCTCTGAAACAAAGAACCATGGGCAAGCACAGCGACTACTTGCAGTCGCTCTGAAATCCGCTCTACAGATGCTCATCTGTCGCTACCTGGCGTTAGTAATGAATCAGCCTGCAAGTAGAAACATAAACATAGAAGGTTGACGGCAGAAGGAGACCATACGGTCCATCTAGTCTGCCCTTATGTGTATACGGTATGTTCTCTTTATCTTAGGATAGATGTGTGCTTATCCCAGGCATGTTTAAATTCAGTGACTGTTGATGTTTCAACTACCTCTGCTGGAAGTTTGTTCCAAGCATCTACTACTCTTTCTGTAAAATAATATTTTCTAACATTGCTCCTGATCTTCCCCCCGACTAGCTTCAGGTTGTGCCCCCTTGTTCTATCCTTAAGTTTCTTCTTAAAAACACTTCCCTCCTGAACCTTATTCAATCCTTTCACATATTTAAAGGTCTCAATCATGTCCCCCCTCTCCCTTCTTTCCTCCAGACTGTACAAATTAAGTTCTTTAAGTCTCTCCTGATAAGTTTTAAGTGTAAGTCCTTCCACCATTTTCGTTGCCCGCCTTTGGACACGTTCTATTTGAATAATGTCTTTTTGCAGGTAAGGTCTCCAGAACTGCACACAGTATTCTAGCTGTGGCCTTACCAGGGCTCTATACAGCGGCATCACAACCTCCCTCTTCCTACTGGTGATGCCTCGAGCTATGCAGCCGAGCATCCTGCTTGCTTTTCCCACTGCCTGGCTACACTGTCCACTCATCTTGCAGCTATCAGTAATCAGTATCCCTAAATCTCTCTCCTCCGAGGTCCTGGCTAACACAGTGCTGCCCATACGGTACTCAGAGCAGGGATTCCTTCTACCCAAGTGCATGATTTTACATTTAGAGACATTAAACTCTAGTTTCCACAGTTTTGACCATCTATCCAGTAAAGCTAAATCATTTTCCATGTTGCAGACACCTCCAGGAATATCCACCCTATTACTAACCTTTGTATCATCAGCAAACAGACAAACTTTTCCTACCAAGCCTTCTCCTATGTCACTTACAAATATATTAAAAAGAATGGGGCCCAGGACAGAGCCCTGCGGCACACCACTTGTAACTCGCCTTTGTTCAGATTGCACGCCATTTACAACAACGCTCTGATACCGATCCCTCAGCCAACTGGAAATCCACTGAACTATCCAGGGATTGAGTCCTACCTTCAATAACTTATCTATGAGCTCCTTATGTGGTACAGTGTCAAAGGCTTTGCTAAAATCCAGATAGGCGATATCCACAGCACCACCTTCATCTAACACTTTAGTGACATTGTCAAAGAAATCAATAAGATTGGTCTGACATGATCTGCCCTCAGTAAAGCCGTGCTGTTTTGGGTCCAATAGGTCATTAATTTTTAGATGGGAAATTATCTGTTTTTTTAAGAGTGTTTCCATTAATTTGACCACTATAGATCTTAAACTAACTGGCCTGTAATTACTGGCTTCTTCTCTACTCCCCTTTTTATGGATTGGTACGACATTGGCCATTCTCCAATCATCTAGAACCTCACCAGTTGAAAGGGAATGGTTAAGTAAATCAGTCAGAGGGGCTGCAATCACAAACCTAAGTTCCCTTAGAACTCTGGGGTGGATTCCATCTGGACCCATCGCCTTACTTACCTTTAGATGTGCCAGCTCGGATAGGACATCAGCCTCCAGAAACTCCAGAGCTGTGCCCTCCCAGCGGGGTGCTGTGCTATGACCATGCCTGCTACTATCTGAAAATACCGAACAAAAGTAGCTATTCAGATGGTCAGCCACGGCCTTATCTCCGTCAATATATTTATTTTCCCTATTTCTAATTTTTGAGACTGCATTGTTTTTCTTCTTTCTGTCACCAATATATCGGAAAAAGGTTTTATCTCCCCTCTTCATAGATTTGGCCATTTCTTCCTCTTTTTGCCCTTTAGCAGTCCTTATAATTAATTTTGCTTCCCTCTGTTTAATTTTATACGCCTCTCTGTCAGCTACACTTCCACTTACTTTATACTTCTTATAGGCAGACTTCTTATCTTTTATGATAGTGCTGACTTCCCTAGTAAACCATAATGGTTTCTTCTTCCTTTTATTCTTGCTAGTTTGTTTCACGTATTGCTTAGTTGCCTTTAAGATGGCCATTTTTAATAGTGACCACTGGGCACTCACTTCTGCTACTCTGTTCCACTCACCTAATTTTCTTTCTACATACTCCGCCATTTCCTTGAAGTTTGTCTTCCTAAAGTCTAGCACTTTGGTTCTGGTGTGTGATTGCACAATGTCTGTTTTTATTCTGAACCATAAGCATTGATGGTCACTGGAACCCAGATTTTCTTCAACCCTGACCTCGGACACCAGATCCCCATTGGTCAGAACTAAGTCCAGAATGTTATCTCCTCTAGTTGGCAATGTCACAAGTTGTTTTAGAGACACTCCATTAAGTGCCTCTAATATAGTCCTGCTCTTGCATGCCGATGCACTTGGGATATTCCAGTCCACATCAGGCATGTTGAAGTCACCTGTAATTACAACGTCCCCTTTCTCTGCCATTCCACTGATTTCAGTGCAGATCGGCCCATTTGAACTTTAGGGCTTTTCGCCCACATTATCCTTTGGGCTCATTGGTAATTCAGCCTCTGGTGGCCATGCTGTGTGCAGCGCCTCCGGATGGCAGAAACTAGCTGTGCGAGCGCGTGCAAGCACCAAGAGAGGAGCAAGTGATGCGGCGGGGAAGGGAGGAGAAGACGCGCTCGGTGTCGCTTGAGTCGGCGTCTGGCGCAGATGCAGCTGCCGGGCAGGAGGAGTCCCGTCCAGCCGCCCAGACTGAGGGTAAGCGCGCCGCGTCACGAGCAGTAGCATAATGAGGGCAGAGCTATAGACCACCAGTTGTGCATTATGATTTGTGTGTCCTGTGCTGTGCCCCCCCTGTCATGGACAGATCGATGGAAACCGGACATGCCCGGCGCTGGGATAGGGATGGAGTTATGCTTGTTATCTTTTTTTTTTGAGCGTTCAAACAAATGTTCAACGAACGAACAGCGAATGAACCCAAGATTCTTGGGAAAATTTGGCGAATCGCCCCGAACCAAACTTTTAAAACATTTGCTCCTTGTGCCAGGTAGCGCCTCGTAGCGGCAGGCAGCGTCTGGTGAACGCCGGGCGCTGTATGCAAAACCACATTTATGAAGGCGATTCAGGTGAGCGACTCTAACAGCACCATGTAGCGTCCGATTCATCATTACAGGCGGTTCAGGGTATAACGCCAGAGCTCTAGCTTCCAGAGCCTGGTATTACCTGTCGCTACCTGTCGCTCTCCCATACATTTCAATGGACGTTTCTTTTCTTCTGTTTAAACAGCGTTTTTTGTTTTTAATATTTTTTTTTTCTCTCAAATCATTGTGTCACTTCTCCTGGCCTAGAAAGAGTCATTTTGAAAACATTTTTGATTTTTTATATTTTTATGCAGAATTGTCATTACAGGTCTGGCATTAAAATATTAATGTCACAATGTTACAACAATGTAATTCCATGTGTTTTCGCTTTGTTACTGGTGGATATGTGTTCCAAACAGATTTTAATCACACAGCGTCTGGCGCTCTACGCTCAGCGCCCAGATCCAGAGTGCTGATGCTGTGTGAGTCTGTTTTTTTGTTGAATATGGTGTGAGTCGCTGAGAGTCGGTCTCACTGAGCTGGCACTACTTTTTGCTCCATGCAGAGCTGTACTGGTGTTAGAGCGCCCAACATACATCGCATTCATCAATGCCGGCCAGGTTACTACAGCAACCGAGGCGCTCTGTTACAGCGCCCAATAGCCGATCACAGCGTCTACTAGCGGTCACTCTTAGCGCCGCTGTACAGACGCTCATCTGCCGATAGCTGGCGCAAGTAATGAATCAGCCTGTATGTGTGGAGGAAAGGGTGATTTAGCCAACAGGACAATCCAAGGGACTTTGTTGCAACTTTGTCAGTTTCCATTAAACCGGACCTTCAGCATGATTTACTGAAAAGCCCAAACCCTTATAAAACTATTCCCCAGCATCTAAAATTAATATATTTTAAGTTTTTAGTCACTTACTTATTATTCTTTCCCCCACTGGGCTGCAACTCTGTTCAGGACTCTAGGATACGGGCGCCGCCATCTTGACTCGGAAGCATCACACTTACTGAGGAGAGGAGAGTGGGATAAAGTACAGGGGGGCGGGTTATAGCTGTGCTTTGCTCAGACAGAGCAGAGCTGGGGTCAGGGAAAGGTCAGCAATCCCAGAATGCAGAGCAGCACTTCCTGTTTGCAGGCTGCCTGATGTTCCATGGGCCGCCATCTTAGATGTTTAAAGGCTCATAACATGCAGTAGATGCAGCTAGGATGATTTTTAATGTAACATAACATAAGATAGGCTCTTATTCAGGGTGAGGGTCCGGATTAATGTGAGCAATCTGTATGTACAGGGTGTGGGAAACATATAAGATAGGCTCTTATTCAGGGTGAGGGTCCGGATTAATGTGAGCAATCTGTATGTACAGGGTGTGGGAAACATATAAGGTAGACTCTTATTCAGGGTGAGGGTCCGGATTAATGTGGGCAATCTGTATGTACAGGGTGTGGGAAACATATAAGATAGGCACTTATTGAGGGTGAGGGTCCGGATTAATGTGAGCAATCTGTATGTACAGGGTGTGGGAAACATAAGATAAACTCTTATTCAGGGTGAAGGTCCGGATTAATGTGGGCAATCTGTATGTACAGGGTGTGGGAAACATATAAGATAGGCTCTTATTCAGGGTGAAGGTCCGGATTAATGTGGGCAATCTGTATGTACAGGGTGTCGGAAACATATAAGATATACTCTTATTCAGGGTGAGGGTCCGGATTAATGTGAGCAATCTGTATGTACAGGGTGTGGGAAACATATAAGATATACTCTTATTCAGGGTGAGGGTCCAGATTAATGTGGGCAATCTGTATGAACAGGGTGTGGGACACATATAATATCGACTTTTATTCAGGGTGAGGGTCCGGATTAATGTGAGCAATCTGTATGTACAGGGTGTGGGAAACATAAGATAAACTCTTATTCAGGGTGAAGGTCCGGATTAATGTGGGCAATCTGTACGTACAGGGTGTGGGAAACATATAAGATAGGCTCTTATTCAGGGTGAGGGTCCGGATTAATGTGGGCAATCTGTATGTACAGGGCGTGGGAAACATATAAGATAGGCTCTTATTCAGGGTGAGGGTCCGGATTAATGTGGGCAATCCGCTTTAAGTTTTCTTTGAATCAGCACACATCAGTACAAGTCCTCCTCCTTTCTCAGGAGTGTGCAGACAGACAGTAAAAGAATAACAGCTTGCCGCATTTCTTCATGTTCTTCTGAAAGGTTTTTGTGGGAAAAGTTTATACGCTTGAAACAAATTGCGTCGAAATATTTATGGATGGAGATAACAGTGAGGAGCCCGCTCCCCGCTGAACTACAAGGCCTGTTTTATTGAGTAAACAGAGCAGTTATCTCCCCTGGATGCTGTGTACGTTACGATGCTAAATGTCTGGATTCTGTTGCTCGGCGGCATTAAAGGAAAGGTTAGCGCGGCGGTGGCTCGTCCCGTATAGAAGACGTAATCACATGGACAAGGCTTTTTCTTCCTCTGATCTGATGTTCAATCATAAGAATAAGACGCAGACACCCCGCCACAGGTGGAGTTTTTTTCCTGGGGGTAGAACCGGAGGCACCAAACCGAACTTTGATGAAGAAGTGGAAAAACAAAGGAAACAACGAAAAGCTCCAGCAGTCTGATTACATATAAACGTTGCATTTAGATATTCTATTTCTTCTATATAGTGCTGACTTAGAATGTTTAAACAGGTCTGACTGCACCAGATTTAGCCCAAGTCCTCTTGTTTGAGCAGAAGATAATATGTTGCATTGAAGATTAATACTGTTTGTCTAGAGTTACACTTTAAGGCCTTGGTGCAAAAACATTTTAAAGTAAAAGTCACTTTTGTTTCCAATTTTCAGGTTTGTTTAAAGTGGACCAACACCCAGGGTGGATCTATAAGATTCCCGGGCCGATCCGATCCCTCCCCGCGGGGCATCCCGATTTCAAAACCCCCCAGGATGCCCAGAGACCTTACCTTGTATATATCATATATATCATTAGGCTATATCATTAGGAGAGGACATGGGCTGGGGGTTTCTTGGCTCCAAGACTGAGGTTATTTCATTAGGAGAGGACATGGGCTGGGGGTTGCTTGGCTCCAAGACTGAGGCTATATCATTAGGGTGAGGACATTGGCTGGGGGTTGCTTGGCTCCAAGACTGAGGTTATATCATTAGGAGAGGACATGGGCTGGGGTTGCTTGGCTTCAAGAATGAGGTTATATCATTAGGGTGAGGGCATGGGCTGGGGGTTGCTTGGCTCCAAGTCTGAGGCTATATCATTAGGGTGAGGACATGGGCTGGGGTTGCTTGGCTCCAAGACTGAGGCTATATCATTAGGGTGAGGACATGGGATGGGGGTTGCTTGGCTCCAAGACTGAGGCTATATCATTAGGATGAGGGCATGGGCTGGGGGTTACTTGACTCCAAGGCTGAGGTTATATCATTAGGGTGAGGACATGGGCTGGGGGTTGTTTGGCTCCAAGGCTGAGGCTATATCATTAGGGTGAGGACATGGGCTGGGGGTTGCTTGGCTCCAAGACTGAGGTTATATCATTAGGAGAGGACATGGGCTGGGGTTGCTTGGCTTCAAGAATGAGGTTATATCATTAGGGTGAGGGCATGGGCTGGGGGTTGCTTGGCTCCAAGTCTGAGGCTATATCATTAGGGTGAGGACATGGGCTGGGGTTGCTTGGCTCCAAGACTGAGGCTATATCATTAGGGTGAGGACATGGGCTGGGGGTTGCTTGGCTCCAAGACTGAGGCTATATCATTAGGGTGAGGACATGGGATGGGGGTTGCTTGGCTCCAAGACTGAGGCTATATCATTAGGGTGAGGGCATGGGCTGGGGGTTGCTTGACTCCAAGGCTGAGGCTATATCATTAGGGTGAGGACATGTGCTGGGGGTTGCTTGGTTCCAAGACTGAGGCTATATCATTAGGGTGAGGACATGGGCTGGGGTTGCTTGGTTCCAAGACTGAGGCTATATCATTAGGGTGAGGACATGGGCTGGGGGTTGCTTGGCTCTAAGACTGAGGCTATATCATTTGGAGAGGACAAGGGCTGGGGTTGCTTGGCTTCAAGAATGAGGTTATATCATTAGGGTGAGGGCATGGGCTGGGGTTTGCTTGGCTCCAAGACTGAGGATATATCATTAGGGTGAGGACATGGGCTGGGGTTTGCTTGGCTCCAAGACTGAGGCTATATCATTAGGGTGAGGACATGGGCTGGGGGTTGCTTGGCTCCAAGACTGAGGCTATATCATTAGGGGAAGGACATGGGCTGGGGTTGCTTGGCTCCAAGACTGAGGCTATATCATTAGGGTGAGGACATGGGCTGCGGGTTGCTTGGCTCCAAGACTGAGGCTATATCATTAGGCAGAGGACATGGGCAGGGGGTTGCTTGGCTCCAAGACTGAGGCTATATCATTAGGGTGAGGGCATGGGCTGGGGGTTGCTTGACTCCAAGGCTGAGGCTATATCATTAGGGTGAGGACATGTGCTGGGGGTTGCTTGGTTCCAAGACTGAGGCTATATCATTAGGGTGAGGACATGGGCTGGGGTTGCTTGGTTCCAAGACTGAGGCTATATCATTAGGGTGAGGACATGGGCTGGGGGTTGCTTGGCTCTAAGACTGAGGCTATATCATTTGGAGAGGACAAGGGCTGGGGTTGCTTGGCTTCAAGAATGAGGTTATATCATTAGGGTGAGGGCATGGGCTGGGGTTTGCTTGGCTCCAAGACTGAGGATATATCATTAGGGTGAGGACATGGGCTGGGGTTTGCTTGGCTCCAAGACTGAGGCTATATCATTAGGGTGAGGACATGGGCTGGGGGTTGCTTGGCTCCAAGACTGAGGCTATATCATTAGGGGAAGGACATGGGCTGGGGTTGCTTGGCTCCAAGACTGAGGCTATATCATTAGGGTGAGGACATGGGCTGCGGGTTGCTTGGCTCCAAGACTGAGGCTATATCATTAGGCAGAGGACATGGGCAGGGGGTTGCTTGGCTCCAAGACTGAGGCTATATCATTAGGGTGAGGACATGGGCTGGGGTTGCTTGGCTCCAAGACTGAGGCTATATATCATTAGGGTGAGGTCATGGGCATCTCGCGCTTCTCTCTAGCAGGGCGTGCACCTGCGCCGGCCGTTTGTGAATGGCCGGTGCTCACTGTTAGATGCGCGAGATGCGGCCTCCAGCGCTCAGAGCCGCTGTGGTTGTCCGTACATACCACAGCGGCTCTGAGCGCTCTGATTGGACGTGCGCTCGCGTAGGTGCGGGGTAAGGTGAGTATTTTAGGGTGATCTGGGGGGTTTCATGCAGCGGGGCACACCCGATCGGGGTGCCCCGCGGAAGTGGACCAAAACCCAGGATAGTGAAAATCCTGGGTGTTGGTCCACTTTAATTCAGACAATTTTTTCATGACCGCATAATAAAATTTATAAATTGTGGTGAGCCAGCCTTGTTCTAGTATGTTTTTCCTACTAGTTTATGAACTTTTTACACCTGCCTGGAGAAACTTTCAAAAATACACATTATTATTATTATTATTATTGTTGTTTATCGGAGATGAGTAATTCTTAATTATAATTTAATACTCAGGCTGATTTATTACTAACGCCAGGTAGCGACAGGTGAGCGTCTGTAGCGAGGATTTCAGAGCGACCGGTAGTAGTCGCTGTGCTCCACCACGGATCTTTTTTTCAGAGCGCCTCAGTCGCTGGCCAGCATTGATGAATATGATGTGTGAGTCTCACTACTACGCTGTATGGGAGCAAACGGTAGCACCAACTCAGTGCGACCGCATTCATCAAAAAACCACATTCATCAAAAAAACAGCCTCAAACATCGCCAGCGCTCAGAATCTGGTTGTTGTAGCCCACAGCACCAGAAGCTGTGTGATTAAAGTCTGTTTTTGAACATGTATCCACCAGTAACAAAGTGAAAACACATGGAATGACATTGTTATAACATTGTAACATGAACACTTTAATACCAGACCTGTAAGGACAATTCTGCATAAAAATATAAAAACTCAAAAAAGTTTTTAAAAATGTCATTTTGTAGGCCAGGATACATGTCAGAAAGTTTTGAGATTTTATAAAAAAAAAATTGGGATAAGGAAAAGGATTTAAGGATCGTCCATAGAAATGTATGGGAGAGCGTCAGGTAGCGAGTGGTAATATGTGGCGCTCTGCAAGGCAGAACGCCGGTGCTGTATGCTGAGCCTGGGATAATGATGAATCGGACGCTACATGGCGTTGTTCCAGTCGCTCTACAGATTTGGCTTCATAAATGTGTAATTGCTGCCGTGTCCAGCGTCCAACTGCCGCTACCTGCCGCTTACAAGGCACTACCTGGCGCTAGAGCTTCATGAATAAGGCCCTAAATTTAATTATAATTTAATTGAAAGAAAAACTTACAGACGGCTCTCCCCCTGGCCCCAGCGGTGACCACAGCAGCCAGTGGTGGACCGGGGCCAGAAATCAGCCTGGGATTCTACCAGCGCTTGGTCTGCCCATTACCAGCCAGTGGCATCTCTGCTGCTTCCTGGCCAGTCACTCAGTGTGCTCCAAGACTGAGGCTATATCATTAGGGGGAGGACATGAGCTGGGGTTGCTTGGCTCCAAGACTGAGGCTATATCATTAGGGGGAGGACATGGGCTGGGGGTTGCTTGGCTCCAAGACTGAGGCTATATCATTAGGGTGAGGACATGGGCTGGGGTTGCTTGACTCCAAGAATGAGGCTATATCATTAGGGGAGGACATATGCTGGGGGTTGCTTGGCGCCAAGACTGAGGCTATATCATTAGGGGGAGGACATGGGCTGGGGTTGCTTGGCTCCAAGACTGAGGTTATATCATTAGGAAGAGGACATGGGCTGGAGGTTGCTTGCCTCCAAGACTGAGGTTATATCATTAGGGAGAGGACATGGCCTGGGGTTGCTTGGCTCCAAGACTGAGGCTATATCATTAGGGGGAGGACATGGGCTGGGGTTGCTTGGTTCCAAGACTGAGGCTATATCATTAGGGAGAGGACATGGCCTGGGGTTGCTTGGCTCCAAGGCTGAGGTTATATCATTAGGGTGAGGACATGGGCTGGGGGTTGCTTGGCTCCAAGACTGAGGTTAAATCATTAGGGGGAGGACATGGGCTGGCGGTTGCTTGGCTCCAAGACTAGGGCTATATCATTAGGAGAGGACATGGGCTGGGGGTTGCTTGGCTCCAAGACTAAGGTTATATCATTAGGAGAGGACATGGGCTGGGGGTTGCTTGGCTCCAAGACTGAGGCTATATCATTAGGGTGAGGTCATGGGCTGAGGGTTGCTTGGCTCCAAGACTGAGGCTATATATCTTTAGGGTGAGGTCATGGGCTGGGGGTTGCTTGGTTCCAAGACTGAGGCTATATCATTAGGGTGAGGACATGGGCTGAGGGGTTGCTTGGCTCCAAGACTGAGGCTATATATCTTTAGGGTGAGGTCATGCTGCAGGTTATAATGCAGCATCACAGACCCAAGGGCCACGTCCACTTTTTTCAGTAGAGAAATCATAAGCTGAATCTGTAAACCTTGATATCTTGGCCATTTCTTCGACAATTTAAAATCCACCAAATGTAGCCCGGCAATATGCTGTAATAATTACCTTTGCCTGCTGTATCACTTAAACTGATTCAAATTCATTCTCTCACAGCCTAAAACACATATTGGCCTTTACAATGCAGTGTATCACTTGCTGAGATTTATGCAGTCACACACTCGAACTAGTACATTAATATGAGCTTTCCTACTAGATAATTAACAAGTAAGGTGGATCAATATGACTGTTATTTATTCTTATTGTGAGCCATTAGGGTATGAGCACTCTGCTTGTGTGTATATCACACTGTGAGTCAATTATGTATTTTACATACTTCACTCTCTTGGGATACAATTTGCAGTACTATTTCGCTTAAATGTTTCTTTTTCATTCTTTAATTTTTTTGTTCTGTATTCGCTACAAATTTATAAATAAAGAATACAAATAATGCACAAAATGCTTTTGATCCACTCTACATACATCCCAAAGGCAATATTGAAGCCTAATAGTGGGCTATAGTTCAATCACTGCTCATCAGCTGGTGAAAAGAGCAGCCTGTGTGTCCACTTATAAAGGAAACACACATGAATGATGGGGGTTGTTCTACACATCCCCAAAAACTCATATGCCATTTCAAATTGGAAGAGGCGGCAAGCTACCTGCCTGCCAGTCTTTTGTCCAACCATATGGTTGCAGTGTTGTGTTACCTATTGTTGGAGGCACCCTGATGAAGCTTCTGAACAACACCAAAGGGACTGATATACTTTCATGGCTGGAGGTTGGCTGTGTGTACTCAGAGTCACAGCCCCTACTGGGTGCACCAGGCTGGTAGACCATGAGGGGTGCACGCCATTTGCTTCCCAGGTAGTCTTCCGATACTGCACTAAATTACCCACATTCCCTCCTGGACACTGCAATAATGTAAGAGTTTTTTTCCCAACAATATGGTCCCAGCGTTCTTTCAGTGTTACCTATTGTTGGAGACACCCTGGCAAAGCTTCTGAACAATGCCAAAGGGACTAATATACTGTCATGGCTGGAGGTTGGCCGTGTGGCCTCAGAGTCACAGGGAAACCAGCCCCTATGCTTGGTGCACCAGGCTGGTAGACCATGGTGGGGATGGGGGACGCAACACCATTTGCTTGCCAGGTGGTCTTCGGGTACTGGACTAAATTACCTGCATTCCCTCATGGCCACTACAATTATGGAAATGTCTTTTGCCCAACAATATGGTCCCAGCGTTCTTTCAGTGTTGCCTATTATTGGAAGCACCCTGGCAAAGCTTCTGAACAATGCCCAAGGGCCAAAGGGAATGATATACTGTCATAGCTGGAGGTCAGCTGTGTGGCCTCAGAGTCACAGGGAAACCAGCCCCTATGCTTGGTGCACCAGGCTGGTAGACCATGGGGGGCGCACACCATTTGCTTGCCAGGGGGTCTTACGATACCATATTCCCTCCAGGCCACTTCGATTATGGAAGAGTCTTTTGCCCAACAATATGGTCCCAGTCTTCTTTCAGTGTTGCCTATTGTTGGAGACACCCTGGCAAAGCTTCTGAACAATGCCAAAGGGACTGATATACTGTCATGGCTGGAGGTTGGCTGTGTGGCCTGAGAGTCACAGGGAAACCAGCCCCTATGCTTGGTGCACCAGGCTGGTAGACCATGGGGTGGGGGGGGGGGGCTCACACTAGTTGCTTGCCAGGTGGTCTTCCAATACCACACTAAATTACCCGAATTCTCTCCTGGCCACTGTGGTTATGGTAGAGTATTTTGCCCGACTATATGGTCCCAGTGTTCTTTCAGTGTTTCCTTTTCTTGGAGGTACCTTGGGGAAGCTTCTGAACAATGCCAAAGGGACTGATATACTGTCATGGCTGGAGGTTGGCTGTGTGGCCTGAGGGAAACCAGCCCCTATGCTTGGTGCACCAGGCTGGTAGACCATGGGGGGTGGGGGATGCACATCATTTGCTTGCCAGGTGGTCTTCCAATACCTCACTAAGTTACCCACATTCCCTCCTGGCCACTGCTATAATAGAAGAGTCTTTTGCCCAACGATAAGGACTGATATACTGTCATGGCTGGAGGTCGGATGTGTCGCCTTAGAATCACAGGGAAACCAGCCTCTATGCTCAGTGCACCAGGCTGGTAGACCATTGGCGGGGGTGGGGCTCCATTTGCTTGCCAAATGGTCTTCGGATACCTTACTAAATGACCGGCATTCCCTCCTTGCCACTGCGATTATAGAAGAGCCTTTTGCCCGACAATGTGGCCTTAGTGTTCTTTTAGTGTAGGCTATTCTTGGAGGCACCCTGGCGAAAGCTTCTAAACAATGCCAAAGGGCCAAAGGGCCTGATATACTGTCATGGCTGGAGGTAAGCTGTGTGGCCTCAGAGTCACAGGGAAACCAGTCCCTATGCTTGGTGCACCACTCTGGTAGACCATGGGGAGGGACGTACACCATTCGCTTGCCAGGTGTTCTTCCGCTACCCTTTTACCTCCTGGCCACTGCGATTATGGAAGAGTCTTTTGCCCAACAATATGGTCCTAGTGTTCCTTCAGTGTTGCCTATTGTTGGAGGCACCCTGGCAAAGCTTCTGAACAATGCCAAAGGGACTGATATACTGTCATGGCTGGAGGTTGGCTGTGTGGCCTCACAGGGAAACCAGCCCCTATGTTTGGTGCACTAGGCTAGTAGACCATGGGGGGGTGCACACCATTTTATTAAATAAAAATATAATTAATAAAAGTAACACACAGAATTCTATGTTTTACATGTGCTAGCGTTGCTTTCTCTTCTAATGGTCTATATTTGGGTTAAAGCAACACTGGACAGAAGCTACAGATAAACACTGGCAGGATAGAGGTGTGATAGAGGCCTTTCCTATACCCAGAAAGGAAGGCGATGTCATCATCTTCTATCCCCAGCCTGTAATTCTTTTGCCCTTGCCTATTATTCATAAAAACACTAGCCAGATGCATACCTTCCAACTTTCCAGGGTGGGAAAGCGGGACAATTAAATTAGGCCATGCCCCCTTATTGAGGGATGGACAGGAGATACATTGGCCCTTATTTATGAAGGAATAGCGACAGGTAGCGACTGGTGAGCGGCCGGTAATGACGGGCCCCGCTACGAGAACGCCGGCTCCCCACCACAATCACACATTTATCAAGGCAATCCTGCTTAGCGACTGAGATAGCGCCATATAGCCGTTCATCATTATTCCAGCCTCAGCTCACAGCGCCAGCATCCGACCTTGAACAGCGACAGGTATGACCTCTCGCTACCTGGCGCTCTCCAATGCATTTCAATGGAACAATCTTTAAATATTCATAATTAATTGTTATTAATTGTTATTAATTGGTTTTTTTTTTTTTTAATGTGAAAAAATCTGTGACCACTTCTGCCATTTTAGATAATTTTTTTAAGGGAAAAAAATTAAAAAAAATTGTACAGAATTGATATTACAGGTCTGATATTAATGTATTCATATTACTAAATTATTTAAAATATGGTTGTTTGGGGGTTAAAAAACTACTTTTAACCCATCGCCGCCAGCGCTCTGGGGTTTAAACATGCATTTCACAACGTGAGAATTTTTTGAGCGTGATTTGTTAATGAATATGGTGGGAGCCGGTCGCTAGGGCCAGTCGCTATCATGCGCTCCCATACAGCGCGGAACCTGTCAAATAGCGACTCCTCACCCAATATTCAACATTACGGCAAACCGACTGAGTCGCTATCAACTACTGAACAACGGCCAAGCACAGTGACTACTAGCGGGCGCTCTGAAAATGCCGCTACAGTCGCTCAACTGTCGCTACCTGCCGCTATTAATGAATCGGCCTCTCTGTAACAGTAACAACAATAGAAACACTTTGAATAGTCAAATGAATTATTTATTGCTGCAGATCTGTATGTTACATCTTAAAGAGGGATAGAGGAGAACAATGAGGGACAGGGGGACATGGACTCAAAAGAGGGACAGTCCCTCCAAATCAGGGACACTTGGGAGGTATGCGTCTGCTGTTCGAATGGCGGTCACATGGTTCCCTGGCCATGCAGCAGTGTCCCCCTGGTTCTCTCCAGCATTCAGGGGTGTAACTACAGGGGGTGCAGAGGTTGCAACCACACTGGGGCCCCATTATTATTGCTTCTCCACCATATTTATTAGATTTGTGCTCTCATGACATCATGGAGGAAGCACCACGTGTATCTGCTGGTTCAGTCTTTAGTTGTTTAATTGTATCCACATGACTGGAAATGGTTACCCTATGAGCCTTAAAGGGACCCCATTTAAAGTGGACCAAAACCCATGGAGATCCCACGCTGCTTGATTCCTTCGCCCTCCAGAATCGGGATGCCCCGCTGTGTGGAACCCCCCAGGTCGCCCAAAATCTCAACTGCTTTTCTGCTCCAACAGCGCATGTGTGAGTAGCGGCTGCAACCCCGCTACACCTTTAACAGGGCGCGTGGCCGCCCCAGGTATTTGTGAATGGCTGATGCGGGCACGCTCCCTGTTAGAGGGTAGCTGGGGATACAGCCGCCAGTGTGCTCGGATCTGCTTGCCTTAGGCGAAGGGTGGGAGCGGATCTAAGCATGCTAGTTCCATAACAGGCTGCAAATGTGCCGTAGGACCGGGGAGAGGCGAGTTCATTCGGACGACCTGAGATGTTTGACACAGCAGGGCATCCCTAATCAGGGTGCCCCGGGGGCAAGGAACGAAACCCAGGATAGTCAAAATCCTGGTCCACTTTAATGTTTGCTTCGGAGCCTGATCATGCAGCAGTGGGCGCAGCTGCAGGGCAAGGTAGCCACACGGCGTCTTTCAAACTTTGGACTGCATCTGGTTCATGCATTTATGAAAAGAGGTCAAAGGCTTTAGTAAAAAAAAAAAAAAAACAACACAGGCTGTTTTGGGGCACTGGGCTGGGGATAGAAGGTGACAACACAAATATCCTTTTTGGGTGTAGGTAAGCTTTAAAGTTCATTTGAGGGATGTAAATTCTGTTCTTTTTTTTAGAAGGTTTGCATACTTTTACAGTTTAAAGTGGACCAAAACCCTGGATTTTGACTATCCTGGGTTTAGGTCCTTGCCCCCTGGTCACCCCGCTGTGTGAACCCCCCCCCCCCCCAGGTCGCCCGATCTCACTTACCCTTCCTGGTCCAACTGCGCATGTGCAGCACCTATCGTCCACTCAGCTCACTCAGATCTGCTCCTGCCCCTTCATCCAGGAGCTCTTCTAATGCAAGCGGATTCGAGCGCACTGGCAGCCGCATCCCTCGCTACCCTTTAAAGTGGACCAAAACCTGGGATTTTGACTCTCCTGGGTTTTGGTCCCCAATCGGGGGGGGGGGGGGGCTCCGCTTTGTGAAACCTCCCAGATCACAGAAGCCAACTCATCTCTTCCCAGTCCTACGCCGCATGCAAGGCAGCTTGCCCAACCAGCGCGCTCGGAGCCGCTGACGTCACAACTTCTAAGCTTTGTCTAAGGCCAGCGGCTCTGAGCACGCCTTGATTACTGATAGCTACAACTGATTACTGAAAGCTGCAAGTTGATTGGACAGTGTAGCCAGGCAATGGGAAAAGCAAGCAGGATGCTCGGCTGCATAGCTCGAGGCATCACCAGTAGGAAGAGGGAGGTTGTGATGCCGCTGTATAGAGCCCTGGTGAGGCCACAGCTAGAATACTGTGTGCAGTTCTGGAGACCTCCCCTGCAAAAAGACATTATACAAATAGAACAGGTCCAAAGGCCGGCAACAAAAATGGCGGAAGGGCTTAAACTTAAAACCTATCAGGAGAGACTTAAAGAACTTAATTTGTACAGTCTGGAGGAAAGAAGGGAGAGAGGGGACATGATGGAGACCTTTATATATGTGACAGGAGGGAATAAGGTTCAGGAAGGGAAGTGTGTTTAAGAAGAAACTTAATAATAGAAGAAGGGGCCCAACCTGAAGCTAGTCGGGGGGAAGATCAGGAGCAATGTTAGAAAATATTATGTTACAGAAAGAGTAGTAGATGCTGGGAACAAACTTCCAGCAGAGGTAGTTAAAAAATCAACAGTCACTGAATTTAAACATGCCTGGGATAAGCACACATCTATCCTAAGATAAAGAGAACATACAGTATATACATAAGATACAGAGAACATACAGTATACACATAAGATACAGAGAATATACAGTATATACATAAGATACAGAGAACATACAGTATATACATAAGATACAGAGAACATACAGTATACACATAAGATACAGAGAACATACAGTATACACATAAGATACAGAGAACATACAGTATACACATAAGATACAGAGAACATACAGTATACACATAAAATACAGAGAACATACAGTATACACATAGGATACAGAGAACATACAGTAAACACATAAGATACAGAGAACATACAGTATACACATAAGATACAGAGAACATACAGTATGCACATAAGATACAGAGAACATACAGTATTACACATAAGATAAAGAGAACATACAGTATACACATAAGATACAGAGAACATACAGTATACACATAAGATACAGAGAATATACAGTATTACAAATAAGATAAAGAGAACATACAGTATATACATAAGATACAGAGAACATACAGTATACACATAAGATACAGAGAACATACAGCATACACATAAGATAAAGAGAACATACAGTATATACATAAGATACAGAGAACATACAGTATACACATAAGATACAGAGAACATACAGTATACACATAAGATACAGAGAACATACAGTATACACATAAGATAAAGAGAACATACAGTATATACATAAGATACAGAGAACATACAGTATATACATAAGATAAAGAGAACATACAGTATATACATAAGATAAAGAGAACATACAGTATACATATAAGATAAAGAGAACATACAGTATATACATAAGATACAGAGAACATACAGTATATACATAAGATAAAGAGAACATACAGTATATACATAAGATACAGAGAACATACAGTATATACATAAGATAAAGAGAACATACAGTATACATTTAAGATAAAGAGAACATACAGTATATACATAAGATACAGAGAACATACAGTATACACATAAGATACAGAGAACATACAGTATACACATAAGATAAAGAGAACATACAGTATACACATCAGAT
Source organism: Gastrophryne carolinensis (assembly GCA_027917425.1). Taxonomy (NCBI): domain Eukaryota; kingdom Metazoa; phylum Chordata; class Amphibia; order Anura; family Microhylidae; genus Gastrophryne; species Gastrophryne carolinensis. The sequence goes on along the minus strand of CM051236.1, from coordinate 507,111,266 downwards.
ACAGAGAACATACAGTATACACATACGATACAGAGAAAATACAGTATATACATAAGATAAAGAGAACATACAGTATATATATAAGATAAAGAGAACATACAGTATATACATAAGATACAGAGAACATACAGTATACACATAAGATACAGAGAACATACAGTATATACATAAGATACAGAGAACATACAGTATACACATAAGATACAGAGAACATACAGTATATACATAAGATAAAGAGAACATACAGTATACACATCAGATACAGAGAAAATACAGTATATACATAAGATACAGAGAACATACAGTATACACATAAGATACAGAGAATATACAGTACACACATAAGATACAGAGAACATACAGTATACACATAAGATACAGAGAACATACAGTATACACATAAGATACAGAGAACATACAGTATACACATAAGATAAAGAGAACATACAGTATACACATCAGATACAGAGAACATACAGTATATACATAAGATACAGAGAACATACAGTATACACATCAGATACAGAGAACATACAGTACACACATAAGATACAGAGAACATACAGTATACACATAAGATAAAGAGAACATACAGTATATACATAAGATACAGAGAACATACAGTATATACATAAGATAAAGAGAACATACAGTATATACATAAGATACAGAGAACATACAGTATACACATAAGATACAGAGAACATACAGTATACACATAAGATAAAGAGAACATACAGTATACACATCAGATACAGAGAACATACAGTATATACATAAGATACAGAGAACATACAGTATATACATAAGATAAAGAGAACATACAGTATACACATAAGATACAGAGAACATACAGTATACACATAAGATACAGAGAACATACAGTATATACATAAGATACAGAGAACATACAGTATATACATAAGATACAGAGAACATACAGTATACACATAAGATACAGAGAAAATACAGTATATACATAAGATACAGAGAACATACAGTATACACATAAGATACAGAGAATATACAGTACACACATAAGATACAGAGAACATACAGTATACACATCAGATACAGAGAAAATACAGTATATACATAAGATACAGAGATACAGAGAACATACAGTATACACATAAGATACAGAGAATATACAGTACACACATAAGATACAGAGAACATACAGTATACACATCAGATACAGAGAACACACAGTACACACATAAGATACAGAGAACATACAGTATACACATAAGATAAAGAGAACATACAGTATACACATCAGATACAGAGAACATACAGTATATACATAAGATACAGAGAACATACAGTATACACATCAGATACAGAGAACATACAGTACACACATAAGATACAGAGAACATACAGTATACACATAAGATAAAGAGAACATACAGTATATACATAAGATACAGAGAACATACAGTATATACATAAGATAAAGAGAACATACAGTATATACATAAGATACAGAGAACATACAGTATACACATAAGATACAGAGAACATACAGTATACACATAAGATAAAGAGAACATACAGTATACACATCAGATACAGAGAACATACAGTATATACATAAGATACAGAGAACATACAGTATATACATAAGATAAAGAGAACATACAGTATACACATAAGATACAGAGAACATACAGTATACACATAAGATACAGAGAACATACAGTATATACATAAGATACAGAGAACATACAGTATATACATAAGATACAGAGAACATACAGTATACACATAAGATACAGAGAAAATACAGTATATACATAAGATACAGAGAACATACAGTATACACATAAGATACAGAGAATATACAGTACACACATAAGATACAGAGAACATACAGTATACACATCAGATACAGAGAAAATACAGTATATACATAAGATACAGAGATACAGAGAACATACAGTATACACATAAGATACAGAGAATATACAGTACACACATAAGATACAGAGAACATACAGTATACACATCAGATACAGAGAACATACAGTACACACATAAGATACAGAGAACATACAGTATACACATAAGATAAAGAGAACATACAGTATACACATCAGATACAGAGAACATACAGTATATACATAAGATACAGAGAACATACAGTATACACATCAGATACAGAGAACATACAGTACACACATAAGATACAGAGAACATACAGTATACACATAAGATAAAGAGAACATACAGTATATACATAAGATACAGAGAACATACAGTATATACATAAGATAAAGAGAACATACAGTATATACATAAGATACAGAGAACATACAGTATACACATAAGATACAGAGAACATACAGTATACACATAAGATAAAGAGAACATACAGTATACACATCAGATACAGAGAACATACAGTATATACATAAGATACAGAGAACATACAGTATATACATAAGATAAAGAGAACATACAGTATACACATAAGATACAGAGAACATACAGTATACACATAAGATACAGAGAACATACAGTATATACATAAGATACAGAGAACATACAGTATATACATAATATACAGAGAACATACAGTATACACATAAGATACAGAGAACATACAGTATATACATAAGATACAGAGAACATACAATATACACATCAGATACAGAGAACATACAGTACACACATCAGATACAGAGAACATACAGTATACACATCAGCTACAGAGAACATACAGTATACACATAAGATAAAGAGAACATACAGTATACACATCAGATACAGAGAACATACAGTATATACATAAGATACAGAGAACATACAGTATATACATAAGATAAAGAGAACATACAGTATATACATAAGATACAGAGAACATACAGTATGCACATAAGATACAGAGAACATACAGTATACACATAAGATACAGAGAACATACAGTATACACATAAGATACAGAGAACATACAGTATATACATAAGATACAGAGAGCATACAGTATACACATAAGATACAGAGAACATACAGTATACACATAAGATACAGAGAACATACAGTATACACATCAGATACAGAGAACATACAGTATATACATAAGATACAGAGAGCATACAGTATATACATAAGATAAAGAGAACATACAGTATATACATAAGATAAAGAGAACATACAGTATACACATAAGATACAGAGAACATACAGTATATACATAAGATACAGAGAACATACAATATACACATCAGATACAGAGAACATACAGTACACACATAAGATACAGAGAACATACAGTATACACATAAGATAAAGAGAACATACAGTATACACATAAGATACAGAGAACATACAGTATACACATAAGATAAAGAGAACATACAGTATACACATCAGATACAGAGAACATACAGTATACACATACGATACAGAGAAAATACAGTATATACATAAGATAAAGAGAACATACAGTATATATATAAGATAAAGAGAACATACAGTATATACATAAGATACAGAGAACATACAGTATACACATAAGATACAGAGAATATACAGTACACACATAAGATACAGAGAACATACAGTATACACATCAGATACAGAGAACATACAGTATACACATCAGATACAGAGAACATACAGTATATACATAAGATACAGAGAACATACAGTATACACATCAGATACAGAGAACATACAGTATACACATAAGATACAGAGAACATACAGTATACACATAAGATAAAGAGAACATACAGTATATACATCAGATACAGAGAACATACAGTATATACATAAGATACAGAGAACATACAGTATACACATCAGATACAGAGAACATACAGTATATACATAAGATACAGAGAACATACAGTATATACATAAGATAAAGAGAACATACAGTATATACATAAGATACAGAGAACATACAGTATACACATAAGATACAGAGAACATACAGTATACACATAAGATAAAGAGAACATACAGTATACACATCAGATACAGAGAACATACAGTATGTACATAAGATACAGAGAACATACAGTATACACATAAGATAAAGAGAACATACAGTATACACATCAGATACAGAGAACATACAGTATACACATAAGATACAGAGAACATACAGTATACACATAAGATAAAGAGAACATACAGTATACACATCAGATACAGAGAACATACAGTATACACATCAGATACAGAGAACATACAGTATACACATCAGATACAGAGAACATACAGTATACACATAAGATAAAGAGAACATACAGTATATACATCAGATACAGAGAACATACAGTATACACATCAGATACAGAGAACATACAGTATATACATAAGATACAGAGAACATACAGTATATACATAAGATACAGAGAACATACAGTATATACATAAGATAAAGAGAACATACAGTATATACATAAGATACAGAGAACATACAGTATACACATAAGATACAGAGAACATACAGTATATACATAAGATACAGAGAACATACAGTATATACATAAGATACAGAGAACATACAATATACACATCAGATACAGAGAACATACAGTACACACATAAGATACAGAGAACATACAGTATACACATAAGATAAAGAGAACATACAGTATACACATAAGATAAAGAGAACATACAGTATATACATAAGATACAGAGAACATACAGTATATACATAAGATAAAGAGAACATACAGTATATACATAAGATACAGAGAACATACAGTATACACATAAGATACAGAGAACATACAGTATACACATAAGATACAGAGAACATACAGTATACACATAAGATACAGAGAACATACAGTATATACATAAGATACAGAGAGCATACAGTATACACATAAGATACAGAGAACATACAGGATACACATAAGATACAGAGAACATACAGTATATACATAAGATACAGAGAACATACAGTATACACATAAGATACAGAGAACATACAGTATACACATAAGATACAGAGAACATACAGTATATACATAAGATACAGAGAACATACAGTATACACATAAGATACAGAGATCATACAGTATACACATAAGATAAAGAGAACATACAGTATATACATAAGATACAGAGAACATACAGTATACACATAAGATAAAGAGAACATATAGTATACACATAAGATAAAGAGAACATACAGTATATACATAAGATACAGAGAACATACAGTATACACATAAGATACAGAGAACATACAGTATACACATAAGATAAAGAGAACATACAGTATACACATCAGATACAGAGAACATACAGTATATACATAAGATACAGAGAACATACAGTATACACATAAGATAAAGAGAACATACAGTATACACATCAGATACAGAGAACATACAGTATACACATAAGATACAGAGAACATACAGTATACACATAAGATAAAGAGAACATACAGTATACACATCAGATACAGAGAACATACAGTATACACATCAGATACAGAGAACATACAGTATATACATAAGATACAGAGAACATACAGTATACACATCAGATACAGAGAACATACAGTATACACATAAGATACAGAGAACATACAGTATACACATAAGATAAAGAGAACATACAGTATATACATCAGATACAGAGAACATACAGTATATACATAAGATACAGAGAACATACAGTATACACATCAGATACAGAGAACATACAGTATATACATAAGATACAGAGAACATACAGTATATACATAAGATACAGAGAACATACAGTATATACATAAGATACAGAGAACATACAGTATACACATAAGATACAGAGAACATACAGTATATACATAAGATACAGAGAACATACAGTATACACATAAGATACAGAGAACATACAGTATATACATAAGATACAGAGAACATACAGTATATACATAAGATACAGAGAACATACAATATACACATCAGATACAGAGAACATACAGTACACACATAAGATACAGAGAACATACAGTATACACATAAGATAAAGAGAACATACAGTATACACATCAGATACAGAGAACATACAGTATATACATAAGATACAGAGAACATACAGTATATACATAAGATAAAGAGAACATACAGTATATACATAAGATACAGAGAACATACAGTATACACATAAGATACAGAGAAGATACAGTATACACATAAGATACAGAGAACATACAGTATATACATAAGATACAGAGAACATACAGTATACACATAAGATACAGAGATCATACAGTATACACATAAGATAAAGAGAACATACAGTATATACATAAGATACAGAGAACATACAGTATATACATAAGATAAAGAGAACATATAGTATACACATAAGATAAAGAGAACATACAGTATATACATAAGATACAGAGAACATACAGTATACACATAAGATACAGAGAACATACAGTATACACATAAGATACAGAGAACATACAGTATATACATAAGATACAGAGAACATACAGTATACACATAAGATACAGAGAACATACAGTATACACATAAGATACAGAGAACATACAGTATACACATAAGATACAGAGAACATACAGTATACACATAAGATACAGAGAACATACAGTATACACATAAGATACAGAGAACATACAGTATACACATAAGATACAGAGAACATACAGGATACACATAAGATACAGAGAACATACAGGATACACATAAGTTACAGAGAACATACAGGATACACATAAGATACAGAGAACATACAGGATACACATAAGATACAGAGAACATACAGGATACACATAAGATACAGAGAACATACAGTATACACATAAGATACAGAGAACATACAGGATACACATAAGATACAGAGAACATACAGTATACACATAAGATACAGAGAACATACAGGATACACATAAGATACAGAGAACATACAGGATACACATAAGATACAGAGAACATACAGGATACACATAAGATACAGAGAACATACAGTATACACATAAGGGCAGACTAGATGGAGCATATGGTCTCCTTCTGCCGTCAACCTTCTATGTTTCTATGTTTGATGTGCCCTGGGGTTTAATACATGCGATTGCAATTGTATGCAAACCAAGGCCCCTAGTTTCAACTCCCTCACACAGCGGGGCATCCCGATTTTGGATGCCCGGGGGGGGAGGGTATCGATCGGCCCAGAGAATCTTATAGATTCCCTGGACGATCCCTGTGAGTTTTGGTCCACTTTAACAGGAAGCGTGCCGTGACGGCCAATCAAAAAGGGATAGCTGGGATGTGGACGCTGCTCGCGCATGCGCTGTTGGACCAGGAAACAAGGTAAGTGTATGAGGTGACTTGGGGGTTTTCACACTGGGGGACATCCCGATTTTCGATGCCCCAGGGGGAGGTATTCGACCTTATCACAGGCAGTGCACAGCATCTCTTTATTGCAGGCAGTGCGCAGCATCTCTTTATTACAGGCAGTGCACAGCATCTCTTTATTACAGGCAATGCACAGCATCTCTTTATTACAGGCAGTGCACAGCATCTCTTTATTACAGGCAGTGCACAGCATCTCTTTATTACAGGCAATGCACAGCATCTCTTTATTACAGGCAGTGTGCAGCATTTCCCCTTTACAGACAGTGTGTGCCATCCCTCAATTACAGGCAGCGTGTGGCATCCTCCCATTTATGGACAGTGCGCAGCATCCTCCCTTACAGGCCATGTGTGGCTTCCCCCCATCACAGGCAGTGTGTGGCATCCCCCTGCGTGGGTTTGGTCCACTTTAACAAGGAGCACGCCCGCACCGGCCATTCACAAAGGGATGGCGGGGATGCACCAGCTGCTTGCGAATGCGCCATTGGACCTGGGAACAAAGGTGAGTTTTCGGGCGACCTAGGGGGTTTGACACAGCGGGGCATCCTGATGTTGGATGCCCCGGGGGGAGGGAATCGAATGGCCCAGGAGGGCGGGTTTAGGTCCACTTTAATAGGGTGCGTGCCCACGCCAGCCATTCACAAAGGGATAGCGGGGATGCGTCCGCTGCTTACGCATGTGCCGTTGGACCGGGAACAAAGGTGAGTTTTCGGGCGACCTAGGGGGTATGACACAGCAGGGCATCCTGATTTTGGATTCCCCCGGGGGGGAGGGAATCGGCCTTATTACAAGTGTGTGGCATCTCTTTATTACAGGCAGTGTGTGGCATGTCCTTATTTACAGGCAGTGTGTGCCATCCCTCAATTACAGGCAGCGTGCGGCATCCCCCCATTTATGGGCAGTGCGCAGCAATCCTCCATTACAGGCAGTGTGTGGCATCCACCTGCGTGGGTTTTCGGCACACTTTAACAGGGAGCGTGCCCGTGCCGCCCATTCACAAAGGGATAGCGGGGATGCGACTGGGAAACAAGTGTATGGGATGACTTGGGGGGTTTCACACAGTGGGGCATCTCGATTATGGATGCTTCGGGGGAGGGAATCTATCGACCTGGGAATCTTATTGATTTGGTGTGAGGTTTGGTGCCCTTTAACAGGGAGCGTACCTGCGCCGGCCTTTCACAAAAGGATAGCGGGGAAGTGACCGCTGCCATGGGACCAGGAACGTAGGTGAGTTTTCGGGCGACCTGGGGGGTTTGACACAGTTTTGGATGCCCCGGGGGGAGGAAACCGACTTTATTACAGGCAGTGTGCGGCATCTCTTTATTACAGGCAGTGTGTGGCATCTCCTTTTAACAGGCAGTGTGCAGCATCCCCCCTTTACAGGCAGAGTGTGCCATCCCTCAATTACGGGCAGCGTGCGTCATCCCCCCATTTATAGGCAGTGTGCAGCATCCTCCCTTACAAGCAATGTGTGGCATTCCCCCATTACAGGCAGTGTGTGGCATCCCCCTGCGTGGGTTTTGGTCCACTTTAACAGTGAACTTGCCTGCGCCGGCCATTTACAAAGGGATAGCGGGGGATGCGGCTGCTGCTTGCACATGTGCCGTTGGACTGGGAATGAAGGTACGTTTTCGGACGACCTGCGGGGTTTGACACAGCGGAGCATCCTGATTTTGGATGCTCTGGGGGAAGGGAATCGACCTTATTACAGGCAGTGTGCGGCATCTCCATATTACAGGCAGCGTGCAGCATTCCCCCTTTACAGGCCGTGTGTGCCATCCCTCAATTACAGGCAGCGTGCGGCATCCCCCAATTTATGGGCAGTGCGCAGCATCCTCCGTTACAGGCAGTGTGTGGCATTCTCCCATCACAGGTAGTGTGTGGCATCCCCCTGCATGGGTTTTGGTCCACTTTAACAGGGAGCGTGCCCATGCCGGCCATTCACAAAGGGATAGCAGGGATGTGGCTGCTGCTCGCGTATGCGCCGTTGGACCGGTAACAAAGGTGAGTTTTCGGGCAACCTGGGAGCTTTGACACAGAATCTGGATGCCCCGGGGGGAGGGAGTATGCCTGTTTCAACTCCCTCCCCCTTCAACAAGTGTATGGGGCGACCTGTGGGTTTCACGCAGCTGGGCATCCCGATTTTGGATGCCCTGGGGGAGGGAATCGATCGGCCCGGGAGGGTGGGTTTTGGTCCACTTTAACCAGGAGTGTGCCCGTGCCGGCCATTCACAAAAGGATAGTGGGGATGCATCCGCTGCTTGTACATGCGCCGTTGGAACAAAATACAGATTTTGGATGCCTCAGGGGAAGAGAATCGACCTTATTACAGGCAGTGTGCGGCATCTCTTTATGACAGGCAGTGTGTGGAATCTCCTTATTACAGGCAGTGTGTGGCATCTCTTTATGACAGGCAGTGTGTGGAATCTCCTTATTACAGGCAGTGTGTGGCATCTCCTTATTACAGGCAGTGTGCAGCATCCCCCCTTTACAGGCAGTGTGCAGCATCCCCCCTTTACAGGCAGTGTGCAGCATCCCCCCTTTACAGGCAGTGTGCAGCATTCCCCCTTTACAGGCAGTGTGTGCCATCCCTCAATTACAGGCATCATGCGGCATCCCCCCATTTATGGGCAGTGCGCAGCATCCTCCATTTCAGGCAGTGTGTGACATTCCCCCATTACAGGCAGTGTGTGGCATCCCACTGCGTGGGTTTTAGTCCACTTTAACAGGGGCCATTCACAAAGGGATAGCGGGGATGCTTCCGCTGCTTGCTCATGCGCCGTTGGACCGGGAAGGAAGGTGAGTTTTCGGGCAACCTGGGTGGTTTCACACAGCGGGGCATTCCGATTTTGGATTCCCCGGGGGGAGGGAATCGACCTTATTACAGGCAGTGCGCAGCATCTCTTTATTACAGGCAGTGCGCAGCATCTCTTTATTACAAGCAGTGTGCAGCATCTCTTTATTACAGGCAGTGTGCGGCATCTCTTTATTACAGGCAGTGCGCAGCATCTCTTTATTACAAGCAGTGCGCAGCATCTCTTTATTACAGGCAGTGTGCAGCATCTCTTTATTACAGGCAGTGTGCGGCATCTCTTTATTACAGGCAGTGCGCAGCATCTCTTTATTACAGGCAGTGCGCAGCATCTCTTTATTACAGGCAGTGTGCGGCATCTCTTTATTACAGGCAGTGTGCGGCATCTCTTTATTACAGGCAGTGCGCAGCATCTCTTTATTACAAGCAGTGTGCAGCATCTCTTTATTACAGGCAGTGTGCGGCATCTCTTTATTACAGGCAGTGCGCAGCATCTCTTTATTACAGGCAGTGTGCGGCATCTCCTTATTGCAAGCAGTGATTCCCCCTTTACAGGCAGTGTGTGCCATCCCTTAATTACAAGCAGCGTGCGGCATCCTCCCATTTATGGGCCTCATAGACTCTAGGGTGGGTTTTGGTCCACTTTAAAGCAGAGGATGTGTTTTGGAGCTTAGAAGTGGAGAGGAATACTATATGACAAATCGTCGGTCTCAGGGGTGTTACTAAATTGCCACATTTCATTCTGTATTCACCTGAATCTACCCCCGTCCTTCTCCTCCCGGCTAATATGTATTTCTGCCTTTTGTTCCCATCTTATCAGCGTCTGCCAGCAAATAAAAGTCAATGGCGTTTATGAATCATCTTCCATCATGTGCATGGACGGCGCCCGCGGGTCGTCTGGGGAAAGTCCCTGCGCGCACCGACAAACAAACAAACGCTGCCGCGGTGCTGGAGGAGATAGCGCCGGAGACCCGAGTATTGACTGAGCCTGACATGGAAACGCTTAAAGTGAATAAGAACTCAAGCTGAACATGCTAATTGGGAACCGGACACTTCCGAGACCAGGCATCAAAATAAAGAATAACTTCTGCAACTTACAGAGAAAAACAAAACAAAAAATAGTCTTAGGCCCTTATTTAAGAAGGGATAGCGTCAGGTAGTGGCTGGTTAATGAGAGGTAGCGACAGGTAGCGACTGGTGAACGCCGGACACGGCACGCAATTACACATTTATCAAGCAGAATCTGTTTAGCGACTGGGATAGCGCCATGTAGCGTCTGATTCATCATTTTCACAGCCTCAGCGAACAGCGCCGGCGTTCAGCCTTGCACAGCGCCAGGTATGACCTCTCGCTACCTGTCGCTCTCCCATACATTTCAATGGACGATCCTTTTCTTCTCTTTAAATGGTTTTTTTTTTCCAAAAAATTACAAATAATTCTGTGACCTCTTCTGGCATTGAATAAGCAGTTTTTTCATAATTTTTTCATTTTTTTATATATTTCCTCAGAAATGACATTACAGGTCTGGCGTTAAAGTGTTCATGTTACAATGTTGTTACAATGTAATTCCATATGTTTTCGCTTTGTTACTAGTGGATAGATGCTGAAAAACAGACTTTAATCACACCGCCTCCTGCGCTCTGGGCTTCAAACAAATATTTTTCAGCGCCAGAGATTTGTGAGGCTGTTATATGGTGAATATGGTGTGAGTCGGTCGCTATGAGCAGTCGCTAACATGCGCTCCCATACAGCGCTGTACTGGTCAAATAGCGACTCCTCACAATGTATTCAACATTACTGAACAGCGACTGAGTCGCTATAAAGTAGCGACTCACGGCCGAGCACTGCGACTACTAGCGGGCGCTCTGAAAATGCTGCTACAGACGCTCATCTGTCAATACCTGCCGCTAATGATGAATCAGCCTGCCAGTAAAGGGGGTGGGAGTAGCTCCATCACTATTATTTATATAAATTATTATTATTACTATTTTTTGGGGCCTGGGAACCAATTTTTAGCCCAGTTTAACCCTCTCATCATCGGGGAGGCCGATTCATTAACAGCGGCAGGTAGCAACAGTTGAGCGACTGTAGCGGTATTTTCACAGCGCCCGCTAGTAGTCGCTGTGCTTGGCCGCTGTTCGGTAGTTGATAGCGACTCAGTCGGTTTGCCGTAATGTTGAATAATGGTTGAGGAGTCGCTATTTGACAGGTTCCGCGATGTATGGGTACGCATGATAGCGACTGGCCCTAGCGACCGGCTCCCACCATATTCATTAACAAATCAAGCTCAAAAAATTATCGCGCTGTGAAATGCATGTTTAAACCCCAGAGCGCTGGCGGCGATGTGTTAAAGTAGTTTTTTAACCCCAAACCCCCATATTTTTGGAAACCAAAAAAAAAAACAAGTTTTTAAAATAATTTTGTAATATGAATACATTAATATCAGACCTGTAATATCAATTCTGTACATTTCTTTTTTATTTTTTTTACTTTAAAAAAAATTATTTAAAATAGCAGAAGTGGTCACAGAATTTTTCACATTTAAAAAAAAATAAAAAATTAATAACAATTAATTATGAATATTTAAAGATTGTTCCATTGAAATGCATTGGAGCGCGCCAGGTAGCGAGAGGTCATACCTGTCGCTGTTCAAGGTCGGACGCTGGCGCTGTGGGGTGAGGCTGGAATAATGATGAATGATTCGCTATATGGCGCTATCTCAGTCGCTAAGCAGGATCGGCTTGATAAATGTGTGATTGTGGTGGGGAGCCGGCGTTCTCGTGGCGGTGCCCGTCATTACCGGCCGCTCACCAGTCGCTACCTGTCGCTATCCCTTGTTAAATAAGGGCTTATGTATTAAGCACCAAACATGTCTAGCTATGTGGAAAGCTAGAGATTTGGTTGCACATATCTGCAGATACATGTGGAAGCCACACTGCCCCGGCAAGGCACTCTGTGTTTAGTGTGGTCCCTACTCTTATTTTGAGTCCCCAAAGTTGGGACATGCAATGCAGTCAAGTATTTCAGAGCTACTCACCTGGGAAGCTGCCAGCCTCCCTTTAGAACACTCCAACACTGCTCAATACTTAGATGATGAGAGGGTTAAACTGGGCGGTAAATTGGTTTCCAGGCCCTGAATAATAATAATAATTTTGTATAGCGAAATCTAGAGAACAACCCAACCAAGGAGTCCTAAATAGAACCAGGGCACTGAACCAGATAAACAAGTATCAAAAATATATTTATTATGTAAACTAAGCCATCAAAAATATAAAAGACAAGAAAGACACAATGACAACAAACATTAAAAAGCATATCTCTAAAACACCCGGGAGGTATAAGACAACAATGGCCTTGATTCACAAAGAGTTGAAAAAAATTCTCATAGTACTAAAAAATTCAATTCATGAGAAAAAAGCCTGAGAATGTCACTGTTAGTGAATCACCAGATAGGAAGACAATGAAAGTCAATGGCAGCTTTTTACTCGAGGCCAATATGTATGTAAAGTTGATAAAGATATAATAAATCACAATAATATTAATATTGTCAAACCAATAAATTCATGGTACATGCAGCTGCTCATCATATTTCAATTTAATAATACCCTATCCTAATGCCTAAATACAAAATTCATAAAAAAGTGAAATTATTAAATAATGAATTAGCCCCCTAATTACATATAAGTACTCAGAGGCCGATTCATTAATAGCGGCAGGCAGCGACAGTTGAGCGACTGTAGCGGTATTTTCACAGCGCCCTCTAGTAGTCGCTGTGCTTGGCCGTTGTTCGGTTGTTGACAGCGACTCAGTCGGTGTGGCGTAATGTTGAATACAACGTTACGAGTCGCTATTTGACAAGTTCCGCAATGTATGGGTGTGCATGATAGCGACTGGTCAGAGCGACCGGCTTCCACCATATTGATCAAAAAATCACGCTCAAAAAATTCTCGCGCTGTGAAATGCATGTTTAAACCCCAGAGCGCTGGCGGCGATGTGTTAAAAATAGTTTTTAACCCCCAAACAACCATATTTTTGGAAACCAAAAAAAAAAGTATTTTAAATAATTTAGTAATATGACTATATTAATATCAGACCTGTAATATCAATTCTGTACAATTTTTTTTTTTTTATATATTTTTTTTTCCCTTAAAAAATTATCTAACATGGCAGAAGTGGTCACAGAATTTTTCACATTTAAAAAAAAAACAAAAAAAAAACACATTAATAACAATTAATTATGAATATTTAAAGATTGTTCCATTGAAATGCATTGGAGCGCGCCAGGTAGCGAGAGGTCATACCTGTCGCTGTTCAAGGTCGGACGCTGGCGCTGTGAGCTGAGGCTGGAATAATGATGAATGAGTCGCTATATGGCGCTATCTCAGTCACTAAGCAGGATCGGCTTGATAAATGTGTGATTGTGGTGGGGAGCCGGCGTTCTCGTGGCGCGGCCCGCTCACCAGTCGCTACCTGTCGCTATTCCTTCATAAATAAGGGCCTCAATATATAAAGTGACCGTGCTAAATGACTGCCAGTGCCTAATATAAAGTGCTATAGAGGGCAACATGTTTCCAAACTAACTACAATAAATCCAAAAATCCTATATGTGTAGTGATTTACTCTAAACTAAGGTGCTAATGGGATAAATATTGTTTAAAAAGCAAGAATTAATGGTGCATGAAACAAATATGGGCCTTATTCATGAAGGGATAGCGTCAGGTAGCGGCTGATTAATGAGAGGTAGCGACAGGTAGCGACTGGTGAACGCCGGACATGGCACGTAATCACACATTTATCAAGCAGAATCTGTTTAGCGACTGGGATAACGCCATATAGCGTCCGATTCATCATTTTCACAGCCTCAGCAAACAGCGCCGGCGTTCAGCCTTGCACAGCGCCAGGTATGACCTCTCGCTACCTGTCGCTCTCCCATACATTTCAATGGACGATCCTTTCCTTCTCTTTAAACGGTGTTTTTGTTTTTTTAAATCACAAATAATTCTGTGACCTCTCCTGGCATTGAAATAGCAGTCTTTTTCAAATTTGTAAAATTTTTTTATATATTTCTTCAGAAATGACATTACAGGTCTGCCATTAAAGTGTTCATGTTACAATGTTGTTACAATGTAATTCCATATGCTTTCGCTTTGTTACTAGTGGATAGATGCTGGAAAACAGACTTTAATCACACCGCCTCCTGCGCTCTGGGCTATAAACAAGTATTTTTCAGCGCCAGAGATTTGTGAGGATGCTTTTTTGCTGAATATGGTGTGAGTCGGTCGCTATGACCATGCGCTCTTATACAGTGCTGTACTGGTCAAATAGCGACTCCTCACAATGTATTCAACATTACTGTACAGCGACTGAGTCGCTATGAAGTAGCGACCCACGGCCGAGCACAGTGACTACTAGCGGGCGCTCTGAAAATGCCTGCTACAGACGCTCATCTGTCGCTACCTGGCGTTAGTGATGAATCAGCCTGTATGTTGTCTATGAGCTCTCCTAACTGTCATACGGAGGCCATAGCAATCTAACCGAATTCATCACAAGAATGACAAGGAATTAGTGATAAGATGAAGATACCGCATGTATAATAATTATCTGTCCCGGGTTTGTATGAATAATAGTGATGGAGCTACTCCCACCCCCTTTACTTAGGGCCTGATTTATCAAGCACTGTGCCACATCGGTGCAAATTAGGCCCTTATTTATGAAGGAATAGCGCCAGGTAGCGACTGGTGAGCGGCCGGTAATGACGGGCCCCGCCACGAGAACGCCGGATCCCCGCCACAATCACACATTTATCAAGCCAATCCTGCTTAGCGACCGAGATAGCGCCAGATAGCGACTCATTCATCATTATTCCAGCCTCACCCCACAGCGCCAGCGTCCGACCTTGAACAGCGACAGGTATGACCTCTCGCTACCTGGCGCTCTCCAATGCATTTCAATGGAACAATCTTTAAATATTCATAATTCATTGTTATTAATGTTTATTTTTTTTTTTTAAATGTGAAAAATTCTGTGACCACTTCTGCCATTTTAGATAATTTTTTTAAGGTAAAAGGTGCAGAATTGATAATACAGGTCTGATATTATTGTATTCATATTACTAAATTCTTTAACATTTTTTATTTTTTTTGGTTTCCAAAAATATGGTGGTTTGGGGGTTAAAAAAACTACTTTTAAGACATCGCCTCCAGCGCTCTGGGGTTTAAACAAGCATTTCACAGCGCTTTAATTTTTTGAGCGTGATTTTTTGATGAATATGGTGGGAGCCGGTCGCTCTGACCAGTCGCTATCATGCGCTCCCATACATCGCGGAACCTGTCAACTCGTCACCCCGTATTCAACATTACTGCACACCGACTGAGTCGTTATCAACAACCGAACAACGGCCAAGCACAGCGACTACTAGCGGGCGCTGTGAAAATACCGCTACAGACGCTCAACTGTCGCTACCTGGCGCTGTTAATGAATCGGCCTCTGAGAGTAGTAAAAAATATAATTAAATATTATTTTTTCACACTTGCGCAGGTTGCTGCACTACAAGAATCACATTTACTTAAACATCAGCAGTGCGGCAACATTCTGAAAAATGTATAAACCATAATTTGCACTGAAATGGCATTGTCTGGCAGAAGTGCTTAATAAATCAGGCCCTTAGTTTCAGACTTCTGATTGGGGTCTAAAAGTCACCGATTGCGAATAGATTCGGGGCATACTTAGCAGAATGCATACCTCCCAACTGTCTCTGATTTAGAGGGACTGCTCCTCTTTTGAGTCCCTGTGCCCCCTATTATTATTCTCTGTCCTTCTTTGAGGTTTAACATGCAGATCTGCACTAATAAATGATTCAGAGGGTGATTTATTAATAGCGACATGTAGCGACAGATGAGCGACTGTAGCAGAATTTTCAGAGCGCCCGCTAGTAGTCGCTGTGCTTGGCCGTTGTTCGGTTGTTGACAGCGACTCAGTTGGTTTGCCGTAATGTTGAATATTAGGTGAGGAGTCGCTATTTGACAGGTTCTGCGATGTATGTGTGCGCATGATAGCGACTGGTCAGAGCGACCGGCTCCCACCATATTCATCAAAAAATCACGCTCAAAAATTTCAAGCTCTGTGAAATGCATGTTTAAACCCCAGAGCGCTGGCGGCGATGGGTTAAAAGTAGTTTTTTAACCCCCAAACCACCACATTTTTGGAAACTAAAAAAAAAAGTATTTTAAATAATTTTGTAATATGAATACATTAATATCAGACCTGTAATATCAATTCTGTACATTTTTTTTTTTCCCTTAAAAAAATTATCTAACATGGCAGAAGTGGTCACAGAATTTTTCACATTAAAAAAAAAATGAATAACAATTAATTATGAATATTTAAAGATTGTTCCATTGAAATGCATTGGAGAGCGCCGGGTAGCGAGAGGTCATACCTGTCGCTGTTCAAGGTCGGACGCTGGCGCTGTGGGCTGAGGCTGGAATAATGATGAATGAGTCGCTATATGGCGCTATCTCAGTCGCTAAGCAGGATTGGCTTGATAAATGTGTGATTGTGGTGGGGAGCCGGCGTTCTCATAGCGGGGCCCGTCATTACCGGCCGCTCACCAGTTGCTACCTGGCGCTATCCCTTCATAAATAAGGGCCTCAGTCTCCTATTCAAAGTGTTTATGTTGTTGAAACTGTTACATCCTATCTCCTATCTATCAATCAACGAGGGGGCGTGGCTTAATTTAGCAACTGTCCCTCTTTCCCACCCCTAAAAGTTGGAAGGTATGAGAATGGAATGGCCAAGCATCACTGAGGAGATGGGGAAGTGTACTGCTAATCGATCCAGATAAGATGTGGAGGCTGATTCACTACTAGCGCCAGGTATCGGCAGATGAGCGTCTGTATAGCGGCGCTTAGAGCAACCGCTAGTAGACACTGTAAACTGGTATCAGGCGCTCTAACAGAGCGCCTCAGTCGTTGTAGTAACCTGGCCGGCATTGATGAATGTGATGTATGTTGGGCGCTCTAACACCAGTACAGCGCTGCATTAACCTGGCCCGCATTGATTAATGTGATGTGTGTTGGGCGCTCTAACACCAGTACAGTGCTGCAGGGAGCAAAAGGTAGCGCCAGCTCAGTGCGACCGACTCTCGGCGCTCCACATCATACTTATCAAAAAAGGACACACACAGCATCGGCGCTCTAAAGCTGGGTGCTGTAGCATAGAGCGCCAGACGCTGTGTAAAGACATCCCCCCATTACAGGCAGTGTGTGGCACCCCCCTACCACAGGCAATGTGCGGCATCCCCGCATTACAGGCAGTGTGCGGCATCTCATTATTAGAGGCAGTGTGGTGCATCTCTTTGTTACAGGCTGGGTGGGGAATCTACTTATTACAGGCAGTGTGCAGCATTCCCCTTTTACAAGCAGTGTGTGCCATCCCTCAACTACAGGCAGTGTGCGGCCTCCCCCCCATTACAGTAAGTGTGCGGCATCCCCCCATTTATGGGCATTGTGCAGCATCCTCCATTTCAGGCAGTGTGTGCCCCCCCCCCCATTACAGACAGTGTGTGCCATCCCACAATTACAGGCAGTGTGCAGCATCCCCTCATTTATCAGCAGTGTGCAGCATCCCTCATTACAGGCAGTGTGGGACATTATCCCTTTACAGGCAGTGTGCGCCATCCATCAATTACAGGCAGTTTGTGGCATTTCCCCCATTACAGGCAGTGTGCAGCATCCCCCCATTTATGGGCAGTGAGCAGCATCCCAGATTACAGGCAATGTGGTGTACAGCGGCCAGCGTTCACCAGACGCAGCCTGCCGCTACGAGGCGCTACCTGCCGCTATCCCTTCTTAATTAACCCCCATAGTGTAAGATGGATTACAGGCAGTGTGCGGCATCTCTTTATTACAGGCAGTGTGCAGCATATCTTTATTACAGGCAGTGTGGGGAATTCCCCCTCTACAGGCAGTGTGTGCCATCCGTCAATTACAGGCAGTGTGTGGCTTCTACCCCATTACAGGCAGTGTGCAGCATCCCCCCATTTATGGGCAGTGTGCAGCATCCCCCATTTCAGGCAGTGTGTGGCATCCCCCCATTACAGGCAGTGTGTGCCCCCCTATCACAGGTAGTATGCGGCATCCCCCCAATACAGGCAGTGAGCGCAAGTTACCTCTTCCCGGTCCTACGACTCATGCGCGGCCACTCGTACAATCAGCGCACTCGGAGCTGCTGATGTCACGGCATCTAAGCCACTGTTAAGGGCCAGCGGCCCTGAGCGCGCTGGTGGCCGCACCCCCCGCTTCCCTCTAATAGGGAGCGTGCCCGTGGCGGCCATTCACAAATGTCGGGCATGCGCCCTGCTAGAGGGATAGTGGGGATGCGGCCGCGGCTCGCACATGCGCCGTTGGACCAGGAAGCAAGGTGAGTGTGCGCCATCCATCAATTACAGGCAGTTTGTGGCATTTCCCCCATTACAGGCAGTGTGCAGCATCCCCCCATATATGGGCAGTGAGCAGCATCCCAGATTACAGGCAATGTGTGGCACCCCCCCATTACAGGCACTGTGTGTCATCCCACAATTACAGACAGTGTGTGGCATCCCCCATTACAGGCAGGGTGTGTGCCATGCTTCAATTACAGCAACCCCCTCATTACAGGCTATGTGCAGCATCCTTCCATTACAGGCAGTGTGCAGCATCCCACCATTACAGTCAGTGTGTGGCATCCCCCCATTTATGAGCAATTTGCGGCATCCCTCCTTGCAGGCAGTGTGTGGCATTCCCCCATTACAGGCAGTGTGTGGCATCCCCCATTCCAGGCAGTGTGCGGCATCCCCCCCATTTATGAGCAGTGCATGGTATTCCCCCATTACAGGCAGTGTGTGGCATCCCTCCATTACAGCCATGAGTATAGCTAACTGAATGACTAGGAAGGGGCAGTGTTTCTTGATTATGCTGGGTTTTGGTCCTTTTCCCCGGGGTGCCCTGATTGGGGATGCCCCGCTGTGTGAAACCCCCCAGATCGCCAAGCACAACTCACCTCTTCCTGGTCCTACGACGCATGCGCGGCCACTCGTCCAATCAGCGCACTCAGCATTTGTGAATGGCTGCCACAGGCACGCTCCCTGTTAAAGGGAAACGGAGGATGCGGCTGCCAGCGCCATCGGCCACTGGCCTTAGACACTGGCTTAGACGGCGTGACATCAGCGGCTCCGAGAGTGCTGGCAGCCGCATCCCCCGCTTCCCTCTTACAGGGAGCGTGCCTGCACTGGCCATTCACCAATGACACGCGCCCTGCTAGATGGATAGCAGGGATGCGGCTGCGACAAAAAGTAATACCTGGCGCTCCGGAAGCTATAGTGCAGGCGCTATACACTGAGCCGCCTGTAATAATACATGTGACGCTACATGGCGCTGTTAGAGGCGCTATACACTGAGCCGCCTGTAATAATACATGTGACACTACATGGCGCTGTTAGAGGCGCTCACCCGATTTGCTTACATAAATGTGGTTTTGCGTACAGCGCCCAGCGTTCACCAGACGCTGCCTGCCGCTACGAGGCGCTACCTGCCGCTATCACTTCATAATTAACCCCCATAGTGTAAGATGGATTACAGGCAGTGTGCGACATCTCTTTATTACAGGCAGTGTGCAGCATATCTTTACTACAGGCAGTGTGGGGAATTCCCCCTCTACAGGCAGTGTGTGCCATCCGTCAATTACAGGCAGTGTGTGGCTTCTACCCCATTACAGGCAGTGTGCAGCATCCCCCCATTTATGGGCAGTGTGCAGCATCCCCCATTTCAGGCAGTGTGTGGCATCCCCCCATTACAGGCAGTGTGTGCCCCCCCATCACAGGTAATATGCGGCATCCCCCCACTACAGGCAGTGAGCGCAAGTCACCTCTTCCCGGTCCTACGACTCATGCGCGGCCACTCGTACAATCAGCGCACTCGGAGCTGCTGATGTCACGGCATCTAAGCCAGTGTTAAAGGCCAGCGGCCCTGAACGCGCTGGTGGCCGCACCCCCCGCTTCCCTCTAACAGGGAGCGTGCCCGTGGTGGCCATTCACAAATGTCGGGCATGCACCCTGCTAGAGGTATAGTGGGGATGCGGCCGCGGCTCGCACATGCGCTGTTGGACCCTTCACACAGGGGGGTATCCTGATTTTGGATGCCCCGGTGGGAGGGAATCGATGAACCCGAGAATCTTATAGATTCCCGGGCCGATCGCCATGGGTTTTGGTCTAGTTTTATCCATATCAGTGCAGCAACTTTCCTTTGCATGGTTCGAATAAAACTAGAGCTACGTTGTAAAAAAAAAAGTTGCAACTGTTATCCCCCCCCCTCCCCCGCCCCGCCATAAGATCTCTTTCTGCTTCGGCTGATATTTTGTTAAAATCCCCAAAAAACCTATTTAAAAACCTGTCGCCCAAAAAGGACTCTTAATTAATCTTCTTGCGAGTTTTTTTCCTCTTACTGTAGTCGGGCTCTCGGCGCTTGAACTTACGACACTTTATCAATCACGGCGGCATTGTGATGCGGAATCCGCCGACAGAAAGATGAATGAGCCGGGAGCGGCGGCATTTCGATAAGTAAGTTCATTTTAAATATTGTAAATAAGTAAATTGGCGCGCTGAGCGCTGAGATAGGCCGTCACATTTGCAGCTGTCTGTAATTAATTTGAAAAGAGGAGAAAAACATTAATAGAGTCGGGTCAGGTTCTTCTGGTGGAGGCGCCGCGCGCTCACCGACGGAGGGGAAGCGAGAAGAAAGAGAAGTCATTTCAGACTCTGTCAATATTAGGATTGTTCCGACGAAACTTGTTTCCCGATATGGTAATTAAAGTGTAGTCTGTCGGCGTCGTGTCAGGTAGGGGAGGTGAGGAGTCGTCTTGAAGTCTTCTTCAAAAAGAACAAAAAGAAAAAGCTTTCTGATTCACAGTTATGAGGGTTATTCAAGAAGGGATAGCGCCAGGTAGCGCCTCGTAGCGGCAGGCAGCGTCTGGTGAACGCCGGGCGCTGTACGCAAAACCCTACATAGTTCAGTGGATTTCCAGTTGGCTGAGGGATCGGTATCAGAGCGTTGTTGTAAATGGCGTGCAATCTGAACAAAGGCGAGTTACAAGTGGTGTGCAGCAAGGCTCTGTCCTGGGCCCCATTCTTTTTAATATATTTGTAAGTGACATAGGAGAAGGCTTGGCAGGAAAAGTTTGTCTGTTTGCTGATGATACAAAGGTTAGTAATAGGGTGGATATTCCGGGAGGTGTCTGCAACATGTAAAATGATTTAGCTTTACTGGATAGATGGTCAAAACTGTGGAAACTAGAGTTTAATGTCTCTAAATGTAAAATCCTGCACTTGGGTAGAAGGAATCCCGTCTCTGAGCACCGTATGGGCAGCACTGTGTTATCCAGGACCTCGGAGGAGAGAGATTTAGGGGTACTGATTACTGATAGCTGCAAGATGAGTGGACAGTGTAGCCAGGCAGTGGGAAAAGCAAGCAGGATGCTCGGCTGCATAGCTCGAGGCATCACCAATAGGAAGAGGGAGGTTGTGATGCCGCTGTATAGAGCCCTGGTGAGGCCACAGCTAGAATACTGTGTGAAGTTCTGGAGACCTCCCCTGCAAAAAGACATTATTCAAATAGAACGGGTCCAAAGGCCGGCAACAAAAATGGTGGAAGGACTTAAACTTAAAACTTATCAGGAGAGACTTAAAGAACATAGAGGCCGATTCATTAATAGCGCCAGGTAGCGACAGATGAGCGACTGTAGCGTGATTTTTTCAGCGCCAGCCAGTATTCGCTGTGCTTGGCCGGCATTAGCTTGATGACAGCGACTCAGTCGGTGTGCGGTAATGTTGAATACGGGCTGGGGGGTCGCTGTTTCACAGGTCCAGCGTTGTATGTGAGCGCCTGACAACGAATGGCCAGAGCGAACGGCTAGCTTCATATTCATCAACAAATCACGCTCCGAATGTGCTGTCGCTGTCCATTCCTTGTTTAAACCCCAGAGCGCTGGCGGCGATGTGTATTAACTAGTTTTTAACCCCTAAACAACCATATTTTTGGAATGTAACATTATACATGTTTTTAGAATCATTTTGTAATATGAATACATTAATCTCAGACCTGTTAGATCAATTCTGCACATATTTTTTTTAATTTTTTTTTTGACTTAAAAATAAATCCTAACATTGCAGAAGTGTTCTCCGATTTTTTGACATTAAAAAAAAAAAAAAAAAAATTAATACCAATTAATTATGAATAATTATAGATTGCTCCATTGAAATGCATTGGACATCGCCAGGGAGCGACAGCTCATACCTGGCGCTGTGAGGGAATTTGCAGCGGCGCTGTTCGGTCCAGGCGGCTTCATGATGAATGCCGCGCTAGCCGTCGCTCTCGCCGGCGCTAGCCTCATTTTGCTTGATAAATGCGTCATTGTGACCGCTGCCGGGCGTACTTGAGTCGGTAGTCGCCGTTAGCTGCCGCTACCTGGCGCTCGTCAGACACTACCTGGCGCTATCGCTTGATGAATAAGGGCCTAAATTTGTACAGTCTGGAGGAAAGAAGGGAGAGGAAGGAGACCGTTAAATATGTGAAAGGATTACATAAGGTTCAGGAGGGAAGTGTTTTTAAGAAGAAGCTTAATGATAGAACAAGGGGCCCAACCTGAAGCTAGTCGGAGGGAAGATCAGGAGCAATGTTAGAAATATTATGTTACAGAAAGAGTAGTAGATGCTGGGAACAAACTTCCAGCAGAGGTAGTTGAAAAATCAACAGTCACTGAATTTAAACATGCCTGGGATAAGCACACATCTATCCTAAGATAAAGAGAACATACAGTATACACATAAGATACAGAGAACATACAGTATACACATAAGATACAGAGAACATACAGTATACACATAGGATACAGAGAACATACAGTATATACATAAGATACAGAGAACATACAGTATATACATAGGATACAGAGAACATACAGTATATACATAAGATACAGAGAACATACAGTATATACATAGGATACAGAGAACATACAGTATATACATAGGATACAGAGAACATACAGTATACACATAAGATACAGAGAACATACAGTATACACATAAGATACAGAGAACATACAGTATACACATAAGATACAGAGAACATACAGTATATACATAAGATACAGAGAACATACAGTATATACATAAGATACAGAGAACATACAGTATACACATAAGATACAGAGAACATACAGTATACACATAAGGGCAGACTAGATGGACCGTATGGTCTCCTTCTGCCGTCACCCTTCTATGTTTCTATGTTTCTAAAACTACATTTATGAAAGCGAATCTGGTGAGCGCCTCTAACAGGTATCTAACAGGCGCCTCACATGTATTATTACAGGCGGCTCAGTGTATAGCGCCGGCGCTCTAGGTTCAGAAACGCCATGTAGTACCTGTCACTCAGTGTCGCTCTCCCATACATTTCAATGGCCGTTCATTTGCTTGTGTTTAAACAGCGTGTTTGACATTTTTTATATATTTTTTTTTTTTTTGCTCCAATCATTGTGTGACGTCTCCTGGCTGCAAACAAACACTTTTAAAAACTTTTTTGACTTTTTATATTTTTATGCAGAATTGTCATTACAGGTCTGGCACTAAAGTGTTAATGTCACAGTGTTATAACAATGTCATTCCATGTGTTTTCGCTTTGTTACTGGATATGTGTTCAAAAACAGACTTTAATTACACAGCGTCTGTTGCTCTATGCTACAGCGACCAGCTTTAGAGCGCCGATGCTGTGTGTGTGTCCTTTTTTGATAAGTATGGTGTGGAGCGCTGAGTGTCGGACGCACTGAGCTGGCGCTACCTTTTGCTTTTTGCAGCGCTGTACTGGTGTTAGAGCGCCCAACATACATCACATTCATCAATGCCGGCCAGGTTACTAGAGCGACTGAGGCGCTCTGTTACAGCGCCCCACACCAGCTTACAGTGTGTACTAGCGGTCACTCTAAGCGCCGCTATACAGACGCTCATCTGCCGATACCTGGAGTTAGTAATGAATCAGCCTCCATGTCTCTGAAAGCCCCAGAAAGGTCAGAACCTTCTGTTACTCTGATACCTGTTCCTGGTTGGGGGCTCCTGTAAGGGAGTGTTCATTAAAAAAAATTGGACAGGCATAAAAAAAAAAAAATGTCCATACTCATCTTTAGCGCATGTCTACCTCCTGTACTTTCCCTTCCCCTTTTAGGAATCCAAGGGACCCGGAAAATGGATCCCCGGAGAGGTGAGTAAACATTGCAAAAAGGTAAAACCAAAGAGGAGCAGCAGATCGGTGAGGTTTAGGGGAGGTCTTAACGTTACGAGTCGCTATTTGACAGGTTCCGCGCTGTATGGGAGCGCATGATAGCGACTGGTCAGAGCGACCGGCTTCCACCATATTCATCAAAAAATCACGCTCAAAAAATTCTCGCGCTGTGAAATGCATGTTTAAACCCCAGAGCGCTGGCGGCGATGTGTTAAAAGTAGTTTTTTAACCCCCAAACCACCATATTTTTGGAAACCAAAAAAAAAAAGTATTTTAAATAATTTAGTAATATGAATACATTAATATCAGACCTGTAATATCAATTCTGTACTATTTTTTTTTAAATTTTTTTCCCTTAAAAATCTAAAATGGCAGAAGTGGTCACAGAATTTTTCACATTTAAAAAAAAAAACAAAAACAACACATTAATAACAATTAATTATTAATATTTAAAGATTGTTCCATTGAAATGCATTGGAGAGCGCCAGGTAGCGAGAGGTCATACCTGTCGCTGTTCAAGGTCGGATGCTGGCGCTGTGGGCTGAGGCTGGAATAATGATGAATGAGTGGCTATATGGCGCTATCTCAGTCGCTAAGCAGGATTGGCTTGAGAAATGTGTGATTGTGGTGGGGAGCCGGCGTTCTCATGGCGGGGCCCGTCATTACCGGCCGCTCACCAGTCGCTACCTGTCGCTATTCCTTCATAAATAAGGGCCTAATTATTATAAAGGAAAATCAGAGAGGACAGGTGACCTCCCTTCTCGCCTTCTCACTGCCGGGATGGGTGGAATTTCAGCACGTAGCTCCCGCCATCGGTGAATGAGCTTCATGCCCAAGGTCACTCAGCAATGAAACTTGCAACTCTTTTGATTTACTGCAGTGAATTGAAACACTAATTGTCATTACTCATATCAAGATGGTTCCAATTGCCCGAGCATTGACGAATGGCGCCCATCAAGCCGACTTGTTTTGCATGAACTTAACTGCGGAGAGCTCTTCATTTTTATCCTCTGAAATCATTTCAAGGAGCGGGTGCAATTATGCGTATTGCAATGGGCAGGCCAAAAAAAAGGGGGAAAATCCCACTGCAACTCATATGACCAGTGAATTAACTAACAGGCTGATTCATCATTAGCGGCAGGTAGCGACAGATGAGCGTCTGTAGCAGGCATTTTCAGAGCGCACGCTAGTAGTCGCTTTGCTCGGCCGTGGGTCGCTAGTGTATAGCGACGGGGAGGCCGATTCATTAATAGCGCCAGGTAGCGACAGATGAGCGACAGTAGCAGCATTTTCAGAGTGCCCGCTAGTAGTCGCTGTGCTTGGCCGTTGTTCTGTAGTTGATAGCGACTCAGTCGGTTTGCCGTAACGTTGAATATTGGGTGAGGAGTCGCTATTTGACAGGTTCCGCGCTGTATGGGAGCGCATGACAGCGAATGGCCATAGCGAACGGCTCCCAGCATATTCATTAACAAATCACGCTCAAAAAATTCTCGCGCCGTGAAATGCTTGTTTAAACCCCAGAGCGCTGGCGGCGATGGGTTAAAAGTAGTTTTTTAACCCCCAAACCAACATATTTTTGGGAGAAAAAAACAACAAGTTTTTCAAAACATTTTGTAATATGAATACATTAATATCAGACCTGTAATATCAATTCTGCACAAATTTTTTTTTTTTTTTTTTTACCTTAAAAAAAATATCTAACATTGCAGAAGTGGTCACAGAATTTTTGACATTTAAAAAAAAAAAAAAACATTAATAGCAATTAATTATGAATATTTAAAGATTGCTCCATTGAAATGCATTGGAGAGCGCCAGGTAGCGAGAGGTCATACCTGCCGCTGTTCAAGGTCGCTCGCTGGCGCTGTGGGGTGAGGCTGGAATAATGATGAATGAGTCGCTATCTGGCGCTCTGTCAGTCGCTAAGCAGGATCGGCTTGATAAATGTGTGATTGCAGAGGGGAGCCGGCGTTCTCGTGGCGGTGACCGTCATTACCGTTCGCTCACCATTCGCTACCTGGCGCTATCCCTTGTTAAATAAGGGCCTCAGTCGCTGTTCAGTAATGTTGAATACATTGTGAGGAGTCGCTATTTGACCAGCACAGCGCTGTATGGGAGCGCATGTTAGCGACTGCTCATAGTGACCGACTCACACCATATTCAGCAAAAAAACAGCCTCACAAATCTCTGGCGCTGAAAAATGCTTCTCTGAAGCCCAGAGCGCAGGAGGCGGTGTGTTTAAAGTCTTCCAGCATCTATCCGCTAGTAACAAAGAGAAAACATATGGAATTACATTGTAACAACATTGTAACATGAACACTTTAATGGCAGAGCTGTAATGTCATTTCTGAGGAAATATATAAAAAATGAAAAAATTGTGAAAAAAACAGCTTATTCAATGCCAGGAGAGGTCACAGAATTATTTGAGATTTTTTGAAAAAAAAAACAAAAAACAAAAGCCCCGTTTAAAGAGAAGAAAAGGTTCGTCCATTGAAATGTATGGGAGAGCGACAGGTAGCGAGAGGTCATACCTGGCGCTGTGCAAGGCTGAACGCCGGCGCTGTTCGCTGAGGCTGTGAAAATGATGAATCAGACGCTACATGGCGCTATCCCAGTCGCTAAACAGATTCTGCTTGATAAATGTGTAATTGCGTGCCGTGTCCGGCGTTCACCAGTCGCCACCTCTCATTAACCAGCCACTACCTGACGCTATCCCTTCTTAAATAAGGGCCTTAATGTGAAAGAGCCCTGGAGTGAACATTAAAGACAATTTCCAGCCATAAACAAAAAGGACGCTATGCTAACTTTAAAGAGGAACATCGGGGGGGAGGTTAAAACCTCCCCCAAACCTCACCAATCTGCACCCCTCCGGTCTTACCTTTGGGCAGTATTTACTCACCTCGCCAGAGGATCCATCTTTTGGGTCCCTCGGTTCCCGGGCGACCTTCCAATGGGCGACGCCATCTTGCATCCCATCGGGCATCTAGCGCCTGAGCAGTGCCCATCAGTGTGATGCAATGGAGCCACCTGAAATCCTGCAGGACTTCGCTGAGCTGCGAGATCGCAGTGGGACATTGACGAGCACGGTCAGTTAGGGGTGGCTAAGCGTATGGTGGGGTGAAGATCGGGCCCTGAAGCAGCTGAATGTCACCGCAGCAGGCAGCAGCGACATCCAAAACGTAAGTAGGGGCCGATGTGGGGGGGAATCGGCCCATTTTTATTTTAGGTCTGATGTTCTTCTTTAGGTCCCATGTAGCCCATAGCTGCTTGTCCAGGGCTGCAGCTCTTACCGCATTGTTAGATCACCATGCTCCTCACGCTCGTAATGCGGTCTAATCCTGGGTCCGTCAGATGAGGCTACGCCCCTGCTGTCAGTCTCGGTGAGCTGTCATGCCCCTCTCCATTGCAATGAATGGAGGGGGGCATGCCAGCTCATCGTGACTGATGGTGGGGCATCACTGCATGCTGAGGGACCCAGGAAGATGATCTGCTGGGCGTCTCTGAATGGGAATCTAAACACAGGGCTCTCTTTTAGCCCCGTGGCCAGTGGTGGTGCAAGTCAGGCAGGGGTTTTCGGCAAGACACGTTTGCCAGCAGGTGACTTGGCGGTCCCTCCTGTTCTTTTAACTGGTATAGGGGTCCCAAGCACCCCTTAATAGTTCACAAAGGGTTAAGATCTAAGACACCACACCATAGAAAAAGTTGTTTAAAAAGTCTAATTTTTCCAGTTCCAGCTGTGCTCCAGAGGGCACAGACCCTCTGTCTCACACCGGGAATCCTGCCACTCAATCCCTCTTCAGGGAGCAGCTATTTATAGGTGAGGAGTGAGCTGGCCGGGAAAGGTCTTCAAGCCCCCTGTCACTCACCGTGACAGATGTATTTCCCAGCTACCTCACTCCTTCCCTATAAATAGTCCTGCCCTGCGACAGGGAGCGAGATGACAGGAGTCCAATGTGGGGCGGAGGGTCCGTGTCCTCTGTTCCACTCGCAAATTCCTAAAATGAGGACAGAATTGAGCTTTTTTTTTTTTTTTTTTTAGCTTATATCGCATTTCTTGGGGAAATTCAGTGAATTGTCCGAAATGAATTTTAAAGAAATTCACTCATCTCTAGTAGCCGTATTTAAAGAAGAACATTTCAGGTATCAGTTAATAAAAACTCTCCAAACCTGTTTTCCCCGCCCCTCCGGTTTCACAATTTACAAATTTAAACTTTTGTTGCTCTGGCATCCCTCATCCCGCGCCACCTCCCTCGGGCAGCGCCATCTTACTGTCCCATCATGCACTGCGCCACCCCTCAGATCTCGCACATGCGCAGTGTCACTGCAGAGGCTGCAATCCGAGGAGTGGCACACGAGTTTTGAAGAGAGGACTGCTGCAGGTAAGTACGACTAAACCCGCTGTGATTAGTCAGCGTCGGCTAAGGAGGGTGCAAAGGAGCCAGGAATGCAGCTGGATGAGGGCATTTTAGATAATGCAACATCCAAAAGGCATTGAGGAAGGGGAGGAAGGATGTTTAGAGAGGAACATCAGAAAAGGTTTTATGTTCCTCTTTAACCCTCCATTAGCATCATTTTTTATCATTACACATCATTCTTCACCATTACTACAAAAAAGCCTCTAATAATCTCTTCCAAGTAAAGGCTGGTTGACTGAGGGGTCAGCCTGGACCTCTCCGCAATCAGGGCTCCACCTGTAGTAGAGTGATAGTAGTTTGAGAAAGGTCTTGTGTAGATAGTACCTATGAAAAGAGGGTTATAATTGGATACAGTGCTGTTTCAATGCTGCAGCGCCTACCCATGACGTTCCTCTTCGAAAATAGAGCCTATACCCAGCAGACCGCAAGGTTAAACCAAACATGAAGGTATATCGGTGACCCTTCCTCTTGGCTGATAGAAACACATCATTCTTCACCATTACTAAAACAAGCCTCTAATAATCTCTTCCAACTGAAGGCCGGTTGACTGGTGGGTTGGCCTGGACTTCTCCGCAATCAGGGCTCCATCTTTAATAGAGTGACAGTAGTTTGAGAAAGGTCTTGTGTAGTTAGTACCTATGAAAAGAGGGTTATAATTGGATACAGTGCTGTTTCAATGCCATAGCGCCTACCCGTGATGTTCCTCTTCCAAAGTAGGCTTTATATCCAGCAGACTGCAAGGTTAAACCAAACATGAGCATATATCGGTGACCGTCCCTGTTGGCTGATGGAAACATCATCATTCTTCACCATTACTACAAACACACCTCTAATAATCTCTTCCAAGTGAAGGCCGGTTGACTGGTGGGTCAGCCTGGACCTCTCCGCAATCAGGCCTCCACCTGTGGTAGAGTAACAGCAGTTTGAGAAAGGTCTTGTGTAGTTAGTACATATGAAATGAGGGCTGTTATTTATATTAATTATATGCAGTGCTGTTTCAATGCCACTGTGCCTATCCAAATTAGGGCTTATACCCAGCAGACCGCAAGGTTAAACCAAACATGAGCGTTATATCGGTGAACCTCCCTATTGGCTGATGGAAACACATCATTCTTCACCATTACTACAAACAAGACCCTAATTCTTCCAAGTTCCGGACGGTTGACTGGTGGGTCGGTTTGGACCTCTCTGTGCAATCAAGGATCCACCTGTAGTAGAGTAATAGTAGTTGGAGAAAGGTCTTGTGTGAGTTAGTACATATGAAATGAGGGCTGTAATTGGATGCAGTGCTGTTTCAATGCCGCAGCGGCTACCCATGACGTTTCTCTTGGAAAGTAGGGCTTATACCCAGTAGACCACAAAGGTTAAACCAAACATGAGTGTATACAGGTGACCCTCCCTGTTGACTGATGGAGACACATCATTCTTCACCATGTCTACACACAAACATCTAATAATCTCTTCCAAGCTAAGGCCGGTTGACTGGTGGGTCGGCCTAGACCTCTCTGCATTTATGGATCCACCTGTAGTATTGTGTCAATAGTTTGAGAAAGGTCCTGTATAGTTAGTACATATGAAATGAGGGCTGTAATTGGATGCAGTGCTGTTTCAATGCCGCAGCGCCTACCCATGACGTTTCTCATGGAAAGTAGGGCTTATACCCAGTAGACCACAAAGGTTAAACCAAACATGAGCATATATCGGTGACCCTCCCTGTTGGCTGATGGAAACATCATCATTCTTCACCATTACTACAAACACACCTCTAATAATCTCTTCCAAGTGAAGGCCGGTTGACTGGTGGGTCAGCCTGGACCTCTCCGCAATCAGGCCTCCACCTGTGGTAGAGTAACAGCAGTTTGAGAAAGGTCTTGTGTAGTTAGTACATATGAAATGAGGGCTGTTATTTATATTAAGTATATGCAGTGCTGTTTCAATGCCACTGTGCCTACCCAAATTAGGGCTTATACCCAGCAGACCGCAAGGTTAAACCAAACATGAGCGTTATATCGGTGAACCTCCCTATTGGCTGATGGAAACACATCATTCTTCACCATTACTACAATCAAGACCCTAATTCTTCCAAGTTCTGGCCGGTTGACTGGTGGGTCGGTTTGGACCTCTCTGCAATCAAGGATCCACCTTTAGTAGAGTAATAGTAGTTGGAGAAAGGTCTTGTGTGAGTTAGTACATATGAAATGAGGGCTGTAATTGGATGCAGTGCTGTTTCAATGCCGCAGCGGCTACCCATGACGTTTCTCTTGGAAAGTAGGGCTTATACCCAGTAGACCACAAAGGTTAAACCAAACATGAGTGTATACCGGTGACCCTCCCTGTTGGCTGATGGAGACACATCATTCTTCACCATTTCTACACACAAACGTCTAATAATCTCTTCCAAGTGAAGGCCGATTGACTGGTGGATCGGCCTAGACCTCTCTGCATTTAGGGATCCACCTGTAGTATTGTGTCAGTAGTTTGAGAAAGGTCTTGTGTAGTTAGTACATATGAAATGAGGGCTGTAATTGGATGCAGTGCTGTTTCAATGCCGCAGCGCCTACCCATGACGTTTCTCTTGGAAAGTAGGGCTTATACCCAGTAGACCACAAAGGTTAAACCAAACATGAGTGTATACCGGTGACCCTCCCTGTTGGCTGATGGAGACACATCTTTCTTCACCATTACTACACACAAAAGTCTAATAATCTCTTCCAAGTGAAGGCCAGTTGACTGGTGGGTCGGCCTAGACCTCTCTGCATTTAGGGATCCACCTGTAGTATTGTGTCAGTAGTTTGAGAAAGGTCTTGTGTAGTTAGTACATATGAAATGAGGGCTGTAATTGGATGCAGTGCTGTTTCAATGCCGCAGCGCCTTACCCATGACATTTCTCTTGGAAAGTAGGGCTTATACCCAGCAGACAATAAGGTTAAACC
The DNA here is from genome assembly GCA_027917425.1 of Gastrophryne carolinensis. Classification (NCBI taxonomy): domain Eukaryota; kingdom Metazoa; phylum Chordata; class Amphibia; order Anura; family Microhylidae; genus Gastrophryne; species Gastrophryne carolinensis. The sequence continues at coordinate 507,078,458 of CM051236.1, read as the reverse complement.
AAACATGAGCGTATTACGGTGACCCTCCCTGTTGGCTGATGGAAACACATCATTCTTCACCATTACTACAAACAAGCCTCTAATAATCTCTTCCAAAGTTAATAATTTACTTGTGTTTTTGGCACCTCGGGGACAGGTTGATTCACGGCGAGTATAAATTATATCGTCGCTTTTGGATAAAAAAAATTCTCTATACCGCAATGCTCACACATTATCCTTCTGTCGTCAGGAACTTGGTTACATTAAAGCTTAATAATATTCCATACAGCGCAGTGGTTGATCGTCGCCTTTTATAATCTGCTGTACAGTTCATTGGTTCTCTCTCCCCCTCAGTGTAAATATCTTCCTCTTACACTATCTCCTGCCTTGCACAGATAAATGCCCCGCACCTGGGAGACGGCCTCATCTAATTAGAATGAAGGCTTTAGCGCCAGCCCTGGTTTGTCGGTTCCCTGGGTAGTTGTGTGAATGTTAATTTCCTCATTATTCCCTCCATGCTTTTTCAATATTGGATGAAGGTTAATACGGCAGGACAATGGAACCTGTTGCTTACGCTCGGAGAAGGCCTGAAGAAGCTTCTAGACCACATCTAACATAAAGCTCTTGGTTGTAATGAAACCTATTTAAAGCAGGCCCCTAGTCCAAAAAGAATTTAGGTTCCCTGACACCCGAACCACCCCAATTTGGGATACTCTGAAACCCTAAAAACCCTGTGAAGCAAAAAGTTGGACTGAAACCGGACCTTCAGCATCATTTAATGAAAAGCCCAAGCCTTTAAAAACTATTACCCAGCATCTAAAATTAATATATTTTAGTCACTTAACTATTATCCTTTCCCCTATTGGGCTGCAACTCTGTTCAAGACTCTAGGATACGGGTGCCGCCATCTTGCTTTAGAAGCATCACATACTGATGAGAGGAGGGCGGGGCAAAAGTCCAGGGGGCGGGTTATAGCTGTGCTTGCACAAAAAGAGCGGAGCTGTGGTCAGCAAAAGGACAGCAATCCCAGAATGCAGAACAGCAGAGTCAGAAGGCACTTCCTGTTTGCAGGCAGCCTGAGACTCCATGGGTCACCATCTTGGATGTTTAAAGGCTCATAAAATGCACTAGGTGCAGGTAGGATGATTTTTAATATGAGCAATCTGTATGTACAGGGTGGGGGAAACATATAAGAAAATCTCTTATTCAGGGGGAAGGTCCGGTTGAATTACTAGACGAATCTGAACTCCCAAACTTTCCTGCCCTCAACCTGACCGCTGGTAGTCAATGGAGTTTGCTGAGTTAGAATGTGAAGTGCATGTGAAAGCCCATACAGCAAACCTGAATGGATTCCAATGAAGAAGCTTAGTGTTGGGTCAGTGGCAGGGGGTCTGAGGAGCGAAGGGGGGTTTTGGACCTGGGGTGGGTGACACTAGTAAAGGTATGGTGTGGGTGAGAGGTGTACTTACAGACTTACTATGGGTCTCATTGAATTCAATAGGGAGCAAGTGCTGCTGCATCCCACCGCATCTTCAGCAGCACACCCACTCCCATCCCAGAAATATGAATGGCTAGGGCGAGAGCGTGCACACGCCATCGGGGCCATCACTGCTCTAGGTGTGATGGAGGCCCCTGGGCAGAAAATCTGGTGAAGCATGAAGAACAAGCCACCAGCATCCTTGTTGCAGCTCCACATTCCTGGCCCCCTGCACACTCCTTAGCTAGAAAAGCACCTTGCTCGCGCCTGGTGGGCCCCACTGCCGCCGATCCTGGCCCCGTCATTACCACCCAGGCCAGTCTTCCGGAAGTCGCTCTCAGGGCTGTAAGAAGGTGACCCTTCCTACTTTTACCGTGTGCCTGATATTTACTGTTTTACCAATGCAGGCATGCTGCCACTGCCATCTTTGCTGCTTGGCCTCGTGATGACTTGGGGTGGGTGACACTAGTAAAGGCATGGTATGGGCGAGGGGTGTACTTACTATGACTATATAATTCGTCAGGTGGGTCTCATTGACTTCAATAGGGAGCACGTGCTGCTGCATCCCCTGCATCCCCGGTGACACACGCACTCCCATCCCAGGCTATCTGAATGGCTGGGGCAAGAACGCGCACACGCCGTCGCGGCTTGCCATTACTGCTCTAGGTTGTTCCTTGGGTCCAGTTACAACTGCCACTTTTGTCTCTATAGATGAGGAAGGCCTGTTAGGCAAGCTACATCCCTCGATGCTATGTTTATTACATACCGTAGCAAAAATGACTGTCACTTACCCAGTGCCAGACCAACCTGTCACATCAATGTTCTTGCTAGCTTAAGTTAATCCTGGATCTGTATAGGGCCTGTGTAGTTAATACATATGAAACTCAATAAAATAATAAAAAGAGGCTAGCACTATTAGTTAGATAGGGAAAATGGTTTAGCAATGTAGTTACAACAAATGGGCACAAGAGGAGAGTGTTGGATAAGAAATGGGATTAATTTAGAAAAGCCAGAAGACAGTAAAAAAGTATTGAGTGTAAGCTCTTGAGATTGGACCGTGAGTTTAGTCGGGAAACTAAAAGGAGGCATAAAGGGGACACTCTTCTGGAGATTGCGTGATTACTGGGAGAACCAGAGAACCTAAATGGAGGATTGTAATAACCTGTGAACCTGTAATAGAATACTGCACATGAAGTGAATATGATGTGGGTGACTTCCCAATAAAGACGGGCTGCCTCACCATCCTGCCTTTCTTCAGTAGAAAAGTGACATCACCACAGTGGGTAACCTTTCAACCCTCACCCCACCCTGGGCCCTGCCCTAGATGGAAGAATCCCCCTAGCTCTTCTAACCACCCCCCATTCCCTCGCTAGAGTTGGGTCTTTACATCTGTTTGAATATCTTGTATTTTAGGTGAGTGCTTCACTTAATGCCCATTATTTTAACTCAATGCTCTCAAATTCATTCCGGACATCCCATCCTGGGGGGCGGGGGGTGTAGGGCTGTAGGTATCTTCCCTGAGGATATAACATTGCATGGAAAGATCATGGGCGGGGGTGGGTATGGCTAAATTGATGGAACTGAAGCGTTATTATTGTTGGGGTAGATTTTATGGCAGGGGTAAGTGTGGGTACAACCGACACAATGACAAGGCTGCAGCATTAAATAGACAGGAAAGGGTCTGGATGTCTTGGATTGGGTACAGTAGGTCTTTGGGACAGTTGGCAGGGATTGAATGGGGGTGTTGGAAAGCTGCAGCTCAGTCCCAAATGAGTGCTCCTCACCAGGAATTTACATGGGTTTCCCAGCTTCTTGGGATTGTTCATGGCATATTCTTCATAGACACGGGGCTACAGGCCCTAGGAGATCTGGGAGAATAGTCATTGGGGTCGATTCTTCATAGACACTGGGCTACTGGCCATAGGAGATCTGGGAGAATAGTCATTGGGGTCGATTCTTCATAGACACGGGGCTACTGGCCATAGGAGATCTGGGAGAATAGTCATTGGGGTCGATTCTTCATAGACACGGGGCTACTGGCCATAGGAGATCTGGGAGAATAGTCATTGGGGTAGATTCTTCATAGACACAGGGCTACTGGCCATAGGAGATCTGGGATAATAGTCATTGGGGTTGATTCTTCATAGACACAGGGCTACTGGCCATAGGAGATCTGGGAGAATACACATTGGGGGTCGATTCTTCATAGACACGGGGCTACTGGCCATAGGAGATCTGGGAGAATACTCATTGGGGGTTGATTCTTCATAAACACGGGGCTACTGGCCATAGGAGATCTGGGAGAATAGTCATTGGGGTCGATTCTTCATAGACAAGGGGCTACTGGCCATAGAAGATCTGGGAGAATAGTCATTGGGGTCGATTCTTCATAGACACGGGGCTACTGGCCATAGGAGATATGGGAGAATAATCATTGGGGTTGATTCTTCATAGACACGGGGCTACTGGCCAAAGGAGATCTGGGAGAATAGTCATTGGGGTCGATTCTTCATAGACACAGGGCTACTGGCCATAGGAGATGTGGAAGAATACTCATTGGGGTCGATTCTTCATAGACACGGGGCTACAGGCCCTAGGAGATCTGGGAGAATAGTCATTGGGGTCGATTCTTCATAGACACGGGGCTACTGGCCATAGGAGATCTGGGAGAATAGTCATTGGGGTCGATTCTTCATAGACACGGGGCTACTGGCCATAGGAGATCTGGGAGAATAGTCATTGGGGTCGATTCTTCATAGACACAGGGCTACTGGCCATAGGAGATCTGGAAGAATACTCATTGGAGGTCGATTCTTCATAGACACGGGGCTACAGGCCATAGGAGATCTGGGATAATAGTCATTGGGGTCGATTCTTCATAGACACGGGGCTACTGGCCATAGGAGATGTGGAAGAATACTCATTGGGGTCGATTCTTCATAGACACGGGGCTACAGGCCCTAGGAGATCTGGGAGAATAGTCATTGGGGTTGATTCTTCATAGACACTGGGCTACTGGCCATAGGAGATCTGGGAGAATAGTCATTGGGGTCGATTCTTCATAGACACGGGGCTACTGGCCATAGGAGATCTGGGAGAATAGTCATTGGGGTCGATTCTTCATAGACACGGGGCTACTGGCCATAGGAGATCTGGGAGAATAGTCATTGGGGTAGATTCTTCATAGACACGGGGCTACTGGCCATAGGAGATTTGGGATAATAGTCATTGGGGTTGATTCTTCATAGACACAGGGCTACTGGCCATAGGAGATCTGGGAGAATACACATTGGGGGTCGATTCTTCATAGACACGGGGCTACTGGCCATAGGAGATCTGGGAGAATACTCATTGGGGGTCGATTCTTCATAAACACGGGGCTACTGGCCATAGAAGATCTGGGAGAATAGTCATTGGGGTCGATTCTTCATAGACACGGGGCTACTGGCCATAGGAGATATGGGAGAATAGTCATTGGGGTTGATTCTTCATAGACACGGGGCTATTGGCCATAGGAGATATGGGAGAATAGTCATTGGGGTCGATTCTTCATAGACACGGGGCTATTGGCCATAGGAGATATGGGAGAATAGTCATTGGGGTCGATTCTTCATAGACACGGGGCTACTGGCCATAGGAGATCTGGGAGAATAGTCATTGGGGTCGATTCTTCATAGACACGAGGCTACTGGCCATAGGAGATCTGGGAGAATAGTCATTGGGGTCGATTCTTCATAGACACGGGGCTACTGGCCATAGGAGATCTGGGAGAATAGTCATTGGGGTCGATTCTTCATAGACACGGGGCTACTGGCCATAGGAGATCTGGGAGAATAGTCATTGGGGTCGATTGTTCATAGACACGGGGCTACAGGCCATAGGAGATCTGGGAGAATAGTCATTAGGGTCGATTCTTCATAGACACGGGGCTACAGGCCATAGGAGATCTGGGAGAATACTCATTGGAGGTCGATTCTTCATAGACACGGGGCTACTGGCCATAGGAAATCTGGGAGAATAGTCATTGGGGTAGATTCTTCATAGACACGGGGCTACTGGCCATAGGAGATCTGGGAGAATACTCATTGGAGGTCGATTCTTCATAGACACGGGGCTACAGGCCATAGGAGATCTGGGAGAATACTCATTGGAGGTTGATTCTTCATAGACACGGGGCTACAGGCCATAGGAGATCTGGGAGAATAGTCGTTAGGGTCGATTCTTCATAGACACGGGGCTACAGGCCATAGGAGATCTGGGAGAATACTCATTGGAGGTCGATTCTTCATAGACACGGGGCTACTGGCCATAGGAAATCTGGGAGAATAGTCATTGGGGTCGATTCTTCATAGACACGGGGCTACTGGCCATAGGAGATCTGGGTGAGAATTCTCTCTCCTTTTTAGGGTTAGACATCTGCCATTGACTTTCATTGTCTACAGGGTGTAAATGTGAGTCAATGGAAATTTTTTCTCCCAAGAAGGAAGTGAGAATTCTCACCTGGCTCTGAATCAACCCCGTTGTCTTTGTCTTAGTCCACTTTATAGTCAACACTAGTTGCTGACACTCATTGTTACCGTGAGCAGGGGTGGACTGGCCATAGGGAGACCCGGGACAGCCCAGGTGGGCCGCACTGCTTTGGGGCCAGTTGGGCTGCTGCTTTTAACATCCACATTCAATCCCGGTCCCCTCCATCTCTTCTCAGCCCCTTTGTACCCACAAGCTAAGGAACACCAGCCCCCAATGCTATAGTCCAGGCATCATAGTTGGGGGGGGGTGCCCAACATGGATATCTCGGGCCAGCCAGCGGGCTGATTGTTGGTCCCAGTCACTGACCACTGACCGTGTGCTTAATCTATAAACAAGCCAGATGGTCATGGGCAGGTAGCTAGCAAAGAGTCCAAGTTCAGGTCAAAGTGCAGGCAGCAAACAAGCAAGATCCAGGTACAAGTAAGGGTCAATAACAAGAAGCCAGTCCAAAGGTCAAGGGCAGAGCCAGGTTATGTGTGGTGGAGGCCCTGGGGCAGAAAATCTGGTGGAGCATGGGTGGAACAAGCCACCAGCATCCTTGTTGCAGCTCCATATTCCTGGCCCTCTGCACACTCCTTGGCTAAAAAAATGTCAGATAGGCCCCACTGCCACCGATCCTGGCTCTGCCATTGCTGTCTGGGTCGATCTTCCTGCTGTGCAGTGGAAGTCCCTCTCGGGGCAGTAAGCAGGTGACCTTTGATACCTTCATTGTGTGTCTGATATTTACTGTTTGACCGATGCAGGCATGCCGCCATCTTTGCTGCTTGGCCTCCCGATGACCACAATAAAATGGTAGTGAAGGCTCCCTTTAAAAAACAAATGGTGGAGGCCTAGGGGCATGCACCCCTTGAGCTCTGCCTATATTCCAGCCCTGGTCAAGGGTTCATGGTCAGAGGAGATAACAGCGGCACTCCACACCATATTTAACAAAACACTACACACACACACACACACACACACACACAGCTTATGCGCTCTAAAGCTGGGCGCTGTAGCATAGAGCGTCAGATGCTGTGTGATTAAAGTCTGTATTTGAACACATATCCACCAGTACCAAAGTGAAAACAAATGGAATGACATTGTTGTAACACTGTGACGATAACACTTTAGTGCCAGACCTGTAATGACAATTCTGCATAAAAATATTAAAAGTCAAAAAAGTTTCTTAAAGTGTTTGTTTGCAGCCAGGAGACGTCACACAATGATTGAAGCAATAAAAATTTTTTTTTTCAAACACGCTGTTAAAACACAAGCAAATGAATGGCCATTGTAATGTATGGGAGAGTGACAGGTAGCGACAGGAAATACCTCTAAGCTAGAGCGCCGGCTCTATACGCTGAGCCGCCTGTAATAATACATGTGACGCTACATGGTTCTGTTAGAGGCGCTCACCAGATTCGCTTTCATAAATGTGGTTTTGCGTACAGCGTTCACCAGACGCTGCCTGCCGCTACGAAGCGCAACCTGGCGCTATCCCTTCTTAAATAACCCCCTAAGGCACAGAGTAAATATCCAGTAAGACATCTAACGCCACCTTAGTGCAAGCGAGCTCCATATAAAGAGTAGCTTCTGTTAACCCGCCAGCATTGTAATGAGTGCACATTTGTGAGTTGAGTAGAGGGCACACACACTATAGGGTCGATTCAAAGAAACATGTAACAGCTTGGATTTGGGTGCCGATCATCCTATTTTTCACGTCCGCTCGTGCGTTCGTATGAACTTGCGAGTGATTCAATAAGCAAATACGTTTCTATCCTAAAATATACGTCCGTTCGTATGTTATCTCCCGAACTTGCCTCAGTCAGTTGACAATCGTAAAAATCACGTTCATGTGCTCACCTGTTGCGGCGGCGGCCTGTTTTTTATGCTGCTTCCATCGTCCACCTCTTCCAATTACTTGCGTTTGCCTCTGGTTTTCATTGGTTTTTGGCCTCTTAAATTCGTGCGTTCGTATGTATATAAGATCTTACGCATGCGCACCCTCATCCCGCACCCCATCCAAACCCCTTAGCGCTTGCATCCAACTTCATTTCTCGGTCCCTAAAACTTACCTAAACCCCTTAGCGCTTGCATCCAACTTCATTTCTTGTTCCCTAAAACTTACCTAAACCCCTTAGCGCTTGCATCCAACTTCATTTCTCGGTCCCTAAAACTTACCTAAACCCCTTAGCGCTTGCATCCAACTTCATTTCTCGGTCCCTAAAACTTACCTAAACCCCTTAGCGCTTGCATCCAACTTCATTTCTCGTTCCCTAAAACTTACCTAAACCCCTTAGCGCTTGCATCCTTCTTCATTTCTCGTTCCCTAAAACTTACCTAAACCCCTTAGCGCTTGCATCCAACTTCATTTCTCGGTCCCTAAAACTTACCTAAACCCCTTAGCGCTTGCATCCAACTTCATTTCTCGGTCCCTAAAACTTACCTAAACCCCTTAGCGCTTGCATCCAACTTAATTTCTCGGTCCCTAAAACTTACCTAAACCCCTTAGCGCTTGCATCCAACTTCATTTCTCGTTCCCTAAAACTTACCTAAACCCCTTAGCGCTTGCATCCTTCTTCATTTCTCGTTCCCTAAAACTTACCTAAACCCCTTAGCGCTTGCATCCAACTTCATTTCTCGGTCCCTAAAACTTACCTAAACCCTTAGCGCTTGCATCCAACTTCATTTCTCGGTCCCTAAAACTTACCTAAACCCCTTAGCGCTTGCATCCAACTTCATTTCTCGGTCCCTAAAACTTACCTAAACCCCTTAGCGCTTGCATCCAACTTCATTTCTCGTTCCCTAAAACTTACCTAAACCCCTTAGCGCTTGCATCCTTCTTCATTTCTCGTTCCCTAAAACTTACCTAAACCCCTTAGCGCTTGCATCCTTCTTCATTTCTCGTTCCCTAAAACTTACCTAAACCCCTTAGCGCTTGCATCCAACTTCATTTCTCGGTCCCTAAAACTTACCTAAACCCCTTAGCGCTTGCATCCAACTTCATTTCTCGGTCCCTAAAACTTACCTAAACCCCTTAGCGCTTGCATCCTTCTTCATGTTGACGACCCTAAAACTTACCCAAACCACATAATGTACATATGTCTATATGTTTATAAGCGTGTTTTTTCTTGTTTGTGTAATTGTTTTTTGGTGCGCATATTCGAAAAGACACATTTATGAAGGCTTCAAATATAATTTATTTTAAATATTTTGTTTGTTTTTTTTTTTTTTAAGGTTAAAACATAGTAACATGTTTTTTGAAGGTTTGTTTAAAAACATTATAAAAGTTTGTTTTTTGTTTTTTGGACAAACATATTTTTTTTTTGTTTTTTTGGTTTAAAACATAGGAATTTTTGTTTTGTTTTTTTTGGTTTGGGTAAAAACTATAAAATGTTCAACAATCAAAACATTATAAAAACATTTAACCAAAGTAGCCAGGACCAAGGGCACTAATCATCCTCCTCTTCTTCATCTGTTGGCCCCAACGTCGCCTGTATGGCCAGCAGCTCGGCCACCAACTCCTTCATTCTTTTTTTTTTATCCTGCACGGTTTTTGGGATAATCCCTGTAAGCAATAGAGAAATAAACATAAATAGGAGTACCAGACCGGTTTGTATGCTGGAAATAGATTTGGGGTTATTTAAATACATGTAAATGCCTGACATATGTAATTCTTCAAAGGGATAAAGTAAATGCATTTCCCACAGGTAAGTATTGAAACTCCTTAAACCGGACCTTCTACATTATTTAATGAAAAGCAATAACTAGTCCCAAATGATTCTGCACCAGATGAAGTATATTTTGGGGGATTTAGGATTACTGCGCCGCCATCGGGACTCCGAAGCATAACAGTTAATGAGGAGAGGAGAGTGGGATCAAGTACAGGGGAGTAGGTTACAGTGGTGCTTTGGGAATACAGAGCATAGCTGGGTTCAGGGAAAGGTCATCAGTCCCACAATGCATGGCAGCACCTTACTTTTTCAAATCTGTATCCCATGCAGCAGGTAAATATTGCGCATTCAAGATTCAGCCATATTGGATGTTTACAGGCTCCTAACATGCATTAGATGGCTGTAGGCTGTTTTTCAATGTTCCCAATCTGTATGTACAGTGTGTTGGCTAAATATTAGCTATGTTCTTAAGACGAGTTAGGGTCCGCTTTAAGCTAACGAAGTGCCCACATGAAAGTGTTAACTACACATTGGCTACGCCTTTAGTTATGTGTGTGTTATTATCTAACAACACATTAATATGAATAATGGCATGGATACTTACTGAGTTGGTGTCCGACAGATGGCTGGTTGGGGCCAACAGGCTGCCCTTGGTCCTGGCTATGCTGTGAAGAAGTCCCTGGAGAAACATGTGACATTTGGTTAGTATTTGTATAGAGTCACTATTCCCAACATATCTGGCTCCCAGTCTGGCTGACATCACTCACCTTCGCCAGGATCAACTTCCAGCATCTCTGCTGCCTCCTCCTCCACTATCTCACCCGCACCAGAAGCTTCTACAAATACATAATAAAGGAGAACTTAGTTTTTGGGCTGCCATGTATATCTTTGTGCCTATACATGAAGAGTGACATACCAGAGCCTTCCCCATGCCTGGCCAGGTATGACTCCACGCCCACGCGGTTGGGCCCCTCCTCTGTGGTAAGGTCCAGGGGCTGGTCTGAGGAGGCCACAGAGGAGGGGTAGGTCCGTCGCCCGGGAGATCCACCACCTTCACTCACAGATGCAGACTCATGCAGCACTGGTCGGCCTGTGCGCCTCCGGGTGCGGCGAATTCTGAAATCCATTTCCAACACTACCAAAGAAAAGTCATTATAAATAAAGGCATAACTTATACATTTGGAACATATACCATGCAATTGCTTTGTACTTACTTGGGAAATGGATTCCAAAAAACCTCCGCACCCGGGGCATGTGCAGACGTTTCAGGTCCGACCAATGCTGCATTATCTGGGTGTGAGTGAAGGTGGTGCTAGTCACACGGTGTATTTCCGCGATGATCTCCCGGGCGATGTCCCTTTTTTCACACACATTGGGCGCGAAGTCATACCGGCGCTGAAGCATGATCTGAAAAACATAATGGACACAGAGCTTTTACTTTTACACACAGAGCCATATGTGTTGCATCACAAGTAGCGAATGTCATGTCATTAACACACACATTTAGAGTGCCAGCCATTTTTGGGGAGTGCCTTAAAGCGGACGTTCACTCGGATTCAGAGTCTGGTCTTATGTTATATGTTTCACACACCATGTACATACAGATAATAGCCAACATCAAGAATCAGGCCACCTGCATCTATGGCATGTTATGATGGTTTGAACCTCCAAGATGTCGGCTTATGTAAAATGCCTTCTTTGCAGGCAGCCTGCAAACAGGAAGTTCATGCAAACTGTAAGTGTGTGTGCTGCTCGGCATTCTTGGACTGATGACCTTCCCATGACCACAGCTCTGCTGTGTCTGAACAAAGCACAGCTTTACCCCACCCCCCTGTACCTTATCCCACTCACCTCTCATCAGTAAGTGTGATGCTTCTGAGTACAGATGGCTGCGCGCATCTCTTAAATTCTTGAGCAGAGTTTCAGGCCAGTGGAGCCAAGACTAATAAGTTATTGCCTTCAAATGGACCATTTGGAAATGTCATAGGCTGTGTACTGTTTTTTTTGTTTTTATTGCTTTTTAGTCAATCAGGCTGAAGGCCCTGTTTCTGTCTTTTTGGCCGCGTGTGTTGCTTGCCGTTGTGTTTTGATGTCTTAGGCAAACAGTGGTCCTCAAACATCCGCATCAAGGTCCGAGACAGGCCAGGTTTGACAGCTAGCCACGCAACTCCACAGGTTAATTAACTGTTGCTAAGCCAGAGCAATTGCCCGAATTAGGACATCAGCATAGAGAGGTGAAAACGTGGCCTGGCTAGGCCCTTGAGGATGAAGTGTGAGGAGTCTGTTCTAAAACATTAAGATCCCCCAAACTAGTTCCAACCGCATCATTTACATTTAGTACATCACTCAGTATTAGCTTAAAAGGCAGAGCAAGGCACTTACCAGCATGAGGATCTCTTCCTGTTGACGGGTGAAGATAGTGGGCGCCATCTTTATGCTTCTTCAAGGCAGCAGATAAGTGAAACCCCAGCGGTTTCCTGGTTCCGCACGAACGTACGTCCGTACGAGCGCGTAGTCGTGCGCATAGGCGTCAGACGCTGGGCGCATGATTTAAAGGTCCCTGCACCCAAAGCTCATTCTCTTTGAGCTTTTGGACAAAATGGCACCAAAAAAGCCAGCAGCTAAACGCGGCCAGCAAAGCCAGACCTCTGAGGGCCCAACAACCAGGTCCCAGCAACGACCGAAGAAGCTAAGGTCCCAGAAGGCCCAGAAGGCAAGTACCACCTCGGCCCCACCAAGGGACAGTGGACCCTCCCTTTCCCAAAAAAGGGCCCCAAAGGCACGTGCCCCTGCGGCCAAAAAACAGGCCACAGCAGCCACCACCACCTCTGCCCCCAGAAGAGGCCGCCCAAGGGAGCCCACACCACCCATGCTTTCAAGCCGGGCACTTAGCCAACACAGGCCCCACAGCAGTGCCCGAAGCACATCCAGCCCGCACAGAAGGGCCCGAAGCCCCTCCAGCCCGCACAGAAGGGCCCGAAGCCCCTCCAGCCCGCACAGAAGGGCCCGAAGCCCCTCCAGCCCGCGCAGAAGGGCCCGAAGCCCATCCAGGCCGCGCAGAGGGGCCTGAAGTCCATCCAGCCCGCGCAGAAGGGCCCGAAGCCCATCCAGGCCGCGCAGAGGGGCCCGAAGTCCATCCAGCCCGCGCAGAGGGGCCCGAAGCCCATCCAGCCCGCGCAGAAAGGGCCAAAGACCATCCAGGCCCCACAGCAGTGCCCGAAGCACATCCAGCACGCACAGAAGGGCCCGAAGCCCATCCAGCCCGCGCAGAAAGGGCCAAAGACCATCCAGGCCCCACAGCAGTGCCCGAAGCACATCCAGCACGCACAGAAGGGCCCGAAGCCCATCCAGGCCGCGCAGAGGGGCCCGAAGTCCATCCAGCACGCGCAGAGGGGCCCGAAGCCCATCCAGGCCGCGCAGAGGGGCCCGAAGTCCATCCAGGCCGCGCAGAGGGGCCCGAAGTCCATCCAGCACGCGCAGAGGGGCCCGAAGCCCATCCAGGCCGCGCAGAGGTGCCCGAAGCCCATCCAGCCCGCGCAGAAGGGCCCGAAGCCCCCGACCTGGCACCAGCCGGGAACATAGCCCCCGACCTGGCACCAGCCGGGAACAGAGCCCCCCAAGAGGCCAAAGAATGGCCACCCTGACCACATCTACACCTGGAAGTTCGGTGGCCAGCCACGCAAGAACACCCAGTCCCTTGGCCAGTCCAGTCCAGTCATTGGGAAGCCAACAATCCGTCCATTCCCCTACCCAGCCCCAGGCCATAATGTCACCACATGTGTCTGCACACATGGAGGAGCAGCCAAGCCAACCATCTGGCCGCACATTGCGCCGCGGCCAGTTGAGTGGGAGATTCTCCCATGACCAAAATATGGCATTGGCTAGTGGCCTTACATTATACTATGACGAGCTCTATGGGAGCAAATCAAAACACACCACAAAGCAGCGCAAGATGGAATTGTTTGAAACCATCCTACGACAAGTAAATGCAGCGGGGGAAGAGAGGAAAGATGTGTCCCAAATTCAGAAGAAAATCTCGGATCTGAAATATGCTGTACGTCAAAAAGAAATTAAAAGGCATAATTACAGGTAAATAAATGATGTCTCCAAATATAAGGATTAGGATGTACTGTATGCACCTTTTCTGAGTACCAAACGATTTTCTCTTTTCAGCATGAAAACTGGAGGTGGCTTTCCTACCAAACTGGAGTTTACCCCTGCTGAGGAGATTGTGCTGGGCCTTCTCCATCCGGTCGCGGTCGGTGGACATGCTGGTCTAAGGGACACGGTGAGTACTCTTAAATCTGCATGTTTGCCTGTTTGGTAATTAATCTAAAGTTCACTAGTACCAAGATGACGGGATGGCCCTATGGTGTGGCTTGCTTGGCCTCGCACTACTGTGCCTGTTTGTGTCCTGTTTTGGTCCCTGTGAACCACACATTTAGGACCCCATCCATTATGTAAAAGATCAATTTCCCAAATTTATTGGTCAAGTAACGAAGTTTATCCTGAAAAGTGATATATTTTGACTCAATCACAAAACACACATCATGATGGATGGGTTGGCTATTTGTTGTGTGAGTTGTGTTTGAGGTAACAATTTCATTACCCACCCCCAAACATATCGGACCTAGAGCAGCGAGACTCAACTGGCGGCCCGGGGTACCAATGCGGACCTTGGCACCAGATTCCAGGACCCCTGGCCAGACAGCCCTGCACTCAGTTACTTCTGTGTTGACGTGCTCAGAGCTGCCCCCTTGATCGGCGATGTAGTGGTTGTTCTCCTGCCCAATGTCATGGCTCCCTGAAACATAGCATTGCAATATGAAGTACTGCACAGGAATTGGCATTGCAAGGTACACAGTAACTTGGTGCATCTTTCTCTTGGTCCAATCGTGTCCCGCTGCCCCAGCTCTGCCCCATCTGCCACAGTCCCCCCATGTGCCCCCCCCCACATAAGCCCCATACATTTGTAACAGATTTGCTCCATCCATCCCATCACCATCAATTCGTGAACTCCCCCCTTTAGCCATCCAATCCATGTCCCCTCAGCTCTGCCCCATCCAGCCCAGCAAGGGCAAGCAGCCTTTATTAGTTTGCACTTGGCAATCTCCAGCCCCTCCCCCAGTGTGTTTATTTCTAACTAGACACCCCCTGCGACAGCCCCATGGCCAGACATTCACCTCTCACCACATACCTTTAAATGGACCTTTACAAGAAGTGTTGAAGTACCCCTGACCTAGCGAATGGTAGTCAAAATCCAAATATTGGCGGTGCAAGTTGTATGCTGACTGGGTATACTTCCTGACTTCGAACTGAGGTCAGTTAGCAGTTTTCTCGAGCCATTGCACCTATCTAAAATAGCGTGTCTTTTAACAAATGTCCCCATTGCTGTAGAGTTGCTTAATATTACAAATAGTGGTTTTTTGGATTAACTTCAAAAACAATGCTTATGTGTGTGTTTACCTTGTTTTGTTTTCTCTTCTTCAGCCCAGCATGATCCCTCAGCAAGGGTAAACTCACCCCCCAGTTTGCTTATGCCTACCAGGTCCGTACAGCATAGGAGCCCAGATCCGAGATTTCCGGTAAGCTAATTTAGTACCATAAATACTACCAAGTGCTTATGCATGTGTTAAACTGATGGAATCCCAAATTTGGACGCCAACTTACCCTTTTTTTTTATATGTCCCTACAGACCCGCACAATCATGGAAGATATCATGGAAATGGAGGAAGCTGATGTCTCCCTGCAGGGCACGTCCGATGACCTCCCCCTGGCTCCCAATCTGGAACTGCTCCCTAATGTTTCTCTGGCCAATTCTCAGCAGCAGAGTGAATCTCCATCCATTGTGCTGGCACATGGGGAGACTGACACAACAGTCCCCAGTGTTCACTCTGCTGCTGAGGATTTGCAAAGCAGGCCTGTTGCTGTTGAGGGGACGACACCACGCGGCAGGGCACGCCCAAGAGCCAGGGTAATTGTGCGGCGGACTCCATTACGCCGCCCCACAATTTCCCAGGGGAGGCAGAGTGCCCTGCTTCAATTATGGACCCAAGAAAGGGACTCTTATGAGGCACAGCTCGTTACAGAGCGTGAGGAAAGGCATGCCGACATGGTCACCATCAATACCAGCTTACAGGGCATCCTCGCGGAGTTGCGTACCCTCAACAGCAACATGGTAACTGCAAGTAATGGCATCCAGTCAGCCATGGCTGAGATGACCAATATGCAGAGAAACATTGTGGAGCAGTTTCAAATTCACAATGCTGCCATGGCCCAGCCTAGGTCCCATCCACCTGGACCTCCACCTGGGTATTATGGGCAGCCACCATATTAAGCCATGATTGTGTGGGACATCTTTTCTCTTACCCCCCACTGTATTTACTTGTCCTTTGAGGTTTCAAACAATCCATTTTATGTTGCTCATGCAGGTTGTGTTTTGTATTTGCTCCCATATAGCTCCTTAGAGTAATGATTAAGGCCACTAGCCAATGCCATAGGTCTATGTGGAGTGTATCTGGCCACTTATGGCTTTAAATATGTATTTGGTTTGTGCTCCTCCTGTTTGCAGACATGTTTGTGTGACATTATGGCCATGCCCAAATATCCCTGGGCACAGGCAATATTAATGACTGGACTAGGCTGGCCTTTGGACTGGGTGTCCTTGTTTGGTTGTGCCACTCACTTCCAGGTGTAGATGTGTTTATTTTTTGTTTGGTTATCTCATGCCTTTTTAACCACAGTTGTATGTGGAATGTTTTTGGTTAAGCAAAATAACTATAATTAGACAAAGTAAAACAAAATTTAAATTTACTATACTTGTGGCGTTTTTACTGGAAACACAGTTTAAATCAGCTTGGGCTAAACCAGATCCTTTTGGGTTTAAGAGGTGTAACAATGCAAATATCAAGCTAAATAAACAACATGAAATACATTAGGCAACAATTAAGGGAATTTTTTTTTTTATTTAAGGTAATGCCACATTACGGCAAACCAACATATTGAACCAAAAGGCTAAGACACACACACAGAATGTTGCAAAACGAAACTAAATTAACTAAAATGCTGCAATATCAAGTTTGCTCGAACTGATTGTCCAGACTCACTGGGTGGGCCCACATAATTTTCAACATCATCCTGTAGGGCTGTAGAGGGCAGACTATCCACATAACGTGGTACACGTTCGAGTATAGCAAAATTGTGCAAAACAGCACATGCCATGATGATGTCGATCACTTTTTGGGGATCATATTGCAGGGCGCCCCCAGTATGGTCCAAACAACGAAAATGGGTCTTCAACAGCCCAAAGGCCCTCTCCACAACAGCCCTGGTCTTGCGGTGCGCACGGTTGTACGCTTCCTGAGAGGCATCCTGGGGCCGCAGCACAGGCGTCATGAGCCAGGGGAGAAGTGGGTACCCGGAATCACCTTAACAAGACAATGAAATTTCATAAACATTAAAAAGGCAAGAGAACAAACACAAAGAATTTGACATATATCCAAATGATGTAAGGTAAAGGGCGTAAAAATACACCCAGGGCACATTTGCCAAATAACTATTGCCACTAATGGAGTACATAAATAAAAATGCCGCTTAAATATACAAAATAATTATAAAACATCTGCACGGGCAAGGGCAGGTAGAATTTACCGATATTTTGGGTTTTCGGACATGTTACAATTAGGATGCTGCTGAGGCCCACTCAACATTTATGTAAAGAATACAATGTATGCAGTTTAAGTCCACTTTGACATTTAAAGACCAATACTACAAAAGGAACCTAAACTAACAGATACTTGGGGATCAACTCACAACCAATATATTTGGGGACATGGAACTTACAGACATCCTAACTAAAGGGAAAACATTCTGAAGGACAAAGTGAGGCAAGCATTTTGGTTGGGAGTTCAGAAAAGAAGACCCAACTAAAATGCAGTTTCAGGCTTATGTAAAGAATACCCAAACAGAAATATCCACAAATAACAGATTAGTCTGAAATGTAATACCAAATAAATAGGACACACTTACCAAGCAGCCATGCACCCGAAAATTCACCTGACTCAAATCTCCGAAACAACCCAGATCGTCTGAGTATATAGGAGTCGTGAGACGATCCGGGGTAGCCGGCAAGGACACTCAGAAAACGCATGTCCGGCCCAACCACGGCCTGGACATTAAGGGAGTGTCCCATTTTTCGATTCCTTAAGGGAAAAGCATAAAAAAAGGGTAATTAATAATTGAAAAAAGGATCAAAAATTTAAAACATGTCTGCACTCTAGTGGAAACTACTAATGAAAAGCCTAAATAAGGCATGGCCACAAATGAGGCCAAAAAAAATATGCTGCCGCAAAGGAAAAAAGGTTACATTACACGTTGGGCAACATAATAAGCTAAAACCAAATATCAATACCTATATATATACTCGTCGGCTGCCCTAGGTACAAGTGCCACATGTGTGCAGTCAACAGCACCAATAACGTTGGGCATGTCGGCCACATTATAAAAACCAAGCTTAATGGCGTTTCTGGCTGCCATATCATCCGGAAAATAAATATATTTTGGAGTTATGGCAGCCATGCCTTCCAAAAATTTAGATAGTGCGCGGCTCAGCGTAGGCTGGGACATCCCCACGGAGAGGGCACCCAGCCTCTGGAACGAGCCGTTCGCCAAAAATTGCAGGCAGCCAAGCATCTTGGTCATACCTGAAATTGCATGCCCCTTCCTTGTGGTGCGGGCTAACCATGGCCGCAGCTCACTATATAATTTATGCAGGGAAGCGCGATTAAGCCTGGTCAGCTCGAACAGCTCAACATCATTCATGCTATCGATGTTCATGCGACGACGCAGGGGCAATCTGCTCTCAGACATCTGGATCAACTCAATGCCAAAAAGCATAAGCCCTTGATGTGCCACAAACTCGCTCCTCTCCATCCTACTCCCGAGGCCAAATAGCTGCCGGCAAACATTTCGTAAAGCAGCTCTTTAATGGGCTTCAAAACAATTAGCAATCACCTCTCTGAATTGGTCGCAAGCCCATGTGAAGGACGTAAAAAATAGGATCTGACGCAAATAATACGATTTGGACGGGAAAAAGACACAAACTAACGCAAAATATACGATTCCCGTACGAAATGCGTATGTTCATATACGTCTATGCGCGAACGATCGTGCGAATACGAAATGGGCAAAAAAACAAGAAAAAATGACAAACACCCACCCAAACTTACGATTCTCGATACGAAATCAATTAACTTTTGCTCTTTGAATCGAGGGGTATGAGCAGATCCATGCACATGCGTACCTTGATTGCAATGTGAGCTGGTATTAGTGTGCCCAGACCCATGACACTGATGGCAAAGAACTACTCCATTTTATACAGTAATGACAAGTCTATTCCCCTTTTCCCAGTGGGCAAGCAGCAATTAAAGTGGACCAAAACCCACCACGATTGGCCCGGGAGTCTATAAGATTACCCGGCCAAAAGATTCCCTCCCCCCAGGGCATCCAAAATCGTGATGCCCCGCTGTGTGAAACCGGCTCAGGTCACCCCCATACACTTACCTTGCTTCCCTTTAACAGGGCGCGTGCCTGCACCAGGCATTTGTGAATGGCCAGAGCGGACACACTCCCTGTTAGAGGGAGTCAGGGGATGCGCCCGCCAGTGCGCTCTAAGACGCTGGCTTAGAGGACGTGACATCAGTGGCTCTGAGCGCACTGATTGGACGAGTGGCTGCGCATGAGCCGTAGGACCGGGAAGAGGTTTGGCGATCTGGGGGGGTTTCATGCAGCGGGGGCATCCCCAATCAGGGTTCCCCGGGGGAAAGGACCAAAGCCAAGGATATTCAAAATCCTGGGTTTTGGTCCTCTTTAAACCTAAATGCAGGGCCGGCTCCAGGTTTATATGGGCCCTTGGGCGGCACAGTCTCAATGGACCCCTTTGAGATGGATAGAAAACTAAGAAGGGCTGCTTGCCCTCCAACCCCCTATTGGAGCTGTTTTTTTTAAGTTTGGTCCCACATGGATAGGCAGAGTATTGAGGAAGAGGGATGGACATAACAGGAAGGAGAGGAATAGATGGGGCAGAGATAAGGGGACAGGAATGGATGGAGCAGAGAGACAGGGATGGATGGGGCAGAGATGAGGGGACAGGGATGGGGCAGAGAGACATGGATGGATGGGGCAGAGATGAGGGGACAGGGATGGATGGGGCAGAGATGAGGGGACAGGGATGGATGGGGCAGAGATGAGGGGACAGAAATGGATGGGGCAGAGAGAGAGGGATGGATGGGGCAGAGATGAGGGGACAGGAATGGATGGGGCAGAGAGACAGGGATGGATGGGGCAGAGATGAGGGGACAGGGATGGGGCAGAGAGACAGGGATGGATGGGGCAGAGATGAGGGGACAGGGATGAATGGGGCAGAGATGAGGGGACAGGGATGAATGGGGCAGAGATGAGGGGACAGGGATGGATGAGGCAGAGAGACATGGATGGATGGGGCAGAGATGAGGGGACAGGGATGGATGGGGCCGAGATGAGGGGACAGGGATGAATGGGGCAGAGATGAGGGGACAGGGATGGATGGGGCAGAGAGACAGGGATGGATGGGGCAGAGATGAGGGGACAGGGATGGATAGAGCAGAGAGACAGGGATGGATGGGGCAGAGATGAGGGGACAGGGATGGATGGGGCAGAGAGACAGGGATGGATGGGGCAAAGATGAGGGGACAGGGATGGATGGAGCAGAGATGAGGGGACAGGGATGGATGGGGCAGAGATGCTGGAACAGGGATGGATGGGGCAGAGATGAGGGGACAGAGATGGATGGGGCAGAGATGAGGGGACAGGGATGGATGGAGCAGAGATGAGGGGACAGGGATGGATGGGGCAGAGATGGTGGTACAGGGATGGATGGAGCAGAAAGACAGAGAAAGGAAGTGTGTGCATTGTGTATCTTGAATTTCCTTCTTCCGGCGTGTGCAGTACTTCCTGTTGCAATGCTCTACGTGGCAGCACTGATCATAGATCAACACTCAAGTGAGTGCAGGGCTGTCAGGGTTGAGCAGAAGTTAAGGGGTGGGGCAACTGCCCCACCAATTAAAGAGCGTGCAGCTCTTAGTGATGACCCAGCTCGCTAGGGGGAGGTGGCGCAAGGGCCAAAAAAAGTTTAAGTTCTTTAACCACATTGTGCCAGCTGTCAGTGGGCCCCCCGGGGGACCTGGGGCCCCTGGCAGCTGACCAGCCTTGCCAGGTGCTGACGCCGGCCCTGCCGAAATGTATCCAGAAGAGATAAGGGGCAACGCAGAGACCCCTGTTATTACATTTTTTAGCCTTTTTCTTTTTTTAACACAATACTTGGTGTTTCACAGAGCACTTTACAGATACAAATGTTGTTGATACGCTGGAGGTAATAGACCCAGTCGATCAGCCCTCGTTCATACAGCTTAATCGTTTTTGGCACCCGCCAAGCCGCGCAGCATTAAGGCCAATAAGTCTCCTCTAACCAGTGGGCACATATGGTATATTACTAGCCAACTTCTATTACCTAATCAGTGTGATGAGTAACCCAACTTTCAAAGAGAATATAGATCTACTGCCGTGACATTCCCAGGCAGCTGGATTCGGTCAGAATTATTTCCTGCGGAGCGTTCGACCACGGCAGCTTGCTGAGATAATATACTTTCTGCTGGTTGGGGAGCAATAATGAGCCAGCTGTAGCGTCTAGGATGGCGCACATTAACCGGCACTCGCAAGAGGGTAGTCGTGTACACAGCAGCTCTGTGTTTTCTATGTGTAGCAGTGAGGCTCATTAATGATTTCATTAACTTCAAGGATGTGTACAGATAGTGCTAGGTGTGGATAAACAGACAAGTCTTGATATATGGCTAGGACAGCGATACTTAACTGGCGGACCTCGGCACCAGATTTCCGGATCCCTGTCCTGACAGCCCTGCACTCAGTTGCTTTGGTGTTGCTGTGCTCAGAGCTGCCCCCTTGATCGGCAGTGTAGTGCTTAGTCTCCCTGCCAGTGTCATGGCTCCCTGGCACCTAGCGTTGCAATATGAAGTACTGCACAAGGTGGCATTGCAAGATACACGTAGACTTTGTTTCTCAGTCTCTTTGCCCCATCCAAACCTTTCCCCCCACCCCAGCTCAGCCCCATCCATCCCTGTCCCCCCAGCTCAGCCCCATCCATCACTGTCCCCCCAGCTCAGCCCCATCCATCACTGCCACCCCCCCCAGCTATGCCCCATCCATGCCTGTCCCCCCAGCTATGCCCCATCCATGCCTGTCCCCTCAGCTATGCCCCATCCATCCCGTCCCCATCCATTCCTGTTCCCCCCAGCTGTCTCCCTCAGCTCTGCCCCATCCATCACTGTCCCCCCAGCTCTGCCCCATCCATCACTGTGTCCCCTCAGCTATGCCCTATTCATTCCTGTCCCCCCAGCTATGCCCCATCCATGCCTGTCCCCCCAGCTATGCCCCATCCATTCCTGTCCCCTCAGCTATGCCCCATCCATCCCGTCCCCATCCATTCCTGTTCCCCCCAGCTGTCTCCCTCAGCTCTGCCCCATCCATCACTGTCCCCTCAGCTCTGCCCCATCCATCACTGTCCCCTCAGCTATGCCCTATCCATTCCTGTCCCCTCAGCTCTGCCCCATCCATCACTGTCCCCTCAGCTCTGCCCCATCCATCCCTGTCCCCTCAGCTCTGCCCCATCCATCACTGTCCCCTCAGCTCTGCCCCATCCATCACTGTCCCCTCAGCTATGCCCTATCCATTCCTGTCCCCCCAGCTATGCCCCATCCATCACTGTCCCCTCAGCTCTGCCCCATCCATCACTGTCCCCTCAGCTATGCCCTATCCATTCCTGTCCCCCCAGCTATGCCCCATCCATCCCTGTCCCCTCAGCTCTGCCCCATCCATCCCTGTCCTCTCAGCTCTGCCCCATCCATCCCTGTCCCCCCAGCTATGTCCCATCCATCACTGCCCCCCCAGCTATGCCCTATCCATTCCTGTCCCCCCAGCTATGCCCCATCCATCCCTGTCCCCTCAGCTCTGCCCCATCCATGCCTGTCCCCTCAGCTCTGCCCATCCATCCCTGTCCCCTCAGCTCTGCCCCATCCATCCCTGTCCCCCCAGCTCTGCCCCATCCATCCCTGTCCCCCCAGCTCTGCCCCATCCATCCCTGTCCCCTCAGCTCTGCCCCATCCATCCCTGTCCCCTCAGCTCTGCCCCATCCATGCCTGTCCCCTCAGCTCTGCCCCATCCATCCCTGTCCCCTCAGCTCTGCCCCATCCATCCCTGTCCCCCCAGCTCTGCCCCATCCATCCCTGTCCCCTCAGCTCTGCCCCATCCATCCCTGTCCCCTCAGCTCTGCCCCATCCATCCCTGTCCCCCCAGCTCTGCCCCATCCATCCCTGTCCCCTCAGCTCTGCCCCATCCATCCCTGTCCCCTCAGCTCTGCCCCATCCATCCCTGTCCCCTCAGCTATGCCCCATCCATCCCTGTCCCCTCAGCTCTGCCCCATCCTGCCCAGTCTCTCTGCCCCATCCATTCCTGTCCTCCCTGTTTTTCCCATTCAATCCGCAGCCTCCCAGCTTTGCCTGTAGGTTCTGTGGATTTTTGGAGGGGGGTGGGCCATGGACCTTGGCCTCTCACCGGATTCCTTTAAATGGACCTTTACAAGAAGTGGTTGAGTGCCCCTGGGCTAGGGGTTAAGCAGGGCCGGATTAAAGTGAACCAAAACCCAGGATTTTGACTGTCCTTTGGTTCTTTCCCCGGGGGAACCCCGATCGGGGGTGCCCCGCTGTGTGAAACCCCCCTAGACCTCCGATGCCAACTTACCTCTTCCCAGTCCTACGGTGCATGCACGGCCGCTCGTTCGTTCAGCGTGCTTAAATCCGCTGACGTCACATCGTCTAAGGCTTTGTCTAAGGCCAGCGGCTCTGAGCGCGCCAGCGGGCGCATCCCCCACATCCCTTCAACAGGGAGCGTGCCTGTGCTGTTTGAACCCCCTCCCAGATCGCCGCAGCAACTCACCTTATCCCGGTCCCAGAGCAGCCGCTCTGACGGCCCCATCCTCCGCTTCCTTCTAGCAGTACGTGTGCCAGCGCCAGGCATTTGTGAATGACCGGCGTGGGCACGCTCCCTGTTAGAGGGAGGCGCCATGTGCCTGGGATAAGGTGAGTTGCTGTGGCGATCTGGGGGGTTTCACACAGCGGGGCACCCCCGATCGGGGTGGGAACAAAACCCAGGATAGTCAAAACTTTTGACTATCCTGGGTTTTGGTCCACTTTAAGTGCGGTGGAGGCCCCTGGGCACAAAATCTGGTGGAAGCTCAGTAATTTTTTTACTTTAAAATAATAATCCAGCCAAGTAACTGATTGGTGGTTGTCTGGCACCCGCCTACTTACTGGAACGTCAGATCGAGTCCCTTGTGCCCCCCTTGTGCAGGTGCGTGCTGCTCGGGAACTCCTGCTTTGCCATTCTGGGTGGGGGGTAGTGTAGTCGCCCGGCTGGTTCCCTGCATTGAGCTGCCAGCGGCTGTGCTTGGTGGCTTATGTGCAGTGACAGCTCTGCACACATCACTGTAGCGTTGCTGGCGGCGGCTTTGCTGCTCTAGACTCTCCGTCCTGCCCTGTGGTGGCTTTGGCTGCAGGTTTGCAAAAACAAAAAAAAGGCTTGCCCAGGCATCATGCATTAAAAGAGGCATGGAATCATGGGATCCCTCCTCATAATCCGGACCTGGGTTGAAGTAAGTTCTTATACTCACCTGACTATCTGCTTTTTACAGTGCAGCACTACAGCTTATCTCACCTTTAAGCTTTGGGTTTGCCAACATTTGAAAGCCTAACATGAATGAAAAAATGTCAGTAAAAATATATATATTAAAAAAAAACACAATGACTCTCCCCTTCCAGGTCTACCAGTCTTGTATCCAGGGGGCGGCTGGGGGGCGTCAGCAGCAGCGGGCAGGCAGGCATGAACTGGGTACCCTGCCTCCCTGCTGCCTTATTACTGTGCAGTGTTGTCGGGAAGGAGTGAAATGAAGGATGCCCACAACCCACTGAGGGATGCCCCCACCCATTGACTGCACTGAGGGGTGCCCCCACCCACTGGCTGCACTGAGGGATGCCCCCACCCACTGGCTGCACTGAGGGGTGCCCTCACCCACTGGCTGCACTGAGGGATGCCCCCACCCACTGGCTGCACTGAGGGGTGCCCCCACCCACTGGCTGCACTGAGGGATGCCCCCACCCACTGGCTGCACTGAGGGATGCCCATACCCACTGAGGGATGCCCCCACCCACTGGCTGCACTGAGGGATGCCCACACCCACTGAGGGATGCCCCCACCCACTGGCTGCACTGAGGTATGCCCACACCCACTGAGGGATGCCCCCACCCACTGGCTGCACTGAGGGGTGCCCCACCCACTGGCTGCACTGAGGGATGCCCACACCCACTGAGGGCTGCCCTCACACACTGGTTGCACTGAGGGATGCCCCCAGCCACTGGCTTACTGAGGGATGCCCCCAGCCACTGGCTGCACTGAGGGATGCCCCCACCCAGTGGCTGCACTGAGGGATGCCCCCACACAGTGGCTGCACTGAGGGATGCCCCCACCCAGTGGCTGCACTGAGGGATGCCTCCACCCACTGGCTGTACTGAGGGATGCCCCCACCCACTGGCTGCACTGAGGGATGCCCCCACCCAGTGGCTGCACTGAGGGATGCCCCCACCCACTGGCTGTACTGAGGGATGCCCCCCACTGACTGCACTGAGGGATGCCCCCACCCAGTGGCTGCACTGAGGGATGCCCCCACCCAGTGGCTGCACTGAGGGATGCCCCCACCCAGTGGCTGCACTGAGAGATGCCCCCACCCAGTGGCTGCACTGAGGGATGCCCCCACCCACTGGCTGTACTGGGGGATGCCCCCACCCACTGGTTGCACCCACTGAGGGATGCCCCCACCCAGTGGCTGCACTGAGGGATGCCCCCACCCAGTGGCTGCACTGAGGGATGCCCCCACCCACTGGCTGTACTGAGGGATGCCCCCACCCACTGGCTGCACTGAGGGATACCCCCACCCACTGGCTGCACTGAGGGATGCCCCCACCCACTGGCTGCACTGAGGGATGCCCCCACCCAGTGGCTGTACTGAGGGATGTACCCACCCAGTGGTTGTACTGATGGATGCCCCCAGTGGCTGTACTGAGGGATGCCCCCAGTGGCTGTAATGGGAGCTGCCGCAACATACCTCTGTGGGCTTCCCCTCACTCGCTGTAATGAGAGAGATGCTGCTCACGGCCTGTAATGGAGTGTTCCTGCACGCTGTCTGTAAAGGGGGAATTTTATCACACCATTTGGCTCCAAATATTTTTTTTATTATTTTTCTCCTCTCAACCCTGGGTGCGTACTGGGGAACGAAAAATAAGGTGTATATATAATGTGACGGTAAGATACTATACTGGGCAAGAAGCAGTAAAGCAGGTCCGGTGTGCCCCAAAAAGTCCCGGGCTATTTTTTAGCCCCAGTCCGCCCCTGCTTGTATCCCTTTTGCTTGAGGGCTCTGACATCAGACTTCTGACAATGCTGATAGAACACCAGCTTGTATATGTGACGCTGCCCATCGCCGCTCACCCAGCGCAGCTCACGGCATCACTGGAGCATTGCTGGAGGGAGGAGGACGAGGAGGAGACAACTGACACTCAGGACAGCTTCTCCTTGACTCAGGGCAGCCTAGTTCACATGAGCCACTACATGCTCCAGTGCCTGCAGACTGACCACAGAGTTGCCCACATATGGCCTGATGCAGAGCCTCCCCCGATCTGACCTTATTTTGTTCCGTTTTTCCTATGGCCCGTTTTCCTTCCGTTTGTCTCGGGGTTCAAATGTGATTCAGAGCCGCCGTCGGGAGAGCTCTGTTACTGATCCGTTTATGTGTCTTCATTCGGGAAGTGTTTTTTCCCCTCTCGGGTGCTTTCCGTGTGGTCGTGGGTTCCGTTGCCGTTCACACGGACGATCCGTTTTTGGCTCCTTTTTAATGCGTTTCCAAACGTAGCTTCTTGCCATCTGTTTCCGTTTTCACCCCGATTCCGATTGTTTTTCTATGTATACTTACATTTCCATGGATTTCCTGTTGACAATCTGGGTCCACGCAAGCGCACATCCCTAGTCCTCCCTCAAGCTTTCACCATACAACAAACTGACACTTTTACCAACACCAAAACTTACCGTATATACTCGAGTATAAGCCGAGTTTTTCAGCCCACTTTTTGGGCTGAAAAAAGCCGCCTCGCCTTATACTCGAGTCAGTGAAAGGAAAAGTGCCGGCCGCCGTGCCGGCACTTTAACAAATGAAGAGGGCCGTCCCTGCGATGTCACAGGCCGGCCTGTCTCCTTACCTAGGCCCCCCGCCTCCCGCCTGTCAGCCAATCAATGTCGCCGACAGCAGCTCATCCCCATCATCCCGCCACCTTCCATACAGCAGCTGCCTCTCCTGTGCCCGGATATTTGCCTCACCTGTAGCAGCAGAACACGGTTGCCAGCAGGCTAAAGCTTCATCTCGCCTCAGGCCAGAGAGGGCACAATGACAGAGTGTGTGCCTCAGGTACGGCTTGTCATTTTTAATAATACGCCTCACCTTACTTCAGGACCACCACCTTCTCCGCCTGTCGGAACGCCCGTCACCGGGAACCTTTCCTTTGGTGAGAACGAGCCCTCCCTGCGGCCGGACTTCCGGGTAAGTAGCGCGCTTTCCCGGAAGACGCTCCCGGTTGCTGAGCAACAACAGGGAATGCCAGAAGTGAGCTGAGAACAGCAGTGTTATGACCCGGCCAGGGGACCCGTGTTCGAGCTCCTGTGGTGCCGTGCTGGCTCTGGCTACCTCCAGCGACGCCCGATACCCGCCCAAGCACATAATCGACGGGTGAGCCGGGGTACTGTCTGTCTGTGTGTGTTACACCTCTATCACCAGCACAGTAACAGGGAGGAAAGAATAGGCAGCAGGTTTCCATGATAACAGCCTCCTTTCCTCTCTGTGTAACTTCCTTCGTCCTGTGTACATCTGCCTTTCCTGCCCTCTCCTCCTGGATGGAGGTGGAAGCTTTTCTCCTGGTCCTTAGGGATGGACTGGCCACAGGGAGACCCGGGAGAATTCTCAGTGGGCTGCACTGCTTTGGAGCCAGTTTGCTTACTGTTTTTTTCACCCCAGTCCAATTCCTGCCTCCCTAGTCTCCCTCCTAGCTCCCCTGTACCTGGCCCATGTGCCCCCAATGCATCATGGCTGTGGTCCAGGGGGCATGCCCACCTCTGCCACATTATCCATCTGTACTATAAAAAATCTGTCTGCTATATGCACACCCTGTAAATGACCTATCCATGCAATGCTTAGCCGCAGCATAGCAGCTGGAGATTGTTGACACTCCTCAGTATTGTGTGAGAGCATCCTAAATTGGGATGCCCCAGAATTAGGAAATAGAAACTAAAAGCCATTATCATTCCTGTAAGTGCTTAAAGTGGACTAAAACCCACATCAATCAGCCCTGGAATCTATAAAATCAGGATGCCTCGCTGTGTGAAACCCACCCTAGGCTTATACTCGAGTCAATAACTTTTTCCGTTTTTTTGTGGTAAAATTAGGTGCCTCGGCTTATATTCGGGTCGGCCTATACTCGAGTATATACGGTACCTTAAACTACTATCCTTCTTCTTCCTCCTCCCTGTGTTTAATGCTTACCTTAATCTCTTCTCCTTCTTCTTCTTATCCTTCTTCTTCCTCCTATTCCTTGTCCCATATACTTACCTTTTGGGACATGTAACTGTATGGTTATGTTGTGAGAACGTACAGTGTATGTACAGTGGCAGGAAAGAGAACACACCACAATTTTTTGTTTGTTTTTTTTTTACCTAAATTTTTAAGAAATTGTCAAACAATTTTAAACATTTTAAAGAACAGCACAGGCAGGAGGCTCTTCTTGGTTCTTCTTGGCTCTTCTTGGTGCTCATTGTTGCCCTTTTCTTTGATCTGTGAATGAAAAACATCATCAGTTTTGCCTTGTAAGTATGTTGTGCTTATCTAGGGTTTTTTTTTTGGTCCATTTTTAGGGTTAATTTTTTGCTAAGTTTTTTCCTTAATGTTTTTGGGACCTGCCATGCTCAAAAGAACCATGCCGCGTCACAAACCAAGTCACAAATCTCAAATACGGCTGCTAAGACTGCCCGTAAGGGAAGCGTCGACACCCTCGTTAAATTGGGCTGGTTTCAATCAGAAATCAAGGCCCTGAATCAATTAAAAAACGGAAAAACCAACGGGCCGTCCGTTTTCACTGAGTTCAGCCTCTTGCGAGACGTCAATCGGAAAGGCGCCTGAACAAACACCTGAGCGCACACACGCACACAAAAAGCAACGTAGCTCCCTTTCCTGACCCGATCACAGCCCCAAAACAACGGGAAAACGCACGGGATAGCTGAACGAGGAGGCTCTGCATCAGGCCAATAGTCACCAGTGGCAATTACTGACCATCCTGCTGGATCCCTGCTATAAGGACAACATGACCTCTTTGATTCCAACACTGGAATTGTAAATACATTCTGGCGGGCGCATTATTGGCGTTCCCAGCTGACCTTGAGGGCCCAGTGGTGGCAGGAGGCCGAGGAGGAGGAGCAAGTCACCAATGCAGTAGAGGCTCCAACACTTCCCCCCAGGACCCCTGACACCTGTAAAAAATGTAATATTGTATTTTTTTTTTATTTATGTATATATTTATGTTGTCAAACCAGAACTTCAGTGGGTTCGTACATCCCTACTCCTTTATAGTGGTTGGACATGGACATTAGCCTTAGACGTGGCTGTGTTGGTGAGGCGCTAGGTTGTTCTGGCCAAGTATCCTTTGCATGTTTGGAGGGTTCTCCAACACTTTACACTTCATCATAGAATATGTCTAAGGGCTTTATTCATCAAGGGATAGCGACAGGTAGTGTCTTTTAAGAGACAGGTAGCGTCAGGTGAACGCTGACCACGGCACGCAATTACACATTTATGAAGGCGATTACACGTGGCGACCAATTCATCATCACAGACGGCTCAGCGGATCCCGGCGGCACTCTGGCTTTCAGAGGCCTGGTATTACCTGTGGCTCCCCCATACATTTGAATGGACGTTACTTTTCTTCTCTTTAAACAGGGTTTTCTTTTAATAATTTTTTGTTTTGTATCAAATAATTGTGTGACCTCTCCTGGCCTATTAAATACATTATTGAAAACGTTTTTGATTTTTTTATGCAGAATTGTCATTACAGGTCTGGCATTAAAGTGTTAATGTCACAACGTAATAACAATGTCATTCCATGTTTTCGATTTGTTACTAGAGGATATGTGTTCAAAAACAGACTTTAATCACACAGCAACTGGCGCTCTGGGCTACAGCAACACCATTTTGAGCGCTGGCGCTGTGTGAGGCTGTTTTTTTTGATGAATATGGTTTGAGTCGCTCACACTGACCAGTCGCTACCGTTCGCACCCATATAGCTCTGTACTGGTGTTATAGCGACTCACACATCAAATTACACAGAAACATAGAAGGTTGACGGCAGAAGGAGACCATACGGTCCATCTAGTCGGCCCTTATGTATATATTGCATGTTCTCTTTATCTTATGTATATATTGCATGTTCTCTGTATCTTATGTGTATATACTGTATGTTCTCTGTATCTTATGTGTATACTGTATGATCTCTGTATCTTATGTATATACTGTATGTTCTCTGTATCTTATGTGTATACTGTATGTTCTCTGTATCTTATGTGTATACTGTATGGTCTCTGTATCTTATGTGTATACTGTATGATCTCTGTATCTTATGTATATACTGTATGTTCTCTGTATCTTATGTGTATACTGTATGTTCTCTTTATCTTATGTGTATACTGTATGTTCTCTGTATCTTATGTGTATACTGTATGTACTCTGTATCTTATGTATATACTGTATGTTCTCTGTATCTTATGTGTATACTGTATGTTCTCTGTATCTGATGTGTATACTGTATGTTCTCTGTATCTTATGTGTATACTGTATGTTCTCTGTATCTTATGTGTATACTGTATGTTCTCTTTATCTTATGTGTATACTGTATGTTCTCTGTATCTTATGTGTATACTGTATGTACTCTGTATCTTATGTATATACTGTATGTTCTCTGTATCTTATGTGTATACTGTATGTTCTCTGTATCTGATGTGTATACTGTATGTTCTCTGTATCTTATGTGTATACTGTATGTTCTCTGTATCTGATGTGTATACTGTATGTTCTCTGTATCTTATGTGTATACTGTATGTACTCTGTATCTTATGTATATACTGTATGTTCTCTGTATCTTATGTGTATACTGTATGTTCTCTGTATCTGATGTGTATACTGTATGTTCTCTGTATCTTATGTGTATACTGTATGTTCTCTGTATCTTATGTGTATACTGTATGTTCTCTGTATCTGATGTGTATACTGTATGTTCTCTGTATCTTATGTATATACTGTATGTTCTCTGTATCTTATATGTATACTGTATGTTCTCTGTATCTTATGTATATACTGTATGTTCTCTGTATCTTATGTGTATACTGTATGTTCTCTTTATCTTATGTGTATACTGTATGTTCTCTGTATCTTATGTGTATACTGTATGTACTCTGTATCTTATGTATATACTGTATGTTCTCTGTATCTTATGTGTATACTGTATGTTCTCTGTATCTGATGTGTATACTGTATGTTCTCTGTATCTTATGTGTATACTGTATGTTCTCTGTATCTTATATGTATACTGTATGTTCTCTGTATCTTATGTGTATACTGTATGTTCTCTGTATCTTATATGTATACTGTATGTTCTCTGTATCTTATGTGTATACTGTATGTTCTCTGTATCTTATATGTATACTGTATGTTCTCTGTATCTTATGTGTATACTGTATGTTCTCTGTATCTGATGTGTATACTGTATGTTCTCTGTATCTTATGTGTATACTGTATGTTCTCTGTATCTTATATGTATACTGTATGTTCTCTGTATCTTATGTGTATACTGTATGTTCTCTGTATCTTATATGTATACTGTATGTTCTCTGTATCTTATATGTATACTGTATGTTCTCTGTATCTTATATGTATACTGTATGTTCTCTGTATCTTATGTATATACTGTATGAGTGTATGTTCTCTTTATCTTATGTGTATACTGTATGTTCTCTGTATCTTATGTATATACTGTATGTTCTCTTTATCTTAGGATAGATCGAGGCTTATCCCAGGCATGTTTAAATTCAGTGACTGTTGATTTTTGAACCACCTCTGCTGGAAGTTTGTTCCCAGCATCTACTACTCTTTCTGTAACATAATATTTTCTAAAATTGCTCCTGATCTTCCCCCCAACTAGCTTCAGGTTGGGCCCCTTGTTCTATCATTAAGTTTCTCCTTAAAAACACTTCCCTCCTGAACCTTATTCCCTCCTGTCACATATATAAAGGTCTCCATCATGTCCCCTCTCTCCCTTCTTTCCTCCAGACTGTACAGATTAAGTTCTTTAAGTCTTTCCTGATTAGTTTAGGTCCTTCCACCATTTTTGTTGCCGGCCTTTGGACCAGTTCTATTTGAATAATGTCTTTTTGCAGGGGAGGTCTCCAGAACTGCACACAGTATTCTAGCTGTGGCCTCACCAGGGCTCTATACAGCGGCATCACAACCTCCCTCTTCCTACTGGTGATGCCTCGAGCTATGCAGCCGAGCATCCTGCTTGCTTTTCCCACTGCCTGGCTACACTGTCCACTCATCTTGCAGCTATCAGTAATCAGTATCCCTAAATCTCTCTCCTCCGAGGTCCTGGTAACACAGTGCTGCCCATACGGTGCTCAGAGCAGGGATTCCTTCTACCCAAGTGCAGGATTTTACATTTAGAGACATTAAACTCTAGTTTCCACAGTTTTGACCATTTATCCGGTAAAGCTAAATAATTTTCCATGTTGCAGACACCTCCCGGAATATCCACCCTATTACTAACCTTTGTATCATCAGCAAACAGACAAACTTTTCCTACCAAGCCTTCTCCTATGTCACTTACAAATATATTAAAAAGAATGGGGCCCGGAACAGAGCCTTGCGGCACACCACTTGTAACTCGCCTTTGTTCAGATTGCACGCCATTTACAACAACACTCTGATACCGATCCCTCAGCCAACTGGAAATCCACTGAACCATCCAGGGATTGAGTCCTACCTTCAATAACTTATCTATGATCCTTATGTGGTACAGTGTCAAAGGCTTTGCTAAAATCCAGATAGGCGATATCCACAGCACCACCTTCATCTAACACTTTAGTGACATTGTCAAAGAAATCAATAAGATTGGTCTGACATGATCTGCCCTCAGTAAAGCCGTGCTGTTTTGGGTCCAATAGGTCATTAATTTTTAGATGGGAAATTATCTGTTTTTTTAAGAGTGTTTCCATTAATTTGACCACTATAGATGTTACACTAACTGGCCAGCAATGTTACTACAGTGACTGAGGAGCTCTGTAATAGTGACTCAAGGCCTATCAGAGCGACCACTAGCGCCGCTGTACAGACGCTCATCTGCCATTACCTGGCGTTAGTAATGAATCAGCCTGCCCATTGTATTCTCTTTAAACTTGTTATAATTGCTTTGCTGCTATCTGTGGTTGTTTACTATTTTTGGGGGTTTATTCATGAAGGGATAGCGCCAGATAGCACCTGGTAGCGGCAGGCAGCATCTGGTGAACGCCGGGCCCTGTAGGCAAAACCACATTTACGAAAGTGAATCTGGTGAGCGCCTCTAACAGCGCCATGTAGCGTCACATGTATTATTACAGGCGGCTCAGCGTATAGCGCTGGAGCTCTAGCTTCCAGTGCGCCTGGTATTACCTCTTGCTACCTGTCGCTCTCCCATACATTTCAATGGACGCTTCTTTTCTTCTGTTTAAACAGGGTTTTGTGTTTTTATTTTTTTTTTTTCTCTCAAATCATTGTGTGACCTCTCCTAGCCTAGAAAGAGTCATTTTTTGAAAACTTTTTATATTTTTTTATATTTTTATGTAGAATTGTCATTACAGGTCTGGCATTAAATGTCACATTGTTACAACAAAGTCATTCCATGTGTTTTTGCTTTGTTACTGGTTGATATGTGTTCAAAAACAGACTTTAATCACACAGCGTCTTCCGCCGACGCTGTGTGAGTCTGCTTTTTTGTTGAATATGGTGTGAGTTGGTCGCAATGAGCTGTCGTTACCTTTCGCTCGCTGCAACGCTGTACTGGTGTTAGAACGCCCAACATACATCACATTCATCAATGCCGGCAGGTTACTACAGCGACTGAGACGCTCTGTTACAGTGCCCGATACACGCACACGAGCGTCTACTAGAGGTCGCTCTAAGTGCTGCTATACAGACGCTCATCTGCCGATACCTGGCGCTAGTAATGAATCAGCCTCCCTGTGTCACTCAATAATTGCTTTAAATTACATTGTAATTTGTACTGTCATATACACTTGCACTTGACATGTTATTTAACTTTGCATGCTTTATATAGCCCCCAGTAATGATTCCTGACCTTAAAGGCCATATGCTTTTGTATATTAATTGTATTCTTATTTGGATACTTTTTGGGGTGTTTGGAACTAGGGATGAGCGATTCGAACCCGAATTCGTTCCGAATTTCAGAAAAAATTCAATTACGAACGAATCCAAATTTCCCCGCGATTCGATCAATCGAAGTTTTCCTTTAAACTCCATTTATTTCAATTACAGGCATTCTAAAATGGTGGATGAACATATCCGAACATGTTCCCTGGGGCAAGGTATCATGGGAAAGTCACATGCCAGGAAGCCCAGTGACGTCACCGTGCTATATAAACGGCGGCCATCTTCCTTGTGCGCAGTTCAGGAGAGTCAGAGAGACCGACAGAGAGGCAGAAAGAGAGATAGACAGAGCCAGGGAAAGATAGTGAAAGATAGTGAAAGATAGGGAAAAACCGGAACCATCCAGGCAGGGACTGCATTGAAGTGACAGGGAATTTTTTTTTTATTTTCATTAGCCAGATCATTTTTCAATTCAATTTCAGTTCTTTGAGCTGTAAACCTGCCTTGCCACTGTGCATCCCATCTATGCAGTGGCATATTTAACCTTATCTGTTACACACAAGCATTTCTTATAACTGGATTAGTTTTAATTTAGTTTAAATCTTTTTTTGTCTGCTTTAAATACACCAGCCCACATGGGCATCCCAAACCAGCACATGTCACACTATCTGTTATACTATATAAGCGTTGTTCAGCCTCATTTAATTTAAGCTATTGCATTTTGAATTGGGTTTTGTCTGCTTAAAATACACCAGCCCACATGGGCATCCCAAACCAGCACATGTCACCCTATCTGTTATACTAAATAAGTGTTGTTCAGCCTCATTTTAATTAAGCTATTGCATTTTGAATTGGTTTTTGTCTGGTTTAACCCTTTAAGTGCCAGCCTACCTGGAGTTTTTGTCACACTTTGTTGCCAGACCATTTTGCACTATTTTGCGCTCCCCATGTTCAAATGTGATTTTTGAAGGGATTTCCAGGGATTTCCCAGGAAAATTATATATTGTTTTTTTCAGCAGAGTCTGGGCTTTAACATGAAATGTCTTGTTTGTCATTGTTTAGGTGTATTCTCAATATTTTTGGGTGAAATATGTGCAAAAAAATATATATATATATTTTTTACAATTTGTAGTTTTTTTTTGTAATAAAAAATGTAAGTTTGTCAATAAAATCTTATTGCTTGTGAAATCCCAATTTCTCCCGGTTACAGCGGTACCACATATGTATAGGTAGACACCCTTTCCTGCCCAGGAGACTCCCCCAAACTGAAACAGCGCTTTAGGAGATTTTCAGAAAAAATACAACTATGCTACGCAATATGCGCACCTTGCAGTTTTTCCAGAAAAACAACCCTTTACATTTGAAATACCCCCAACAAACTATATATTCTCTGGAAGTACACACCTCAAGCTTTCTAGGTGTACCAGGCTTGTTGATGTGGCCTCAATCCCTCAATGGATTCTTTGGTTGCAAAGAGTTTCCCTAAAAAAAGGATAAAAAAGCAGAATCAAAGCCACATTTTCCTAAAAAAAACTATATACAAACAAGAAAAAACAAGTTTAATCTGAAAACGCAATATCCCCCGAACAGAACAACACCCAACATGCATTGCTACTGTCAAGGGAAGAGTTGCCAAACACACCAAAGTAAAGCATGTGCGTAACAGTAATTTTACTTGAA
This sequence comes from Gastrophryne carolinensis, assembly GCA_027917425.1. Lineage (NCBI taxonomy): Eukaryota > Metazoa > Chordata > Amphibia > Anura > Microhylidae > Gastrophryne > Gastrophryne carolinensis. The sequence goes on along the minus strand of CM051236.1, from coordinate 507,042,481 downwards.
AATTTCAGCTCTGCAGACAAAGTGCGCACCTTGCGATTTTTCAACCAAAACAACCCTTTACATTTGGAATATCCCCCATAAACCATATATTCCCTGAAAGTACACACGTTAAGCTTTCTAAGCGTACCCAGCTTGTTCTAGTGGACTCATCTTTCTGGAATTATTACCTCAAAGAATTCTTTGTTTGTGCAGGGTTTCCCTAAAAAATTAAAAAAATAGCTGAATAAAAAACACCTTTTCCTAAAATATAAATATGCAAACAAGAAAAAACAAGCTAAGTCTGAAAGCGCAAGGTCCGCCGAACAGAACAATACCCAACATGTATAGGTACTATTAACCCTTTTAATTGCCAGCCTACTTGAGATTTTGTCACCCTCTGTTGACAGGCCATTTTTCCCCATTTGCGCCATGTTTTGAAAATTATATATATATTTTTTTGCAGCAGAGTTTAGCCTTTAACATGAAATATCTTGTTTGTAAATTTTTTTTTTTTTTTTACAATATTATTAAGTAAAATAAATAAATAAAAGAGAGAATAGAGAATTGACTCCTTTATTTTAAATAAAAAATGTATTTTATTAAGGAAAATCATATTGCATGTGAAAGCCCCATTTCTACCGATTAGAACGGTACCACATATTTATCGGTAGCCCCCCGTTCCTGCCCAGGAGACCCCCCTAACTGAAACAAGTATTTTATAACATTCACAAAAAAAATACAACTACCATCCACACTACAAAGGGTTAAATCGAGAAAAAAAATGACATAGGGTCCCCCCTCCCAGGGGAGGGGGACCCCATTTTTTTTTTGGATTTTTAAGGGTTAAAAACCCTTAAAAATCAACAAAAAAAATTGACGTGGGGTCCCCCTTACCCAAAGTAACCAGCCCGGGACCAGCTATGCAGGGCTTGTAGGAACAGGGCGCAGGGGCCAGCTTTTGTGGCCCCTGGCCCTGCAGGCTACAAGCCCGCATAGCCCGTGGGCCCGGGCTCTTCTGCCCCCCCTGGCCTTTGGGGAGGCAGGTAATGGGGGTGCCGGGGGTTAATGGCAAGTCACCCGCTAGCGCAGGTGACTTGCCATCCCCCCAGCCTTGTGAACTGGTATAGGGGTCATGGACCCCTTACCAGTTCACAAGGGGTTAAAAGTAAATAATCACACAGACACAAGCAGAGAAAAAAATATTTTATTAATTTTTATTTTTTTTTACACTGTACTCACCTCCCATCCATCCTGGAGCACTCTGTCCCTCGGCGATCACTGGCTTTTGCTCACTTGCTAGAAGCCTTTTATAGCTGCTGGATGACAGAACACAAAGGGTTAATCAAAAAAAAAAAAAAATGACATAGGGTCCCCCCTCCCAGGGGGGGCGGACCCCATTTTTTTTGATTTTTAAGGGTTAAAAACCCTTAAAAATAAAAAAAAAAATTTACGTGGGGTCCCCCTTACCCACAGTAACCAGCCCGGGACCAGCTATGGGGGCTTGTAGGCACAGAGTGGGGGGGCCAGCTTTTGTGGCCCCCCCACCCTGCAGCCTACGAGCCCACATAGCTTATGTGGGCCCGGGCTCTTCTGCCCCCCCCTGGCCTTTGGGGAGGCAGGTAATGGGGGTGCCAGGGGTTAATGGCAAGCCACCCGCTAGCGCAGGTGGCTTGCCATCCCCCCAGCCTTGTGAACTGGTATAGGGGTCATGGACCCCTTACCAGTTCACAAGGGGTTAAAAGTTAAAAATGACACTGACACAGAGAAAAAAAAATCTTTATTTTTTTTTTTTTACACTGTACTCACCTCCGATCCGACGTCCCTCGCCGCTGTCCCGCGCCGATCATCTCACTGACAGATGCCGGTGGTGATCGGCGCAGGGCGGGTGACAGGCGAGGGGGCTCCGATTGGAGCCTCCTCACCTGACATCCGCCCAGCTCCGATCACCACCGGCATCTGACAGATGCCGGAGCTCGGAGGGGGTATAGGAGGAGCGGGATGACGTCATCCCGCTCCTCCCACAATGGGCGGAGCTAAGCGGCGGCGGCCGTCGCCGCCATTACAAGAGGTGAGGACCCGGAAGAGGGTCCTCACCTGAAGACTGCGCAGCCCAGGGGGGGGATCGGACCCCCCCCCTGGTGAAGAGGAGACCCGGACAGAAGGCTCGGGCGCGGAGGTGAGTAAATGACAGTTTTTTTTTTTTTTTTTTTATAACGGCGAGTCAGCGCTGGAAACGGGGGGGGGGGGGGGGCGGCTGGTTTCGGGCCCCCCCCTGAAGACGGAGGACGACGGGGGGGCGATCGGATGCCCCCCCCAGGAAGAGGGGACCCCAAGCTCCACAGGGATACCAGAGGTAAGTGTTTTTTTTTTCTATCTTTTTACCGTTTGGGGGAAATGCCAGGCACGTAGTTTCTACGTGCTTGGCACTTAATGGTAGGAGAAGCAACCACGTAGAAACTACGTGCTTGGCATTTAAAGGGTTAAATACACCAGCCCACATGGGCATCCCAAACCAGCACATGTCACCCTATCTGTTATACTAAATAAGTGTTGTTCAGCCTCATTTTAATTAAGCTATTGCATTTTGAATTGGTTTTTGTCTGCTTTAAATACACCAGCCCACATGGGCATCCCAAACCAGCACATGTCACCCTATCTGTTATACTAAATAAGCGTTGTTCATCCTCAGCTTAAGCAAGCTATTGCATTTTTAATAGTTTTTTGTCCTGCTGTCAAAAAAACACCAGGCCGCAGGGTATACCAAACCTGCACGTAGAACCCTATCTGTTATACTAAATACGCTTGTTCATCCTCAGCTTAATCAAGCTATTGCATTTTGAATTGGTTTTTGGTCTGCTGCCAAAACACCAGGCCGCAGGGTATCCCAAACCTGCACGTAGCACCCTATCTGTTATACTAAATACGCTTGTTCATCCTCAGCTTAATCAAGGTATCGCATTTTGAATTGGTTTTTGTCCTGCTGCCAAAACAACAGGCCGCAGGGTATCGCAAACCTGCACGTAGCACCCTATCTGTTATACTAAATACCCTTGTTCATCCTCAGCTTAATCAAGCTATTGCATTTTGAATTGTTTTTTGTCCTGCTGTCAAAAAACACCAGGCCGCAGGGTATCCCAAACCTGCACGTAGCACCCTATCTGTTATACTAAATAAGCTTGTTCATCCTCAGCTTAATCAAGCTGTCACATTTTGAATTGTTTTTTGGTCTGCTGTCAAAACACTAGGCCGCAGGGTATCCCAAACCTGCACGTACCACCCTATCTGTTATACTAAAGACCCTTGTTCATCCTCAGCTTAATCAAGCTATTGCATTTTGAATTGTTTTTTGTCCTGCTTAAAAAAAAAAAACACCAGGCTGCAGGGTATCCCAAACCTGCACGTAGCACCCTATCTGTTATACTAAATACGCTTGTTCATCCTCAGCTTAATTAAGCTATCACATTTTGAATTGTTTTTTGGTCTGCTATCAAAACACTAGGCCGCAGGGTATCCCAAACCTGCACGTAGCACCCTATCTGTTATACTAAATACGCTTGTTCATCCTCAGCTTAATCAAGCTATTGCATTTTGAATTGGTTTTTGGTCTGCTGCCAAAACACTAGGCCACAGGGTATCCCAAACCTGCACGTACCACCCTATCTGTTATACTAAAGACCCTTGTTCATCCTCAGCTTAATCAAGCTATTGCATTTTGAATTGTTTTTTGTCCTGCTTTTAAAAAAAAAACACCAGGCTGCAGGGTATCCCAAACCTGCACGTAGCACCCTATCTGTTATACTAAATACGCTTGTTCATCCTCAGCTTAATCAAGCTATTGCATTTTGAATTGGTTTTTGGTCTGCTGCCAAAACACTAGGCCACAGGGTATCCCAAACCTGCACGTAGCACCCTATCTGTTATACTAAATACGCTTGTTCATCCTCAGCTTAATCAAGCTATTGCATTTTGAATTGGTTTTTGGCCTCCTGCAGCCAACTCCAGTGTCTCTTTAAAGTAATGTTTGTGCTCCTGCTGCTGCTTGTAACTCCAGGGTGTGATTCATCCAATTTTTGGGCTCCTGCAGCCAACTCCAGTGTCTCTTTAAAGTAATGTTTGTGCTCCTGCTGCTGCTTGTAACTCCAGGGTGTGATTCATCCAATTTTTGGGCTCCTGCAGCCAACTCCAGTGTCTCTTTCACGCAATGTTTGGGCTCCTGCTGCTGCTGCTGCTTGCAAATCCAGGGTGTGATTCATCCAATTTTGGCCTCCTGCAGCCAACTCCAGTGTCTCTTTAAAGTAATGTTTGGGCTCCTGCTGCTGCTGCTTGCAACTCCAGGGTGTGATTCATCCAATTTTTGGGCTTCTGCAGCCAACTCCAGTGTCTATTTAAAGTAATGTTTGTGCTCCTGCTGCTGCTTGCAACTCCAGGGTGTGATTCATCCAATTTTTGGCCTCCTGCAGCCAACTCCAGTGTCTCTTTAAAGTAATGTTTGGGCTCCTGCTGCTGCTTGCAACCCCAGGGTGTGATTCATCCAATTTTTGGCTTCCTGCAGCAAACTCCAGCGTCTCTTTCACGCTATGTTTGGGCTGCTGCTGCTGCTTGCAACTCCAGGGTGTGATTCATCCAATTTTTGGCCTCCTGCAGGCAACTCCAATGTCTTTTAAAAGTTATGTTTGGGCTCCTGCTGCTGTTTGCAACTCCAGGGTGTGATTCATCCAAATGTGGGCTCCTGCAGCCAACTCCAGTGTCTCTGTCATGCAATGTTTGGGCTCCTGCTGCTGCTTGCAACTCCAGGGTGTGATTCATCCAATTTTTGGGCTCCTGCAGCCAACTCCAGTGTCTCTTTCAAGCTATGTTTGGGTTCCTGCTGCTGCTGCTTGCAACTCCAGGGTGTGATTCATCCAATTTTTGGGCTCCTGCAGCCAACTCCAGTGTCTCTTTAAAGTAATATTTGTGCTCCTGCTGCTGCTTGCAACTCCAGGGTGTGATTCATCCAATTTTTGGGCTCCTGCAGCCAACTCCAGTGTCTCTTTCACGCAATGTTTGGGCTCCTGCTGCTTGCAACTCCAGGGTGTGATTCATCCAATTTTTGGGCTCCTGCAGCCAACTCCAGTGTCTCTTTAAAGTAATGTTTGTGCTCCTGCTGCTGCTTGCAACTCCAGGGTGTGATTCATCCAATTTTTGGGCTCCTGCAGCCAACTCCAGTGTCCCTTTCAAGCTATGTTTTGGCTCCTGCTGCTACTGCTGCTTGCAACTCCAGGGTGTGATTCATCCAATTTTTGGGCTCCTGCTGCCAACTCCAGTGTCTCTTTAAAGCAATGTTTGGGCTCCTGTTGCTGCTGCTTGCAACTCCAGGGTGTGATTCATCCAATTTTTGGCCTCCTGCAGCCAACTCCAGTATCTCTTTAAAGTAATGTTTGGGCTCCTGCTGCTGCTTGCAACTCCAGGGTGTGATTCATCCAATTTTTGCCCCCCTGCAACCAACTCCAGTGTCTCTTTCAAGCTATGTTTGGGCTCCTGCTTCTACTGCTGCTTGCAACTCCAGGGTGTGATTCATCCAATTTTTGGGCTCCTGCAGCCAACTCCAGTGTCTCTTTAAAGTAATGTTTGTGCTCCTGCTGCTGCTTGCAACTCCAGGGTGTGATTCATCCAATTTTTGGGCTCCTGCAGCAAACTCCAGTGTCCCTTTCAAGCTATATTTCTGCTCCTGCTGCTACTGCTGCTTGCAACTCCAGGGTGTGATTCATCCAATGTTTGGCCTCCTGCTGCCAACTCCAGTGTCTCTTTAAAGCAATGTTTGGGCTCCTGCTGCCGCTGCTTGCAACTCCAGGGTGTGATTCATCCAATCTTTGGCCCCTGCGGCCAACTCCAGTGTCTCTTTAAAGTAATGTTTGGGCTCTTGTTGCTGCTTGCAACTCCAGGGTGTGATTCATCCAATTTTTGGGCTCCTGCAGCCAACTCCAGTGTCTCTTTAAAGTAGTGTTTGTGCTCCTGCTGCTGCTTGCAACTCCAGGGTGTGATTCATCCAATTTTTGGGCTCCTGCAACCAACTCCAGTGTCTCTTTCAAGCTATGTTTCGGCTACTGCTGCTACTGCTGCTTGCAACTCCAGGGTGTGATTTATCCAATTTTTGGCCTCCTGCTGCCAACTCCAGTGTCTCTTTAAAGCAATGTTTGGGCTCCTGCTGCTGCTGCTTGCAACTCCAGGGTGTGATTCATCCAATCTTTGGCCCCTGCAGCCAACTCCAGTGTCTCTTTAATGTAATGTTTGGGCTCTTGTTGCTGCTTGCAACTCCAGGGTGTGATTCATCCAATTTTTGGGCTCCTGCAGCCAACTCCAGTGTCTCTTTAAAGTAGTGTTTGTGCTCCTGCTGCTGCTTGCAACTCCAGGGTGTGATTCATCCAATTTTTGGGCTCCTGCAACCAACTCCAGTGTCTCTTTCAAGCTATGTTTCGGCTACTGCTGCTACTGCTGCTTGCAACTCCAGGGTGTGATTAATCCAATTTTTGGCCTCCTGCTGCCAACTCCAGTGTCTCTTTAAAGCAATGTTTGGGCTCCTGCTGCTGCTGCTTGCAACTCCAGGGTGTGATTCTTTCAATTTTTGGGCTCCTGCAGCCAACTCCAGTGTCTATTTAAAGTAATGTTTATGCTCCTGCTGCTGCTTGCAACTCCAGGGTGTGATTCATCCAATTTTTGGGCTCCTGCAGCCACCTCCAGCGTCTCTTTCACGCAATGTTTGGGCTCCTGCTTCTACTGCTGCTTGCAACTCCAGGGTGTGATTCATCCAATTTTTGGCCTCCTGCTGCCAACTCCAGTGTCTCTTTCAAGCAATGATTGGGCTCCTGCTGCTGCTGCTGCTTGCAACTCCAGGGTGTGATTCCTCCAATTTTTGGCCTCCTGCAGACAACTCCAGTGTCTCTTTAAAGTAATGTTTGGGCTCCTGCTGCTGCTTGCAACTCCAGGGTGTGATTCATCCAATTTTTGCCCCCCTGCAGCCAACTCCAGTGTCTCTTTCAAGCTATGTTTGGGCTCCTGCTGCTGCTGCTTGCAACTCCAGGGTGTGATTCATCCAATTTTTGGGCTCCTGCAGCCAACTCCAGTGTCTCTTTAAAGTAATGTTTGTGCTCCTGCTGCTGCTTGCAACTCCAGGGTGTGATTCATCCAATTTTTTTTTTTGACATTCTTTATTTAAAGGTTTTATAATATTAAACAAACAGACAATGGGTACATTGGGTACAATACACGATAGGTGGGAAGGAACATATGAGGGTCCATGTCAAAGTACAAATGTTATCTTACATCTAAACAAACACATTACATAATATGCAACGGAGGGTTCGGTAAAGACCATGTGGCACCAGTCCACCTTCCAAACAAAAATGCTGCACTGTGAGGCCCTCAAGCGGGAGCCGGCGCTTCCTCCACGTCTGACAGGACCCTACGTCCATCCCGGGGGGGGAGCATAGAGACACAATAGGGACTTGGGTAGGGTAGGGGATGAGAGGGGTGATGAGGAAACGCAAGAGGGAGGGGAGGGGGAAGGGGATAATACAAGGTATGGCGTGTGGGACACGGTTCCAAGCCGGGCACCCAACAGCGCCCGGTCAAGTCCGATATTACTCACGATGGGGCGCGGCGAACCCCGTCAAGACAGATCAATGCAAAGCGAGGCAGCACCATGAGCACAGCCTCGGACCCGTTATTCAAACAGGTTCCTAAAATCCTCTGATTCCTCGTACATCAGCCAGGGAAGCCAAGTATTTCTATATTGCTCGTCTCTGTCATGAAGAGCTAGAGTCAGGTCTTCCATTTCCCTGACCAGCATAACCTCCTTCACCCAATCCCTGACAGAGGGGGCCCTCTTCTGCTTCCAGAGTCTAGGGATTATCTGCTTGGCGGCGTTCAACAGATGGACCAGAAGAGTTTTTTTATACTTCCCCGCCGGGGCCCTCGTGGAATGGAGTAGGACCCCGGCTGGGTCATCCTGTAATTGTGCCCCTGTAAGTTGCTCCACTATGCACAGGATCGCTATCCAGTAATCCCGAACTCTGGGGCATGTCCAAAACAAATGGAATAGAGTCCCCCGTCCCTCCCCACATCTCCAGCAAGTCACATCTGCCATAGCATACATCTTACCTAATCTATCAGGAGTGAAATACCAGCGTGTCAATAATTTATAATTGACCTCCTGCGTTCTCGTGGCTACCGAGGACTTGTGTGCCAGGGTCGCTATCTTGGTCCTCTCCTTTTCGCCTATCGTTCTTCCCAGATCTGACTCCCACTCACCCCAGAATGTAGGTGGGACCGTTTGTTCGTTGATGAGGAGTGAATACAAAAAGGAAATCAGGTGGGGCTGCGGCTGCCCAACCAGGCAGAGCTTTTCGAATTCTGTATAGCTCCTGACACTCTCCCTCCGGAAACCCACTCTAGATAGCACTGATTGAAATCGTAGGAGAGTCCAGGGGTCTAAGTTCCCATTCTCAAACTTAGCTCTAAGCTCCCCTAGGGAGACCCAGCCCCTCTCCGACATCAAATCGCTCCCTCTCAGCTGGCTCACCTTCCCCCATTCCCTAAATTCCGTCCTAGTACAGTTTGGCAGGAGCTGTGGGTTATCTATTAATGCAATCATGGGGGAGGGGCAGGGGGAAATGTCCGGGCGTTCCCTGAAGCCCCGCATAACTCTCAAAGAGGCCGCCACCGTTGGGTGGGCTCTCAGCTCTGGCATATGTGACTCTCTATTCCAAGCACAGATATCCAGTGGGGCTGAAGCCATGGCGTGCTCCATCTGAACCCACCGCTTTGTCCCTCTGCATGTGTGCCATTCACATATTCTCTGTAAGTGGGATGCCGCCCAATATAAATGGACATCTGGCATCGCCATACCTCCTAAATGTTTGGGCCTGCACAATACCTGCCGCCTGAGTCTTGCCTTCTTTTTCTGCCAAACGAATCCCATTAAAGTTTTCTCCAATTCCCTAAAGAAGCGAGTAGGGATGTTAATCGGGAGGGCCTGGAACAGATACAATAGTTTTGGTAAGATCGACATTTTGATGATATTCACCCTGCCCATCCATGAGAAGGTCGGGGAGTCCCATCTTTCCAGGTCAGCTTTCACTCTCCGGGACAAGGGCAGGAAATTCAACGCCAGGATATTCGACAGCCGGCTCGGCAACTGCGTGCCGAGGTAAGCTATCGAACTCCTAGCCCATTTGAAAGAGAATGTCTGTTGAACCGCCCTGGCCACGTCCCCCGAGAGCGAAATGTTTAGCGCTTCGGATTTATCAAAGTTTATTTTAAAAAAGGATAGCCCACCGAAAACTTCAAACTCTTTCATCAACACAGGCACAGTGATCGTGGGATTTGTGATAAAGAACAAAAGGTCGTCCGCGTAAGCGGCGACCTTGTGGGAGTCCCCTCTGAAACTCAGTCCCCCTATGTCTACGTTCTTCCTAATCCTACACAAGAATGGCTCCAGAGCCAGGGCAAACAAAAGGGGGGACAATGGACATCCCTGACGGGTTCCGTTACGGATCGGCACCGGAGCGGAGAGATGGCCGTTTACTTTAATCCTGGCACAGGGTATCGTGTATAAGGCTAAAATGAGCTTCCTCATGTTGTCGCCCAGTCCTACATGTCGAAGGGCCCCACTCAAGAAGGGCCAGCCCACCCTATCGAAGGCCTTCTCTGCATCTGTGGATAGCAGCATCATTGGTACATCAGATTTCTGGGCAGTGTATATTGCACTAAGTGCCCGGACCACATTGTCCCTGGCCTCCCTTCCCAACACGAAACCCGTTTGGTCCAAGTGGACCACCTGGGCCACTACCGGCGCCAATCTATTGGCTAGGATCTTGGCATACAACTTCAGATCAGTGTTGAGAAGGGAGATGGGACGGTAACTCTTGCAAGAACGAGGGTCTTTCCCTGGCTTATGCAGGACCGATATATATGCCTCGAGATCCCTGCCTGAGAAGGCACCAGGCGCCTCCGGGTCCGTGATTGAATTCCATGCCCTCACCATGTGGGGGCCTAAAACAGAGACATAAGTTTTATAGTAACTAGCAGAGTAACCATCAGGCCCCGGGGCCCTTCCTGACGGGGTCTGCTGAATTGCCGTCAGCAGTTCCTCCATCCCAATCGGGTCTTCCAGCGAGGCCAGGACCTCCTCCGGTGCCGATGGCATGTCGGACCCCTTTATGTATTCCTCAATTTTAGCTAGGCGTGTCTGCGCCGCCGCACCCCCATCAAGATTGTATAAGCTCGAGTAATATACTCTAAATGCATCGGCTATCTTCTCAGTAGTATGTTGCGTTTGTTGGGAGCCGTCCAGAATCTCAGAAACGAAATTCTGTGACTGCTGATGTCTGAGAGCCCTAGCTAATAGTGCGCTGCTCTTGTTTCCATATTCATAGTAAGTGCGTTTACACCTTCTAATTATGTGCTTGGCTTTTTGTCGCAATAGGGCATTAAGGGCCTCTCTTGTATGGGTCAGTTCCCCGAGCACCTTCACCGCCTCAGTCTGCTTATGGGACAGTTCCAGTTCACGGACCTTATCAGTGAGCTTCGCTATTTGGGATAACCTCTCCCTCTTGAGCCTCGCTCCATGACTAATTAAGAGGCCCCTAATCACGCTCTTATGTGCCTCCCATAGTGTAAGCGGGGAGACCTCTCCATTGTCATTGGCTCTAAAGTAAGACTCCAAGCCCTCCCATACAGCTTGCGACACTACTGCATCCTGAAGAAGAGACTCGTTCAGTCTCCACGTCGAAGAGGGGGGGGGCCTGTCAACGAGATCGAGGTCAAGGAACACCGGGGCATGATCCGAGAAGGAGGTTGGGTATATCCCGTCTCCGGTGGCCAGACCCAGTAAGCTGTGCGACACCCAGATGTAGTCTAGTCTGGAGTACGTCCCATGAACATTGGAGTAAAAAGAGTAATCTCGTGCCCCAGGATTCCGGACCCGCCACGCATCCACCAGCTGCATGCTATGCAATTTCTTTTTAAGAGATCTCAAAGCCAGATGGGATATCGCCGACCTGCCCACCGACGAGTCCAGGAGGGGCTCCATAGTTAAATTGAGATCACCACCCAATATGACTTCCCCCTCTCTAAACTTTTCAATTTTGTCCAGTGTGTGTTTCAGAAATTGGGTCTGCCCTTGATTGGGTGCATATATAGAGGCTAACGTGTACATTTTTTGATTGATCAGCCCTTTGGCTAATACCACCCTCCCCGACTCATCTTTCCAGACCTCTCTTAATATGAAGGGAACGTCTCTGGCAATCAGGATCGCCACCCCCTTCTTTTTGGCATCTGCTGCGCAGCTGGTGAAAACGTGGGGAAACTGTTTGTTACACAGCTTAGGAGCCGCAGCCCTTTTGAAATGTGTCTCTTGTAAAAAAATGATTTTCGCTTTACATCTCTTTAATTCCTGACCCAGAATGGTTCTCTTTTCCGGGGTATTAAGCCCCTTCACATTCAGAGTAACTATCTTCACTGGGGCCATATCGGCGGGGGCAAGGTTACAAAGGGACAAAGCCCACCACCAGAGGTACTATTAGTAGCCTATCCGGTCCCACACGCCAAGGGAGGAGGGGAGGGTAGGCCAAGGTCAGCCAAAGGAGGGAAGATGGTCGGGGTGGTATGTTTTGGGGACAAGGAAGGGGGGAGAGACCTGGGCTGTAGAACACCAGAAACAGGGGAGGAAGAAAGGACTAGCGAGTAGTCCGCGGGAGCGGTGCCTTTTTGAGACGCACGAAGGGGGAAGGACTCTGTAGGGAGTCCTCCAACCACGGGCGAAAGGGCCCTGTGCTAGGTCTACTCCCGTCTGGAGGAGGCCGGAGGTCTTCTCCAGAGGGGTGCACCAAGTGAGGGGGGGAATGGAAGATTAGGCTTGCGAACGGAGGGCAAGGAGTCGCACCTGTATTATAGCTACTCAGCGAGGCATGACCCAGCCAAAGGTTTCTTAACTCTGCTGCACAATGAGCAGGCCATATAGGTAGGTTAACACCACGCTCAGCAGTACAACCCAGCAGCTATCCAAACGGGGGTCTCCAAGAGAAAAAAGGACCCAGAAACATCGCCCGTCAAATTAAACGGTCCATAAACATTGGGCTCAACTGACCACTAAAAGAGACAGAAAAAAAAAAAGAACAACAACCCACATCAACAACAACAGTGTGATAAACATGACAGGTGAGGGACCCACGGGCCGGGGGTCCACACCACAGACGGAACAGCGCCCGAGGGAAGGAGCAGGGCCAGAATCGCTAGGCGACAAGCCCCTCCCCCCGGCCGCCGCCCGCCCCTCCTGTCGGGGTCCCCCACGGCGCCCCCGCCGCCAACAGCCCGGCCCGCCCACAAGAGCGGTAACGGTATGTGCAAGAGATTAGGCTATCAGCAGGCGAGGACGCCGCGCCGGACCCGAACCGATAAGTCTTCACCTTCTACGGCCCCCCGCTCCTCTTCTGTCTCCTCTGGGGCCACCACCCGGACGCTGTGGCAGCCGACCGCTGTAAACGGTCAGATCGGGGACTGTCCAGTCCGGGACATCCACATTTTCCGCTTCTAAGAAATGGAACAGATCCGGCAGTTGACTAGGCACTTTGAGGGCAAACAGGTCACCACCCTTACGCACCAACAGCTGAAAAGGGTGACCCCATCTGTAGGATGCCCCCTTCCCCTGGATAGTTTCCAACAGGGGTTTTAAGAGCTTCCTCATCTGCAGAGTCCTCCGCGAAAGGTCCTGTAAGATGATCACCTGCGTGCCTTTGTAGCTGACCGGACCTTTGTCCCACGCGCGGCGAAGAATCTCCTCCTTGATCTTAAAGAAATGGATTCGACAAATAATGTCTCTGGGTCTATTTGGGTCCAGCGGCCGGGGGCCCAGGGCCCTGTGCACCCGGTCCATTTCTATGCGGTTGGTATCAGGAAGATTCAGAAGATCGTTAAAGATGGAGGTGACCGCCTCCACCAAATCCCGTGGCTCCACCGACTCAGGAACCCCCCGCAGGCGTAAGTTATTTCTGCGGCTCCTATTCTCTGCATCGTCATGGGCCAGAAATATGTCAGACAGGAGACGCTGGTTCTGAACCTGCTGCTGTTCCAGATCCGCCACGCGCATTTCAAGAGCCCTGTGCGAGGTTTCCACCCCTTCGATCCTTTCCGTTACTTCAGCCACAGATCCCTGCAGTGCAGCCAGTTCTCTCTTGATAGTGCCCTCCATCCTGGACACATATCCGTCAAAATCCCCACGCATTGGGAGCCCCCGCAGGGCCTCCTCGATATTGATCTTCACCGCCTCCGCAATGGAGTGAGATAGTTGGGCCAGCGGCAGGTTGGGTGAGGAGCCCTGTGGGAGGGGCAGCCCGACGCAGTGAGCAGCGTGGCGCTGCGGGGCCAGGGATGGGGTATCCGATAATCTCCCCTCTCGGGGTGCCAAGCCTGCAGGCAGCAGGGCGTCCCTTCTCACATCACCCAAACTGGGCCCCTCAATCACCGGAAGCACCTCCTCATCCCATATGCCCGTGGAGGGCGCCGCTGCCATGGCCAGCAGGTCCCTTGCGTGGCCATCAGAGGGTGTTCCCGGGGATACTTGCCACGACGGCCGCGGGCTTAATTGGGGCGAAGGGGTGCCCATCAAAGAGCCGGAGCAGGACAGCATTTCTTCAATGAGCGGGGAGTTATAACCCTGCCCCCGTGCACACAGAGTCGGGGTATCCTGCAGTGGGCTTCGTGGCGGGGAGTCTGGGCTAAACTGGTCTCCTGGTGCAGCTCTTCCATGGGGGAGTTTTTCTCCCCGGGCAGGGGACATAGCACTGTGAGGCAGAGTGTCACCCCTCCCCCTCCCCCCATCACACCCCTCCGGGTGTATGATGGCATCAGGCAGAGCTTCTGATCTCTTGGTAAGGGGGCCTGACTGGGGGGGTCCGGGCGCAAGACTAACCTGGGGTCCGCCGGGTGTTCCGCCCCGCCAGTCCGCCCCGCTGTGCACCTCCGCCGACACTGTTATCTTCCGGCCCCCGATCCTCCGGTCTTCAGGCTCTGAGCTGTGGAGCGGGTGCTCTGCTTCTCCCCGTCCTCCGCGCTGTGCCGGTGAGTCCCCAGTCGGGGTAATGACACGCGAAGCTCCGGCTCCTCTCTCCTCCGCGATCTCGCGCTCACGTGGGTGCCCGTCCTTTCCAGCCGCCATCTTCCTTGCGGCTGGTCCTCGGCGCTCAGAGCCGCCGGCGCGGAACAGTGCAGGGATCGTCTGCGTCCTGCCCTTCTTGCTGGATCCCCGCTGTTTCCCCCGCCTGGACATATGTGTTGCGGGTGAGTTTTCTGCCGGTATACCTCTTTTGTCAGGATGCTAGGTGCGGAGCTCAGACCCAGAACGACCTCACTCCGCCATGTCAAGCCACGCCCCTCCGATTCATCCAATTTTTGGGCTCTTGCAGCCAACTCCAGTGTCTCTTTCAAGCTATGTTTCGGCTCCTGCTGCTACTGCTGCTTGCAACTCCAGGGTGTGATTCATCCAATTTTTGGCCTCCTGCTGCCAACTCCAGTGTCTCTTTAAAGCAATGCTTGGGCTCCTGCTGCTGCTGCTGCTGCTTGCAACTCCAGGGTGTGATTCATCCAATCTTTGGCCCCTGCAGCCAACTCCAGTGTCTCTTTAATGTAATGTTTGGGCTCTTGCTGCTGCTTGCAACTCCAGGGTGTGATTCATCCAATTTTTGGGCTCCTGCAGCCAACTCCAGTGTCTATTTAAAGTAATGTTTGTGCTCCTGCTGCTGCTTGCAACTCCAGGGTGTGATTAATCCAATTTTTGGGCTCTTGCAGCCACCTCCAGCGTCTCTTTCACGCAATGTTTGGGCTCCCGCTTCTACTGCTGCTTGCAACTCCAGGGTGTGGTTCATCCAATTTTTGGCCTCCTGCTGCCAACTCCAGTGTCTCTTTCAAGCAATGATTGGGCTCCTGCTGCTGCTGCTGCTGCTTGCAACTCCAGGGTGTGATTCATCCAATTTTTGGCCTCCTGCAGCCAACTCCAGTGTCTCTTTAATGTAATGTTTGGGCTCTTGCTGCTGCTTGCAACTCCAGGGTGTGATTCATCCAATTTTTGGCCTCCTGCAGCCAACTCCAGTGTCTCTTTAAATCAATGTTTAGGCTCCTGCAGCTGCTGCTTGCAACTCCAGGGTGTGAATCAGCTAATTTTTGGGCTCCTGCTGCTGCCAGCTCCAGGGTGTGTTTTTCAGGCACTATAGGGGCCCCTCATAGTGATGCCACTTCAACTCTCTGCAATTGTGCTGCTCTGCGATTCTATTAGCGATGCCTCTGATCTGCATGTGATAATTATTTACAGTATTATTTCACTAACCCAGCACGCATCCTATGCGTGTTACAGCAAGGCAGAATGGTTTACAACCCTATTGAGGCTCTAGGAGGCTCAGAAATAGCCGTTTTTAATAGCGATTAAATTCGGGTCGAAACTATGTTTGTCGGAAAATTTGGCGAATCAGTTGAATCAAATTTTTCAAAAGTTCACTCATCTCTATTTGGAACCCTTGTCCCCCCTTTTTCCACCATTTAATTTACATTGTATTGTGAATCTCCACATAGACTTTCTTAAAGTTAGTCTCTTATTGGTTTCACATTTTATGTATGGTATTTGTGTTTTTGTAATGTCATTTTTTTGGGATTACATTTTTACCATAATAAATTATTTACTTATTACTCAACGTATAGCAATCTTTAGAGCGGACCAAAACCCACTGAACTTGTAAAATATATTTGGCCAAACCCCCTGCCGTATAGAACTAGAAATGGATCTATCCTGAAACACTTTTTTTTTTGCTGTTCCTGTCTGTAATATGGTTAAAAATCAGTCATTACAAAGGTGTGGCAATGATAGCATTGTCACACACAACCATAGCAATAAATGGAGGAGGCGGAGCTTTACAGCTAAAACAGGCGGCATTATATGGGATTAGTGTGAAGCAGGGTAAAAATTAGCAAAAGGTACTCCTCATGGGGGGAGCAATTCAGGGGATGCTAGTTTAACAGACACATTACAGCTCAACTAATTGGATTATCTCAGCACAGAAGACATTGAAAAGCACTGAAGATTTCAAGATAGCACAGTGCACCAGTGCAATAAGTTGACTGTTACAGAATTCTGCATCTGAATACTATATTGATAATTTGTAGCAGGTTGGCTTGTGATAGGACGTTTTTTAGGCACTCTATTTTGCTTGTAAATAATTCAGCATTGTTAAAAAAAAGTGAGAAGCAGCCCAAAGAGACACCGTCACATGATGCCTTGTGGCATACAGGGCCACCATCAACCTAATTATGAAGACCCCTGTGCCTGGTATACATCGGTATTGGAAATAACGTGCAGAAGGGCATCTAGGCTTGCAGTGCCAGAGGTGGTCATAGGACCCACCTCTTCTCAGCACTTGTTAGTTTCCCTCTCCCACAGGCAGACATTATGCAGGACCTAGCCCAGCGATACTCAACTGGTGGACCAGGGTCCGAATGCGGACCTCTGTGCCAGAATCCTTTCCCTCCACCCTAGCTTAGCCCTATCTATCAATGTCCCACCAGCTCAGCCCCATCCATTCCTGTCCCCCCAACTTTGCTCCATTCATCCTATCCCCATCTATTCCAGTCCCCCCCCCAGCTTTAGTCCATCCATCTCTGCCCCCCCCAATTCTGCCTCATTCATCCCTGTCCCCTCAGCTCTGCTCCATCCAGTCCAGTCTCTCTGCCCCATCCATTCCTGTCCTCCCAGTTTTGCTCATCCAATCCTGGCCTCCCATCTTTGCCAATCCATTACTCTTTCTTCCAACTCTGGCCATCTACCCACCCCCCCAGCTCTGCCCATCCATTCCTATCCTTCTAATTCTGCCCATCCATCCCTTCTCCCAGGACAGCCCTCCACCCGGACCTTAACCTCTCACTGAATGCCTTTAAATGGACCTTTACAAGAAGTGGTTGAGTACCCCTGACCCAGCCTAATGGGGGAGGGGAGTGGGGGCCTGTGCAGGAGTGGGGACTGTCAGCCAGGATATTGTATAAATGCAGCTTGACGCACCACAAGGGGCCCAATGAGTGTCCCAGAAATGTCCCAGTAGCTGCTTTTCAACAGGACAAGCCATATACTGCTTGTGCTACTGTGAGCATCTTGTGTAGCCCAACATGCTACAGAGGCTCTGAAGCATCCCTCCCTCCTGCAACGTATCAAGCAGAGATAAGTAATCATCTTACATTATAAAAGGCATCTAGTTCCCTGCTAGTATCACACTGTAGCACCCAGGCTCCTTGTTGTGTAATAATTGCCGCTCCTGCTGTGATACATTGTGTAGCAATCACACGCCTCCTTACAGCAGATGCTCACGGCTGACTCACAGCTTTCTGTAACATCCGGGTTTACAATGAAGAATGCGCATATTATATCCTGTTGGCAGATCTCCAGGCAGGCACATTTACCAGTGCACCAGGGCTCGCCCATCACTTAACTGCGAACAGCCATTACATACTATTTTGATATGATGTCTTTCCTGCCTGCCCATGCGGTGTCTTTCATGCACACACTGATTCCAGTGCACGTGCCTTCCTTAAAGTGGACCAAAACCCAGGGATGCCCCGCTGTGTGAAACCCCCCAGGTTGCCGAAATCAACTCACCTCTTCCCAGTCCTACGGCACATGTGTGGCTGCTCATTCAATCAGCGCCTTCGGAGCCGCTGACCTCACATCATCTAAGGCGAGCAGCTCCGAGCGTGCTGACTGACGCATCCCCCACTACCCTCTAACAGGGAGCGTGTCCACGCTGGCCATTCACAAATACCTGGCACGGGCACGCGCCCTGCTAGAGGGATAGCGGGGAAGTGGCCATGGCTCACATATGCGTCAGGACTGGGAAAGAAGGTAAGTGTATGGGCGACCTGGGGGGTTTCACACAGTGGGGCATTCCGATTTTGGATGCCCCAGGGGGGAGGGAATCTGGTACTTATATTGAATGTGTACTAAATGTACCCCTCAAAAATGATTACATTGTGCATAAAATTTGTAAGCCAAGTACTAATAAAAGGACCCCATCATTTTTTTTCTCTCAGCCAGAAACATCTCCTCCTCACCATCCTACAGGGCAAAGTTATATCTCTTTTTTCAGTTGAGCTTTAAAAAACTGATTCTCATACTGCAATTTTTTTCCATTACAAAAAAAAGTGCATGCCGTTGATTTGACATAAATCTCAGATGTGTTTCTTTTTCGGAACATGTCGGGCCCCTCAGCCATAGAGAAAATAATCGTGGAAAAAAATCCCTGTAATTTAGCCAAATCCCCAAATTATAGGGTGTCAATGGAATTTCATAGCCTATAAAGATTCCGTGTAAACACCTTTCACTCCCTGTGTCCCCCCATTGTTGTCACAAAGCTTTTAAATCCTTAATAAAGGGACCAAAATATTTGCGTAATGTATTTATCATGGTAAAGGGTCGGATAATGTAGAGGCTGCTGTGAAGGTCGTATTATATAATGACCATAATTATATGTATTGTGTCACTTCTCCACTTCATCATGTGAATCATGATGACATTAAATCTGACTGTACTTGAAACCTTTATTTACTCTGTTGGTTTGAATGTCAATGTACCTAGTGGTGCCACATAGAACAACCTCATTTAGAATATCTCCCCTGGTGTTTACATAAACTCTTCTCGATCCTTGCTTGTGAAAAGCTCCACGGCATGCTGTTAGCACTCGCCACGCCCGGCTGACTTGAATGTCTTCAAGCACAGGATAGCAGTAGCCAGTGGTGGACTGGTGCTTAAAAACTGCCCTGGATTTTATCAGCTGCTGGTCGGCCCGAAACGTCCCTGCTGAGGCCCCCACACTGCGATGCCATGGCTAAAGCATTAGGGACTGGGGTTCCTTGGCTTGTGGGTACAGTGGGGATGGGTCCAGGGGCCTGAGAGGGAGACTAAGGGGGCAGGGATTAAATGTGGGTGTTAAAAGCAGCCCCTAAGCAGTGCGGCCTACCAGGCATCTTCCCACATCTCCCTATGACCAGCCCGTCCCTGGCAGTGGCATGTTCAGCTAAACACCCCGCAACGTTCCTTCTTACCTCCATGCATGCTCATGCAGGTGCTGAGGGATACCGGATAGAGGTGAGTATCTGGTGAATGGGGTGGTTCACACAACGCAGATCAGGATTCCCCCAGTAAGAAGACGAAAACCTTTAGGATGGGGAGAAATCCTTGGTTTTGGTCAACTATAAAGTGAACAAAAACCCAGTGTTTTGACTATCATTGGTTTTGATTCTTGCTCCTGGGGCACCCTGATCGGGCATGCCCTGCTGTGTGAAACCCCCCAGGTCACCCGATCTGACTTACTCTTACCCGGTCCTAGGGCACATGTGCGGCCTCTCGTCCAATCAGCGCGCTTGAGCGTGCCGCACCGGCCATTCACAAAATGGCTTGCACATGCGCCGTTGGACCGGGAAAGAAAGTGGACTTCTTGGCAACCTGGGGAATTTAGTGGACTTGGAATCGGTAAGAGGCCGCATCCCGCTATGTCTCTAGCAGGGCGCGTGCCCAAATGGCCAACGTGGGCATGCTCTCTGTTAGAGGGAAGCGGAGGATGCGCGCTCGGAGCCGCTGGTCTTAGACAAAGGTTTGAATGACAGCGGCTCCAAGCACGCTGATTGGATGAGTGGCTGCGCATCTGCCGTAGGACCGGGAAGCGGTGAGTTGGCTTTGGCGATCTGGGGGATTTCTCACAGTGGGGCTTTCCCCAATCACATTGCCCCGGGGGAAAGGACCAAAACCCAGGATAGTATTTTGAGTATCCTGGGTTTTGACCCTTGCCCCCGGGGCACCCCGATTAGGGATCCTACTCTTCCCCGGTCTTATGGTGCATGCATGGCCTCTTGTCCAATCAGCACGCTCGAGCATGCTGGTTGCTGCATCCCCTGCTACCCTCTAACAGGGAGCGTGCCACACGGGCATTCACGAAATCAGGGTGTGAATTTTAATCCACTTTTAAAGCACCGTTCTTTTGCTTTGTTTAATTAAAGATGCAACATTTGCATGGAAGTTTTATCCCTTGTGCTGCTACCGCTGTTGCATTGCAGCAACAGCCCTGTGTCTAGCTCCCGACTTATCGCCGTTGTGAGGTTTATGATAAGAAATAGATTCCATCTTAAAAAAAGGAAAGAACATATTTGGAGTGGGGGGAATTGTCTCTTGTCCTAAGGAGATCAGTCAACACATTGCATTAAAGGGGATCTCCAATTCAGAGACCCCCTGAAAATTCACCTCACACCTCCGCTAGTCTGTTGGCCACAGGATGCTTCTTGCTGTGCGCATACACTCACAGGGAACGTGAAAGGTTAAATTCAGTCACGCGGAGCCAATAGCTTTGAAGGAATTACAAGGTTTCAGTGCACATTTCTAAAAGTTCGATAACATATTTTCAATTTGCAATTCCTTACAGCCTCATGGGTATGCCTCACATCACCCTAAAGGGTTTAGGGACCAAGAACTCCTGTACATGTCATAGCAGTGTTTTGATGCATCGGATTTACAGCATGTGACTGAACCTTTCAACCCTGAGCCTACCTAGAGATTTTGTCACCCTCTGTTGCCAGATCATTTTTCACTATTTCGCACTATACATGTTCAACTGTGATTTCCCAGTTAGATTAAGTATTGTTTTTTAGCAGAATCTGGGCTTTAACATGTTGTTTTTCATTTTATTAGTGTAGTCTCAATATTTATATATATTTTAAGCAAGTCTTCAAATAAAATCATATTGCATGTAAAAGCCCCATTTCTCTCAGTTCCAGCGGTACCGCATATGTATTAGTAGACACCCTTTCCTGCCAAGTAGACTCCTCCAAACTGAACAGCGCTTTAGGAGATTTTCAGATAAAATACAACCGCTATGGACACCTTTTACATTTGAAATACCCCCACAAACTATATATTCTCTGGGAGTAGACACTTTAAGCTTTCTAGGTGTACCAGGCTTGTTGACGTGGGTATAGTTTTCTGGAAGTAATGAATTATTTTGTTGCACAGTGTTTCCCTAAATAAAAGAATAAAAAGCATAATCAAAGCCACATTTTCCTAATAAAAACTATGCAAGCGAGAAAAAACAGTAAAATCTGAAACAGAACCTGAACAGAACACATGCCAATGAATAGGTACTGTCAAGATTAGGGTTTCCAAATACCCCAAAGTAAAGCATGTGCATAAGGGTAATTTTACTTTACTCTTGTGCTTTTTCAACCAAAATAACCCTTTACATTTGGAATACCCCCACAAGCCCTGAAAGTACACATGTTAAGCTTTCTAGGTGTACCCAGCTTGTTGTAGTGGGCTCATGTTTCTGGAAAGAATTCTTTGGTTGCACAGGGTTTCCCTGAAAAAATGTATTAAAAAAAACCAGAATAAAAAACACATTTTCCTAAAATATCAATATGCAAACAATAAAAAACAAGTTAAATTTGAGAGCGCAAGTCCCCCCGAACAGAACAATACCCAACATGCATAGCTACATTTAATCCATTGTGATTTTTTAACTGCGATTTTTGCAGGAATTTCCAGGAAAACTATATATATTTTTTGTTGCGAAAAGTTTAGGCTTTAAAGAAGAACAACACACAGGAATCTCACTTTCTGTGTGTTGTTCCTCTGTGGGATGGCATCCCAAATTGTGTAACCCCCCCAGGTCGTCCTGTTTCGTTCAGCTTCCGCACTCAAAGCGCAGACTTGGGCGAGAGTGAGTGCGCTGATTGGCTTGGCGGCACTGTCAATGTGCAAACTGTCACTTCTCTCTCTTTGGCACCACTGATGGCTAAGCAGCCAGGACAGATAAGTAGCCAAGCGGCGCCGCCAGCCACATCCCTCACCCACAAGTTTTGTTTTTTTTTACATTCACCTGATAAGACGGCCCTGACATTTTCCACTTCCTTTGGGGGTGGGGTGCATCTTATAGTGCGGAAAATACAGTAAATAACATGAAAATAATTCCTACGTATACCGTTTTTGGAACTTTTTTCGAAATCTTCCTCAAATGCACAATACAAAAAAGAGATAGTTTCCATTAGGGCATAATTCTTCATTAATATGCCCTAGATACAGTAATTATGGTTGTGTATCTTCTCAATGGAGACCCCTCCAGCTCAACAGTCCTGAGGAAAGAAGTCAGAGCAGGCAGCGGGAGCTCCGACCCCATCTCGGGACAGCGTTAAATGGAACCACTGAGATATTGATTAGTCCGTCTTGCTAGGGGAGCAGAGCGGGCTCGCTACAATGTACGCACGGTCGGTATTACACGAGCTAATCAGCGCCTCCCGTGAGAATTGTACCGTTTAAACTGAAATAATAAAAGATTAATAGAGAAAAGGATGAAATGAAAGCCATAAAAATGACAGATTGATATACGCGCGCCGGTGTCTTTATGATTAGAATGCCGTGTAATTGGAACCCGCATCTTCTATCCCACGGTCGACCGGGTCTTATTTTCAGCATCCCCTGGTGGCCGAAACAGAAAAAAAACTCCAATTTCCAACAAACTTCAACAGTAGTTTTTAAGTTAATATTTTATGAAACGCCTTCATTTAAGCTGCTGTAATAAGGTTGTCTCGGAGGATAACATTAAATGCAGCATTCTGTATACAAACATGTACGCGGCCTGCTATGTCTGGTGCGCCACAGCAACAAAGCAAATGATTGGAGGCTGATAGATTCATGGGGAGTTGGGCAACAATGATTGTTTGGGTAAATTTTGGTGCCCCTATAAGAGAAGGTAAAAATGCACAGAAAATGCAGGGGCATAGCTACGTGGGAGCAGGGGGGGGCACTTGCCCCGGGTGCAGCAGGTCAGGGGGATGCCAAAGGGGGGCATGAGAATAGGTAGGGGGGCGCCATTTTGAATCTTTGCCCCGGGTGCCAGAAAGCCTAGCCAGAAAATGTACCCCAAGGGCCTTTGAAAAAGAAGTCTTTATGGTAGCATCAAGTTCTATTGGAGATTTTTGTCCATATTTATTATGTGATCAATCACATAATGTGATTATGTGTGTGTGTGTGTGTGTGTGTGTGTGTGTGTGTGTGTGTGTGTGTGTGCGCGTGCAGTAGCGGCCTGGACTAAAAAAACACTATAGCCTTTCCAATATGTGCAGGGCCTTGGGGACACACCGCTGACATCATTGATGATGTCAGGCGGTTCCTATTGACCCGGCATTAGTTAAAAGCGGTCCTTGCATGTTTTTCTTGTTGTTTCCACATGTCCTGATGAAGGGGGTCCCTGCATAACCCCTGAAACGTTGACAATACTATGTGATGTACTGATTTTTTTAATACATTTAATTGATCTATGAAGATCATTTTGGGGTGCTGATTACTTGTTGGACTTGGATCTGCGGTGTCTCTGCTAATCGTACACCCACATTCTCTGCCTTTTATCGCTAGGAGTGCGGCGACCCTCGATTTGCCTGGACCAAAAAAACAGACACACAGATTCTTAATTAAGCCAAAAAGACAAAAAGACAACTTAAATGTAGATTTTATGCAGAAGGCACACTAGACAGTTATTACAGGTAATGGAATAAACAATATCTGTAAGGTGGCGCCGGACACCCTTCTCTCTTAAGCCAGGTAATCCCCAATCTCCGCCGCCTCTTCTGACTATAGACAAGTCCCCGCTCGCAGGAGACGCGGATTGTGCCTCTCCAGACTCGGTTACCCCCAGGACTTAGTTGGCGCAAAGATTACTAGCTTAAGGTGGAGACGGATGAACGGCAGGGTATCCCGAATATGGATGCCGGGATGAAGATTGGTTTAAAGGTGGGAAACCAATCAGGAAGGTCCAAAGACAAGCCGAGGTCAAGCCGGGTGGTCACAGAGCGTGGTATCCAAGGGGTCAAGCGAAGAATTGTCAAAACGAGCCGAGGTCAAACCAGGTGAGCACCAAAACGCAGTATCAGAAGGATCAGGCAAAAACGAAGTCAGGGCAGGCAAAGGGTCAGGGCGGGCAGCAGACAAGGATGGTCAGAGACGAAGCCGAGTAATAACTATCAAAGCAGACTAAAAAGCACACCCTATTAACCAATGGCTATAACGGGCACTAGTGGACGGGACCAAAACATATTTAAAGGGGAACTGGCCAATGGGAAGGGGGAACTGGTGATTGGTGCAACTGTGATTTGGGGGGAAATGTAGTGATTGGTGCACTTAGGATGTAGCTGCCTATTAGAGCAGCCCCAGGGACTGGACCGCCCTGGCCAGTCAGGCTGTCCAGTCCCTGGGTTCATTCCCACCCAGGCTATGGACCTGACTGGTCCATTTGAATCTGCCCCCGGCGAATGCGCAGGGAGCAGCGCCGCCGAGGGGCATATTGGAACTGTGCTCGCGCGCGCGCGAGCACGTGACAGAGGGCCGGGCGCGCTCCCCGAGAGGGAAGGG
Source organism: Gastrophryne carolinensis (assembly GCA_027917425.1). NCBI lineage: Eukaryota > Metazoa > Chordata > Amphibia > Anura > Microhylidae > Gastrophryne > Gastrophryne carolinensis. The sequence goes on along the minus strand of CM051236.1, from coordinate 507,018,051 downwards.
GAAGGCGCGCCAGCCAGAGAGGCGACGGAGCCGTTAGAGGAAGCGGAGGGAGGCCCCGTGATGCCGGCCACCCCCGCCAAGGCAGAGGGAGCGGTGGCGGGTGAGACCGCAGCAGATGCGGCAGCGGTGGCCGCCCGGCGTGGCCGCCCGAAGACCGGAGCCGCGCGCCGCCGCACAGAGACGCCGCAGGACCGGGCGCCAGGAGAAGGTAAGGACCTAACAATATCAGTCTGAGAAATGGGTTACAGATTACAGGTGAGCGAATTACAAGCAGAGATACAACATAATGTCAGATTACCCTGATGATTTCAGTTGAGCAACGTTGGCGAGGATGCATTCGGGGGCATAAAACAGCCTGCTGGGATTCTGGAACTACTCCTTACACATGTAGATGACCCCCGGGAACATAGAACAGCTTGCCGTAGGTTGGGGTGTTGGATGTAAAGGAAAACTCCCTTTTTGTCTGGTTTTTGGTTTTCTGCCTTATTGTTTTCCCCGTATGGGATGTAGAATAAACCTGCGTGTTAGGATAATGCTGCCATACCTTTGATTTACTATCCGCATGTTGTTTTCAAGTTTCTTATATTCCTGGGTATCTGTCTTGGAAAAATAGGAGTGACACTCTTGCCCCTTAGTAAAGCTATTAGTTTATTTTCTACAAATAAATTGAAAGACTCACTCTTAGGCAGTCCCTCTTTAATAGGGAGAGTGCCCGCGCAAGCCAGTCACAAATTGGTTGGAGCGGGCATGCACCCTGCTAAAGGGATAGCAGGGAGGCCCTGCTGTGTGAAACCCCCCAGGTCGCCTGAACAAATTCAACTCTTCCCGGTCCTAGGGAGCATGTGCAGCCTCTCGTCCAGACAGCGCGCTCGGATCCGCTCCTGCCCCTTTGCCCAAGAGCTCGTCTAAGGCAAGCAGATACGAGCGTGCTGGAGGCCGCATCCACTGCTATCCTTTAACAGGAAGCGTATCCGTGCCGGCCATTTACAAATGCCTGGCTCAGGCATGCGCTCTGCTAAAGGGATAGCGGGGATGTGGTCACTGTTCTATAAGACTCCGGGGGGGTTCCCTTTAAAGATGCCATTAAAAGTTAAAATTGATCCAATAACCTTGGACACGCTCAGCGCCCTCTGGGCAGAGGATCCAGCTTCACCCTCTGCTGGGAGCTAGCTTTCAACCTGCAAACACTATTTTGGGCCTAATTCCTAAACCGAGGCGGATGCCAGCCCAATCCTTGCATCAAACTAATAGGCTAGCCGTGCTGCATTGGGTACAAGAACCAGGGGGTAGGTTGGATTAGAACCTGAGATCTCTATTTTAGTAGGTTCTGGGTTCTGCACTGCAATAAGAAACCTATGCCTGGTGGTTTTTTGGGGCCCATTCTGATTCGGTATCTAGCTTAGTGCTGGGACATACCTTGGCGGGCAAGTCAAATGTGACAGGGTGGAAATAAAGGGGACCTCTAGACTGGTATCAGGGGATTCAGGCATTGTTATATGATTAAACTGGATCTTCCCTTCACAAGTCATTTGCCAAAATACATAGGCACGGCAAATGGCTCTGATTGGACGAGAACCTGGGCATGCGCCGTTGAATCGGGGGAAAGGTAAGGTTATACCAGTGATCTGTGGGGTTTCACACAATGAAATGGGGGAATTCCAGCGGACAGTCCTAGAATCTTTATAGGGCCGGCTGTCCTGGGCTTTGTTCTGCCCCCCTGGGCTTTGTTCAAACTTAATGCCTTCTTGAGTTAATCCAGGAGGCAGAGGAGTAGCTAGGCTTTCTGGCGCCCAGGGCCAAGATTCTAAATGGCGCCCCCATCTGTCTTAGGCTCTCCTTTGGCGCCCCGCTGACCTGCTGCACCCGGGGCAAGTGTCCCCCCTGTGCCCCCCTTAGCTACGCCCCTGCCAGGAAGAAAGGTACAGTAGTCTTCAAGGCATATTCCATCTTGATCCCAGAGGCCATCACACTGTACCAAATCTTTTGAACTACTTTAGACATGGAGAACCATTGTGTCTCCCTTGTTGTGACTGCTCTTTTAAAGTGGACCAAAAACCAAGGAGATCGGCCAGGAATCTATAAGATTCCAGAGTCGCTTGATTCTCTCCCCCCAAGGCATCCAAAATTGGGATGTTCCGCTGTGTGATACCCCCGAGGTTGCCTAGAAACTCAACTTCTTTCCTGGTCCAATGGCGCGTGCAAGAGCAGCGGCCACATCCCTGCTCTCCCTTTCAGCAGGGCGCGTGCCCGCACCAGGCATTTGTGAATGGCCAGCGCGGGCATGTTCCCTGTTAGAGGGCAGCAGGGGATGTGGCTGCCAGCGCACTCGGACGAAGGCTTAGCCTGAGTGACAGGAGTGGCTACTCAAAAGAGGGACAGTCCCTCCAAAAAGGGGCAATTGGGAGGTATGGGTTAATGTCCCCTTAAAAAAGTCCTCTTTTTCTCTGAAATTGCAGTCTATGGGGGTGCGTATGCCAAGAAAATAACATTACACCGAAAAAAAAGAAAGTAAAACGTGTTCCCACCTGTAACATATAAATCATTACCTTAACAGGAAATCAAAATCGGCTCGGCAATAAATTATATCCCCAACAAGGAACCCGGCACCGGCGATGTCCCCGGGGACCAGCATGCTTTATGATTTTTACACGGCCTATAAAACAAAGATCTTACGTTTCCTAAATGGCAACGATTAGTTTTATGGAGCAGAACAGGAAAGACTCCAAGAGTGCAGCAAAGAGTACCTGTCACCCACTCACATCCTATACCATACCAAGTGTCCCTGATTTGGAGAGACTGTCCCTCTTTTGAGTTCATGTCCCCCTTTCCCTCGTTGTTCTCATTTGTCCCTCTTTGAGGTGTAACATGCAGATCTGCAGCAATAAATGATTCATTTGCCTATTCAAAGTGTTTCTATTGTTGTAACTGTTGTAACACCCTATCTCCTATCCATCGCTCAATGAGGGGGTGTGGCCTATTTTAACAATTGTCCCTCTTTCCCACACTGAAAAGTTGATAGTTATGGCATCCCAAATCGAGATGCCACCTGTGGACCAGACACCAGGGTTGCATGAGCAAGGCCTGTGCATACGCTATGGGATCACTAAAATCGTTGTATGACGATGCAGGGTAATTCACACATCCGGGCATCCCAAATTAGGATACCTTAAAAGGGGGATACTGCTGTTCATAGAGTGAAGAGGTACAATGTCCTTTCTGAAGTTTTTTAGACCGCTGATTTGGGATGCCCCACTGTGTAAAGCCCCTGTTTTGTCCGGTATGTTTATGTGGTGGATAGGAACCCTGATGTGAAAGCTCCCTACTACAAATACATATGAAATAAAATCTAAGTTCACATTATGAATTCAAGATGGCTTCTGAAGAACATCCTAGCTGATGTAGGAGATGTCCGGTGTGGTGTAATTAACTGCCTACTGCACCTGTGTGGAATGTGCCATCCAGATAAGGATGGACCAATCCTGAAGTCTTTCTAGAGACATTGCCTTTTATAGAGATGATTCATTACTAGTCATTATTATGTAAGCCTCTATTTTTTCATGTTTGTATGAATAAAGCTTGCCCCAGGGAATTATTGGAAGCCCCCCGAGGTTTATGAGAGTTTCCTACCATTGCATTTATTGGCTCCTTACTCTCAACCAGCCGAGTTGAGAGGTCTCTGGGACGGCACACAGTTTCCACAACACTTACATAGCCCATAGTCCCTTGTGGCATGTGCAGCTGCATCTCTGCTATCTTCTGAAGCACGAACCAGCAATGGTGTGGGAGTCTGCCTGGCAGGGGTGTGTGTGCAGTGCAGTGATGACTGAGGCCGCCCGTGCATATGCTACGGGATTGCCAGTCAGGGGATTTCACAGATTGGGGCATCCCAAATCGAGATCCCTCAAGAAAAGGGAGACCACTGTCCCTAGAGCCTTATAGACTTTAGGCTGGTGGTTGCTCTTTCTTAACAGGGAACAATGGCCTCTCTAAAGTCTTTTAGGCTGATGTCCTCATTCCTATGGTATCCCGAATTGGGATGGCCCGTGGTGTGGAAACCCAAATATCATAAGGTATATTTATATAGCTGAGAATCCCACTGGGCACATGACCAAAACTTTGGTATACCTCTATCTGAGGCACGTGCCCGCATCTGGCTAATGTGGGTACACGCAGGAACAATGGCCCCTCTAAAGTCTTTTAGGCCAATGTCCTTATTCCTATGGTATCCCCAATTATGATGTCCAGCTGTGTGGAAACCCAAATATCATAAGCTATATTTATATAGCTGATGATCCCACATACGACCAAATCCTCGTAATATATGACAGTCAAGGCATTTCACAGATCGGGGCATCCCAAATCAAGATCCCTCAGAGGAGGGAGACCACTGTCCATAGAGCCTTACAGACTCTAGGTTGGTGGTTGCTCTTTCTTAACAGGGAACAATAGCCTCTCTAAAATCTTTTAGGCTGATGTCCTCATTCCTATGGTATCCCCAATTGGGATGGCCCGCTGTGTGGAAACCCAAATATCATAAGGTATATTTATATAGCTGACAATCCCACTGGGAACATACGGGCCATGACCATATCCTCACTATACCTCTATCTGAGGCACGTAACCGCACCTGGCTGACGTGGGTACACGCAGGAACAATGGCCTCTCTAGAGTCTTATAGGCCGATGTCCTAATTCCTATGGCATCCCCAATTGGGATGCCCCGCTGTGTGGAAACCCAAATATTATAAGGTATATTTATATAGCTGAAGATCCCACTGGGCACATGACCAAATCCTTGGTATACCTCTATCTAAGGCACGTACCTGCACCTGGCTGATGTGGGTACACGCAGGAACAATGGCCCCTCTAAAGTCTTTTAGGCCAATGTCCTCATTCCTAAGGTATCCCCAATTAGGATTTCCTGCTGTGTGGAAATCCAAATATTATAAGGTATATTTATATAGCTGACAATCCCACTGGGAACATACGACCAAATCCTCATTATACCTCTTTCTGAGGCACGTACCCGCACCTGGCTGACGAGGGTGCTCAGAGGTCCGAGAGGGCACTACCAGTGGCGTGGGTTCAACTAAAAAATACTAGCCAAACCCGGGGGCGTAGCTAGGGAGGGGCAGGGAGGGTGCACGTGCCCCAGGTGCAGTAGGACGGGGGGGGGGGGCTGAGCACAGGTGGGGAGCGCCATTTTGAATCTTTGGCCCAGGTGGCCAAAAGCCAAGCTACGCTTCTGGCCAAACCGATGCCTGATCTGGTGTCAGGGCGGCTAAGGAAGCTATAAATGGAGCACCAGTGCTGATTGGCTAGGGACTTGCCGTGGCATTGGAGGAAGGTGAGTTTTTTAGACTGAGGGTCCTAGAGATAAGGGAACGATCTTGTGAGCAGAGGGTTGCAAGTTTTCTTTCCGGCCATGGGATGTGACTGAAGTGATCCTGAGCAAGGCACCTAACCCGCAAACTGCTCCCCGGGTGCCGTGATTAGGGTAGGCCACCACTACGGGCACGTGTGCACCCACAGCTTGCGTTTGTCTCGCTGCATAGATCGGTTAAATGCAGGGAAAAAATTCATATGTGTGTGCAAGCATACAATGACGCCACCAACATTTCCACAAAATCCACGGGGGCATACCAAATCACATACCTTCTAAATATTTAGGGTGGGAAAGGGGGGACAATTGTTAAAGCCACGCCCTCTCATTGATTGATGCATGGGAAATAGGGTGTAACAGTTACAACAATAAAAACACTTTGAATAGGCAAATCAAGTATTCATTCATGTAGATCTGTATATTAAACCTCAAGAAAGGACAAAGAAAAACAAGGGACAGGGGGACATGGACTCAAAAGAGGGACAGTCCCTCCAAATCAGGAACAGTTGGGACGCATGCAAATCGTAGAGAGGAACAGGGAGGGGCCTATGCTTCCAATGAATCCTTTCACAAAGGGGACGGGTGGGTATTCCAAAGCAAAGGAGAGTGCAAGGTTCTCATCCGTCAGGACCCGACTGTAAGAGATGGTTCTCTAGGCGCCAGCCGTCATGACTTCCAATAATTCCTCGAACGTTTTTGTATTATGAGATGTCATCTTGTACAGAAACGGAGAGGGAAAAATCCAATTTGCGCTCCCCGTCGCTGTGCAAATGACGCGACTAAGAGCGTGAAAGAGATTGCTTCCGAATAAGCCTTTATTTTAGCCGAAGTCAATCTCGCCCGCCATGCTGGATCGGCAGAGCGCTCATTACCCGGCTTCAAAATTCCATTCCTTAACCTGATTCTTCCTGAGTTTATTTAATATCTCACAATAGTGATGCTCAAACACAGCGAAGGCATATTGCGCCATAATAACCAACCTTTAAAGGGACGGTCAACATACCTCCCAACTTTTCAGGGTGGGAATGAGGGTTAAATTAAGCCACGCTCCCTCATTGAGGGATGGATAGGAGATAGGATGTAACCGTTACAGCAATAGAAACACTTTGAATAGGCAAATGAATCATTTATTGCTGCAGATCTGCATGTTACACCTCAACGAGGGACAAATGAGAACAATGAGGGACAGGGGGACATAGGGCCTTATTTATCACGGGCTAGCACCAGGTAGTGTCTGACGAGCGCCAGGTACCGCCAGCTATCGGCGGCTACCGACTCAAGTACGCCCGGCGGCGGTCACAATGACGCATTTATCAAGCTAAATGAGGCTAGCGCCGGCGAGAGCGACGGCTAGTGCGGGATTCATCATGAAGCCGCCTGGAACGAACAGCGCCGCTGCAAATTCCTTCACAGCGCCAGGTATGACCTGTCGCTCCCTGGCGTTGTCCAATGCATTTCAATGGAGCAATCTTTAATTAATCATAATTAATTGGTATAATTTTTTTTTGCACTTCTGCAATGTTAGGTTTTTTTTTAAAGTAAAAAAAATTAGAAAAAAAAAATTTGTGCAGAATTGATCTTACAGGTCTGATATTAATGTATTCATATTACAAAATGATTCAAAAAACATGTATAATGTTACAATCAAAAAATATGGTTGTTTAGGGGTTAAAAACTAGTTAACACCCATCGCCGCCAGCGCACTGGGGTTTAAACAAGGAATGGACAGCGCCAGCAAAAATTGGAGCGCGATTTGTTAATGAATATGAAGCAAGCCGTTCGCTCTGGCCATTCGTTGTCAGGCGCTTACATACAACGCTGAACCTGTGAAACAGCGACCCCTAAGCCCGTATTCAACATTACCGCACACCGACTGAGTCGCTGTCATCAAGCAAACGCCGGCCAAGCACAGCGAATACTGGCTGGTGCTGTAAAAATCACGCTACAGTCGCTCATCTGTCGCTACCTGGCGCTATTAATGAATCGGCCTCCCCGACTCAAAAGTCCCTCTAAATTAGGGAACTTGGGAGGTATGCATATTGCGCAATAATACCCAACCTTTAAAGGGACTGGCAACATACCTCCTAACTTTTGAGAACAGAGGGACATTTTTCGTTCTTAAACCACACCTCTAGCCATGCACTTAAAGAGAAATACCACCTAATAATTACATAATAATAATAAGAATAATGAATAAATTACAGGCAAGCCCCAACACAACCAAGCCCCCCCCCCCCCCCCCCACACACGTCTCTTTCTCTTTTGAGAGATGCCACCTCGCCAGCCCCACACAACGCTAACCTCCACAACCCATACTTATCTCCTCACGCCGCAGCAGCTCCAGCAATGAGCACTACACGTCCGATGCGTCCCCGCTCCCCCACACTGCCGGTACACAGGGGCCCATCTTCAGCTCTGCCAACCTCACCTGTCCCGGCTCCACCCCTTCCAACTTCCGTCTAGCTACTGGGCAGCCAGACTTCTTAAAGTGGAGCGCCATGCTCGGGACCACTTAAAGTGGCGCTGCCATGCTCAACAACAGGACTCCTTAAAGTAGACCAAAACCCAGGATTTTGACTATCATGGGTTTTGGTCCACTCCCCCAGAACACCCCGATCAGGGGTGTCCCACTGTGTGAAACCCCCCCCGATCGCCGCAGCCAACTCCCCTCACTGCGGTCCTACAGTGCATGTGCGGCCGGTCCTCCAATCAGCGAGCTTGGAGCCACTGGGCTATGGGCATCTAAGTGACGTCTAAGCTCAGCAGCTCCGAGCGCTTCCCGCTAAAATTTGTGAATGGCCGGCGCGGGCACACGCCCTGCTGGAGTTAAGCGCGAGATGCGACTGTGGCCCGCTCACGCGCCGTTGGACCGGGATTCAGGTAAGTGCAGCGGGTGTCCTGGGGGGTTTCACACAGCGGGGCATCCTGATTTTGGATGCCCCGCAGGGAGGGAATGGATTGGCCCGGAAATCTATAAGATCCAGCTGGGTTTTGGTCCACTTTAAAGCACCATACACATCTCCAAGCGCCCCGGGACAAGGGCCCCAAATCGGGGCAACACTTAGAGGGTATGTGTCCAGTGTAAAAAAAATCTTGCGGTTCTTGGGAGCAGCCATGATTACTGCAGTTGTTGAATCATTCACTTCTACTGAGAGGAGAAGGAGGGGAGTGTTTGTCTCGTACTGCAGGGGTCCCCCAACCCCCCCCCCCCAAGGCCACCAACAGGCCAGGTGTTGCAGATCTCCACACAGGTGCAGTAATTAGTGCATCTGGCTCTAAAGTTCTGCTGCTTCACGAGTTACTGCACCTGTGCATCTGTGTGGAGATCTGCAAAACCTGGCCTGTTGGAGGGTCTTGAGGACGGGGGTTGGGGTACCCCGGCCATACAGTACATCTTAAAAGAAGACAATGGGGCAGTAGCAGCAGTTAATCCCATCATGGCTGCTCTGGTGACCCACAAGAGTTAGGGCCTTATTCATGAAGGGATAGCGACAGGTAGTGGCATGAGAATGCCGGACACGCAGGGGCGGACTGGCCATAGGGCATACCGGGACAAATCCCGGTAGGCCGCTGCTTCCCATCTGGCCGTCGGGCCGCCACACCGAAGTCCCCGTGGCCCCTCGCCCACCTGCTTGACTCCGCGGCCCCTCGCCCACCTGCCTGTCCGCGCAGCCCCCCACTCACCTCCTTTTCTTCCTGGCCTGACGCGGCCAGTGAGGTGTGTGGCCTGTGTGCAACTTCTTTTCCCCGCCGGGCGGGGACAGAGCTGCATCATCTTAGTTCCCCCACACGCTGTCCCCGACCAGGCGGGGAGAGAAGAAGCTGCTGCTGCTCTGCGCATGCTCAGCAGACTAGCAGTGAGTCTCCGGCCCGGCGGGGTCGTGGGACACAGTAGAGTTCAGGAGGAGGTAAGGAACCACTGCTGGAAAATTGATCATCGCTGTCTGGTAAGTACCATTTTCTTTTGTTTCTTTTTTTTAGCTGTGGCACTGGCATCTCTGGGCTCTGGCATGGTGGGGGGTATGCGCTCTCATGGACCAATCACCTCCATGGCTGGCCAAATAGATGATTTGGGATGCCCTACTGTGTGGCCCCTTCCAGATCGTCCAGGAAACCCCTTAGCTTTCCCTATTTCCCTTGCTTAAAGCGGACCAAAACCCAGGAGGATCAACCGATCCAATCCCACCCTGCGGGGCATCCGAGATCGGGATGCCCCGCTGTGTGAAACCCCCAAGGACGTGAGCAAACCTTACCTGATTCCTGGTCCAACGGCGAGTGCGCAGGCCGCGGCCGCATCTCGCGCTTCTCTCGTGCCCGTTTGTGAATGGCCGGCAAGGGCAAGCTCCCTGTTAGAAGGAAGCGCGAGATGCGGATACCAGCGTGCTCGGAGCCGCAGAGGTAAGACGTCGCATTGCCGCGCATATCTCTGCGACTCCGAGCGCGCTGAATGGACGTTCGGGCGCGCATGCACCGTAGCAGCGGGGTCAGGTGAGTTGAATAGGGCGTTTTGGGGGGTTTCACGCAGCGGGGTCCCCCGAGGAAGTGGACCAAAATCCAGGATAATCAAAATCCTGGGTGTTGGTCCACTTTAATCCCTGCAGCTAAGCGCGCTCCTGCTTCAAGCCATTCACAAGGAAACCGGGGATGCAGCTGCTCCCGCTTCCTATACCAACACACAAGCCAAAACAACGGCCTAAAGCTCTGATTGGACAAACGTCGTGAGCACAGGAATGGCTGAAAGGTGAGTGGAGTAGGAGATCTGGGGGGTTTTCACACAATTAGGCATCCTAAATCGGGATACCCCCGGGGAAAAGCTAATGACAAGGATAGGCAAAATCCTGGCAATTGGTCTACTTTAAATTGGACCAAAATCAGGATTTTGACTATCCTGGGTTTTGGTCCTTGCACCCCGATTGGGGATGCCCCACTGTGTGAAGCCCCCCAGGTCGCCAAAACTAACTCGCCTCTTCTCGGTTTTAAAGTTGCCCCGGCTGGTGCCAACGTAAGCAGTGTAATGCAACATCACTCGGTAGTGATAGCAACATTGCTGTTACAGGGCCGGCTAGAAGTAGCGCTGCCTGCATGTAAGGTAACATACTTTATGGGGCCGGCCACAGTACAGAAGGGCCGGTGTGACCAAAAAAGTCCAGGGCCGTTTTTGAATCCCAGTCCGCCCCTGCGGACACGGCATGCAATTACACATTTATGAAGCCGATTCTGTTGAGCGACTGGGATAACGCCATGTAGCGTCCCATTCATCATTATCCCAGCCTCAGCGTACAGCGCTGCCGTTCAAACTTGCAGAGCTACCTGTCGTTCTCCCAAACATTTCAATGGACGTTCTTTTACTTCTCTTTAAACAGGGGGGTTTGATGCAGTATACTGAATCTGAGGATTACAAGCGCGTCATTGTGGGGACTTAGGCCTCTGCTTCGAAGGCTATTATTATTTTGCTCTTCATTTTTTCCCTTCCCGGTGCCCCCCTTCCCCCATTTGATCTTTCCCCACCCCCTTCTATTCTCCCCTTGTTGTTTCTCATCGATTACATTAATTGATATTGAAAAGTTCAAACAGAAGATTCACTATTTCGATGTCTAGTGCGGTCTTAGTAATTTCTTTCTCGCCCCCTGGAATCTTCCTGGGAGGCACTGTCTATTCATGTACCTGATTGAAGTTTCTTGAAGCTATGCTATGTATGATGTTATATCTCGTCTTCTGATGGATATGTTTTAATCTGTATCACCCTTGTAATATTGTGCTCTCAAACTTGTATGTTTTGCATAAGCTTAAATAAAGAATTTATAAACAGGGGGGTTTTATAATTTTTTTTTTTTATACTTAAATAATGTTGTGACCTCTCCTGACATGGGCAGCGAGAGTAAGCACTACATAGCTGATCAGGTCAAAGGGGCAGGGCTGTCAGGGCAGGGGTCCGGAAATCTGGCACCGAGGTCCGCATTCGGACCCCAGTCCGCCAGTTGAGTATCGCTGCTATATGGCATCAGCCGGCAGTGCCTCACTTTCTCCCAAATTTTAGAACTCAGAGGAGAAGGTGACTTTGATGTAGACAGGAAAGAACAGCTCGGAAGTTTCTTTTCCTGTAGTTCAAAGTTTCTTTCTGGCAATTCGAGTAAATCATATTTTTTTTTTCCAGCGATTTCCGTAAACTATTAAAAATGTGCTGAGAAGTTTCTGGCGTGAAGAGCACGAGACGAGAGAATGGAAAAATATTCTACCTGTACGAAATCACCAATCTGCCTCAAGGACAAAGGGATTTCTCTCTCAGGCACGAACCTGTAGCTGAATTGTTCTGCGGTACGTGACTCCTCTGCACGGAGGATGAAAGGTGACGGCGTTCTTCTTTTACATTGTTACATTTTACATTTATACTGCATTGAACTCGAGGAGTTAGGTAACTAATAGGCTGATTCATTACTAGCGCCAGGTATTGGTATGTGAGTGTCTGTACAGAGACGCGGGGAGGCCGATTCATTAATAGCGGCAGGTAGCGACAGTTGAGCGACTGTAGCGGCATTTTCAGAGCGCCCGCTAGTAGTCGCTGTGCTTGGCCGTTGTTCGGTAGTTGATAGCGACTCAGTTGGTTTGCCGTAATGTTGAATATTGGGTGAGGAGTCGCTATTTGACAGGTTCCGCGCTGTATGGGAGCGCATGATAGCGACTGGCTATAGCGACCGGCTCCCACCATATTCATTAAAAAATCACGCTCAAAAAATTCTCGCGCTGTAAAATGCATGTTTAAACCCCAGAGCGCTGGCGGCGATACGTTAAAAGTAGTTTTTTAACCCCCAAACAACCATATTTTTGGAAACCAAAAAAAAACACGTTTTTTTTAAATAATTTTGTAATATGAATACATTAATATCAGACCTGTAATATCAATTCTGTACAATTTTTTTTTTTTTTACCTTAAAAAAATTATCTAAAATGGCAGAAGTGGTCACAGAATTTTTCACATTTAAAAAAAAAATAAAATAAAAAAAATAAATAACAATTAATTATGAATATTTAAAGATTGTTCCATTGAAATGCATTGGAGAGCGCCAGGTAGCGAGAGGTCATACCTGTCGCTGTTCAAGGTCGGACACTGGCGCTGTGGGCTGAGGCTGGAATAATGATGAATGAGTGGCTTTCTGGCGCTATCTCAGTCGCTAAGCAGGATTGGCTTGATAAATGTGTGATTGTGCTGGGGAGCCGGCGTTCTCGTGGCGGGGTCCGTCGTTACCGGCCGCTCACCAGTCGCTACCTGTCGCTATCCCTTGTTAAATAAGGGCCTAAGAGTGACCGCTAGTAGACGCTATGATCGGCTATCGGCCGCTGTAAAAGAGCGTCTCATTCGCTAGAGTAACCCGTCCGGCATTGATGAATGTGATGTGTGTTAGGCTCTCTAACACCAGTACAGCGTTGCAGGGAGCGAAAGGTAGCGCCAGCTCAGTGCCACCGACTGTCAGCGACTCACACCATATTCAACAAAAAAACAGACACAGCGTCGGCGCTCTGGATCTGGGCGCTTTAGAATAGAGCACCAGACGCTTTGTGATTAAAGTCTTTTTTTGAACACATATCCACCAGTAACAAAGCGAAAACACATGGAATGACATTGTTATAACACTGTGACAATAGCACTTTAGTGCCAGACCTGTAATGACAATTCTGCATAAAAAATGTTTAAAAAGTTTTCAAAAATGACTATTTTTAGGCCAGGAGAGGTCGCACGATGATTTGAGAGAAAAAAATAAATAAACACAAAAAAGCAGAAGAAAAGGAACATCCATTGAAATGTATGGGAAAGTGACAGGCAGCGACAGGTAATAACTGGCGCTCTGGAAGCCAGAGTGCCGGCACTATACACTGAGCCGCCTGTAATAATACATGTGACGCTACATGGCGCTGTTGGAGTTGCTTACCAGATTCGCTTTCATAAATGTGGTTTTGCCTACAGCGCACTGTGTTCACCAGACGCTGCCTGCCGCTACAAGGCGCTACCTGCCGCTATCCCTTCTTAAATAACCCCCTAAGCCCTCTCTCGTATACTGAATGATTGGCCATCAATATAAGAGTATTGGCTCTAGTGTTGGGCTTTGTATTTGGGTCAAAGGGAAATTCAACCAGAATTCAGCAAATTTGGTTCAGTTTGCTAAAACAGAATTCAGCTGCAATTCAAACAACTTTTTTTTTGGTAGAAAAAAGGTTTTACCATCAGTCTTTTGGCAGAGGCTACCATTAGCCATCTAATGTATTTGAAAGTGGAACAAAAATAGAAGAAGCCCCCTTTAACTATAGTAAATGCTATATGTATTTTCACAGTAAAAGAATTATTCCTCATTAACCTTTTAAATAATCGTTATTTAAACTGGACCTTCACCCTGAATAAGAGCCTATCTTGTATGTTTCCCCCATACAGTACATACAGATTGCCCACATTAATCTGGAACGTCACCCTGAATAAGAGCCTATCTTGTATGTTTCCCCATACAGTAAGGCCAAAGACCTTAACCAATGCATGATGCCCCTAAAGGGCTATCAAATTCATGCCCTATGGGTGAAAAGCTTTATATATTAATACCTACAAAAAGTTTTTATATAACCTATCTTTTTGTGCCGGCACACATATCCATATACATATCCTTAAATCCACAAAAGCTTCACAAAAATTATTATATATAAATAAATAAAAATGTATATACAAAAGTGCTGCAGTGCAATAACACAATTTACTAGTGATATATACCCATCAGTATTCCCTATCTATACTATAAACATACATCAACCAAGAAAAACAAAATATATTGAAGTGCAAGTGCATACAAATATCACAAAAAAACCCTCAAAATACCTAATATTGCACAAGAAAACCATCCCAATCAGGCTTCAAATGTAAACAAAAACAGTATATAATAAAATGCAAGTGCCGGTAGACAATACGTCCAATTAACTCTCACGTTATATAGTGTCACCCAGGGCAACGGTCAGGCCAACCTCAATACGAACTACCCGCGCACGCAGCCCCCATGCTGCTTCAAGGGTAAGGGTGATGTCTTGTATGCATGTTTTTTATAAAAAAAATTTGTACTAATAAAGCATTAAATTTTGATTGAGAGTTGTAGTGGTGCTTCCTTTAGGAGGAAGGTGTGCAGATTTCACGTCCACTCCAGGTTCTGTGGAGTTAAATTGTTGTAGGTGAGCACACAGATATATAGTACAGTTAATTTGGGTGGTGCACCCTTTGTCAGTGAACTAAGATTTCCCCATACAGTACATACAGATTGCCCACATTTATCCAGGCCCTCACCCTGAATAAGAGCCTATCTTGTTTTATAATTTGGGTGGTGCACCCTTTGTCAGTGAACTAAGATTTCCCCATACAGTACATACAGATTGCCCACATTTATCCAGGCCCTCACCCTGAATAAGAGCCTATCTTGTATGTTTCCCCCCACCCTATACATACAGATTGCCCACATGAATCCAGACCTTCACCCTGAATAAGAGTCTATCTTATATGATTCCCACACCCTGTACATACAGTTTGCCACATTGATCCGGATCTTCACCCTGAATAAGAGCCTATCTTGTATATCCCCCCCACCCCCGTACATACAGATTGCCCACATTAATCCGGACCTTCACCCTGAATAAGAGCTTATCTTATATCCCCCCCCACCCCCCCCGTACATACAGATTGCCCACATTAATCTGGACCTTCACCCTGAATAAGAGCCTATCTTCTATGCTTTCCCCACCCTGTACATACAGATTTCCCACATAAATCCGGACCTTCACCCTAAATAAGAGCCTATCTTGGATGTTTTCCCCATGCAGTACATACAGATTGAAAAGAAACAAAGGGGGGGTGGCAGCCGCTCAGACCATTTTATAACTAACCTGGGAGGTGCATATTAGCAGGGCAATTAGTATGCACAAGTCTTAAAGGAGCCACAGCACTCAACCCTGTTAGCTTGCAGGCCAGCCTATAATCTGTCTCTAAACTTGGTTAAAAACAGAGGACTCAGTCACACACTTCTGCAGAAGTATGCTTAAGCTGCACCACTACGCCAAAGTGCCTCTGTGGGGTGCAGTCCTAACTCTAATCTCTGAGAGCCCATTTGGGACATACAGTGCAATAGATAAATTGGGAGCAGGCTTACCTGAGGTTGCCCTAAACCTCTCAAGTGCAAGCCATGGGGTGGAAGGGTCAAAGACCTTGCAATACAGCCTAGACTTCTGCAGATGTGTGTGACCGAGTCCTCTGTTTTTAACCAAGTTTAGAGACAGATTATAGGCTGGCCTGCAAGCTAACAGGGTTGAGTGCTCTGGCTCCTTTAAGACTTGTGTACATACAGATTGCCCACATTAATCTGGACCTTGACCCTGAATAAGAGCCTATCTTATATGTTTCCCCCATGCAGTACATACAAATTGCCCACATTAAAAATCATCCTACCTGCACCTATTGTGTTTTTCGAGCCTTTAAACATCCAAGATGGTGGCCCACAGAGTCTCAGGCTGCCTGCAAACAGGAAGTGTCTTCTGATTAGGCCGCTCTGCACTGTGGGATCGCTGTCCTTTTTCTTTTTCAGTTCACATCACAGTCCTGTTTGTCATCCTGTGAAGCGCATGTTGGTGAATAATAACGCAAGAGGAAACGTAAGGAAGGACACATCAGTATGTAGGGGAACAATATCCTTATTTGTTTTTTGTTCCTGATTTAAACCGGACCAATACCCATTTTTTTCTTTAACTAGTGTTGGTTCCGCAGACAGTTAATAAAAACAAGCTCGGTGGGGGACATTCAGAATAGAAATTTTCTGGCGCTGGCTTGTGGTGAAGGTAAGCATATCGGGGGGGGGGGTATGTACTTATCATTAGTGTTGGGTCAGCCCTCCCCCAGCATAGGTGCCAGGGCTGGTGCCAGCACAGGGCAAACCTGGGCAATTGCCAGGGCCCCTGGCATCTTCAGGGGGCCACTCAGGCTCACACTTGGCCATGATATTATTTAACAGTGGACTCGAACCACGGAATCCCAGGTGTTGTGTGCAGACCTGCTCATGGTGGCGGCTGCGGCGGGGGATCCTCTGTGACACGGTGATGTAATTAAATGTTTATTTATTTTTTTTATATGCTGCCGTTGCCATTTATTATTGACTGTCTGGTGGCCCAGTAGGGCTTCATTCATTGCAAAACCTGCTCTCTCCTGTTCACATACTTTACTTATCACAAGCATCCCTTTCTGTTCAGTGTGGGGCCACATATATAGCCCTAGACATATGGTTACATTGCTACTTTGCACATTGCTACTTTGCACATATTGTATATTGTTACTTTGCACATATTTTCACGTTGTTATTTTGAACACATCACATTGATTGTACTTATTTATGTTGATATAGCATATACACTTAGTCTTTCTTTTTACACTTCAGTTTTTTATTCACTTTATTAGTACATTCACTTTCTCACAGGTACATATTTACTACCTATAGCTGTTATATCTGGGCGCACCATCATTATTCAGTTGTTTACTATATTCAATCATGGCGGCCCTATTTAAATTGCATATATATTAGTCACCATATATTGGGTCCCCTTTGCTTGCGTCTTCTATGTTTTTTAAACTTTGTATGTAGATGAGTGTCTTTCTTTTTTATGTATATTATATTCATTAAAACAATTTATATTTTTATAATCAGTGTGCGGCCTCTAAGGGTCCGGGGATTAGTCTAGGATCCCTCTGTTTGTACATTGCAGACCTGCTCATGGCTGGCCTCAGCAACATGGGATGGTCAGCAACATTGGAGAAGGTGGCATGGAATGGAGGGCAATTGATGGAAGCTCAGAAGGTGGCGAGAACCAGGTGACAGCTGACAAGGACTGGAGGGAGATCAGCAGCAGGAGATGACCCATTTGTGGCAGCATTTGACTTACTAATTTGGGGCCCACAAAGACCATCTTGCCCAAGGGCCCCCACAAACCTGGAGCTGGCCCTGATAGGTGCTCAACCCTCCTCCTGAAGGACCACCAATAGGCCAGGTTTTGTGTCTGATGTACAGGTGTAGCAATAAGTGGTCAGCCCACATCTCTGTCAAATTGAGAACTAATTACTATATCTGTGCATCAGTGTGGAGGGACGAAAAACCTGGCCTGTCAGTGGCCCTTGAGGAGGAGGGTTGAGCACATGTGCCCTAGAACAAATTTTGAGGCCTCGAACTTTGGGGGACAAATTTGCCTGTCAAGGGGCCCCCAGAGGCAGAATCTCAACTGGCACTGTAGAACAAAAAAAAAAATGTGGGGGGGTGGGTCACTTTAAACCAGAGTGTGCAGAAGGAAACGGCTGTACACTTACCTAAGCCCCGCAATCCTTTCTTTCCGCCGTAAAATTGGTTATGGCCGGGGCTTCAGGAGTGAGGACACTAGCAGCAGCTTGCTGCACTTTTAGCGTCAACTGCCAGTGTCCTCACTCATAGGAGTGGCGCTCATATTTCTGACGACGAACGCAAACTTTGAGGTTCGATTCGCCCAACATTATTTGGCACTTATATGTTACCTGCATACAAAAGGTCCACGTAGCTTTTTTCTTTATCAGTCTTTTTTATTGTGTATATTGGGAACATTATTCTATAAGCATAATACTGTTCTTACACAGAATTTAAAAATTACAGACAGCTTAAGTCACAATCAGAAGCTTATTCACTGCATACAAGAAAATTGAATACAATTCAAGAGTTACTAAAGAAGTTCCATTCAAATAAATTAAAGAAAAATAGCAACCCCTATGAGGAGGGGAAAGGAAGTAAGGGAGAGGGAAGTAAAGGGAGGGGTCGAGGAAGGATCAGATGCTCATTAGGTTTACATCAAAATCTGTAGGCAGAAAATTCGGAACCCAAGGATTCCACACCTCCCTGAACAGATCCAAAGTCCCATTGTGAATGGCGGACATTTTTTCCATGGCCATAATGCAGTTAAACTTGTTTTTAACCCTTTAAGTGCCAGCCTGTCTGGAGATTTTGTCACACTTTGTTGCCAGACCATTTTGCACCATTTTATGCGCTCCACGTGTTCAACTGTGATTTTTGAAGGGATTTCCAGGGATTTCCTAGGGAAATGATATAACATGAACATGTCTTGTTTGTAATTTGTTAGGTGTATTCTCAATATTTTTGGGTGAAATGTGCGCAAAAAAATAAAAAAAAATCTATTTTTTACAATTTGTAGTGTTTTTTTGTAATAAAAATTGTAAGTTTGTCAATAAAATCTTATTGTGTGTGAAATCCCAATCTCTCCCGATTACAATGGTACCACATGTGTATTGGTAGACACCCTTTCCTGCCCAGGAGACTCCCCCAAACTGAAACAGCGCTTTAGGAGATTTTCAGATAAAATACAACTGTGCTATGCGCACCTTGCAGTTTTTCAATAAAAACAACCCTTTATATTTTAAACACCCTCAACAAACTATATATTCTCTGGAAGTAAACACCTCAAGCTTTCTACGAGTTGGCTTGTTGACATGTGTGCAGTTTTCTGGACGTAATCCCTCAATGAATTCTTTGGTTGCACAAGGTTTCCCTAAGAAAAGAATAGAAAAGCAGAATCAAAGCCACATTTTCCTAAAAAAAAAACTATAAGCAAACAAGAAAAAACAAGTTAAATCTGAAAAAGCAACATCCCCCGAACAGAACAATACCCAACATGCATAGGTTCTGTCAAGGGAAGAGTTGGCAAACACCCCAAAGTAAAGCGTGTGCGTAACGGTAATTTTACTTGACAATGTCAGCTTTGCAGACAAAGTGCGCACCTTGCAATTTTTGTACCAAAACAACCCTTAACATTTGTAATACTCAACAAATCATATATTCCCTGAAAGTACACATGTTAAGCTTTCTAGGCATGCCTGGCATTATTTTCAGTGGGCTCATCTTTCTGGAAGTAATCCCTTGAATAATTCTTAGGTTGCACAGGGTTTCCATAAAAAAATTATAAAAAAGCAGAATAAAAAAACACCTTTTCCTTAAACATCAATATGCAAACAAGAAAAACAAGCTAAATCTGAAAGCGCAAGGTCCCCCGAGCAGAACAATACCCAACATGCATAGCTAATTTTAATCCTTTTAATTGCCACCTTACTTGAAATTTTGTCACGCTCTGTTGACAGGTCATTTTTCACCATTTTATTCCATGATTAACTGTGATTTTTGCAGGAATTTCCAGGAAAATTCTACATATATATTTTGCAGTAGTGTTTAGGCTTTAACATGAAATGTCTTGTTTGTAATTTTTCTACTGTTTTTTTAAATATTTAAAAAAAATAAAAAATAATTATTTTTTAAATTGTCTCATTTTTTTTAAATAAATAATTTATTTTATTAAAGAAAACCATATTGCATGTGAAAGCCCCATTTCTCTCGATTACAACGGTACCACATATGTATTGGTAGACACCCTTTCCTGTCCAGGAGACTCCCCAAACTGAAAAGAGCACTTTATAACATTTACAAATAAAATACAATTAATATCCACACTGTAAAGGCTTAATTAAAATTTGGTGTGAGGTCCAGCATAGCCTATGGCCCTGGGCTCTTCTGCGCCCCCCCCCCCCCCCCGGGATTGAGGAGGCAGGTAATTGGGGCTTAGGGTTAATGGCAAGTCACCCGCTAGGCACAGGTGACTTGCCATACCCTGGGCAGTGCGAACTGGTATAGGGGTCTCATAAATCCCTTACCAGTTCACAAAGGGTTAAATGTAAAAAAAAAACGCACAGAGAAAAAATATTTTATTATAATTTTTTTAATACTTACCTTACACCTTACTTACCATCCATCCCAGAGCAGTGGCGTAGCGACCCGGGGGCGGGGGGGGCGGACCGCCCCGGGTGACACCAGACCTAGAGGGTGACACCTCTCGGCCGGTCACCCCTCGGTATAGAGACACTTACCTGCAGGTCCGGAGCGTGGAGGCCGGCGCCGCTCTCAGCTGTCATCTGAGGGCGCGTCATCAGAGGGCGCCTCTGATGACGCGCCCTCAGATGACAGCTGAGAGCGGCGCCGGCCTCCACGCTCCGGACCTGCAGGTAAGTGTTTGCTTTTTTTAAAAATGCCGGCATGGTGGGAGCGGGCCGGCCGGTTCCGCTGACAGCAGAGCGGGCCGGCCGGTTCCGCTGTCAGCGCGGAACCGGCCGGCCCGCTCCCACCATGCCGGCAAAAATGCTTTTTTTTTTGTTTGTTTTCTTTGGGGGGGGGGGTTGACACCATTGGGGGGGGTGGGGTTGACACCATTGGGGGGGGGGTGACACCATTGGGGGGGGTGACACCATTTCCTACCGCCCCGGGTGACACCAGCCCTAGCAACGCCACTGTCCCAGAGCACTGTGTCCCATGCTGATCAATTTGGCTTCTGGTCTCCTGCTGATGCTGGAAGGGTTCATTTAAAAAAAATGACATAGGATCCCCCCTCCTGGGGAGGGGGACCCCATTTTTTTGGAATTTTAAGGGTTAAAAACCCAAAAATGGTATGGGGTCCCCCCTACCCATCTTAACCAGCCCATGAACAGCTATAAGGGTTTGTAGAACAGGGCGCAGGGGCCAGCAAGCCAGCAAAGCAGATAGCCACGGGCTCTTCTGCCCCCCCGGGCTTTGAGGAGGCAGGCGATGAGGGGGCTCGGGGTTAATGGCAAGTCACCCGCTAGCCGCAGGTGACTTGCCAGCCCCAGAGCCTTGTGAACTGGTATAGGGGTCACATAGATCCCTTACCAGTCCACAAAGGGTTAATGTAAAAAAAAAAAAACACACAGACACAGAGAAAAAATATTTTATTATAATACTTACCTCCCATCCATCCCAAAGCACTGTGTCCCACGCTGATCAATTTGGCTTCTGCTCACCTGCTGATGCTGGAAGCTTTTTATACCTGCTGGGTGACAGGTAACATAGGGTTAATTAAAAAAAAATGACAAAGGGTTCCTCCCTTCCGGGGAGGAGCACCCCATTTTTTGGGGGAATTTTAAGGGTTAAAAACCCTTTTTGCAGTTTTGCTGAAACTATAGTAAAAATTACAAGGCATCATCACTCTCTGGCCCTTCCTCCAATTTGCCGCCCTTGTAAGAATGGTTTCAAGTAAGAACGTTAATCTGGTCCAAGGTCAATGAGATTCTTAAAGTAGCTATTAAGAACCACAAGACCTTTGCCACTCGACATAGGTCCATGGAGCCACTGTTTCAGCTGAGTGATTTGGTCTGAGTATCCACCCAAAACATTGCCTTGCTCCAACCTTCGTCTAAACTGGGACCTAAATACATTGGTCCTGATCCAAACACACAAAAATTGTATACAATTCACCTTCAAATTCGAGCTTCCGTCTTCCATAAAAATTCCCAATGCGTTTCATGTGCCCTTACTGAAATCTGCTGGTAATATTCAGGTGTCTTCTCCATCACCATAAATGAACCTGAATATGAAATGAATACAATTCTCAACTCTAGAATGTTGTGTAACTTGCAACAATATTTAATTGATTGTAAGGGATTCGGTCCTGGGTAGAGATGTTGGGTGGCAGCCAGGGATGTTCACGCCAATGTCCTGGTCAAGAAATTTCATCGTGACCACCCAGATAAGCCAAATAAGGGTCCTGAGGCGCCTCCTCAAGGGGGGAAGTAGTGTCATGATGATTTACTCACCTGTCCGTTGCTCCTGTGCTGTCTTGGAGCGGCTCGCTTAGGCGGCTGTTTCTCGACCAGCACGCCAGCCCAAGGCGCCGGCTCGGGCAGTGTCGGCTCAAGTGGCTCTGGCTCGAGCGGCGCCACCTCTCTCCTGCTCCCTTCACATCCCAGAGTGTTACTATGCCCTCCGGTGGCACTGCAGGCAGCGCCCACCAGAGGTTAGTTTGATGAGACCCATCAGTTAATATGGGGCAGGTACCCGTGGTTCTTGCTGGGCTAATCAGCCCAGGGCTTGTTGGTGGGCCAATGAGCCCAAAGTTTCCCTGATGAATCCCCTGCTCCTATGCCATATATTAGCATTCCCATGTCACTAGCTCATTGACCATGAAAGTATTCTGCTGGGTGTTGTAGTGCCTCTGTATTGTGTTTATCCATTGCTGACTTTGCCTTGTCTGACCATTCCTCTGATTGCTGCTTGGACCGACGCTTGCCTGAACTCGAGCCCGTCTTCCTCTTTAACCCTTGTTCAACCCTTGTTCGACCCTCGACCTTTCTCCTGCTGATCCCCTTGGTGCCACGTATTATGAGGACTGTCTTTCCATGTATGTCTCTGGCCAGCCTGACTCCCGCCCAGTCTGGTACCTGGTTCAACTACCTTCACCCTGTAAGTCCGTGTCCGGTGGGGTGTATCCAGCCCCCGAGCAAACAGGAACTTGTATATAGGCAGAAGCAGTGGAGATTGGGGGTTGCAGACTCACCTGAAGGCAGGTGTCCCACAGGACCTGACATCTATCAGCTCCACAAGCCAGCTTCCAGCACTACTAAGAAAGGACCCACCGCCAGCCCAGAGTAAAAAATTAAAACAGCTCACGCTTAAAGCAAATCCAGGAGGGAAATGCACAGAGGGGAGTATGGACTCTGAGCACGTTTCCTTCCCAGGCAAAAAAATGCAGCATTTAATCCTTCCATTAAAAAAGTTCCACATGAGACAAATGAGGTAAAGGTTCCCCCAAGAGCCAAGTGACATGTTTCGGTTTTGTAGTTACCCTTAATCGTACACTGCCAGACCAGAGCGGTGACAGTTAGTATGGTGTTGTTTTTTTTCAAAGCATTTCAGAGAAAATCATATTTGCGCCTAATCAAATTTTCCCTGAAATTCTGAGCTAACTCTGTCTTATTATAATCTGTTAGCTTATTACTACCAATAGGTTCAGGGCTAGCGCCAGCACCCCTGGGGGGCCCACTGACAGGGCCGGCCTTTGGGGTGTGCGATGGCGCTTGACCAGCTGCGGACTGGGAATGGCGGTGCAACATCTTTTCCCAAGGGACAACAGTATGCAGCAATAAGGTTCTGCTTCTGCTTGTGCTGTCCCCACCGAGGAGGGAGGAAGTGGCCTCCACACCACGTGACCACGTGACGCGCCGGCAGGCTGCATGTGACCAAACAGCAGGCAGCAGGTGGCAACAAGGAGACCAGAGTGCGAGCCAGGAGGGAAAGAACTGTAGAGGTAAGTTTTTTTTTAGGAAAGTTCCTTTTTTTTCTGATCCTTCGGGGGCATCCTGATTTGGGACGTCCCTCAGGATGTGAAACCAAGTCCCAAAATTGTAAACCGCACAAGCCCAGCTATATTAGAGTGTGCACACCTAAGGGTAAGCAAAGCGTAATAAAACAGAAAAAGGAGGGGTCCCACCTACCCCCCAATTACCCAAAAACAAGTGGCACCACTGTAATGATTTGTACAATAACAATATTTATTTAGCCTTAATTGACACACAAAGACAATTTAAAACACCTCTAAAAACATAGACTCACAAACAAACACAAGATAATCATATAAATCATTATCAACAGAGGCTGCTCCTGTGCCCTGTATCCCAAAGTCCATGTACAAAAAATCTATCTATAATTCTCAATAATCCATAATCATCCTATATGCAAAAAATACATATAATGTGCAAATTTCTATTTCATAATAAGAACCACACCGGGTAAAGAGAGGGACAATGGAATAAACATATAACAGATTTTACAACTCCATGATAAGTGATGGCTGGCAATAGCGCTGTATACCCCCGGCCGACGTGTTGCGTGGCAGCTGTCCTGTCACTTCATCAGGGCCAATTGTGAAACCAGTGATGTGACGCAACTTTTCACCACAAAGGGGCCCACTGAGACCATGCCGCCCAAGGGCCCACGTAAACCTGAAGCCTGCCCTGAGTAGGTTGGACGTGTTCACCACTTCTGGCCATCTGCAATCACGGGGGATGCAGAAGCAGGACAGGAATGGAAGCCTGGTGAGTTTTCCACCCAGTTTTCGAGCTTGCAATCGATGACCATCCAGTTATTTGGTGGAAAATGTGGGAAAATAAGAGTTTCAGTTTTAAAAAGTTGTCAGCTACGTGAATTATTTTGAAACTATCAACAAGCCAGCAATCTTAATCACTCAGACTCCGTCTTTTTGCTCCATCGCCCATACCGCCCAACATTCCCCACTAATTGAGAAAAAACAGACGTTGTGAGACCAAGAGTAACAACCAAATTAAGGGCAGCAACAATATAATGTCAAGAAAATGAGCCTCATTTAGACGTGTTTGTAAACTCCGGCGTCATCTGTTCTGTTCTGTCTCGCGCCGGGTAATGCCTCAGTGAGTTTATAAAAAAAAAAAAGAAAGTTAAAGCAAAAAAGAAATAAAGAACTCCACTTGTAAAAGAGACAATTTGGAGCACTAATGTTAATGGTGGCCTCAGCATGATTTCCAGCCTTCGGCGGCATAATGGGATTCTGTCTCGGCGAACTCCAACAAAGCGTAGAACAAACCGGCGATTGTGCGGACATAAAACGTTGTCCTGTCTTCAGAGTTCAGCGCAAAGTTTCGGCGGTGTTACTCTAATCACTTTGATGATAAATATTTCTTGTCTTTTATTGTCTGCAGCTCACACATATGGAGGTTAGATGTCTATTACTATGAATATTTCCTTTATATGGTGGACATGATCACAAAGCGCCGCGATGACCCAGGCAGGGCTGACAGATGGAGTCTAATCGCCCATATAAAACACTCAGTCAAAAGATATTTCGTTTGGGGAAAGTTTTAGACAATAGCTTTAAAGTATATATTTATCTGAGACAACTGGTCTTGCTGTTTGGATATTTCCCCGCTCTTTGCCCGATGCTTTCAACTTTTATGGCTGGTAGAATAAAATAGAATAGAACACCAAGCAATGTGACAAGAACAAAGTTGGAGGCATTGGTCTTCAGCCACTTAACCCCCGAAATGTTTGCTGTCCCATACCCGTGCATTCTCCTGGTAAGGTGTAAAAACTGGACCACCACCAGTGGAACCCACTGAGGTCCTCCTAATGTTAGCAACAGGGAGAGCACAACAGCAAGAAAAGCTGGAGTGTCAGTGGCGGTGGAGGCAGGAGATAGCTGGAACCAGGGCTGAATTATGAGGGGGGGGGGGCAAGGGGTGCGCACTCCAGGGCCTCCACCCCTTTCCCTGCAAAGGGGGCCAACCTTTGGGTCATGGTCTGGTCCAAGAGGCTTTTCAGACTTTGGTCTCACTGGGCCTGTATATACGTGGATATATTTTCTGATATGGGTCAGAGCTTGATCTATCAAAAAAAAAATTGTGCCGGCACAAAAATTAGGGCCCCACTTTCTGCAGTGTAATTGTCTGTGGTTCCCCTGTCCAATACTGATATCACGTTTATAATATATTGTAGATGGTTATGGGATGTATTTGAGGGAGAGGAGCAGCATGTTTTTAAGTGTCTCTTATGTTATGTGTTGTTTTTAGGTGCATTTGTATTTACTTTAATAAAAGTGATCTATTTTTTAATTCTATTGTGGTGCTTACCTTTTTGGAGGTTGGTGTGGCATTGTTCCACGGCCACTCCTTTTGCGCAGTTTACAGTTCGGTGAGCACAATTGATATTGATCTTGGGTAGTGCATTCCTTTCTTTTTTTTGGGCCCGACACGATCTGCTTATCAAGATTGCACTTTAGGGTTATAGAGTTTTTTGTGGCGGCACAAAAAGATAGATTTTCAGAGGGCGCCCCCATATATTTATAGATTTGGGGCATAATAGGACTGTATTTATTCATATACATATACAATATATTGTTTAGGTCCCATTATTGGACCAATTTATATGATTATACTATGTAAATTATAGGGAATTTTGCAGTTGCTTTTAATATGGCTTGTGTCATATGTTGTGCTTTATTATACTCCAGTGAGTGTAATTATATCTAATAAAAATGTAAACATTTTACATAGTATTTGTGGTTGGTGCTCCCCATTGAGCACCCACTCATATTTGTTTCTGGTGAGCACAATTAATATTGATCTTGGATAGTGCATTCCTTTCTTTTCCTGGCCCCAACAACAAAGCTATCAGCGGCAGCGCCTGGGAAAGCCTTTTTTTGTTTCTGCAAACCTGCAGCCAAAGCTACCACAGGGCAGGGCAGATAAAAACAGCACATGGCCCAGGTGAGAGGGTCCTGAAATAATCCTCATGACACATGACTTGCCACTAAGAGGCCGATTCATTAATAGCGGCAGGTAGCGACTGTAGCGGCATTTTCAGAGCGCCCGCTAGTAGTCGCTGTGCTTGGCCGTTGTTCGGTAGTTGATAGCGACTCAGTCGGTTTGCCGTAATGTTGAATATTGGGTGAGGACTCGCTATTTGACAGGTTCCGCGCTATATGGGAGCGCATGATAGCGACTGGCCCTAGCGACCGGCTCCCACCATATTCATTAAAAAATCACGCTCAAAAAATTCTTGCGCTGTAAAATGCATGCTTAAACCCCAGAGCGCTGGCGGCGATGGGTTAAAAGTCATTTTTTAACCCCCAAACTACCATATTTTTGGAAACCAAAAAAAACAAGTTTTTTTAAATAATTTTGTAATATGAATACATAAATATCAGACCTGTAATATCAATTCTGTACAATTTTTTTTTTTTTTTACCTTAAAAAAATTATCTAAAATGGTAGAAGTGGTAACAGAATTTTTCAAATTAAAAAAAAAAAAATAATAACAATTAATTATGAATATTTAAAGATTGTCCCATTGAAATGCATTGGAGAGCGCCAGGTAGCGAGAGGTCATACCTGTCGCTGTTCAAGGTCGGACGCTGGCTCTGTGGGCTGAGGCTGGAATAATGATGAATGAGTCGCTATATGGCACTATCTCAGTCGCTAAGCAGGATCGGCTTGATAAATGTGTGATTGTGGTGGGGAGCCGGCGTTCTCGTGGCGGGGCCCGTCATTACCGGCCGCTCACCAGTCGCTACCCGTCGCTATTCCTTCATAAATAAGGGCCTAATACACTGGTGCAGAGTCTCTGCTCTGCTCACAACCTTCTACTGTCCTCTGCCTTGATCACTTCCTCCAACTCAAGTCCAGGACTTCACATGTGCTGCTCCATACCTCTAGAATGCCCTTCCTCATACAATTTGTCATACAATTCGTCACTTCCTTTCCTTAAAACCTTCAAAACTAGAGATGGGTGAACCCAGACTGCAGGGTTCGTACCGAACTATACGTTTTTTTTTTTAACAATAGTTTTTATTAAAGTAGAGCAAGAACAAATAGCATAAGGTTACATTGAAGACAAGCACCATACTGTGCAAAAGGTCATATAGAAGTCAAACCATATAGCCTACATACAGAGAAATACGACCATCTGAGATCAAATACTGAGCGAAATCATCAATGGAGGTATTCAGAGCCCTTCTTGAACAATACAGAATGGAAAGAAAATCCGGAAAAGAAGAAAAGAACAATAAAAGGTAAAAGAAAAGAAAAAAGTAAGAGGAGAAGAAGAAGAAAGGATAGGTAAAATATGGGTTTCGAGCCTCTCAGCAAATCAATAAAAAGAGACAGAGCAGGGTTCTACATCGTAAGGAGAAAACGGTTAAGCCCCCCCGGGTGAAAGTGAGTAATCCATCCTTCCCAGGTAGATAGAAAAAGAGTAAAATCTCCTTTTAAAACCGCCGCCATTTTCTCAAACATCATGACCTCATTGACCCGGGAATAAAGACTTCCTCGGGGAATGGCAGAGTTCTTCCAAGACTGCGCTATTATCAACTTCGCAGCAGTGGTAATATGTCTTATGAGTTCAAACTGAGATCTTAAACAGTCGGGAGGTTTTAAATTAAGGAGAAACAGCTGGGGAGTTATAATCAACTTGAGCCCGGTGGCCTTCTTAATCACGTATAGGACTTTAAGCCAAAATTGTTTTACCACCCTACATTCCCACCAGATATGCAAATAAGTACCAGGGAGCCCACATCCTCTGAAGCAATCCTGCGAGTAGGAGGGGCAAAATTTATGTATTCTGTCGGGAACCAGGTACCATCGAAGGAGGACCTTAATATTGACCTCCTGCGCACCCACATTTAGATAGCCTGACAAGGTATGTCTCCAAATCGCCCTCCATTCAACATCCGACAGAGTCAAGTCAAGGTCACTACACCATTTCACCACATGTTTCGGGGGAGTCATCCCATCTGGTTCAGACAGTAGTTTGTAAACCAATGCGATCACACCCTTACCCAAAGGCTGTTCCATACAAACTCGTTCAAATGACGTAAGGGGGGGGAGTGGAGTGTTCAACTTACATCTAGATCTACAATAATGTGAGACTTGCAAGAAACGGAAGAATTCCCCACCCGGAATGTCGTGAGAAGATTTCAAGGCGTCAAAAGAAAGTGGGCCTTGACAGGAAAATAGATTCCGAATTATAGTCAAGTTCCGAGTTTTCCACCACTCAAACGCAGCAGGGTCCTCAAATCCCGGAGCAAATTCCGGATTGCCCAAAAATGAAAGCAGAGGACAGTGCGATGAGGCCAAATTCCCCCTCTTCTTGCAAGTCCTCCACATCTTAAGGGAGTGATTAAGTACGGGATTAAAAATCTTCCTACCAACTACAGAGGGAAGCCATAATAAGTTGGGAATCGACATAGGGGAACAAGACAACTCTTCAATATCAACCCATAACGGTCTATCAACACCTCCATGTAAGACTGTCAGCTGAGCAACCTGACACGCATTATAATAACGAGCCAGATTAGGGACCCCCAAACCACCCTTCTGTTTAGGTCTATAGAGCGTCCCACGATCCACACGCGATCTACGCCCCCCCCAAATAAATTTATTTAAATCCGATTGAAGACTTTTTAAAGTAGAGAACGGGACAGAAATCGGCAGTATTTTAGGGAGCCATGCCATCTTCACAGCAGTAATCCTACCCAGCCACGAAAGATTTAATTTGGCCCAATTACCAAGAAGAGACCTCAAAGTTTTAAACAAATTAGGGTAGTTTGCACCAAAAAGAGAATAATAATCAGATGACAGCTGAATCCCTAAATATTTAATGTGCCTAACTTGCCAATGGAAGTTAAAGGAGGACTTGACAGTATTCAGAACGCTATCGGGAAGAGAAATATTAAGAGCTTGGGATTTAGCAACATTAATTTCAAGACCCGAGAGCACCGAGAAAGAGTCAAGGGTATTGAACAAACTCAGGAGGGACACGACAGGGTCCTTAATAACCATTAATATATCGTCCGCAAATAACGAGATCTTATGCTCATAACCACCCACCTCAATGCCTGCAATACCACTGTTCGCCTGAATAAGTCTAGAAAGGGGTTCAATAGCTAAGGCGAAAAGAAGGGGGGAGAGAGGACAGCCCTGTCTAGTACCCCTACCCAGCGTAAAACGGTTTGAAGAATAACCAGAACGAACTATACGTTTTATACGGCATTATAAGTATTTACTTGTCTTACTCCTTTACTTGTACGTTGTACAGCGCCATGGAATACAATGGCGCCTTATAAATAAACAATAACGATATGTTTGCCTTTACACCACTGATATGTATGTAGGTGTAGAAGCAGCTGCAGCTTGTCTAAAGTCCACGCCTGTTTACATCACACAATCTTCAAAGCTCAACAACCACATTGCAGTATGCGTCACCAGAACTGTATGTGGAGGATGATTCATTACTAACGCCAGGTATCGGCAGGTGAGTGTCGTTATAGCGGCGCTTAGAGCGACCACTAGTAGGCGCCGTAAGTGGTTATCTGGTGCTGTAACAGAGCTCCTCAGTCCCTGTAGTAACCTGGTCCGTATTGATGAATGTGATGTATGTTGGGGCGCTATAACACCAGTACAGTGCTGCCGGGAGCGAGAGGCAGCGCCAGCTCAGTGCGTACGGCACTCGGCACTCCACACCATACTTATCGAAAAAGAACACACACACGGCGTCGGTGCTCTAAGTCTGGGTCCTGTAGCATATAGCGCCAGACGCTGTGTGATTAAAGTCTGAACACATATCCACCAGTAACAAAGCGAAAACACATGGAATGACATTGTTATAACACTGTGACATTAACACTTTAGTGCCAGACCTGTAATGACAATTCTGCATAAAAATATAAAAAGTCAAAAAAATTTCAAAAAGTGGTTGTTTGCAGCCGGGAGAGGTCACACAATGACCTGGTCCGATCACTTTCGGCATCTGTCAGTGACAGATGACAGTGGCGTGGGACAGCGGCGCGGGACCGCGGCGAGGGACACAGGATCAGAGGTGAGTAGAGTAAAAAAAAAATAAAGACAATTTTTTTCTGTGTGTGTGTCAGTGTCTTTATTTTTTTCATTTAACCCCTTGTGAACTGGTAAGGGTCCATGAGACCCCTATACTAGTTCATAAGGCTGGGGGGCTGGCAAGTCACCTGCGGCTAGCGGGTGACTTGCCATTAACCCCCTGCACCCCCATTACCTACCTCCCCAAAGTCCAGGGGGGGGCAGAAGAGCCCGTGGCCATGGGCTATGCGGGCTTGTAGCCTGCAGGGCCAGGGGCCACCAAAGCTGTTACTACAAGCCTTGCATAGCCGGTCCCGGGCTGGTTATGATGGGTAAGGAGGACCCTGTGTAATTTTTTGGGGGATTTTTAAGGGTTTTTAACCCTTAAACATTTTTATTTATTTATTTATTTTTTACTTAATAATATTGTAAAAAACTGAATAAAATTTACAAACAAGACATTTCATGTTAAAGCGGACCTTCACTCTAAATAAGAGTCTATCTTATATGTTTCCCACACCCTGTACATACAGATTGCTCACATTAAAAATCATCCTACCTGCATCTACTGCATTTTATAAGCCTTTAAACATCCAAGATGGCGGCTTATGGAAGCTGCCATTTTTGCAGGCAGCCTGCAAACAGGAAGTGCCTGCAAACAGGAAGTGACTGTGCTGCTCTGCATTCTGGGACTGCTGACCTTTCCCTGACCCCAGCTCTGCTCTGTCTGAGCAAAGCACAGCTATAACCCGCCCCCCTGTACCTTATCCCACTCTCCTCTCCTCAGTAAGTGTGATGCTTCTGAGTCAAGATGGCGGCGCCCGTATCCTAAATTCCCGAACAGAGTTGCAGCCCAGTGGGGGAAAGTATAATAAATTAGTGACTAAACATGTAAAATATATTAATTTTAGATGCTGAGGAATTGTTTTTTAAGAGTTTGGGCATTTCATTAAATCATGGTGAAGGTCCGGTTTAAAGCCTAAATTCTGCTGAAAAAAAAATATATATAATTTTTCCTGAAAATTCCAGCAAAAATGGCGCAAAACATGGGGAAAAATGTCCTGTCAACAGCGGGTGACAAAATCTCAAGTAGGCTGGCAATTAAAAGGGTTAAAAGTAGCTATGCATGTTGGGTATTGTTCTGTTCGGGGAACCTTGCAATTTCAGACTTAGCTTGTTTTTTCTTGTTTGCTTATTTATATTTTAGGAAAAGGTGTTTTTTATTCTGCTTTTTTATACATTTTTTAGGGAAACCCTGCGCAACCAAAGAATTCTTTGAGGGAGTACTTCCAGAAAGATGAGCCCACTACAACAAGCTGGGTACGCTTAGAAAGCTTAACATGTGTACTTTCAGGGAATATATGGGGGATATTCCAAAAGGAAAGGGTTGTTTTGGTTGAAAAATCGCAAGGTGTGCACTTTGTCTGCAGAGCTGAAATTTTCAAGTAAAGTTACGGTTACGCACATGCTTTTCTTTTGGGTGTTTGGCAACTCTTCCCCTGACAGTAGCAATGCATGTTGGGTATTTTTCTGTTCGGGGATGTTGCTTTTTCAGATTAATCTTGTTTTTTCGTGTTTGTATTTAGTTTTTTTAGGAAAATGTGGCTTTGATTTAGCTTTTTTATCCTTTTTTTAGGGAAACTCTTTGCAACCAAAGAATACATTCTGGATAACTTCCAGAAAACTGTGGCCACATAAACAAGCCTGGTACGCCTGGAAAGCCTGAGGCGTGTACTTCCAGAGAATATATAGTTTATTGGGGGTATTTCAAATGTAAAGGGTTGTTTTTCTGGAAAAACTGCAAGGTGCGCATAGCGCATAGCATAGTTGTATTTTTTCCAAAAGTGCTGTTTCAGTTTGGGGGAGTCTCCTGGGCAGGAAAGGGTGTCTACCTATACATATGTGGTATCACTGTAACCGGATGAAATTGGGGTTTCACACGCAATAAGATTTTATTGACAAACTTACATTTTTTATTACAAAAAAACACTACAAATTGTAAAAAAAAGGATTTTTTTTTTTGCACATATTTCTATTTATACCCAAAATATTGAGAATACACCTAAAAAATGACAAACAAGACATTTTATGTTAAAGCCCAGACTATGCTGAAAAAAACAATATATCATTTTCCTGGGAAATCCTTTCAAAAATCACATTTGAACATGCGTAGTGCAAAATAGTGATAAATGGCCTGGCAACAAAGGGTGACAAAATCTCCAGGTAGGCTGGCAGCGAAAGGGTTAAAACAAAGGTGACGATTGGACAAGTGACCGCACATGCGCCGTAGGTCCGGGTTGAGGTGTTCGGGTGACCTTGAGGTGCCAGGCAATACAATAATATAATACATATAACATATATGAAAAAAACATCAGCAAAATTAGAAAAAAGACCTCAAAAATCTTCTAAACAATCCCTCAAAAAAAAAAAAAATTGAAACACGATAAAAAATACAGGGGCAAAATGTATACAAGGTCAACCCATGCACTCTGCTCACACATACTGCTGGCATAAGGTGAAAGGGAATGGAACTGGTCATAGGGCAATGTAAATGGATAAGACCAATGAAAGCTCAGTTAGAGGGCAACAAGCTATCCAACAGTAGCAGCAGCAGTTCATAGTCTATGAATAGGGACGATCGACCCCCCCAAAGCTTGGGTCCGGCAAGTTTGGCCATGCATAGAATAAATGAAACCCCAACCTGGTTCCTACTGAAATCACACAGAGTGTGCAGCAGGAAGCGCGTGTAACTCACCTTAGCCCGGATCCTCTGTCTCTCAACAGTGACTGAGCGGAGGAGGCTGAGCGGCAGTGGTGTTTGAATTTGTCCCTAGCCGGGGCTACAGAAAGAAGGCACTGCCAGCTGGCACTAAAGGTCTTCTCACTCATGGGAGCCGGCGGCCATCTTTCTGTAGCCCCCGCTGGGTCCAAATTCAAATGCAGCTGCCCTTTCCGCGGTCACTGTAGGAGGAAGGAAAATCGCGGGCCGAGATGGTTGGAGCAACTTCCTGCTGCTGCATTTTTTAGGTGAAGCTGGTAGACGGGATGCTCAGTGAACTGTCGTGGCTTTAGTTGCAAGTTTTGAGAGTTGTGGAGTGGCGGATTGGGTGGTGGAGGGCATTTCAGAAGATTGGAGTTGTACGTGAGAAGTCCTGGAGGCGAGCATGAGAAGTGGTGACCAGGGTGGAGGACAGGAGAAGGTCGGCAGCAGAGCGGAGGCTGCATCTAGGTTGATATTGTTGGATTAGAGATGAGATGTATGGAGGGGTCTGGTTGGAGAGAACTTTGTAGGCGAGAGTTAGAGTTTTGAACAGGATTCGCTGTGGGACTGGCAGCCAGTGTAGGGATTGGCAGAGAGGAGCAGGAGCGAGAGGAGAGATGGATGAGGCGAGCAGCAGAGTTCAGGATAACATTTGTTTTAGAATTTATTTTTTTCTTATTTTCCTCCTCAAATTCCTAGGTGCATCTTATGGACAGGTGCGTCTTATAGGGCAAAAATACGGTAATAATAATAACTTATAATAATAATAATAATAATAATAACTGACTTGTGGGGACACACTCCTGAATCTAACAATGGTTGAAAAGATTTCCAAACACCATATCCTACGCCTGGTCAGAAAACGAGTCTCTTGTGGTCTTATCTAGGACAGAATAAGATTTTCTACTGCATTCTTTATAAAGCCAGCAAGTTCCTGCGTACACCTCTGGAAGGCACTGGGCAGGACTTTCCATGCCCGACCGATTGTTGATACTGAACTAGATTAAAACATAATCCTCTGAACAAATACCATCAAGGCACGGGTCATTGAGTCGCCCTCTGGAGCTTGGCCCCCGGCAATAAAAAGAAAACACAAGCGGCAGCTACAATCTTTTTTCTTTATATTCATATATATCATTTTTACTTTTTATTTTTTTCATCTCGGACGGCCACTTGTTAATTTACTCCTTAACAATGGCGAGCTGACCAGGCCGATAGAGGGAGGGCAGATAATTAAAGGTCCATTCTTATAACTGGGGGTGGATTGATTCTTTGCTGCTATTTGAATCCGCCGAGTGGAACAGAGATTTTTTCTCTTATTACTCGAGAATGTTCTTTTCCCTTTTTTTACGGATCAAATGCGAGTAGCTAAAGAATAGAGCTTTGGAAAGAGAAAAGAAAGGGCATTAATGCGGGGAAAGAAGCCTTTAAGTCTCATCTTAGTTTTAAGCTTGAAGATGTTACTCGACTTCAAACTTGGAGACTAGAAAGACTTTTCATCCGCCTGTTCAACTTTCAACTATCATAACATTTTACGGGCAACAATGGCTGTTTGTGAACCGGGCAAAGGATGGGGAAAGCACGCTGTGTGTGACTGAGCGTGGCCATATTCGGGTGCTCAGATACCTGACGTTACAAAGCCCAGCTTGTTCTTTGACCACAAAGACATCACATCGTTGTATCTGCCTACACGGATCACCTTTGTACATAACTTGGAACCTTCAGACAGGCTCATAGTTGAAAAACAGCTTTTTCTAGATCCAATACGGCAACAATAGGCCCTTCTGTATTATATTTTTTTTCTAGTCAAGGGCAAAACAGAGTCGCAAGCCAGTATGTGGAGAGACCCATGTTAGGCTTAATATAGGGGGGGCTAAACAGACCAAAACCCCTCTACTTAGGTAAAGGAAAAGAGAAGCTTTCCTAGAACGGAAAGTATTTGCACAGTACCCCGTCCAAGGACAGATAGCATTACCCATCTATCCTTGCAGTAGAGAGGGTTTTTTGGTTTCTTTAGCCCCCCTATATTAAGCCTAACATGGGTCTCTCCACATACTGGCTGGCAACTCTGTTTTGGTACTGACCAATGCCCTTATTTATCAAGGGCTAGCGCCAGGTAGTGTCTGACGAGCGCCAGGTACCGCCAGCTATCGGCGGCGGTCACAATGACGCATTTATCACGCTAAATGAGGCTAGCGCCGGCGAGAGCGTCAGCTAGCGCGGGATTCATCATGTAGCCGACTGCAGCGAACAGCGCCGCTGCTAATCCCATCACAGCGACAGGTATGACCTGGCGCTCCCTGGCGTGGTCCAATGCATTTCAATGGAGCAATCTTTAAATAATCTAAATTAATTGCTATTACTGTTTTTTTTTTTTTTTTTTTTAATGTCAAAAATTCTGTGACCACTTCTGCAATGTTAGGTTTTTTTTTTAAGTAAAAAAAAAAAAAATAAATGTGCAGAATTGATATTACAGGTCTGATATTCATGTATTCATATTACAAAATGTTTAGAAAAACTTGTATAATTTTTACATATAAAAAAAAAGGTTGTTTGGGGGTTAAAAACTACTTTACACACATCGCCGCCAGCGCTCTGGGGTTTAAACAAGGAATTCACAGCGACCCCTAACCCCGTATTCAACATTACCGCACACCGACTGAGTCGCTGTCAACAAGCAAACCCCGGCCAAGCACAGCGAATACTAGCTGGCGCTGTGAAAATCATGCTACTGGCGCTCATCTGTCGCTACCTGGCGCTATTAATGAATCGGCCTCCCCGTCTCACTCCCCACACAGCCAGAAACATCTGCCCTAATGCTGATGAGAGCCTAAAGCTCAAAACATGTGTCCACTAGTTGGATGTGTCTGGCTGTGTAAATGTAAAGCTAATCCTTGGCATTGCACCCTTAGCATTTCTAAGGGCCTTGGATGGCACAGAAACATAAAGAGATTATTTGCATAGCTCCACCTACTGCAAGGATAGATGGGTAATGCTATCTATCCTTGGACTAGGTACTGTGCAAATACTTTCCGTTCTAGGAAAGCTTTTCCTAGTCAAGGGCCAAATAGTTATTCATACTCCTGACTAGCAGAGTTAGCCAGAACACCGTGTTCGAGTTCGGCGTTCGGCCTGAACACCAAAAGCTAAGCAGCCCCTCAACCAGCTTCACCTCAAGTGTGAACACCTTACTTGAGCCGTGCAACCCGTTCTTGTCAGTGATCGGCATTCCTTAAAAATGGGCTCCAGACGGGGCCACAGACATGCCACATGCCCGCCGCTCCCATGAATGAGGAGACTCCTAGTGCCAGCACTGCTGGTTGTGGCTTAGCTGGGATTCCTTCACAGCTCTACGGCACTTCCATGGCTTCTTTCACACCTCTCCTATGCCACAGAGAGGAGGAAAACTAGTCCACAAAAAGTTCTGGCTGCTGTGTACGGGCAGCAAATAAACCCAATTAAAGTCCAGGGATCCGGAAATGCAAGTGCGTTTTTTTCATGCAGTACCGCATCCGAACAAAAACGTAAAGACAAAATAGAATACCTACCACAAACACAAAAGGCATGGACAGGTGGGCACGTAGCTTCAGTTATGCTGTAATGCAGTGTTTTTTCTTCCTTCAAACATACAGTAGCACTTCTCATGTAAACCAAATATCTATATTTTGGTCTCATCCTTCCACAAGATATTTTTCGGTAACCCTCTGGCCTGTCCAGGTGATTTTTAGCAAACTGCATGCAGCAATTTTCTTTTTAAAGAGCAGTGGCTTTCTCTTTTTGCAATCCTGCCATGTACACCATTGTTGTTCAGTGTCCTCCTGATGAAGGACTCATGAACATTAAAGAGGAACATCTGACCTTTTCTGATGTTCCTCTTTAAACATCCCTTCCCCCTCCCTCACTGCCTTTGGGATGTCGCCGTTATCTAAAACAAAGACATTCGGCAATATTCCTGGCCTGTTCCACCCCCTCCCTCCCTTAGCCGTCCCAGAGTAAAGACTGCAGGCTTAGCCAGCCTTACCTGTTGCCATCCTCAGACTATGCAATGACACTGTGTATGCACAAGATCTGAGGGGCGGCGCAGTGCATGTCGGGATTCCAAGATGGCGCTGCCTGACAGAGGGTGATGGGGGAGCGGAGGGATGCCGAGCGCGATGTGATGGGATAGGTAAGTAAACATTAACTGCTTTATAAACCTGCGGGGCGGGGGGGGGGGGTGGGTAAGACAGTTTTTACTCCCCATGACCTGTAATGTTCTTCTTTAAGATTAGTTAATGTGAGCGAGACTTATAGTTGCTTATAGGTTACCATGGGTTTCTGGGTGACCGTGAGCAGACATTTCATACTTAACCAATGTGGACCCAGCACCATGAGATTTCAGCAATGATATGCTCAAATCATGATCCCCGAGTGCATGATGCAATGCAGAAATCGCTGGTCCTGCAACTCAAACCCCCAGCCATCTGGGACTTCGTGTAAATTCCTTGATCTATTGGACTCATCCATCCACAAAATATTTCCAATGTTCCTCTGACCTGTCCAGGTCAGGTGATATTTACCAAACTGCAGGTAGCAATATTCTTTTTGGGGAGCTGCGGATTTCTCTTTCTGCAATCCTGCCATGCACACCGTTGTTGTTTAGAGTCCTTCTGATGATGGACTCATGAGCATTAACATTAGTTAATGTGATAAAGATTATCTTGCAATTTTGAGGGGACCTAGACCCAACCCAGTGTCATGATATTTGAGCGATGACATGGTCCAATCCTAATGGATTGGTGCATAATGTTATGACACAATTACTGGTCCTGCAACTCCTGCCTGTGGGGTAAAAGATGAGGGGAAAATTATTAAAAAATGGCGTTTGTTCCAGTTTAAAGTGGACCAAAACCCAGAATTTTAACTATCCTGGGTTTTTGTCCTTGCCCCCAGGGCACCCCGGGGTGAAACCTCCCCCTGGTCGCCGAAACAAACACCTCTTCCCAGTTCTACGGCGTATGCATGGCCTTTGTCTAAGACGAGCGGCCCAAAAGTGGACCAAAACCCAGCTGGATCGGCCTGGAAAAAGTGGACCGAAAGTGGAACAAAATTCCCAGGCCGATCCATTCCCTCCCTGCAGGGCATCCAAAATTGGGATGCCCCGCTATGTGAAACCCCCCGGGTCCCCCTCTACCTTAATCCCGGTCCAATGGCGCATGTTCGATTCGCAGCCGCATCCCCACTATCCCTCTAGCAGGGTGTGTGCACTGTTAGAGGGAAGCACGAGAAGCGGGTGCCAGTGCGCTCAGAGCCGCTGAGCTAAGATGTCGTTCAGACGTGCATAGCTCAGCGGCTCCGAGCGCGCTGATTGGACGAGCGGCTGCGTCGTAAGACCGCGGTGAGGTGAGGTGATGCGGGAGATCTGGGGGTTTCGTATAGTAGAGTGGACCACAACCCAGGATAGTCAAAATCCAGGGTTTTGGTCCACTTTAATAGCCAATAGACACAGACTGTTATTTATCATCTGTATTTATAGTTTCAGCTTTTTTTATTATTTAACCAATATAATGGGAAAATGTCACTTAAACAGGTCTCTTCCCTGAAACATAGCCTGAAAAAAATAACTTTTTATAGAACATATAGTACCTGACCCCCAGCTCCCCGGTTTAATACAAACTCTTGAGAACAGTCGGTGAATCCAACATCTTCATTGTTACAGAAATCAAAGGAGCCATCCGCACCTCCTCTGTGTATCACATGTAGAATCGTCGGGGTACAGAGGGAGACGGTTGCTAGGCAACCTGAGTTCACGTGTATCAGTGCAGATGTTGAGGAATATATATTGTGTTTCCCATAGAAACCAGTTGGGGCGATGGCTATTGTTTTCCGTGTTGCAAGAGACATCGATTAACATAGGATAACAATTTAATAGGACGAACAAGCGACCAATCACAGGATGAGACAGT
Organism: Gastrophryne carolinensis; assembly: GCA_027917425.1. Classification (NCBI taxonomy): domain Eukaryota; kingdom Metazoa; phylum Chordata; class Amphibia; order Anura; family Microhylidae; genus Gastrophryne; species Gastrophryne carolinensis. The sequence continues at coordinate 506,978,693 of CM051236.1, read as the reverse complement.
GCTCTAATTCCTCAAATGTAAAGCATAGACTTTTCCTAAGACGTCAGACCATGGCCACTGTATAGGGCACAAGGCAAAATGCTTTACACTTGCTTCTGGACAGCCGGTAGCCTTGGTCTGTGTATGACTGGCATCCAATAAAGAGGTAGTCCTGCCGCTATGTAACCCCGCTGCCCTGCATTCCTTCCCTTGCGCTCAGGCAGAATCGGAGGTAACAAAACAATTAAAGTGGACCAAAACCCAGCGTGATAGGCTCAGAAATCCCTCCCCCTGGGGCATCCAAAATTGGGATATCCCACTGTGTGAAACCCCTCAGGTCGCCCGATACAGTTACCTTGCTTCCTGGTCCAACGGCGCATGCGCAAGCCGCGGACGCATCCCCACTATCCCTCTAGCGGAGCAAGTGGCAATTTACAGCGCGGGCACGCTCCCTGTTAGAGGGAAGCGGGGGATGCGGCCGCTGGCACGCTCAGAGCCGCCGTCCTTAGACAAAGGCTGGCAGGCTGATGCTTTGAAGCTAAGAGTGACCGCTGCAAGCGGGTATCAGGCCTTGTAACAGAGCTTCTTATTCACTGTAGTAACCTGGCCGGCATTGATGAATGTGATGTATGTTGGGTGCTGTAAAACCAGTATAACGCTGCAGGGAGCGAAAGGTAGCGCCAGCTTAGTCCGACTCTCAGCGACTCACGCCATATTCAACAAAAAAAAAACACACACACAGCGTCGGACTCTCAGCGACTCACACCATATTTAACAAAAAAAAACACACACACAGCGTCGGACTCTCAGCGACTCACGCCATATTCAACAAAAAAAACACACACACAGCGTCGGACTCTCAGCGACTCACACCATATTCAACAAAAAAAACACACACACAGCTGGGCACTGTAGCATGGACTGTCTGATTAAAGTCTGTTTTTAAACACATATCCACCAGTAACAAAGCAAAAACACATGGAATGACATTGTTATAACATTGTGACATTAACACTTTAATACCAGACCTGTAATGACAATTCTGCATAAAAAACAAAAAAATCAAAAAGCTTTTCAAAAATCACTTTCTCTAGGCCAGGAGAGGTCACACAATGATTTGAGAGAAAACATTAATATATAAATAAAAAAAACCCTGTTTAAAGAGAAGAAAAGCAACGTCCATTGAAATGTATGGGAGAGAGACAGGTAGCGACAGGTAATACCTGGCTCTCTGGAAGCTAGAGCACCGGCGCTATACACTGAGCCGCCTGTAATAATACATGTGACGCTACATGACGCTGTTAGAGGCGCTATACACTGACCTGCCTGTAATAATACATGTGACGCTACATGGCGCTGTTAGAGGCGCTATACACTGAGCTGCCTGTAATAATACATGTGACACTACATGGCGCTGTTAGAGGTGCTATACACTGACCTGCTTGTAATAATACATGTGACGCTACATGGCGCTGTTAGAGGCGCTATACACTGACCTGCCTGTAATAATACATGTGACGCTACATGGCGCTGTTAGAGGCGCTATACACTGAGCCACCTGTAATAATACACGTGACGCTACATGACGCTGTTAGAGGTGCTATACACTGACCTGCCTGTAATAATACATGTGACGCTACATGGCGCTGTTAGAGGCGCTATACACTGACCTGCCTGTAATAATACATGTGACACTACATGGCGCTGTTAGAGGCGCTATACACTGACCTGCCTGTAATAATACATGTGACACTACATGGCGCTGTTAGAGGCGCTATACACTGACCTGCCTGTAATAATACATGTGACACTACATGGCGCTGTTAGAGGCGCTATACACTGACCTGCCTGTAATAATACATGTGACACTACATGGCGCTGTTAGAGGCGCTATACACTGACCTGCCTGTAATAATACATGTGACACTACATGGCGCTGTTAGAGGCGCTATACACTGACCTGCCTGTAATAATACATGTGACACTACATGGCGCTGTTAGAGGCGCTATACACTGACCTGCCTGTAATAATACACGTGACACTACATGGCGCTGTTAGAGGCGCTCACCAGATTCGCTTTCATAAATGTGGTTTTGCGTACAGCGCCCGGCGTTCACCGGACGCTGCCTGCCACTACGAGGCGCTACCTGGCGCTATCCCTGGCACCAATCACCCCAAACAACCACATATTAATCAAATGAATAATTTCCATAATTTATTGAATTAAAATCATCACAAACATACAATCAAAATAACAATTAGAGCGACAGCAGGGGCATCCCAATCATGATAGTACAACATCAAATTCCATAAATCATCCAAAGATTACAACAGCAGCAACTCTCCAGTGATAATCCTCAAAAATAGACAAAACAATACATATATATAAAGGAAACTGTGCTATAGCAAAGTGCAAACTGTGCTGTGATAAAGTGCAATAGTGCCATAAATCAATGGTGTCCTTGCTGTGTCCCACTGGTATTCCTTCACCCACGCGTTCCGTGGAATGAAGCCACTTTATCAAGGTGCCACTCTAGGGAACAGAGTTAAAACAGATCATTGTTTTTCAACTCTTACTGAATTAAGACCTATGTATGTATCCCCAGGGATTTAGCTGGTGATTCAGTAACAGTGAAATTCTCAGTCTTTTTTCTCATAAAGTGAATTTTTTACTACCATGAGAATTTTTTACTTAGAGGCCGATTCATTAACAGCGGCAGGTAGCGGCAGTTGAGCAACTGTAGCGGCATTTTCAGAGCGCCCGCTAGTAGTCGCTGTGCTTGGCCGTTGTTCGGTAGTTGATAGCGACTCAGTCGGTTTGCCGTAATGTTGAATATTGGGTGAGGAGTCGCTGTTTGACAGGTTCCGTGCTGTATGGGAGCGCATGATAGCGACTGGTCAGAGCGACCGGCTCCCACCATATTCATTAACAAATCACGCTCAAAAAATTATCGCGCTGTAAAATGCATGTTTAAACCCCAGAGCGCTGGCGGCGATGGGTTAAAAGTAGTTTTTTAACCCCCAAACAACCATATTTTTGGAAACCAAAAAAAACCAAGTTTTTTAAATAATTTTGTAATATGAATACATTAATTTCAGACCTGTAATATCAATTCTGTACTGTTTTTTTTTTTTTTACCTTAAAAAAATGTACCTAAAATGGCAGAAGTGGTCACAGAATTTTTCACATTTAAAAAAATAAATAAATAAATAATAATAATTAATTATGAATATTTGAAGATTGTTCCATTGAAATGCATTGGAGAACGCCAGGTAGCGAGAGGTCATACCTGTCGCTGTTCAAGGTCGGACGCTGGCGCTGTGGGCTGAGGCTGGAATAATGATGAATGAGGCGCTATCTCAGTCGCTAAGCAGGATTGGCTTGATAAATGTGTGATTGCGGAGGGGAGCCGGCGTTCTCGTGGCGGTGAGCGTCATTACCGTTCGCTCACCATTCGCTACCTGGCGCTATCCCTTGTTAAATAAGGGCCTCAGTCGCTAAGCAGGATTGGCTTGATAAATGTGTGATTGTGGAGGGGAGCCGGCGTTCTCGTGGCGGGGCCCGTCATTACCGGACGCTCACCAGTCGCTACCTGTCGCTATCCCTTGTTAAATAAGGGCCTTACTCTTACTGAATCAAGGCCATAGAGTGAAAATACACACACACACTCCCTTTGACCCCTTGCACTCTTTCCTTCCTCCATCCATTTTTTATTATACTTGCGGATCATAACCTGACTCAACAAAAGGGGTGCAAGCACGTAAAGGGCCTGGGGCAACACCAGCACCAAATATGGTCCTGTCCATGGGAATGACGTAAAAGTGACGAAATGCCAAATCGGGAGACCTCAAAGAGAAGGAGACCACCTGCCCTAGAGTCTTATAGATTCTAGGATGGTGGCTGCTCCTCATTGAAATTCTAACTTCTTTTTATATAAAATGAAACTGTGATTGTGAAACAAGCATTAGAATGTCACCTCCAGTGCAGAGGTGGGGGGGGGGCAAAAATCCGTGATCTTATTGGCCGGCCAGATAAAAGCAATCAGGAGTCCAGTCTTACCAGTTGTGTGATCCACGTTTCTCTAAGCTCCCTCAGCCAGAAAATCCATCTTGGTCAATAGAGATGAAAAGGTTTCTCTGTTTGGTTTTTGTAACAGTTGTTCATGTTTATTTTAGGTCAGTTATTTTATGAAGTATAGATCTAAATGTTTTATAGGACATTCCCTTATTCCCTTACTGGAAATCTATCCATTCTGATCTCCTAATACCTAGAAATTAAAAAAGTCTTGTGTTTCAAGAAGGTTGGAAGCTAACCCGAGATTGGCCATAAAATGAGAGGAACAGTGCAAGCTATAGCAATAAAAAGAGGCTGATTCACTACTATCGCCAGGTATCGGCAGATGAGCGTCTGTATGGCGGCGCTTAGAGCGACCGCTAGTAGAGGCTGTAAGCTGCTATCGGGTGCTGTAACAGAGCGCCTCAGTCGCTGTAGTAACCTGGCAGCTCTGAGTCTGCAACCGGGCTCCGCTACCAGCCTGCCCCTGGACTCCCTGGCTCTGAGTCTGCACCCGGGCTCTGCCTTGGGCCTGCACCTGGGCTCTGCCTTGGCCCTGCACCTGGGCTCTGCCTTGGCCCTGCACCCGGGCTATTCCTTGGCCCTGCACCCGGGCTCTGCCTTGGCCCTGCACCCGGGCTCTGCCTTGGCCCTGCACCCGGGCTCTGCCTTGGCCCTGCACCTGGGCTCTGCCTTGGCCCTGCACCTGGGCTCTGCCTTGGCCCTGCACCCGGGCTCTTCCTTGGCCCTGCACCCGGGCTCTGCCTTGGCCCTGCACCCGGGCTCTGCCTTGGCCCTGCACCCGGGCTTTGCCTTGGCCCTGCACCCGGGCTCTTCCTTGGCCCTGCACCCGGTCTCTGCCTTGGCCCTGCACCTGGGCTCTGCCTTGGCCCTGCACCTGGGCTCTGCCTTGGCCCTGCACCCGGGCTATTCCTTGGCCCTGCACCCGGTCTCTGCCTTGGCCCTGCACCTGGGCTCTGCCTTGGCCCTGCACCTGGGCTCTGCCTTGGCCCTGCACCTGGGCTATTCCTTGGCCCTGCACCCGGGCTCTGCCTTGGCCCTGCACCTGGGCTCTTCCTTGGCCCTGCACCCGGGCTCTGCCTTGGCCCTGCACCTGGGCTCTGCCTTGGCCCTGCACCCGGGCTCTGCCTTGGCCCTGCACCCGGGCTCTTCCTTGGCCCTGCACCCGGGCTCTGCCTTGGCCCTGCACCCGGGCTCTGCCTTGGCCCTGCAACCAGACCTTGTTTTGAACCCCGGCTCTGCCTTGGCCCTGGACCCTGTCTTGAATCCTGGCTCTGCCTTTGCCCTGCGCCCTGTCTTGAACCCGCACCCGGGCCCTGTCTTGAACCCACACCCGGGCCCTGTCTTGAACACGCACCCGGGCCCTGTCTTGAACACGCACCTGGGCCCTGTCTTGGACCCACACCCGGGCCCTGTCTTGAACACGCACCCAGGGCCTGTCTTAAACCCGCACCCGGGCCCTGTCTTGAACCCACACCCGGACCCTGTCTTGAAACCGCACCCGGGCCCTGTCTTGAACCCGCACCTGGGCCCTGTCTTGAACCCGCACCCAGGCCCTGTCTTGAACCCACACCCGGGCCCTGTCTTGAACCCGTACCCGGCCCCTGTCTTGAACCCGCACCTGGGCCCTGTCTTGAACCCAAACCCGGCCCCTGTCTTGAACCCGCACCTGGGCCCTGTCTTGAACCCACACCCAGGCCCTGTCTTGAACCCGGACCCAGGACCTGCCTTGAACCGCGCCCTGTCTAGAACCTGCATCTGGGACCGGTGAAACCTGGCCAACCATCTGGATCCCTACCCCTATGGACTTTAGCTTCACAGTGGATCCCGGAGGTGGGATTAATACCCAGATTTTGGACATTTTTCATTTCATGGACTTGAGCTCTTACTGTTTGGTCTTGCTCTCTGGGAAGAATTTTAGTTTTTTTCAGAGGAGCGTTCAGGAGCCCGCTCCTGAGAAAGGGGGTAATGTTAGAACTCCGGGTTCGGCTGATGCACGGCTGGTGGCTAGGGTAAATTACCCCATCTGCAGTACCGGTAGCCACCAGCGGGTGTCAGCAGAGCTCTGGCTGCTCTCGCCCCATCTGCAGTTCCATCAGCCACCAGCGGGTGTCAGCAGAGCCCTGGATGCTCTCTCTCCCCATCATCTGCTGTACCTGGTGTGGGTGCTATTTAAGTAGGATCTGCCCTCCACCTGGTGCAGCAGGATTTTGCCTTGGTGACTCCCTTGTAGCTATTGTAACCGGAATCTGTATCTGTACCTGAGTTGTATCATCAGCTTGGAGCATTCAGGTGAGTGCGCCAGCACCTTAGGGCTTTAGTTTGTCCCCTTGTTAGTTAACTCCTCTAGTTAGCTTTGTTTTGTCCCTTTTTCTCAATTGAAGATATTTTTGTTATTTCCTTTTGACTTAATAAACCCCCCCTGTTTACTACACTTCCTTGTCGTGTCTTTGCTCTGGCCAAACTTTCTGCTCCCTGGCGGAGAGTTCATATTAGAGAATTCCCCGGCCTGACAACATGTTATATCCTTCCCTGCTACACCTTACTTGTATTTCTTTTTTAATCTTTCGCTTATTTGGCAATATTCACCATACATACAATTTTATCACTATGTATGGATTATCATACCACACTGCAAAGGGGCTCATTGAGACTCAAGGGTCACATAAACCTGGACCTAACCTCGAGTAATGAGTTACCATAGGACCCCTGATGGTGCCCCATTTAAAATTCATACCAGGGTCTGAAAACAGTTCTTCTGGGCGGGAGAGGGGTATCGGCTTCCTTATGCCCCTGATTACACTGTACAGCATTCGAACTGCCCAGTTGTCAGACTGGGTGCCCTTACCTGTCTATTTGTGTAGACCACATAAAGCAGATATATTGTCTGTGTTTGGACTATTTAATGATTTCACTGAATTTACAACATCATTTGCTAATACAATTTTTTTTAGATTAGGAAATGCAATTTTTAGGAATGTGCCGGTGAATTGTAATTATCAAAGGAAATGTCACGCTGCCAAGTGTGTCCCTGGGGGAAAGATGAGGATTGTGGTGTTTCTCTGCCCAACATTTTCAATAATGAGTAAATTGAGGCTACAGATGGACTATTAGACATTATTAGTATAATGTAACTATTCTATGATATGGGCCATATAAGTGTAAAGTATACAGATGAACTCAATGGCAGGACGTGACGTGGCACAGTACTCTCCATTCTCTTGTATTATTGTATTGCTATAAAGGAAAACGCCCTTTGTTTTCCTCTTTTGGCATGTAAAATTAACCTGTGTGTTAGACTTGTGCCCCCAGACCTGAAATTTACATATCAACATGCTGTTTCCAAGTTACTTTTATCTCTTTGGCTCTGTGTTGTTAAAGTGGGAACAGCTTTCCTGGCCTTGAGTAAAGACTACTGCCTACAAAGCACAGAATCCATCTACAGTAGCAGATGAGCTCATCAGCAGCTTTGGCTATACCAAGCAGCAGTAAGGAACTCCCCAGACAGAGCACAGACGCACATAAGGGAGTATCATCCCAGCCAGGGCCGGCGTCAGCACCCGACAAGGTGGAGCAGCTGCCGGGGGCACCCACCCTGGTTGACCAGCAGCGGACTGGGAAGGCACCGCCACAGCTGATGCCTACATCTCCTCAAATGGGGGGGTTCCACACAACGGGGCATCTCAATTTAGATTCCAGGGGGGAAGTGCTGGGTTTTGTTCTGCTTTTAAGTTGCCCACCCCAGATGATTTCCTATCCCTGGAGCATCCAATCAGTATCACCAATCAGGAGAATCTAGATTTGTTTAGACTCCGAGGTCAGGTTGGGGTTTGGTGTGCTTCAAAATAGCTGCAGACATCTGTGTGGTGCTGCATTGCTTGCAGAACGCAACGAATATGGTCAGTGCCATCATCAGCGCTACTATCCCCATCCCTTTGCTGGAAAAAATACTTCAGGCCATGATGAGGAATGTGATGGAAGCAGAGGAGGAGGAGGAAGGCTAATTTTCGCACATGTAGCTCGTTGGGTTGCTGGGCTGACAGCAGGCAGGTACGCCTGTTTTGGAGATTCGGAGGGGGGGGAGGCAGGGTGGCACCCAGCGCAGCTCATGGGCGTCACTGGAGCATGGCTGGAGAAAGAGGAGACACCTAACACTGAGGACAGCTTCTCCCTAGCTCACATGAGCCACTACATGCACCAGTGCCTGCACAATGACCGCCCTCATAGTCACCAGTGCCGATTACTGGGTGGCCACCCTGCTGGATCCCTGCTATCAGGACAACATCATCTCCTTAATATCAGCACTGGAGCGGTATTGCAAAATGAGAGCGTACAAACACACTCTGATGGATGCACTATTGGCAGAGTTCCCAGCTGAATTTGAGGGCCCAGTAGCATCACGAGGCCAAGGAGGAGGAGCCAATGCAGCAGGGTCACTGGCACCACCTCATAGGGGAGAGTGAGCATGGCCACAATATGAAACAACTTCTTCCATTTTCTGCCACATCCACTACCTTTGGATACGGCCCGTAGTACCAGGAGACAGCCTTTGACTCCCATGGTGGATGACTACCTGTCTATGCGTCTCCTGGTACTGAGTGATGGGTCCTCCCCTTTCAATTTCAGGGTGGCAAAACTAGACACTTGGCCAAAGCTGCACCTATGCCTTGGAGGTCTGAGACATGCGTCCTATCAGAGCGTGTGTTCAGCACCACCAGGGGTGTCATCACCGACAGGAGGTTGCCGCCTATCCAGAGCCAAGGTGGACATGCTTACATTCCTTAACCCTTTTGCTGCCAGCCTACCTGGAGTTTTTGTCACCCTTTGTTGCCAGACCATTTTGCACTATTTTGCGCTCCCCATTTTCAAATGTGATTTTTGAAGGGATTTCCCAGGAAAATTATATATTGTTTTTTTTCAGCAGAGTCTGGGCTTTAATATGAAATGTCTTGTTTGTCATTTTTTAGGTGTATTCTCAATATTTTAGTATGAAATATGTGAAAAAAAAAATCTATTTTTTACAATTTGTAGTGTTTTTTTGTAATAAAAAATGTAAGTTTGTAAAAAAAAATCTTATTGCGTGTGAAATCCCAATTGCTCCCGGTTACAGCGGTACCATAGGTAGACACCCTTTCCTGCCCAGGAGACTCCCCCAAACTGACACAGCGCTTTAGGGGATTTTCAGATAAAATACAACTGCGATATGCGCTATGCGCACCTTGCAGATTTTCCAGAAAAACAACCCTTTACATTTGAAATACCCCCAACATACTATATATTCTATGGAAGTACACACCTCAAGCTTTCTAGGTGTACCAGGCTTCTTGATGTGGCCACAGTTTTCTGGAAGTAATCTCTCAATGTAATCTTTGGTTGCAAAGGGTTTCCCTAAAAAAAGGATAAAAAAGCAGAATCAAAGCCACATTTTCCTAAAAAAAAAAAACTATATACAAACAAGTGCAAATAAGTAGTATAACACCGCGCTGGTAAATTATAAAACAATTAGGTAAACAACGCCCTGGACCTCCTATATTGAGAAGGGGGGGCCAGTACCCAATTGTACAAAATGGACAGTCGCTTAATAGATATAATACCTCAAATGAAAGACCTGATAGAGGACCCCAGAGGAGATCGGGCATTAGTTGGAGGAGGAGATCACCTTCATGGAGAGATCATAATAGATCTGAAGGAAGGGGGGCAATTAACAACTTCTATAAAAGAGGGATGGAAGCAAACAAGGGGGTTTCTGAAAGGGAGAGAGAGCAAGAACTACTCTCAGACTCCCCTTTTCACGTGGCCCCAAAAAGACCACCCACCCCCAGGGAACATTCACCAATAAGAGACAGGGGAAGGGTAGGTCTAATGAAGAGAAAAGGCTGGGACAACGTGGAAAACGAGGGGGAGCCAAGCACAAAAAGAAGGCTATAGGTGATGGCATATTTAATCTCAGCTCGGTTACCCTTACTGAAAGTGAATTGAGACTATTAGATAAGGGGTTGAAATATGCCCCCCCTAAGAATATGGACAAATTTGCCACCTATATTGATGTTCAAAAATACATTAGGAAATTAAATATGAAAAAATGGTTTATGAGCCAATCTATAATTTCCATGCCTGCGCCTCCATCTTCAAATCAGGCTGTAACAGGGGATCAGCCTGAACAATTTAGACATACAGAATTGAAGAATAGATCTGTATTCAACCCAGTCATTCCCTCAAATTCACACTTAGAGGTATTCCGTAAGGTGGTTACTAGGGACCTCAATAACATACCACTAAAGGGGACTAAATGTCCATCTGACCTGTCTAGGAGTATTAAATCACTAGAAGGGAAACACAATTTGGTCATTAAACCGGCCGATAAGGGGGGGGGGCCTAGTGGTATTGAATAAAGAGGATTACCTAGAAGAAATGAATAGACTGCTAATGGATACAGATACCTATGCCCCACTTGCCAGAGATCCAACGGCAGTATATCAAGAGGCCCTACTTGTATTACTTACTAAAGGGAAGGAAATGGGGATTCTTAGCAATAAAGAATTTGGATACCTAAATATTAGAGTACCTAGAATACCTACAATTTACCAATTGCCCAAGATCCATAAAAGACTGGATAATCCCCCCGGCCGTCCGATAGTTAGCGGCATAGATTCTATAACATGCAGACTTGGGGAGTATGTGGACTCATTTCTGCAGCCCCTGGTCTGTGCCCTACCGGCCTACCTTAGGGACTCTGGACAAGTATTGCAATTATGTGACTCTTTAACAATAAGTACGGACTCTATTCTTGCAACAGCAGATGTCACCTCTCTTTACACTGTGATCCCCCACCGAGAGGGCATTGAAGCAGTGGAATATTTTTTAAAGCTAAGCTCAGGCCTTCCATTACCACAAATTAACTTTATACTTGAATGTTTAGCCTTCGCACTAAACCACAACTATTTCTGGTATAATGGTAAATTCTTCCTCCAAATAAAGGGGGTAGCCATGGGAGCAAAATTTGCTCCCAGTATGGCTAACCTTTATGTAGGCCTATGGGAGTCCTCCTTTATTTTCGGACAGGACATACCCAGTTTAAAAATTTGGAGGCGCTACATAGACGACGTGTTGGTAATATGGGAAGGCTCTGAGGCCTCCCTGCATCAGTTTTTTCAGCAAGTAAATGAAAATCGAAAAAATTTGGAATTTACGGCCGAGATAGACTCAATGTCAGTGAATTTTTTAGATCTTACAATTAAAAAAGAGGACCAGAAACTGACCACTAGGACTTTTTTCAAAACCACGGATCGCAATGGTTATGTACCATCAAACAGCTGTCACCATCCGAACTGGCTAAGAGCGATCCCGCACGGGCAGTTCATGCGGCTAAGAAGAAATTGTAGCAGTATATGTGACTATGACAGACAGGCAACCTCTCTAACAAATAGATTTATAGAAAAGGGTTATAAAAAAGATGAAATTGAAGCACAATACCTATATGTTAGATCTATGAAACGAGAGGACATTCTATATAAAAATAAAAATAGAGTGAATAAGGAGCCGGGAACCGGAGATAAAAGCCAGTATGCTTTCATTACCGGGTTTAACACACAACATCGGCAAATAAAAAAAGTATTGGAAGCCCATTGGCACTTGCTTAAAGAGGACCCAGTGTTGGGGGCCGCGATTCCGGACAAGCCAGTCTGTATGTATAGGAAAGCACCAAATTTGAGACAGAAACTGATAAGAAGTTTCGTGGACCCACCAAGACCAATCCCTATAGTTTCTAACAAATTGGAGGGTTTCTATAGATGCGGGGTATGCTGTGGTTGCAAGAGTACAACTACAACAGCCAAGTCATTTAAAACTGTTACCAATCCACATACAGGTCAGGAGGTAAAGATCTCCCAATTGATAACAAGCAAAACTAACAATGTGGTATACCTGTTAAGATGCCCCTGCAACTTGTTTTATGTGGGACGGACCACTAGGCAGTTATGTATAAGGGTTCGCGAACACATTTATAATATTAAACGAGGCTATGAAGCCCACAGCGTATCTGCCCATTACAAAATGGTGCATGCCAGTAACCCCAAATCATTGTTTTTTATGGGGGTGGATCGTGTGACACGCCACTGGAGAGGGTCCAATGTCATTAGAGATCTCTCGCAGCGAGAAGGAAAGTGGATATTCGATTTTAATACTCTCAGCCCTAACGGACTGAATATAGAGTTCGATTTGAACTGTTTTATCGAAAACTCTTAGCTATGTAGCTTAGGTTTTTTAATTTCTATATCACATCTTATGTTGCATGTCTTTTTAGGTTTTATAAACTTTTTAAAGTTTCTCTTGCTCTATTTGTGTGATAGAGTTGTTATAATCAGTGCCTATACACTGGACATAATCTAATTGGAAACTTTTATATATATATATGTTTTATATTGTCTGGTTGTACTGGAGGAGGGTCTCATAGCCATTCCACAAGGCTCTGTACAGTTAATTGGGGCAAGTTTCCCCCCTGTTTTATTCTTTTCTATTATCTTTGCCCTTTTTTAATTGTGAGCATTTTAGGGTTAATAGTCCTCAATCCATTGACAATGCATTCAGGACCATAGGCGCTTTTATCTAAGAGCGCACGTTGAATAAGCTCGATTGTGTTTAGAGGTCCGCAATCATGGCTGTCTAGGCAACCAACTATGACTCACAGAGCGAGGGCTCGCTCTGAGTCGAAGTAGACTGTAAGGGGGAGGAGCCGCTGTCTGCGCTCTAGAATGGAGCACAGCGTAGACGGATTGGATTTCTCTCTGTTGGAGCACGCAATGAAGCTGCGCTGTGCGCTTCAGGCTGAGGCGCAGCGTTGAGAAACGCAGCGTTGGAACGCAGCGGGCTGAGGCGCAGCGTTGAGAAACGCAGCGTTGGAACGCAGCGTGACTTGGCCGTTCCGGTCATGTGACGGGATGTGCTGGGAGGGGGGGCGGACGCTGCTCGGTTCAGCGCGTCCGTCTACTGGCCAAATGGGCAACTATTGGCAAAATAAGGAAGAGGAAATGGGCGGGGCTACCTCCCCAGGCCCGCTATAAACACATTTGCTTGTTACAACTGCCTTACACCTGGTTAAAGTCGCATCCGCGACGAAACGCGTTGGGAGTTTTGGCAGTTTTCTGGACTTTTGCCTGCGGACCTGCAGGGAGACACACTTATAGGAGCGGCCACTAAGTTCTGGAGGAACCACTAAGAGCGTTGAGGATTGGCGGTGAGACTTTGCTCAGCTTACTGCTCCTGTTAAGAGCTGACATGCTGTTTTATTTTAGCTTTATTGTGAGTGCGATTCCTGTTTTTTAAAGTAAGATTAAATTGGAATTTTAAACGTTATTGCACTAGTGTTGCTATTTTCTCTTCCCCTCATCTATGATCATCATTTACTGCATTATACAACTTTTTTGAGTATCGATCTTCTGTGCCCTGCGGGAAAAAAAAAAAATTTTTACTCGGATTTGGAGATCCTGATCTAAAGCTGACCCATTGGGAATTACCTATCTATGTTGTATTGGGCTATTTTCAAGCCATCCCTCTGGTAAGGATCTGCACATAGGGGTGATAAGAACACAGAGAAGAGTTTATTGTGAGCACATGCACTTTGGGATGCGGTTGAAGAAACAGGACTAACTGGATGTTCTGAGCTTTTTTGCACTATTTATAATTATATTGTTTGGACATATTTATCTAACACATTTATATGTAATCTTATTAGTAGATAGCTCTGTGTTTATATATCTTTATATACAAACAAGAAAAAACAAGTTTAATCTGAAAAAGCAACAGAACGATACCCAACATGCATTGCTACTGTCAAGGGAAGAGTTGGCAAACACCCCAAAGTAAAGCATGTGCGTAACTGTAATTTTACTTGAAAATTTCAGCTCTGCAGACAAAGTGCGCACCTTGCGATTTTTCAACCAAAACAACCCTTTACATTTGGAATATCCCCCATAAACCATATATTCCCTGAAAGTACACGTTAAGATTTCTAAGCGTACCCAGCTTGTTGTAGTGGGCTCATCTTTCTGGAATTAATCCCGCGAAGAATTCTTTGGTTGCGCAGGGTTTCCCTAAAAAATTTATTAAAAAGCTGAATAAAAAACACCTTAAACACCACCTAAAATATAAATATGCAAACAAGAAAAAACAAGCTAACGGCCTTATTTATCAAGGGCTAGCGCCAGGTAGTGTCTGACGAGCGCCAGGTACCGCCAGCTAACGGCGGCTACCGAATCAAGTACGCCCGGCGGCGGTCACAATGACGCATTTATCACGCTAAATGAGGCTAGCGCCGGCGAGAGCGTCAGCTAGCGCGGGATTCATCATGTAGCCGACTGCACCGCTACTAATCCCATCACAGCGCCAGGTATGACCTGTCGCTCCCTGGCGCGCTCCAATGCATTTCAATGGAGCAATCTTTAAATATTCATAATTAATTGAGTTTATTTATTTATTTATTTTTTTTTAACTGTCAAAAATTCTGTGACCACTACGGCAATGTTAGATTTTTTTTAAAAGAAAAAAAAAAAAAAATATGTGCAGAATTGAGATTACAGGTCTGATATTAATGTATTCATATTACAAAATGTTTAGAAAAACTTGTATAATTTTTACATTAAAAAAAAATGGTTGTTTGGGGGTTAAAAACTACTTTACACACATCGCCGCCAGCGCTCTGGGGTTTAAACAAGGAATTCACAGCGCGAGAAATTTTTGAGCGTGATTTTTTAATGAATCTGCAGCAAGCCGTTCGCTCTGGCCATTCGCTGTCAGGCGCTTCCATACAACGCGGAACCTGTGAAACAGCGACCCCTAACCCCGTATTCAACATTACCGCACACCGACTGAGTCGCTGTCAACAAGCAAACCCCGGCCAAGCACAGCGAATACTAGCGGGCGCTGTGAAAATCACGCTACTGGCTCTCATCTGTCGCTACCTGGCGCTATTAATGAATCGGCCTCCCCGTCTGAAAGCACAAGGTCCTCCGAACAAAACAATACCCAACATGCAGAGGTACTATTAACCCTTTTAATTGCCAGCCTACTTGAGATTTTGTCACCCTTTGTTGACAGGTCATTTTTCCCCATTTTGCACCATTTTTGCTGGAATTTTCAGGAAAATTATATATATTTTTTTTTTTACAGCAGAGTTTAGGCTTTAACATGAAATGTCTTGTTTGTAAATTTATTCAGTTTTTTACAATATTATTAAGTAAAAAAAAAATAAATAAATAAAAATGTTTTTAGAAAATCGCCTCCTTTATTTTAAATAAAAAATGTATTTTATTAAAGAAAACCATATTGCATGTGAAAGCCCCATTTCTACCGATTAGAACGGTACCACATATTCATCGAGAGCCCCCCCCGTTAAAAACCCTTAAAAATAAAAAAAAATGACATGGGGTCCCCCTTACCCGAAGTAACCAGCCCGGGACCAGCTATGCAGGGCTTGTAGGAACAGCTTTTGTGGACCCTGGCCCTCCAGGCTCCAAGCCCGCATAGACCATGGCCACAGGCTCTTCTGCCCACCCCCCCCGGGCTTTGGGGAGGCAGGTAATGGGGGTACCGGGAGTTAATGGCAAGTCACACGCTAGCCGCAGGTGACTTGCCAGCCCCCAGCCCTGTGAACTGGTATAGGGATCTCATGGACCCCTTACCAGTTCACAATGGGTTAAATGTAAAAAAAAACACACCACACACAGAGAAAAAAATATTTAATTTTTTTTTTTTTTTTTTAATACCTCCCATCCATCCTGGAGCACTGTGTCCCTTGACAATCACTGACTCCTCCTCACCGGCTGGAAGCCTTTTATAGCTGCTTGGTGACAGAACATAAGAGGTTAATTAAAAAAAAAAACAACATAGGGTCCCCCCTCCCAGGAGCCCGGGGGGGGGGGTTATCTGCCCACGCCCCCCCCCCCCCCCCCCCCCCCGGTGAAGGGAAGAGCCGGACGGAGGGATCGGGCGAGGAGGTGAGTGACTGTGTTTTTTTTTTTTTTTTTCAGCGCAGCTGTCAGCGGTGGAAACGGGGGGGGGGGGAGGGCGCCCAGTTTCGGGCCCCCTCCTGAAGATGGAGGACGACAGGGGAGGGATCAGAGAAAGAGGGGACCCCCAGCTTCACATCGATACCAGAGGTAAGTGTTTATTTTTTTCTATTTTTTAACTAGCAGTCAGTCAGTCAGTCAGACACATAGAATCTACGTGATTGGCACTGAAAGGGTTAAGATAAACCAGACGTAGATCCCACGGGATCCACGTAAGTTAGTGGTTAAGTGTTTGTTCCTCCTCTGCCAAATCCACCTCCTCCGTCTTTTCCGCTTACACCATCACATCCACCTCCAACACCTGACCCCCCCCCCCCCCCCCGGGCCCTCTAGCACCTGTAAAAAGTATATTATTTGTATTAATTTATTTATGTATACATTTATTGGTGTTAATATTTATTTAAATATATATTTATGTTTGTATATATTTATGTATTGAGTTGATTCAATATTTATTTACTCATTTATGTATATATTGAATGATGAATTTATGTATATATGCATTTCTTTATTTTTTAGTTTTCTGTTATTATTTTGAGTACTTTCCCTACCCCATTTTGTGCAAGGCAATCGCCCAGTTGCCCCCCCCCCCACCAATTTGGCCTCCAACAACCTTAAAGTCATACTTTAGTCAAAAAAATGTAAAAAAAAATGCTACACTCACCTTTCATCCAGAGCAGGCTATCACAGCTGGTTGGGTCTGCTGACAGGATCACCCAATGCCAGTGCCGCCGATCCCTCCTCCTCCGCCGCATTGTCGCTCGAGCATCAGCATCAGTACAATAGATATCTGGCTGGTCCTGCACAGGAGTGCCTTGTTTTCACCATTGATACTTCTTTTTGGAGATATTCCAAACATAGTATGAAGGAACATCTGCATAAAACTATCCTGTTGGCACAGTTCAAGGAATGCTGTAAGGGATGTCCTCGGTGGATTTTGCACCCTTTCAGTTAGATTATCAGCTGTTAAGTAATTTATGACCTTTTTCAAGGCAGATACTGAGGTGTTCGACAGTTGGATATCTTTCATGCACTGAAAAACTGAGAATTCCCCAAACTGCCTCAGAGCTTATGTTACGTCCAGTTTGGTATTGTCAGACCTCATCCTGTAAGTAATTTTCAGCCGCAATGCCAATGACAACCTGATCCGAGCCTTATATATATATATATATATATATATATATATTTGCAAATGTATTTAAAGTGGACCAACACCCAGGATTTTGACTATCCTGGGTTTTGGTCCACTTCGGGGAGGCACCCCGATTGGGGGTGCCCCGCTGTGTGAAACCCCCCAGAAAGCCCCAAAAACTCACCTCACCACGCTTCCACGTGACCGCGCCTTCAGGGTCAAGGTTAAAGGAGAACAATTTATTACAGACAAAACCCAGGGAACAATGGGCAAGGGGGCTGGGATGTACTCAGCAGCACCCAGGGGGACTGGGAACTTCAGGCAGGTCCCCCTTCACAATTGATAGAGCAGTGGACCTGGAGCAATGATGCATGGCATATCACTGGTTCAAGACCCTGTTCATGCCAGTCCTAACAGAGGGATTCCAAAGTGACCATGTCCATCCCCATTTTTTCAGTTGCTGCCTTAAACAGAATTAGGGATGAGCGAATCGATGCGAACGAATTTGTCCCGAATTTCATGAAAAATTCGATTCTGAACGAATCCGAATTTCCCCGTGATTCGATCGATCAAAGTTTTCCTTTAAACTCCATTTATTTCAATTACAGGCATTCTAAAATGGTGGATGAACATGTCCAGAGATATCCCCTGGGGCAAGTTATCATGGGAAAGTCACATGCAGCCTATCAGCAGCCAGGAAGCCCGGTGACGTCACCGTGCTATATAAACGGCGGCCATTTTCCTTTTGCGCATTTCAGCCTTGCATTCCAGAAACAGCGGTGGTTGCTGCAGACAGGGAGAGACGGGGAGGCCGATTCATCAATAGCGCCAGGTAGCGACAGATGAGCGACTGTAGCGTGATTTTTTCAGCGCCAGCCAGTATTCGCTGTGCTTGGCCGGCATTAGCTTGATGACAGCGACTCAGTCGGTGTGCGGTAATGTTGAATACGGGCTGGGGGGTCGCTGTTTCACAGGTCCAGCGTTGTATGTGAGCGCCTGACAACGAATGGCCAGAGCGAACGGCTAGCTTCATATTCATCAAAAAATCACGCTCCGAATGTGCTGTCGCTGTCCATTCCTTGTTTAAACCCCAGAGCGCTGGCGGCGATCTGTATTAACTAGTTTTTAACCCCTAAACAACCATATTTTTTGAATTTAACATTATACATGTTTTTAGAATCATTTTGTAATATGAATACATTAATCTCAGACCTGTTAGATCAATTCTGCACATATTTTTTTTTTTTGACTTAAAAATAAATCCTAACATTGCAGAAGTGGTCTCCGATTTTTTGACATTTAAAAAAAAAAAAAATTATTACCAATTAATTATGAATAATTATAGATTGCTCCATTGAAATGCATTGGACATCGCCAGGGAGCGACAGCTCATACCTGCCGCTGTGAGGGAATTTGCAGCGGCGCTGTTCGGTCCAGGCGGCTTCATGATGAATGCCGCGCTAGCCGTCGCTCTCGCCGGCGCTAGCCTCATTTTGCTTGATAAATGCGTCATTGTGACCGCCGCCGGGCGTACTTGAGTCGGTAGTCGCCGTTAGCTGCCGCTACCTGGCGCTCGTCAGACACTACTTGGCGCTATCGCTTGATGAATAAGGGCATTAGAGATAGGCAGGGACAGTCATTGAGACCCACAGAGAGGCAGACAGAACCAGTGAAAGACAGGGAAAAATCGGGAATGATCGGGAACGATCCAGGCAGGCACAGTGAGAGGGAAAGCTTTTTTTATTTTTATTTGCCAGATCAGTTTTCAATCAGTGTTCTTTGTGCTGTAAATATTCCTTGCCACTGTGCATCCCATCTTGGCAGTGGCATATTTAACCCTATCTGTTACACACAAGCATTTCTCATATCTGGATTAGTTTTAATTTTTTTTGTCTGCTGTAAAAACCCCAGGCAAAATGGCTATTCCATTTCAGCACATGGGCATCCCAAACCAGCACATGTGACCCTATCTTTTATACTAAATCAGCTTGTTCAGCCTCAGCATTATTAAGCTATTGCATTTTGATTTGGTTTTTGTCTGCTTTAAAAACACCAGCCCACATGGGCATCCCAAACCAGCACATGTGACCCTATCTTTTGTACTAAATCAGCTTGTTCGGCCTAAGCTTTATTAAGCTATTGCATTTTGAATTGGTTTTTGTCTGCTTTAAAAACACCAGCCCACATGGGCATCCCAAACCAGAACATGTGACCCTATATTTTATACTAAATCAGCTTGTTCATCCTCAGCTTTGTTAAAGTGGACCAACACCGAGAGGTGATCGGACCGGAAATCTATAAGATTCCCGGGCCGATCACCTCCCACCCCGCGGGACATCCGAGATCGGGATGTCCCGCGGGGTGAAACCCCCCCAGACACCCCTAATTGCCTACCTGATCTTCGGCGGCGGCCGGCCGCCGCCGCCTCCCTCACGCCCCTGTAGGCGTGCGCGCGCCCGCGCCGGCCGTCTGCGAATGGCCGGCGGGGGCGCGCGCGCGCCGAAAGTGACGCGAGGGAGGCGGCGGCGGCGGCGGCAGCCGCTTGGACGTTCCTGATCCCCGCCTGGACGTTGGCGGGGATTGGACCGTCCAGTCACGTGGGAGCGGGGACAGGTAAGATTTTGGGGCTTTCTGGGGGGTTTCACACAGCGGGGCACCCCCGATCGGGGTGCCCCGCCGAAGTGGACCAAAACCCAGGATAGTCAAAATCCTGGGTGTTGGTCCACTTTAAGCTATTGCATTTTGAATTGGTTTTTGTCTGCTTTAAAAACACAAGCCCACATGGGCATCCCAAACCAGCACCTGTGATCCTATCTTTTATACTAAATCAGCTTGTTCATCCTCAGCTTTATTAAGCTATTGAATTTCACAGTTAACGATAGCATATTATATATTTAACAGAGAGTGCACTGAGGAAGCAGTCTTTGCGAAACGTCTGCACACTCTATTGTATATACCAGCACATGTGACCCTATCTTTTATACTAAATCAGCTTGTTCATCCTCAGCTTTATTAAGCTATTGCATTTTGAATTGGTTTTTGTCCTGCTGTCAAAACACCAGGCCGCAGGGTATCCCAAACCACCACGTTGCACCCTATCTGTTATACTAAATAAGCTTGTTCAGCCTCAGCTTTATTAAGCTATTGCATTTTGAATTGGTTTTTGTCCTGCTGTCAAAACACCAGGCCGCAGGGTATCCCAAATCACCACGTTGCACCCTATCTGTTATACTAAATAAGCTTGTTCATCCTCAGCTTTATTAAGCCATTGCATTTTGAATTGGTTTTTGTCCTGCTGTCAAAACACCAGGCCGCAGGGTATCCCAAACCTGCACGTTGCACCCTATCTGTTATACTAAATAAGCTTGTTCATCCTCAGCTTTATTAAGCTATTGCATTTTGAATTGTTTTTTGTCCTGCTGTCAAAACACCAGGCCGCAGGGTATCCCAAACCACCACGTTGCACCCTATCTGTTATTCTAAATAAGCTTGTTCAGCCTCAGCTTTATTAAGCTATTGCATTTTGAGTTGGTTTTTGTCCTGCTGTCAAAACACCAGGCCGCAGGGTATCCCAAACCACCACATTGCACCCTATCTGTTATACTAAATAAGCTTGTTCATCCTCAGCTTTATTAAGCTTTTGCATTTTGAATTGGTTTTTGTCCAGCTGTCAAAACACCAGGCCGCAGGGTATCCCAAACCACCACGTTGCACCCTATCTTTTATACTAAATCAGCTTGTTCATCCTCAGCTTTATTAAGCTATTGCATTTTGAATTGGTTTTTGTCCTGCTGTCAAAACACCAGGCTGCAGGGTATCCCAAACCACCACGTTGCACCCTATCTGTTATACTAAATAAGCTTGTTCAGCCTCAGCTTTATTAAGCTATTGCATTTTGAATTGGTTTTTGTCCTGCTGTCAAAACACCAGGCCGCAGGGTATCCGTTATTGCCAATTTTCATAGTATCTGGTGCAGAGAAGCAGTTCCTCACTTTATTTAGCTTCTGCTTTTTAAAGTAAACACATTTTTAAAGTACCTATTGCGCATTTCAAATACATAAAAATGTCAGGCAGACAAGTGCCAGGATGTTCAAAGAGGAGTGGCAGAGGCCAAGATTCAGCAGGCAGAGGTCGCAGCAGAATAGGGGCAAGTGGCAGCAGGAGTCACGGTGAGAGACCTGACCTGCAAGTATCTGCTAGCGGTCGTGTCTCCACCAGTAACGCATCTGCCGTGGTAGATTGGTTAACACAGTCATCCTCATCATCACAAGTTACATCTGAGACCCCCAGTCTAGGGTCGGTAGGTTCCTCTGACACAACCCTGAGTTGGCATGCCCCGAGAGCAGTCCCTGTCCTCCCATTGCCTCTGTCCTACGCCGTTCCCTCCCCCAGCGACGTATCCTATGCTTTGGGTTCAGCTCCACTCTTTAGTGAGGAGGACGATCAGATAGAGGACAGTCTGCAGGTGGTTTCTTTAGCTAGGCAAATAGTGATGTGGAGAGTGTCATGGGTGTTGCGCGCGTTCCAGCTCCTGTGCCAGATACTGTTGAGGAAACCGAGAACATCAGTGACGTGCAGCCACAACTCGGTGATGATGATGATGAAGAAGCCGATCGCACTTGGGAGCCGGGTGCAGAAGGGGCTTCATCGTCATCATTAGGAGAAGAGGGTGCAGGTTGCCCCGGAGTCAGCAGCTGAGGCAGCAAGGTGTTAGCAGCATGGTTGGCAGTCAGCATGGGGGCATCATTGTAATTCCTGGAGCCAAATGGGGCCAGGGCCAGGGTAGAGCACCTGCTACACGGCAGGCTACCTTATCAGGAGGTAGTGGAGAAGGGGTTCCTGGAGTTAGCGACAGTAGCAGTGAATCAGTGCGGCCTGTTGGTGGGAAAAGTAGCTACTCGGCAGTGTGGCAGTTTTACCTGAAGCATCCACAGGAGGGTAACATAGCCACATGCAAGATATGTAGGCAGAAGGTGAAGCGTGGCCAGGGCCCAAATATTGGCACCACGGCCCTGCGTCAACATATGATGCGTCACCATAAAGCGGCCTGGTGGTCCAGCCTGCTTCCTCACCAAGTGGCACGCCGCTCCCAATTTCTGCCATCCAAGGCTCCAGCACCTCAGCCGAAGGCAGCTGTGCGTCATACCAGTCTTCTGTCGCTCCTGATGCTCCTCCTCCTCCTCCAAGTCATGCATCCCGCCAGCAATCCATCAGCGAAGCCATGTCCAAGAGACAGCAGTATGATCCCACTCATCCTACGGCGCAGAAGCTGAATGTGCTCCTGCTGGTGCTGCAGTCTCTCCCTTTTCAGGTGGTGGACTCTGCACCTTTCAGAGAACTGATGGCTTGTGCCGAGCCGAGGTGGAGAGTCCCAAGCCGTCATTTCTTTGCCAAGAAGGCAGTGCCAGCGCTGCACACTTTTGTTGAACAGAAGGTGGGCCAGTCCTTGAGCCTGTCGGTGTGTAGCAAAGTGCATGGCAGCGCCGACGCCTGGAGCTGTAACTACGGTCAGGGACAGTGCATGTCATTTACAGCCCACTGGGTGAATGTGGTCCCTTTGCAGCAGCAGCAGCAACTTGGATAGGTCACACCGCTCTGGCCTCCACGCTCCCTGGCCGTTGTGCCTGTGACACCGTGCGACTTGGCCTCCTCATCCTCCGCCATCTCCTCACCCTCCACTGTAGGCTCAAGTCTCAGTGCCCCTCCAGTCTACCATGTGTGCAGGGCACGGAGGTGTCACGCTGTGCTTCACATGATTTGTCTTGGTGAACGGAGTCATACAGGGAAGGAACTGCTTAAATTTATTCATCACGAAATCCAAACATGGCTTACTCCAAGAAAACTTAAAATGGGAATCATGGTTACCGACAATGGGAAGAACATTTTGTCTGCACTGCGGCAAGGAAGCCTGACCCATGCGCCCTGCATGGCTCAAGTCTTCAATCTGGTTGTCAAGCGGTTTCTGAAGTGTTCCCCCCATCTGCAAGACATCCTAACAACTTCAAGGAAACTTTGCATGCACTTCAGCCACTCATACACCGCCAAACACACCCTTCTTGAGCTACAGCGTCAGAACGGTAGCCCCAACATAGTCTGATTTGCGATGTTTCCACCCCCCGTTGGAATTCCACCCTTCACATGTTGGACCGATTATATGAACAGAGAAAAGCCATCACAGATTTCCTGATGATCCAAGCGGATAGGGGGACTCCCCTGTGTAACTACAATGTCAACCAGTGGCAGCTCATACGTGACACCTGCCATTTGCTCAGGCCCTTAGAGGAAGCCACTTTATTTGTCAGTCGGCAGGATTACGGGATGAACGACGTGATTCCACTGCTTCATGTACTACTGCACATGTTGGAAACCATGGCTGGTCAGGGCACTGGAGACATGGCGTCTACATCTTACGGCCACATGAACCCCGTTGGAGCTGAACTGGAGGAGGAAGAGGAGGAGGAGTGGCCCAGTGAAGCACAGTTTAGGCTTGGCGAAATGGCTGGTTTATCTAGTCAGCGGACAGGAGAGGAGGAGCAGGAGCAGCCAGAGGAGCTAGAGGGTTGTGAGGAAGGCGAGACAGAGGACCCAGACACACCGTGGCAGTATGCAGTGGAGATAGAGACAGGTAGACCCTCCGAGTCACTTGCACAAATGTCAGGAAGCATGCTCACGTGCTTGCGTAATGACCCCAGAATTGTTTCCATTTGTCAGCGGGATGACTTCTGGCTGTCCACCTTATTAGACCCTCGCTTCCGGCACAAAATGGGGGCATTTTTTAAACCTGCCGAGAGGGAGGACAAACTGAACTACTACAAAGACATTCTACGTAGTCAGTTGGCCGATGCCTATCTGCGCCATGGTCCATACTCTAGCAGGTCTGACTCGGGGGGACCTCTGCGCTCACCTTCCACTGCCATGGCCGCTGGGGGGGTTGGCAGGAGCTGCAGCAGCAGCTCCATCAGCAGCAGCCTCAGTCTTCAGTCTCTAATGAGTAGCTTTCTACACCCGCATAGTGAGGCTACTCATGAGCAGCAGGAAGACCTGGAGCAGGACCTGAACCAGCAGGTCATGTCATACCTTGACATGACCATGCCAACACACCTTGAGGATCCGCTATGTTTGGGCTCCTGCTGCTGCTGCTTGCAACTCCAGGGTGTGATTCAGCCAATTTTGAGCTCCTGCAGCCAACTCCAGTGTCTCTTTCAAGCTATGCTTGGGCTCCTGCTGCCGCTGCTTGCAACTCCAGGGTGTGATTCATCCAATTTTTGGGCTCCTGCAGCCAACTCAAGTGTCTCTTTCAAGCTATGCTTGGGCTCCTGCTGCTGCTGCTGCTAGCAACTCCAGGGTGTGATTCAGCCAATTTTTGGGCTCCTGCAGCCAACTCCAGTGTCTCTTTCAAGCTATGCTTGGGCTGCTGCTGCTTGCAACTCCAGGGTGTGATTCAGCCAATTTTTGGGCTCCTGAAGCCAACTCCAGTGTCTCTTTAAAGCAATGTTTGGGCTTCTGCTGCTGCTTGCAACTCCAGGGTGTGATTCATCCAATTTTTGGGCTCCTGCAGCCAACTCCAGTGTCTCTTTCAAGCTATGTTTGGGCTACTGCTGCTGCTGCTGCTGCTTGCAACTCCAGGGTGTGATTCAGCCAATTTTTGGGTTCCTGCAGCCAACTCCAGTGTCTCTTTCAAGCAATGTTTGGGCTCCTGCTGCTGCTTGCAACTCCAGGGTGTGATTCATCCAATTTTGGGGCTCCTGAAGCCAACTCCACTGTCTCTTTAAAGCTATGTGAGGGCTCCTGCTGCTGCTGCTTGCAACTCCAGGGTGTGATTCAGCCAATGTTTGGGCTCCTGCTGCTGCCAGCTCCAGGGTGTGTTTTCAGGCACTATAGGGGCCCCTCATAGTGATGCCACCTCAACTCTCTGCAATTGTGCTGCTCTGCGATTCTATTAGCGATGCCTCTGATCTGCATGTCATAATTATTTACAGTATTATTTCACTAACCCAGCACGCATCCTCTGCGTGTTACAGCAAGGCAGAATGGTTTACAACCCTATTGAGGCTCTAGGAGGCTCAGAAATAGCTGTTTTTAATAGCGATTTGTCGCGAATAAATTCGGGTCAAAACGATTTTTGACGGAAAATTCGGCGAATCAGTCGAATTTTTCAAAAGTTCGCTCATCTCTAAACAGAATGATATAGGGATTTTGCTGATGTAGCATGTCCTGTAATTTAAATATTGTTTCCTGCTTGGTGGTTGGAAGTTTACTGTGGTGGGCATTTGCCCCTACCTGATCATCACCCATGAAGTAGATTTGTAGGAATGCATGTTCCTGATTCTGTAGAGGAAAAAGAACCAAAACGATGGGATCTCTGACCTTGTAACTTTACATGTGGGCATGAAACCACTTTCTCTTGAAACTTAGTCTAGATGACACTTAGGGCCTTATTTATCAAGGGATAGCGCCAGGTAGTGTCTCACTAGCGCCAGGTAGCGCCAGCTATCGGCGGCTACCGACTCCAGAACGCCAGGCGGCGGACACAATCACGCATTTATCACGCTAAATGAGGCTAGCGCCGGCGAGAGCGTCGGCTAGCGCGGGATTCATCATGTAGCAGACTGCAACGAACAGCGCCACTGCTAATCCCATCACAGCGCCAGGTATGACCTCTCGCTACCTGGCGCTCTCCAATGCATTTCAATGGAGCAATCTTTAAATATTCATAATTTATTGATTTTAAGGTTTTTTTTTTTTTTTTTTTTTTTTTTTTTAAATGGCAAAAATTCTGTGACCACTTCGGCAATGTTAGATTTTTTTTTTAAGGTAAAAAAAAAAAAAAAAAAAATTGTGCAGAATTGATCTTACAGGTCTGATATTAATGTATTCATATTACAAAATGTTTAGAAAAACTTGTTTAATTTTTAAATCAAAAAATATGCTTGTTTGGAGGTTAAAAACTACTTTTAAGCCATCGCCGCCAGCGCTCTGGGGTTTAAACAAGCATTTCACAGCGCGAGAATTTTTTGAGCGTGATTTGTTAATGAATATGCTGGGAGCCGTTCGCTCTGGCCATTCGCTGTCAGGCGCACCCATACAGCGCGGAACCTGTCAAACAGCGACTCCTAACCCCGTATTCAACATTAACGCACACCGACTGAGTCGCTGTCAACAAGCGAACTACGGCCAAGCACAGCGAATACTAGCTGGCGCTGTGAAAATCACGCTACTGGCGCTCATCTGTCGCTACCTGGCGCTATTAATGAATTGGCCTCCCCGTCTAGATGATGTGGCCTGAGATGGCTGCCTCACCTGACCTCAATGCAGGTGCGCCGCTCGATGAGCATCGCGCTGGACACATAACGCCGAAATCAAACCCTGCTACTTTTTATTGTTTTCTTAATTCAAGGAGGCAAACTAAACAGACAGCTGCATTTATATACCAATAGTTTGTGGAATTCTCTGTAAATCATAGCCCGAGCAGCAGACAGCTGTAATCACCTTTGCATCTCCTCCCGCAAAGATAATGGCATGTTAATGGCTGCTCAGTAGGGCCAGAAATTAAAGAATTCTTAATTTTGATGTTTCGTCTGTTGTGCCAGTGCTGCACCACAGTGACAGAAAATTGATATTAGCATCTCTAACGGGAGGAAACAGTAATAACAGAAGAGAGGTATTAATGGCTGGCAATAAAGGCCCTGAAAAGAACGAAAACCGAGGAGATGACAAATATGTCTATTACAGAAACAAAGGAGGTTGAAGGGAAAATAAAGGATTTGTTAAAGGAACATTTGCATGTGGGTGTTTTAAGTACAAATTTTATTCTAGGCAATTATTTTTTTAAACAGTGTGAATGTTGTTTTTTTTCACATTGGCTTTAGTTTTTATTTTATTAAAAGATTGTCCTGGCTAAGTGATCATTCATATCATGGTTTGCATGCTTGCCATGCAGAAGATTACTATTAGTGTTCTGCTGAATCAAGCTGTTGTTGAGATTAAAATGGACCAAAACCCAGGATTTTGACTATCCTGGGTTTTGGTCCTTTCCCCCGATCGGGGCGCCCCGCTAGGTGAAATGGGATCGCCGATTGCAACTCACCTTTTCCCGGTCCTATGGCTCATGCGTGGCGCACGCTCGTCCAATCAGCGCACTCGGAGCCGTTGACGTCACGCTGTCTAAGCCAGTGTCTTAGAACCTCAGGTCACCCTGCTCACTTACCTTGCTTCCTGGTCGCGCTTCCTGGCGCAAGCCATGTCCGCATTCCCTGCTTCCCTCTAACAAGGAGCGTGCCCATGCGGGCCATTCACAAATGCCTGGCGCGGGCACACACCCTGCTAGAGGGATAACTGGGATGCTGCCACGGCTCGCGCATGTGTCGTTGGACCGGGAAGTAAGGTAAGTGAACGGGGCAACCTGGGGGGTTTCACACAGCAGGGCATCCCGATTTTGGATGACCCAGGGGAGGGAATCGATTGGCCTGGGAATCTTATAGGTTCCCGGGCCAATCATGCTAGGTTTTGGTCCACTTTAAGCATCTTCTGTAGCCTGATGTACATACTATACATAAAGGCAGTGAAGGCAGGTGTCCTCAGGCCCATGGCAGAAAAGGGCCCAGCTCAAGCTGCCTCCACCGACTTCATAGAATGTATTTTGCCCGGTGCTGCTGGCAGCAGAGTGGCATAAAGAAGTTGCCTCCTCCCCCATCCTCCACCTCATCATACTTATTTACCCAGCCAAGTGGCCTTCTTCCTCTATTGGCCAGACAGCTTCTTCTGTCCGACCCCACCACCTGCATGCCCCAACCACACCCTCAGCAGCTGGGTGCTGCCGAACTTGTTTGCGACCTGAATAGTGTGTGTCTGCACCAAGGGCGCTGGAAGGGGGATGTTGGGGACCTGTGATGGGAGCCTGTCATGGGGTTCCATCAAGGCTGAGCTTGGCCCCTGGAAGTGCTCAAAACCCATAAAGAAGGGCTGGTAAAACCACAGGGTCAGGGGTCTGGTGCCCAGGCTAGGCGACTCATGGAGGGTGGCATGCTCTTTTTTCACATTAATATAGTAAAACTACGCCCAGTCCTACCTCCGGTTCATCCGCCTTCACCCTTGTGAGTTCACAATCTTTGAGCTACCAATTCCTGGGGGCAACCGTGTCCGGTGAGGTGTTTAAATCGTCCCGGCGAACGGGGGCTTTAGGTGAAGCTTGCTGCGGAGATTGGGGGTTGTGAACTCACTAGAAGGCGGATGTCCTCAGGGTTTGACACCCCAACTGCTTTTGATCGCTTCCCTTCTCTTTCCTCTAGATGGCGCTGGCCAAGGAAGTGTTGTCATCTTGCCTCATTAATGTTGCGCCCCCTCAGTCCTGATACAGCAGCTTTGCCAACCTGTTCAGTGTAAGTGAATTGCTGGTGCATGTGGCAGAAGTGTCTCATGTTTAAGTATAAACTTTTCGCTTATCATTATATCCGCACATATGTGTGAAAGCTTTTGCATTAGCATAAAAATGGTGCTAAGATTTTCTCACGCCTTTAATCTAACACCGCTCAGATTAAGGTGAGTGTGGAGTGGAGCGCGCCATCGCTTTCTTTCATAGCAGCCGCCCACGACACAGAGCCATAATGGAGAGCCGCCTCAGACGGAGCACTTTTCCGCTTGAGGTAATTAGATTAGGGCCAGTTGACCTTGGGCTGCCATCACATGCGGCGGCCGGCTAAGTGATTTTGTCTCTCTGCATTTATGAGACGTTACATCTCATTTATAAAGGTAGTACTTTCTACGGAGAGGTAAGCCATTGTCTTGTCAGCACGTGTGTGAAGTTTATAATGCTCTATTAAAGCAATAGCTGATCTGAAATCAGGGCTTAAAGAGGAACAACACACGGGATTCTTACTTTCTCGTGTGTTGTCCAGTGGGGGCATCTCGAATTGGCCTGCTGTGTGTATCACCCGAATCATTCACCTTCCTGTCATTCCCATGCTGCAGGCTCGGCCGAAACGGAGCGTGCTGATTGGCCGAACAGCCCGCTCAGCCAATCAGTGTGCTCAATTTTACTGGACTCCCTTCGGCTCTACTTATGGGTAAAGCCGCCTTGATGGCTAAGCAACCAAGCAAAGCCAAGTTCACCGACAGCCGCATCCCCTGCTCAGCTTCTACCTGTGGCATGCCGGACAGGGGTGAGAGCATGGCTAGAGGTGAGCGGGGATGTGCCCACACCACAGAGATGCAGCGAGGGCTCCTGGATCAGGTGAGTGGATCTGGAGGGGGGGCACGGAGGGGGGTGGGGGTTTCACAGTGGGACATCCCAATTCAGGATGCCCCAAGGGGTGGAACTTGGTTGGCCCTGGAGTCTTTCAGAAAGGCCGTACAGGCTAGAGGTGAGCGGAGATGTGGGCCAGGGCTTCTACCATTCAGAAAGGCCGGACAGGGTTCACGCATGGCAAGAGGTGGGCAGGGATGTGCCCATGCCACAGAGATGAGGCGAGGGCTCCTGGATCAGGTAAGTGGATCTGGGGTTGCGGAGGGGGGTGGGGGTTTCACAGTGGGGTATCCCAATTCAGGATGGCCCAAGGAGTGGAACTTGGATGGTCCTGGAGTCTTTCAGAAAGGCCGGACAGGCTAGAGGTGAGCAGAGATGTGGGCTGGGGCTTCTACCTGTGAAGTGCCTGCGGCGCACATTCAGAAAGGCCAGACAGGGTGCATGCATGGCTAGAGGTGAGCAGGGGTGTGTCCACGCCACAGAGATGCGGCAAGGGCTCCTGGATCAGGTGAGTAAATCTGGGGTTGCGGGTTTCACAGTGGGGCATCCCAATTCAGGATGCCCCAAGGAGTAGAACTTGGACGGCCCTAGAGTTTTTTAGAAAGGCCGGACAGGGGTGCACACATGGCTAGTGGTGAGCAGGGATGTGGCCGTGCCACAAAGATGTGGCAAGGGCTCCTGGATCAGGTTAGTGGATCTGAGGTTGCAGGGTTCACAATTTTTGGGATGCTCCAAGGAGTATAACTTGGATAGCCCTGGAGTCTTTTAGACTCTAGGGCCTTCGAAATTCCTCTTTTAAGTGGACAAAAACCCAGGATTTTGACTATCCTGGGTTTTGGTCCTTGCCCCCGGGGCTTCCCAATCAGATTTACCTCTCAGTCCTGCGACACATGTGTGCCCGCTCGTCCAATCCGTGCTCTCGGATTCGCTCACGTCAGTATGTCTAAGCCTTTGTCAAAGGCGAGCGGCTCCGAGCATGCTGACGGCTGCATCCCCTAAGTGATTGTGTCTCTCTGCATTTATGAGACGTTACAACTCATTTATAAAGGTAGTACTTTCTACAGAGAGGTAAGTCATTGTCTCGTCAGCACATGTCTAAAGTCTAAAGTTTATAATGCCGTATTAAAGCAATAGCTGATCTGAAATCAGGGCTTAAAGAAGAACAACACACAGGATTCTTACTTTCTCGTGTGTTCAGTGGGGGCATCTCGAATTGGGATGCCTTGCTGTGTGTATCACTCGAGTCATTCACCTTCTTGTCATTCCCATGGTGAAGGCTCAGTCAAAGGTGGCTCCGCTCATCCAATCAGTGTACTCAATTTCGCTGGACTCCCTTCGGCTTTACTTATGGATAAAGCCATCTGGATGGCTAAGCAACCGAGCAGAGCCAAGTTCACCGACAGCAGCATCCCCTGCTAAGCTTCTACCTGTGGTGTGCCGGACAGGGGTTCGCGCACGGCTAGAGTTGCGTGGGGATGTGGCCATGTTACAGAGATGCGGCGAGGGCTCCTGGATCAGGTGAGTGGATCTGGGGTTGCAGAGGGTAGGGCATCCCAATTAGTTACTGTGCCTTTCTAATTTTGTTCTAATATTACTGCACCCAACATTTTTTATATCTTTTTATTAAAGCAGACCAACACCCATATGGGTATGGGTGTTGGTACCACCGTTATAGACTAGAGGTAGGGAGGCGGGCATGTGACAGGAAGGTGGCAGGTTTTATTCCCGAGCCATGGGACATGACTGAAGTGTCCTTGAGTAAGACACCTAACACCCAATTGCTCCCCGGGCGCTGCGTTTAGGGCAGCCCACTGATCCAGACATGTGTGCACTTCACTGCCACTTAGTGTGTTATTCAACTGTGTGTAGTCACTAATATAGTGTTCATTCACTGGGGTGTCCATGGAAATGTGTGCATTATCACACAATGGCCACTATTTGCACTATTATTATAAGACAGGCTGGGGGGGGCATCCAGACTGTTGGGGTCCCCTGCAATATACCCTTAGAACACCTGTAATCCTTAGCCTCGGTCCTCCACAGGAATACAGTGCTGATATTGGCTGCCCGGTGCTCACATTTTTAACAATGTTCCGGCAGCCAGAAAGCCCGCCCACCTGAGTGTCAGCAGCCAATCGATGTGCTGTATTTCTGGTGGAGGATCGATGATAATGTAAGGATTACGGGCATTCTGGAGGGTTATGTTTGGTGGAGCTAGAACATTCTGGACGCCCTCCCCAGACTGTCTTATAGCAGAGGGGGCCAACATCCACACCCGCACCTGTGCAGGTGTTGGTCTGCTTAAATGTTATCTACCTTTGGAATTTCTATATCTTGTTGTTCTGTCAGGCCAATCCTTCCCATGGGCCTCACACTATCCTGGGTTTTGATCCTCCGGGTGGGGGCATCCTCATATGGGATGACCCACTGTGTGTACCCCAATGATTGCCCCAAAAATCTGTTCCTGATCAGCAGTATGTGTTCTATTCAAAATTCCTTTGCTGCTTTCTGCTCAGAGCAGCGAGTAAAGCTGGCTGCATCTCTCCTCACCTTTAGATGTGGGCATGCCTGTGCTAGCCATCCAGAAATGCCTGTGGCAGGTGCATGCCCCAGCTAAAGGAACAGAAAGGATGCGGACCGAAGATGAAACTTGGGTTTGGGTGAAAGATGAGTGTACTGGGCGATCCCTGTGATTTCACACAGCCGGGCATCCCAATTCAACATGCACCAGAAAGACCACCAGCACTAGAGTCTTATACTCTCCGGGGAGCTGGTTGCTGAACTTTAAAGTGGACCTTTATTGCAGCTGTGGTCCAGGCAGGGCCCTGCTCCATAGGAATGCTGACGTATACCTTGATAATATACTGGACTCCTCTATCTCATTCACACTTTACAATCAGTCACTGACTGCTTCCTGTAATCTCTACATTAAAACCGTCTTCAGCAACCACCACTCCCTTACATCTTCCACTGCTTAAATTCTAGCACATGCCCTGATCATTTCCCAGCAGACAACTGCAGCATTTTACTCTGAGCTCTACCAGACTGGCATCCCTCCAATTAATCAGAACTAGTGTTTGGCGAACCTGAACCGCAATGCAGAGTGTGCAGCAAAAAGCAGCCGTAACTTACCTGAGCCACACAATCCAGTCCCTGGTCAGGGGTCAACGTTCCGGCTGTCATATAGGCTACAGCTGGGGCCACAGAAAGATGGCCACGGCTCACATGAGTGAGGACATTCCAAGTGCTGACACTCCTAGTGCTGGCAAAAGGAGTGTCCTCACTTATGGGAGTGGAGGCCATCTTTCAGTGGCCGCGGCCATATCCCATTTAACAGCCGGAACGCCAACCGCGGATTAGTAGCCAGTTCGCGGGGCTCGAGTAAGTGACACGCCCGGGTGGGTGAGGACTGGGGGGGGTGGAAGAGCACCCAGAGGCGGAATCGCCCCCTAAAGTTCAGGTCGCCATGTATTTTACTGGGGACCAGGTCTGGGTTGGGGTCCCCGAACCAAAGTTTGGCCGAACTTGCCAGACCCGAAACCTGGGGGATTCGCCCAACGCTATTCAGAACTCTTTTGCTCACCTCACCCACCGACCTTTTTTAAATTTTTTTTTTTAGAGCTGAGAGAACCAATGAATTAGATTTCATTCCAAATCCCGGGCAGTTTATGAGTGTCTTGGCCGGTGAAGATGGCACAGTCTGCTCGCTGTTCTGACAGGACTGATGCACAGACCCATCCAACAATGAGAGTGTAAACGTCTGGGCATTACCTGTTGCCAATTTTGCACCAGGAAAAGGGTACCTGATCCTCTCATGCAGTCTGGGATGATGCCCCGAGTCACCGGGTAAAGTGGCAGCAACCGAGTCACCGGATGTAGTGGCAGTGACACACCGTGAGTAAAGCCTTTTTCAGCCAGTCTGCGTCTGGAGGGCATACATTCATATTACGATGTCACCATCAGATGATGGGTCTGCTCCGAATTAATTGGCATGGGCTTTGCCCATATGTTGTAAGCCGATTATGTCAGGTGGGAAATTCCAATGCTATACAGGTTTCTAACCCCTTTTGGATGCCACATTCTGCTTACTAGTCTGTCAGTGATGAAAAGGTGATGGCACACCCCAAAACGTTGGACCATATGGACTTTGCTTCTGGATTATGCTGGTGGCTGTTCCTTTTTCTATTCCGAATTTCAGGGAAAATTCAATTTAGCAGAAAGTTCCATTTCTAGGGATTTGTGATGAATGAAAAATAAACAACCTCTGACCTCACTATCCTCTGGCGCAGTGTCCCACGCTGCTCTGTGCTGTGCTGCCAGGTGGAGAACACAGCTGCCAGCTCAATCGCCAGAGCTCCCACGTCGCAAGGTGGTGCTCTTTTTACCCTGCCACAGTTTTGCCTCTGAAAGTAGAATGACCTTTCCCCACTTCCAACAGCTATCTAGGGAAGTCGCATTCTGTACTATAGAAGGGACCTCTCCCAACTACCATCTAATGTCCTAGTTATATTACTAGAATTAATTACTTTCTCCCATTTTAGTCTATAGGGATTAACTAGGCAAATTACTAAATGAAATTAATAACATCCAAGCTGTAACATCTGGTGCACCTGCTGTGATACATTGTATATTATCCATGAACCTACTATTGAGCATGCTTTGAGAAAGTAACAAGTGTGGGTCGTTACCGAACGCATGGGTCCGTGGAGAGCACTATGGCGGACCATTTGCATTGGTGACAACATTATAACTCATTTTTCCTTTACTTGTTCTCTCCCCTCAGGTCCTCTTCAGTACTATTTATAGGGTTAAATATGCTTATAATAGCATCTGCCCGTGATATATATATGTAGGGTTAAAGGTTTATTAGTATGCGTTATGCACATGTTTGCACTAGCACATGGCACTTTTTGTAGTACATATAGTTTGTGGTATTTGGGTTATTTTGATTGGGTTTTCTGATAGGGGCCAGGAGCAGCGTACAAGGGGTTTCTTTATTATGGATTGTATTTGGATATGGTATTAATATAGGTCTGCATAGGTTGCCTCCTCATGTTCGTATGTTTTTTAGCTGATTTTTAATTGTCAGTGTTTGTTTATATGTCAACTTTCAATACAATTCTTGAGATTTTTTGGAATATAACTAGTGGTGCGTACCTTTTGCTGGCTTTATGAGGGTGTCTAGGCCACCCTATTTTGGTTATTTTATTCTGGTGTAAATTGGGCCAGTACACAGCACACTAGTGGTTATTGGTGCTGTGGTTTTGTTTGCGTCTGGTCTACATGAACCTGCTATTAGAATCTAAACAGCTCACAGCTGATTCACAGCTCTCTTCCATGTGTGAGTGTATTTTCTGATTTTAAGTTTACAAGCGCTTGCTTGTATTGCTACTGTTCCTTTATCCAGAGAAGATGAACTTTAAAGAAACGAGTGGTCACTGAGCTGGTGACTGCAATAGATAAGTGTGGCTTCTGCTGTGCAATGTGTCAAGCAGACATGAGTCATGCTCTTACATTGTAAAAGCCAGCCACCTCCCTGCTGTGTAACACATTGTAAGAGCCAGCATGGCAGGCCATGTAACTGATTAGCTGATCAGTGGCTGATTTTACAGTTGTACATCCGTGGTACATTGTATATCCGCCAAGTGCTTTTAAAATGTAAACAGCTCACAGCTCTCTTCTATGTGTGAGTGTATTTTCTATGATTTTAAGTTTACAATGAAGAAAGCTGCATCTCTACCTTCTCTCTGCCGCTCATGCCGCACCCTCTCTTGCTTGTATTGCTGTTCCTTTATCCAGATTAGGTGAACTTTGATGAAACGAGTGGTCACTGAGCTGGAAACTGCAAAAGATAAGTGCGCAGCTACATGGCTCCTGCTGTGCAATGCATCAAGCAGAAATGAGTCATGCTCTTACATTGTAAAAGCCAGCCACCTCCCTGCTGTGTAACACATTGTAAGAGACAGCCCCCTGCCATGTAATAGATTGCGGCAGCCAAGCTATGGCTGAGATTGTAGTTGCAACAAAAGCTACACCTGCTGTGGTACATTATATTCACCATGAGCCTGCTATTAAAATCTAAACAGCTCACAGCTGATTCACAGCTCTGTTCCATGTGTGAGTGTATTTTCTGTGATTTTAAGTTTACAATGAAGAATGCTGCAACTGTATCTTCTCGCTGCTGCTCATCCCACACCCACTCTTGCTTGTGTTGCTACATGGGATCGCTGTTCCTTTATCCAGAGAAGGTGAACATTGATGAGCTAGTAACTGCAATAGATATGTATGCAGCTACACGGCTCCTGTGGTTCTTTTATCCAGAGAAGATGAATTTTGATGAAACAAGTGGTCACTGAGCTGACAACGGCAATTGATAAGTATGCAGCTACGTGGCTCCTGCTGTGCAATGTATCAAGCGGCGATGAGTCATGCTCTTACATTGTAAAAGCCAGCCACCTCCCTGCTGTGTAACACATTGTGACAGCCAGGCTATGGCTGAGATTACAACTGTAACAAAAGCTGCACATGTTGTGGTACATTGTATACCCGGCACAAGCCTGCTTTAAAAATGTAAACAGCTCACTGCTGACTCACAGCTCTCTTCCATGTGTGAGTGTATTTTCTGTGATTTTAAGTTTACAATGAAGAATGCTGCACCTGTACATTGTAAAAGCCAGCCACCTGCCTGCTGTGTCACACATTGTAAGAGCCAGCCCCCCAGCCATGTAACAAATTGTGAGAGCCAAGCTATGGCTGATGTTACAATTGTAACAAAAGCTACACCTGCTGTGGTACATTGTATAGCCGACATGAGCCTGCTTTTAAAATGTAAACAGCTCACTGCTGACTCACAGCTCTCTTTGATGTTTGTTTTCTGTGATTTTAAGTCTACAATGAAGAATGCTGCATCCGTACCTTCTCTCTCTTACTCATCCAGCACCCTCTCTTGCTTGTATTGCTACATTGGATTGCTGTTCCTTTATCAAGAGAAGGTGAACTTTGATGAACTTGTAACTGTAATAGATATGTATGCAGCTACATGGCTCATGTGGTTCTTTTATCCAGAGAAGATGAACTTTGATAAAACAAGTGGTCACGGAGCAGATAAGTGTGCAGCTATGTGGCTCCTGCTGTGCAATGTATCAAGCAGAAATGAGTTATGCTCTTATATTGTAAAATCCAGCCACCTTCCTGCTGTGTAACACATTGTAAGAGCCAGGCCCCTGCCATGTAACAGATTGTGACAGCCAAGCTATGGCTGATGTTACAATTGTAACAACATCTACGTCTGATGTGATACATTGTATATAAGTCATGAGCATGCTATTAAAATGTAAACAGCTCACAGCTGACTCACAGCTCTCTTTGATGTGTTTTCTTAGATTTTAAGTCTACAATGAAGAATGCTGCATCCGCATCTTCTCTCTGACGCCTATCCAGCACCCTCTCCTGCTTGCATTTCTACATGCGATCGCTGTTCCTTTATGAGCTTTGATAAAATGAGTAGTCGCAGAGCTGTTAGCTACAGTAGATAAGTACGCTCAGACACATCATTTCTTGTCATGTAACATTCTTCAGCCAGTATCAAATGAAAATTCTGTAATAGAATGTAACCGCGTGGCTCGCTATCCATCACTATGACAACCCATAAAATATCTTATTAGCATTTTTAACGGAAAGCCGCGCTATTCGTAGCCTGCTCGATGCGGTCGTCAGTATTCCCGCTACGTTTTAAACACTCCATCAAAGGGCAGGAGAAGGGGCTAAAGTGCTCATCACTCACCCAAATAAAAAACGCTCTGTGAGTGGGTGTCAGCGGCCATGATGAACTGTCGCCTGAAGTGCATGATGGTATGAAGCTCTCTCTCTGCATAGTGTGCCGGTAACAATGGCCTATTGTCGAGAGAACAGCCACTCATAATGGAGATCGGTCCTCTCATCCTTCACCTTTCTCCTGCTCGGCCATACCTTTGTTTTGCACTTTTTTTTAAAGCTGACCTTAAATTGGACCAAAGCCCAGGATTTTGACTGTCCTGGGTTTTGACTGTCCTGGGTGACCACAATAAGTGGTCACTGGGCTGGTAACTGCAATAGATAACTGTGCAGCTATGTGACTGCTGTGCAATATATCAAGCAAAAATGAGTCATGCTCTTACATTGTAAAACCCAGCCACCTCCTTGATGTGTAACACATTGTAAGAGCCAGCCCCCTGCCAGTAACACATTGTGACAGCCAAGCTATGTAGCAATTGTAACAAATGCCACACCCGCTGTGGTACATTGTAAAACCCAGGATTTTGACCCTGGGTTTTAGTCCTTGCCCCAGGGCACCCCGATCCAGGATGCCCCACTGTGTGAAACCCCCCAGATTGTCTGATCTCAGTCATCCTTCCCCGGTCCTACGGCGCAAGCCCAACCTCTTTAACAAGGAGTGTGCCCACGCCGGCCATTCACAAATGCCTGGCACGAGCATGCGTCCTGCTAAAGGGATAGTGGGGATGCGGACGCTGTTCACACATGTGCCGTTGGACTGGGAACCAAGGTGAGTTTCCAAGCGACCTTGGGGGTTTTACACTGCAGGGCATCCGGAATCTGGATGACCTAAGGGGGGCACGAGTATGCCTGCCCTGGAGTCTCATAGAGTTAGGGGGGTTTTGGTACACTTTAAAGTCCCTGTCAGATCTTAAAACTGAACCAACACCCGTTTTTTCTTTAACGGGTGTTGGTCCAACAGATAGTGAAGAAGAACAAGCTGGGGGGGGGGGGGGGCATCCAGAATGCAGGAGCCCCTGAACTCCTGCATTGGACCAACACCCGTCAAAGGAAAAATTGGGGGTTGGTCCGGTATAAAGTAAAAAAGTCTATACTCACATTCTGTACCTGCAGCTCCTCCATGCAGCACCGTGATCTGCACTTGGTGTACATTGCCAATAGCAACAAATGAAAACAGCTTCCATAAAACACATTTGCTAACATTAGAAAAAAGATAAAAAAAAAATTACAAAATGCCGGGTCAGCTACCTTTAAGACACCATTTTGCCACACAAAAAAATACACTTTCAAAAATTCAATCGAAGAAGGACTTACCCTGAAATTACCCCCCTAAAGCCCCCTCTGTAAATCAGGGACATAAGCTATTTGAAAGGGCTTAACCCTTTATAGATAGTACAGAATCGCAGGTGGATTCTTTGCTCTTGAACGGCATGGAAGCGGCCATCATTTATCCTTGAGAGCCCAACTTTGACCTGAGAGCCCAAAATGCCTCAAATCTCCATGCAATCCATCAGCTGCAATGACTCATCATTGCTCTGCTCACAGCTGAGAGCTCCTGGATACATTTTAGATAAATAAATTACACTGTGACGCTGCACGATTAACATAGCATGAAGAAACAATGTAACGGCTTCCCCCTCACAGGGAATTCTTCAGCTTTTATGCAGTGTGTGTAGACTTATAGAAAAGTTTCTAATGCATTTTCAGGCAAGTACCTCTCGGTTTGGTGTTTGGAGTGAATTTATGCTGGCACAGCTTCTCCCTCGTGCTCATGTGTAACCAGGACTGTCAGCTGGGGTTGCCACCTTGCCGGTATTTTTTTTTACACTACTGGCTTGGCAGTGCCCCTATTTTTAAAACCTCCCCCAAACCTCACCAAGCTGCTAAAGCCATGCTGTTACTTACAGACAGCTAAACCGCCGCGGGGGGACGCGGGGGGGGGCGCAGGGAAGGGGGCCCTGAAGACGATGGATGGACATCTAAAAGGTAAGTAGGTGCCGATGGGGAGGAGATCGGGCCCCTTTTTATTTTTGGCCCAATGTTCCTCTTTCAGTTGGACCAAAACCCAGCTTGATCGGCCCGCGAACCTATACGTTGCCCAGGCCAATCGAATCCGAATCTGGGTGCCCCATTCACTTACCTTGCTTTCCGGTTCAACAGCACATGCGCAGGCCGCATCTCCGCTAGGCTTCTAGCATTTGTAAATGGCCGGCGCGGGCACGCTCCCTGTTAGAATGAAAGTCAATGACAGTTTTCTCTCCTAAAAAAAGAGGTGAGAATTCTCATCTGGTGGGGTCGATTTATAGCCAGGTGAAAATTCTCACTCCTTTTTATGATAGAAAAGTGCCATTCACTTCCATTTTCTACCTTGGGGCTAATTCAGAGCCAGGTGAAAATGTACACCCGATAGACAATGAAAGTGAATGGTAGTTTTCTATCCTAAAAAAAGGAGCGATAATTCTCACCTAGCTCTGAATCGCCCCCAAAGTCTGTACACCAAGATGGACAAGAAGAGAAAAGTGATCTCTGTACATACAGGGTGCTGCTGTCCGGCATGTGTATGTAAGTGAGCTTCATCAGAAGCTGCCATCAGTGGCAGACTGGGGCCAAAAATCAGCCCAGGATTTTACAAGCACCTGGCCTGCCCATTTTCAGCCAGTGGCATCTCTGCTGCCTCTTGACCAGTCATCCAGTGAGCTCCAAGGCTGAGGCTATATCATTAGGGTAAGGACATGGGCTGGGGTTGCTTGGATGAGGGGGTAGAATGTTTAGAAGGGGACGGGGGGGCTGCGATTGGATGGGAGTGTTAGTAAAGGTAGCAGCCCAGATTGCCCCAAAGCAGTAAGGCCCAGGTCTTCCTATGGCTAGTTCGCCCCTGGCTGCCAAAACAGCAGTGTTCTGTGTGTAACATAAGGCAAAAAAAAACTCTAGATAAGCTCAGCACATTGACGGCATAATTTTGGCACCAAAAATATACAATTTCAAAAAATGCTATCGAAAGTAGACTTTCCCTTTTAAGATCATCCACCATCCAGCATCAGATTCCTGGGCCGATCTCTGTGGGTTTTGGTCCACTTTAACCCAGTGCAATCGGCCTTGAAATCTATTAGATTCCTGGGCCGATCGATTCCCTCCCCCGGGGCATCCAAAATCGTGATGCCCCCCTGTGTGAAACCCCTTGCTTTCCGGTCAAACGGTGCATGCGTGAGCTGCGGCCGCATCCCGTCTATTCCTCTGTGCCAGGCTATTGTGAATGCTTATTAAACGTGCATTCACTGTAGGACCGGGAAGAGGTAAGTTGCACTCGGCGATCTGGGGGGTTTACACAGCGGGGCATCACTGATCGGGGGAGAGGACCAAAATCCTGGGTTTTCGTGCACCCTGGTCTCTTCACCACACACTAGCACACTCTCCTTGGCGGCAGTCTCCTGACCTCGGCATTGTGCAAAAAGATACTTTTGCATTTGCAAAACAATACAATGCAATACAATGTTTGTTGGTTGATTATTCTTAAACTTGTCGACGTGGAATCAGCAGAATGGAAATGCGGAGTCATTAGCATCATGCAGAGAGGAGGCAGAAGGATGATTTTATTGTGCGCTCTGTGCCGACAGAAATGCCACGATGATGGGAGCTATAATGGCGCTCTGACGATGATGACATTATGTATTCAGTCTCTCACCAAGGCTTGGAAGGGCTTAAAATAAGACATTGTGCCTCTTTAAAATAAGACATTGTGCCTCTTGATAAGCTTAATGGGTGAAGGGCTCTGCCGAATGCTGGTGGGCTGATAACCAGCTTAAGTCAGGACAGCGGATGGGTTGAACATGGGACGTGACTCGTGTATCCTGCATGGCGAGAGGCAACGCAAGCAGCATCCGCTCTTCAAGGCCCATCGGCTCCTCAAGGGATTGCTCCGTAAACTTCATTCTTATAGAAGTGGCCTTGACTAGGCTGAAGCCCAACTTGAAGCAAAACTTTTATTGCAGTTTTGACGAGTTCTGAAAAGGCAAATTCAATGCACCTTTAAGTTGTGCCAATGGTGGCCTGGCCATTGGGAGCTCAGGCAGAATTCCCAAGGGGCGGCACTACTCTGGAGCTGGCTTGGATGGGCATAGTACATATAGGGCCATATTTGGCCCTGCAACG
The DNA here is from genome assembly GCA_027917425.1 of Gastrophryne carolinensis. NCBI lineage: Eukaryota > Metazoa > Chordata > Amphibia > Anura > Microhylidae > Gastrophryne > Gastrophryne carolinensis. Next base: position 506,937,281 of record CM051236.1, on the reverse strand, counting down.
TTTTATGAACCTACACCAGTAAAGATTCAGCACCATCTCTTTAAAATGGACCAAAACCCAGGATTTTGACTATGCTGGTTTTGGTTCTTGCCCCCCTGGGCGTCAATCTAGGGTGCCCCGCTGTGTGAAGCCCTCCAGGTCACCCGATCTGACTTACCCTTCCCTGGTCCTACTGTGCCTGCACAGCCTCTTGTCTAATCAGCATGCTCAGAACCTCTCCTGCCCCCTTCGTTTGGACTCAGATAGCGGACCCGAGCGTGCCAGCGACCGTATCCCCTGCTTCCCTCAAGGGATTGCTCCGTAAACTTCATTCTCATAGAAGTGGCCTTTACTAGGCTGAAGCCCAACTAAACTTATTGCAGTTTTGACGAGTTATGAAAAGGCAAATTTAGTTAAAGTGGCTCGAAACCCACGGTCCTGAAATCTATAAGATTCCAGGGCCGCTGAATTCCCTCCCCTGTGGCATCCAGAATCGGGATGCCTAGACAGATCCTTAGGAGAGAAAACTGACATTCACTACTGGGTGTAAAACCCTTTCCTAAGGGGCTTCCCAATTTGGTTGATCCCATTGTAAAACATACCTAGCCCAATATTTCCACAGCAATAATCTCGGCAATCAGCATATTGGTCTGCATTGCCACGGCATATCCACTCTTGCACCTTTCTCCCAGTGCGCTGCAGAATCATATGTTTGCCACTTTTATACCACAAAGGAGAAGCCTCTGTTGAATCCTCCCCCTATGTGACAAATCCATGTCGCTCCTCTCCAGTGACCTCATTAGTGACATGGGGGTATTCCACAGTGGCCCTATTGGGCCAGGATTAGCTTGGCAGGATGCCAAGGAAAGAGGAAGGGGGACCTGTGTCCCCTCTCATTACAGATGCCGGTGGGGCGGCTGCAATAGTTGGCTTTCTGGCATCAAGAAGATCATAGCCTGACGGACCAGGGGAAAGTCCCTGACCTGGTAGACCTGCAGAGAGGACACCATCCGGGTAACCGTTTGTGAACTGGTAAAGGGTCCAAGGATCTTTAATCTGCCTCTAATCCATCTTGAAGGTGACAGGCCTTCCATTACATTCATGAAATGTATGGCCAGATCCAGGCTATAAATCACAAGAATTCATCAGGATTCCCGCGCATGTTTATATTAACCGCATGTCAGCATCTAAAGCATTTTTTTAAAGAAAGCATGTCAGGTAAGGCTATGTGTGAGAAAGGGTCATATTTGGAAACCTATGTGTTAAGTAAAGAGGTCATGGGGGCCAGGTCAAGGCAACAGAATCCCTTGTGTGTTTATCTCTACTGTATGTCTGCATTTGAAGCATTTCTTTAAACGAAAATTAGGGTTAAGGTGACAGGATTCCTTCAGGGTGGTTTCTGCTACTGAATGAAGCCACGCATCCTCAAGTCCTCAATGAGTAGGGCTACTCCTCGCATGACATGTATCTACTACACTTTGGCCCTTATTTAACAAGGGATAGTGCCAGGTAGCGACTGGTGAGCGAACGGTAATGACGGTCACCGCCACGAGAACGCCGGCTCCCCACCACAATCACACATTTATCAAGCCGATCCTGCTTAGCGACTGAGAGAGCGCCAGATAGCGAATCATTCATCATTATTCCAGCCTCACCCCACAGCGCCAGTGAGCGACCTTGAACAGCGACAGGTATGACCTCTCACTACCTGGCGCTCTCCAATGCATTTCAATGGAACAATCTTTAAATATTCATAATTAATTGTTAATATTTTTTTTTTAATGTGAAAATTTCTGTTACCACTTCTGCCATGTTCGATATTTTTTTTAAGGTAAAAAAAAAATAAAAAAAAAATGTGTGCAGAATTGATATTACAGGTCTGATATTAATGTATTCATATTACAAAATGTTTTTATAAACTTGTTTTTTTTTGTTTCCAAAAATATGGTTGTTTGGGGGTTAAAAAACTACTTTTAACCCATCGCCGCCAGCGCTCTGGGGTTTAAACATGCATTTCACAGCGCAAGAATTTTTTGAGCGTGATTTGTTAATGAATATGGTGGGAGCCGGTCGCTATGGCCAGTCGCTATCATGCGCTCCCATACAGTGCGGAACCTGTCAAATAGCGACTCCTCACCCAATATTCAACATTACCGCACACCGACTGAGTCTCTGTCAACAACCGAACAACGGCCAAGCACAGCGACTACTAGCGGGCGCTGTGAAAATACTGCTACAGTCGCTCATCTGTCGCTACCTGGCGCTATTAATGAATCGGCCTCCCCGCATCAACTGAAAACAGCTTGCTTTATTCTCTTGTCTAATCAAGCAAAGGTGTCAGTTTTTCTGAACTAGAGTATACATCATACAATGTAACATTGGCTGCTGCTAAAAAATTGTTACAATTCTCTGAGAGGGATAAAGTCAGCAGTTTCAGAAATAAAATGATACATGTCTTCTGGAAACTCTGGGTGTTGTATACATGGGGGCACCTTACATTGTATAGCCAGTTTGTGTGGTCATCAGTAAAGGGGGTTCTGCCCACTTACCTTACAATCAGTTTGGAGTCTGGGCTTCATAATTTATAATCTTTATAATCAAATTTGTAATCAAATGTATAAATGTATAATCTTTATAGTCAAATTGTGTCAGATGGCAGATCCCCTTATATTCTGGTGGTACAATTTATTGTTGTGCTGCCCACTCATATCACAATATGGCTGTTAAAGTTGAAAAAAACCCAAGAGGGATGGTCTCAGGGCATCATAAATCAAGATAAATACCCCACTGTTTGAATCCCCCCCCCCCGGTCCCAGCAAAACTCAAATCCTTCCTGGCTCTCTTGTCCATGTACATGGGGAGGCTGATTCATCATTAGCAGCAGGTAGCGACAGATGAGCGTCTGTAGCAGGCATTTTCAGAGCGCCCGCTAGTAGTCACTGTGCTCAGCCGTGGGTCGCTAGTTTATAGCGACTCAGTCGCTGTTCAGTAATGTTGAATACATTGTGAGGAGTCGCTATTTGACCAGTACAGCTCTGTATGGGAGCGCATGTTAGCGACTGCTCATAGCGACCGACTCACACCATATTCAGGAAAAAAAAACAGCCTCACAAATCTCTGGCGCTGAAAAATGCTTGTTTGAAGCCCAGAGCGCAGGAGGCGGTGTGTTTAAAATCTGTTTTCCAGCATCTATCAACTAGTAACAAAGCGAAAACATATAAGAAATATATAAAAAAATTAAAAAAAAACAAAAACACGGTTTAAAGAGAAGGAAAGGATCGTCCATTGAAATGTATGGGAGAGCGTCAGGCAGCGAGAGGTCATACCTGGCGCTGTGCAAGGCTGAACGCCGGGGCTGTTCGCTGAGGCTGTGAAAATGATGAATCGGACGCTAAATGGCGCTATCCCAGTCGCTAAACAGATTCTGCTTGATAAATGTGTAATTGCGTGCCGTGTCCGGCGTTCACCAGTCGCTACCTGTCGCTACCTGTCATTAACCAGCCACTACCTGACGCTATCCCTTCATAAGGGCCTAAATATTGACGGCCACATCCCCACCATTCAGATAGACTGGGGGCGGGAGCACGCCTGCTGCTGGGAATGCGGCTGCACTCACTTCTGATCACTAATGCACATTTGGTGTTGCACACTAATGGTAATGGCCTGATTCACGTCTTCAACAGGCAGACAGGGTTGTGGTCCGCACTTTTGTGCTCTGAAGTAGTTCCTAACCCTGTCTGACTTTGAAAACCAGGCCTCCGCCATTACTGTGCTCCACGCCACGTGCCTTGGTTCATACGTCTCTGCCCCGGCGAGCAGTCTGTCACCTGTCCACCTATTCACCTGGTTCTAAAGTGGCAAATATGCATAGGCAAAGCATGGCATTGCATGGGTACTTACCCGCATAATGTACTCCTGGTCATAGGTGGTAAACAGGGTGGGTGCCATGGTGCAGAGTGTCTCTTCAGGCTTGTTCCAGCAGTGTGATGCATCACTGAGCTGAGGCGCCCCAGCGGATGACAGATGTGTTGTGCTGGCCAAAGTGCAGATGCCCATGATGTTGTAGCCTCTAGATTGCAAAAGCCTTTGCCCACCTGTTAAAAAAATTCTTCATTGGTGCTCAGTTACCCACATACTTGTGTACAAAAAGAACACACTTGTGTTAGGGCGAGCGCTGCGCCCCCATCTCGCAGCACTTCACTTACCTCCATGGCTGCATCCAGCCATCATCCATCTCACAGCACTTCCCTCACCTCCATGGCTGCTCCCAGCCGTCTCTCTTCCCCCCATGCTTCCTCCTTGCATGGTCAGGTGCGCGCACGTCTCTGTCCACTAGAGGGAGCGCACACCGGATTCCTGAAATTTAAAGGGCCTGTAGACCACTGATTGGTGTCTGGTCATCCAATCCTGCATCCACTTCCCCTATTTAAAGGGGCATTTCCTTTCCATCAGTGCCGGATCTTGGTCTTTCCATGCCAGTTGTAAATCAGTTGCTTTTGGATTGCTCACCCGTGTACTTGACTCTGAACCTTTGCTGCCTGCCCCGACCTTGGCTACTCACCTTTACCATGAACCTGTGCTGCCAGCCCTGACCTCTGCCTGTACTCACTACGCCTTTTGCCTGCCCCTATGCACCACGCTGAACCTCGGCTAACTGTGGAACTGGGCCGCTGTTGGGAGGTAGCGACCTGGGGGTCACTCGCCGCTACAAGACCAACCTGCCTTGCGGTGGGCTCTGGTGAATACCGGTGGCCTCTTAGACTCTGCTTCCCTGACACGGCACTCGCCATCAGTTCCACAGTCAAAGCGGATCCACATCCAAGTCCGCTCCACCCGGTCCGTGACAACCTGACACCTGTTCCTTGATGGTAGTGCTTACTGATGGCAGAAGGATGCCACAAGGTTGCTGCCGCCGCAGACCCCATTACCCGGAAACCAGACATCGCAGATGGAAACACAGCACCCGGCCAAGGCACTGCAGCCCCAGCCTCCGTCACTTGCATACACTACCAGGGCCACACACCGCCACACTCCAGGCACCGCTCTGGACACTGGAGGGAAGTGGGGGCCCCGGTGTGGGCCCCAGTGGGGAGCAAACTGCGGATCCCACATTGGAGCAGAAGAGCCACCGCCCGTGTTGCACTTTCCCCTGCCAGCCTGTACACCACACCTTCTGGGCCTGGGAGTGGCCGCAGTGGCTCTGCAACCCCTGCTTACCCTAGTCCCCATGGAGCAGCTGCTGGCCACAGAGTGTGCGGAAGCTGACCCTTGGAAAACTGAGCCTCCGGTTCACTGCCACCGAGTTGGAGGCACTGTTGGACGGCATGTCGGATAATTTTGAGAAACTGGCTGGGCAATGGTTCTGCACTACACCCAAAGTGGTGTGGGATAAAATCTGGCACCAGATTGCACGCTGGAAGACTAGTGCAGGGCCAGACGCCAAGAATGCTGGCCAGGTCGCCAAAAAATTTGATGACCTAAAAATGATGATCCAGAAGAAAATAAACTCGCTGGGGGGAAGTGTTGAGGGCCAATAGGGTTTCTAGACACATTTATAGTAGACCAAAACCCACAGCGATAGGCCTGGGAGTCTTATATATTCCGGGGCCAATCGATTCTCTCCCCCAGGGGCATCCGAAATCGGTGCGAAACCCCCCAGGTTGCCCCATACACTTACCTTGTTTCCCGGGCCAGTGGCGCATGCGTGAGCTCTGGGAGCATCCCCGCTATCCGTCTATGCAGGGCACGTGCCCGCACCAGGCATTTGTGATTGCCGGCGCGGGCATGCTTCCTGTTAGAAAGTAGCGTGGATGCGGCCTTTCGCACTGGCGCGCTGATTGGACGAGCAGCCGCGCATATGCCGTAGGACCGGGAAGATAGTCAAAATCCTGGAATTTGGTTCACTTTAAACATACCAGATCTTCACATAATCACGCATCCGTTTTCACATGGGAATTTTAGCACTTCAATGCATAAAAGGATAATCAACAGGCTCGATTCAGTGCCATTGTGTAAAAACTCAGCAATGTTTGAGAGGCAACCCGCTAGAGGGAATTCTCGCTCACTCGCATGAATGCATGTGCGAGAAGCATACGAGCTGGAGGGAATTCTCGCTCATTTGCATGAATCAGGGACACATGCAAGATCGTCCTGCATGTGCGAGAAGCATACGAGCTGGAGGGAATTCTCGCTCACTCGCATGAATCAGGGACACATGCAAGATCGTCCTGCATGTGCGAGAAGCATACGAGCTGGAGGGAATTCTCGCTCACTCGCATGAATCAGGGACACATGCAAGATCGTCCTGCATGTGCGAGAAGCATACGAGCTGGGTGTGAAGTCGGACTTCCATACAAGAATTTACAACACACACGACGCATTTAGTGAATTACTGTCAGCGAGTTGTAAAAGTTTTCTGCATATATAATCTGTTATGCGATCAAACCAGAAATGAAAGTAACATTCTGCTTTGCTATTTTCCTATTATATTAAACCAAACCTTCAGCATTATTTAATGAAAAGCCCAAACCCTTAAAAAAACTATTCCCCAGCATCTGAAATTAATATGTTTACGTTATAGTCACTTACTTATTATTCTTTCCCCCACTGGGCTGCAACTCTGTTCAGGACTCTAGGATACGTGCGCCGCCATCTTGCCTCAGAAGTATGCTGAGGAGAGGAGAGTGGGATAAAGTGCAGGGGGCGGGGTTATAGCTGTGCTTTGCTCAAGCAGAGTAGAGTTGGGGTCAGGAAAAGGACAGCAATCCCAGAATGCAGAGCGGCACAGTCAGAAGATACTACCTCCATGGGCCACCATCTTGGATGTTTAAAGGCTGAGAAAATACAGTAGATGCAGGTAGGATGATTGTTAATGTGGGCAATCTGTATGTACAGGGTGTGGGAAACATACAATATAGACTCTTATTCAGGGTGAGGGTCCGGATTAATGTGAGCAATCTGTATGTACAGGGTGGGGGAAACATACAAGATAGACTCTTATTCAGGGTGAGGGTCCGGATTAATGTGGGCAATCTGTATGTACAGGGTGGGGGAAACATACAAGATAGACTCTTATTCAGGGTGAGGGTCCGGATTAATGTGGACAATCTGTAAGTACAGGGGGGGACATACAAGATAGGCTCTTATTCAGGGTGAAGGCCCGGATTAACGTGGGCAATCTGTATCTACAGGGTAGGGGAAACATATAAGATAGGCTCTTATTCAGGGTGAGGGTCCGGATTAATGTGAACAATCTGTAAGTACAGCGGGGGGAACATACAAGATAGGCTCTTATTCAGGGTGAAGGTCCGGATTAATGTGGGCAATCTGTATGTACAGGGGGGAAAACATACAAGATAGGCTCCTATTCAGGGTGAAGGTCTGGATTAATGTGGACAATCTGTATGTATGGTGGGGACATACAATACAGGCTCTTATTCAGAGTGAAGGTCTGGATTAATGTGGACAATCTGTATGTACAGGGTGGGGAACATACAAGATAGGCTCTTATTCAGGGTGAAGGTCCGGATTAATGTGGGCAATCTGTATGTACAGGAGGGGGGAAAACATATAAGATAGGCTCTTATTTAGGGTGAAGGTCTGGATTAATGCGGGCAATCTGTATGTACAGGGGGGAAACATATAAGATAGGCTGTTATTTAGGTTGAAGGTCTGGTGTAATGCATTTACATCTATAAAATACAGTGTTAAAGGTATTAGTTACACACTGAGTCCTGTATATAATGTTATATATATATATATTTTCTCAACACCCTTTTTGCTACAAATATAAGCAATAGTTCAAATCACACATTTGTTTTGTATGCGCTTTATTATATTATATATCGATATATGACTTTATCAAACGCCCGGGAGCCGTGAGTACAGTTGTGTTTCTGGTGATGTTAAAAGATATATGCCTGCGCATTCAAATTCTTTTACAGCTACAGGCTACTCCCATGATGCACTGCGTTACACAAAATGGCTGAAGGGTTTCCTTGGTATAGTTAGAATTTGTCACGCCAGACAAGGTAGCAATAACAATTTATGCAGACCTTATCCGCTCCAGGCTCCTGGCACACTTCATCGCTAGGTGATCACTCATTTTAGGAGGTCCTGCCATTGCTAAATTGATGACCTAAGTTTTGAAAAAGAAAGATTCGGTCTCGAAACTCTCCTCTATGATAATAATTAGGGATGAGCGAATCGGTTCTAACGAACCTGAATTCGCACCGAATTTCAGGAAAAATTCGATTCAGCACAAACCCGAATTTTGGTGGTTCGTGCTGACCGAATTTTCCCTGAAATTGAAAAAAAAAATGCCGGCATGGTGGGAGCGGGGAGGCCGGCTGCGCTGTCAGCAGGCGCGGAAGCCGGCTTCCGTCGCCCGCTGACAGTGCAGCCGGCCTTCCCGCTCCTACCATGCCGGCATGTAGCAAACACCAACATGCCGGCAGAGATTAGCGATTCTTTAAAGTTCGATTCGGACTAACCCAAATTTCTTGGAGAAATTCGGCAAATCGCTCGAATCGAATTTTTAAGAAGTTCGCTCATCTCTAATAATAATGATAATCGAGTGCCAGTATTGGGTGGGAAAATCTTGCCCAACACTCTCATTCCTTACCCTCTCCAAATGTCCACCTACCCACCCCCTCTTCCTTATCTTCCTTTCCAGGGGCATCACCAGGTGGCACCTTAGAATGGGTGTCTGGTTGAGTAGATCATGGTACCAGAAGAGATAGTGTTATCTACTATTACATTTTGTTCTTCCAACCAACCAATCTTGGACTCAAACCTTCACGCTAAAGTGAATCCCTATGTACAAGTATACAATACATATCGAGGAGACAATCTTTACAAAGTATTTTCCATGCCGCAGCACGATACACACATCGCACTGCACTGTATGCTATCTAAATTCCAATAGTAGGCTCATGACTGCTTTAGAAAGTATCACAGCTGATTAGAATAGAAACAATTCAAATAAGTGAATTGCTATTTGGCTTCAAAAATGTAACACAGTGGACCTCTCAGCAGGGAGCTGGCAGGCTTTTCAGGAAGACTCATCTTATTTGTTATAGTCCCAGCAAGAGGGGCCCATCCCAAGATTTTAACTCCTATTCCAATATCCGGCTCTCTGAATTTTCTGAACAATCATTTATATCATTTATATCGTGAGCTTTCTGAACAATCATTTATATCATTTACACCCAAAACAAGATTGAATGAATTGCTATTTGGCTTAAAAAATGTAACACAATGGAGCTCTCGGCAGGGAGGCTTTTCATGAAGGCTCATCTTGTTTGTTATAGTTTCAGCGAGAGGAACCCATCCCAAGGTTTTACCTCCTATCCCAATATATGACTCTCTGAACTTATCATTTTAACCCTTAATCTTTTTGGAATATTCTGTTTTTACACCCAAAACCAGATCCGAAGTCTATAGCAGCATTGATGATGGAGTCGTCAGTACTGGGCATATTGGTGACATACTGGAATCACGCGCAGCTGTCCCTCATTGGTGGTGAAGTGCCGTTGGTCTGCACGTCTACTCACCCGGGCATTTTGGAGCTGAACTCCACTATTGCCTGCTGCTGCTCGCACACCCTTTCCAGCATATACAACGTGGAATTCTACCTGATAGGCGATGGGTGGGAAACCCAAAGTTCCTCTGCAGTGCAGTCAGGTGAGCGGCAGCAGGGTGGGAATGGTGAAAGTGCACTTTATGCAGCAGCTCCAGCATCTCTGGATAATGGACCAGGAAGCTCTACACTACCAAGTTGAGCACAAGGGATGTACGGCAATGTACCTCAGCCCAAGGCTGCTGCAAGGTTACGGCCATTGTGGCACACCACCTTGCAGGCTTCAGGTCCAATGGCGACAGCCACTCATCTGTCTGCTCCTGGATGCCGGTTCACAGATTCTGTCATTTCCCCATGGCAGTGCTCAAATTGGTGGTGCATGGGCTGCGCTGACTGCTCTAGGAGGAAGCAGAGGGAGAAGCAGAGTAGGAGGAGGCATCAGGAGGCACTGATTTCAAGCAATCCTGGCTGGTGGAAGTATAATAATAATAAATAATAGCAATTAATGCATAGATCGCCATTGTATGCTTGCGCACACATACGAATTGGTCCTCCGCATTTAACCTATCCGTGCAGTGAGTGTACACATGCCCAGAGCGGTGGGCTGCTCTAATTACAGCGCTCAGGGAACAGCTGGGGGCTTAGGTTCCTTGAGCACTTCAGTCAAGTCCCAGGACTGGGATTCGAACCTGCCACCCTCCAGTCGCAAGTGCGCTCTCTTATGCGCTACAGTGCTTCCCGCCTCTGTCCTAGCAGCAGCATAGATCATCATCAGCGCGATTTGCACACAATCTCGGGCAGCAGCCCATCTAAAGTGTCAGTGCAGCAATAAAAGCTCTGGTGGGCGGAGCGAAACGCGCGTTGGCGGATGGATGGCCCGGCCACGCCCACATGCACTCTCCACACACTGAGTTCTGCTGGCAGCCAAGCACGTGGAAGTCTGACATGGCGCAATGCTAATTGAAACTCGGAACAGGGAGCAGTGCGGAGCTAAGTACGTGGAAGTCTGACATGGCGCAATGCTAATTGAAACTCGGAACAGGGAGCAGCGCGGAGCTAAGTACCTTTTATTGTTGCGCTGACACTTTAGATGGGCTGCGGCCCGAGATTGCGCGCAAATCGCGCTGATGTAAATCTACGCTGCTGACACTTCCTGCGGAGATATTGCGATCTTGCACAGATGGTACTGCTGCTATTGTGTTGCACTATTTAGCAATTTAGAGCATTTTGATGACATATGAACTTGGCAAACCGCCCCTGGGACGATTGCACGGGTTGATCAGACCTATTGATCGTTCATCTGATCAAACCGGCCAATCGTACCCCACGTGTGTCACCGCAGTAGTTCAATTGGCAACACGTGTGGCTATAAACCGCTGCCACCAGAACACACACAGTGTTCACCTCTATATAGGCCACACACAACACAATCAGATCGAACAGATCGATGGACCCACAACCACTTCCAGGCGGGGGCGACAGAGCGTCCTAGGCAAGTAATGTAGCCAGGCTCTTCAGAAATACTGTGAGCTTTTTAGATCCTTAATTCAGACCCTCTGTTGTATTTTTAGAATTTATTTAAACAAACAGAAAACCACAAAAACAACAAGAAACAGGCGATAAAAACAGAATTAACTATAAAACACCTTAAATAAGATAAATAGCAAGAGATATCAAAAAATTGCAAAAATGTCTGGGCTGCGTACTCCATAAGTGACTCTGCATTAGAGAGATACTCACCTTTTCCTAACAGAGCTCCATCTGATGGCGGTCAGGAAACTACTGCACCACCCCCTCACACCATCAGTGGCCCTGCATTAGAGAGATACTCACCTTTTCCTAGCAGAGCTCCATCTGATGGGGGACAGGGAACTACTGCACCTCCCTCTCACACCATTAGTGACCCTGCATTAGAGAGATTCTCACCTTTTCCTAGCAGAGCTCCATCTGATGGGGGACAGGGAACTACTGCACCTCCCTCTCACACCATTAGTGACCCTGCATTGGAGAGATACTCACCTTTTCCTAGCAGAGCTCTATCCGATGGGGACAGGAAATAGCTACACTTACACAACTCCCAACTTTTGAAAACTAGAGAGACATGCAGAATTTTTTTGCACTTAAACAACGCCCAAGACACATACAGACACAAACACACAGACACATACACACAGGCACATACACACAGAGCCACAAACACACACATACATACACACACACACACACACACAGGCACATACACAGACAGACATACATACAGACACATACGCACAGGCACATACACATAGACACATACACACACAGTCACAAACACACACATACATACACACAGACACATACACACAGACATACACACACAGACATATACACACAGACATATACACACAGGCACATACACAGACAGAAACACAGACAGACACATACACACAGGCACATACACAGACAGACACACATACAGACACATACACACAGAGAGACATACACAGACACATACACACAGACACATACACACAGGTACAGACACAGACATACACACAGGCACACAGACATACACACAGCCACATACACAGACAGACACACAGACATATACACAGAGACATACACACAGACGGACACACAGACATACACACAGGCACATACACACAGACATACACACAGGTACATACACACAGGAACATACACAGACACACAGCCACATACACACAGGCACATACACAGACAGACAAGGCACAAAGACAGACACACAGGTACATACACACAGGCACATAGACAGACAGACACACAGACACAGACACATACACAGAGACATACACACATACACATACACAGAGACATACACACATACACACAGGCACATAGACAGACACACAGGTACATACACACACAGGCACATACACAGACAGACACAGAGACATACACACAGGCACATACACAGACAGACACACAGACACATACACAGAGACATACACACAGGCACATACACAGACAGACACACAGGTACACAGGCACATACACACAGACACATACACAGAGACATAAACAGACACATACACACAGGCACATACACAGACAGACACACATGTACACACACAGAGACATACACACAGGCACACACACACATACACAAGCACATACACAGACAGACACAGAGACATACATACATACAAACAGGCACAAAGACAGACACACAGGTACATACACACAGGTACATACATGGACAGACACACAGACACATACAGACAGGCACATACATGGACAGACACACAGACACATACAGACAGGCACATACATACATACACACAGGCACATACACAGACAGACACATACACAGACACATACACAGGCAGACAACACAGGTACACATACCTCCCAACTTCTGAAGATATAAAAGAGGGACAAGCCACGCCCTGGCCACACCCCCTGCCACGCCCCCAGCCACGCCATATTTCCCACCCATTGACACAAATGCACATCTGAACCCGAGAAGCTCATTTCCTTAGAAAAAAATTATAAAAATAAATGTAAAAAAATCGAAACGTATATTTAACTTTAATTAACAGACTGTACACTTTTAAAAAGGAGCCACCCCCAGTTATTTCACTATCTTGTTGATGGTTCCTCTCCAGCTTGGTATACTGATTTGGGATGCCCGCTGTGTGAAACCCCCCTAGAATGACAATAATTCTTACTTCACCTGGCAATCCCACAGCATATGTGCGGGTTCTCCTCCCAGCAGCTCATACGCCATTGATCTTACTTTAAAGTGGATTTTGACTATCCTGGGTTTTGGTTCTTTCCCCCAGGGCACCTCGATTGGGGATGCCCTGCTGTGTGAAACCCCCCAGATAGCTGGCAGCTACATCACCACTTCCCTCTAACAGAAAGCGTGCCCACACCGGCCATTCACAAATGTCTGGCACGGGCCCTGCTAGAGGGGTAGCGGGGATGAGGCAGTGGCCGCATCTCGCGCATGTGCCATTGGACCGGGAACAAAGATAAGTGTATGGGGCGTCCTGGGGGTTTTACATGGCGTGGCATCCCAAATCTTATAGATTCCCGGCCCAATTGGTGTAGCATGGGTTTTGGCCGATTGATTCTGGGATGCCCCGCTGTGTGAAACCTCCCAGGTCACCCTGATCACTTACTTTACTTTCTGGTCCAACGGCGCATGCGCTGGCCGCATCCCAGCTAGCCCTCTAGCAGGACGCGTGCCCGCGCCAGCCATTTGTGCGGTGGCGGTGTTGGCACACTCCGTTAGAGATAAGCGGGGGATGTGGTCGCCAGCATGCTTGGAGCTGCTCTGCTTAGACACCGGCTTATATGCGAGTGTGCTGATTGGACGAGCGCCTGCGCCAGTAGGACTGGAAAGAGGTGAGTTCCTTGGGGCAATTTGGGGAGGGGGGTTTCACGTAGCGGGGCATTCCTGATCAGGGTGCCCCGGGGGAAAAGACCAAAACCCAGGATCAAAAGGTCAAAATCCTGGGTTTTGGTCCACTTTAAGTGGGAGTGTAGGTCAGCGGTTAGAGAGGAGGGCAAAGGGGTGCGGATTGGAAACTAGGGAGGGGGTTTAGGTGTGGGTGCGGATTGGAAGGCAGGGAGGGGCTACTTAGGTGAGGGTTGACAACTGGGGAGGGGGGTGTAGATTGGAAATTACCATAGACAGAATAGGTGATCTTACTTGTTGTCCAGGAGCAGGATGGGGGGTCTGGGCTACTTGCCAGGCTGCAGCCTCACTATCCAGCCCAGCCCCGCCCCATCCTATTCCATCACTCCCAGCACTGCCCCCTTAGTAGCCTCAGCCTATCTGGGAGCAGGGGGTGGGGCTAGACATCTTTCTGGGCGGGGTCTAATCTTGCTGGGTCTGCTGCCAGCACAAATCAGCACATAAGAACGTCTGCCCCGCCAGGGAACGTCTATGCACAGCGCGCCGCTGCCCCAGCGCCATGGCAGCACTGGGCATACCGACACGGCGCAGGGCGTCCCGGGACGGTAATTAACGTTCCGGGACCACGGGATCACTGGGGAAAATCGGGGCAATCCCGGAGGAATCGGGACAGTTGGGAGGCATACACACAGGCACATACACAGCCAGACACACAGACACAGACACACAGACATATACACACAGACACTTACACAGACAGATACACAGATGCATACACAGACACATACACAGACAGACAACACAGGTACATACACACAGGCACATACACAGTCAGACACACAGACACATACACACAGGCACATACACACAGGCACATACATAGACACACAGGCACATACACAGAGACATACACACAGGCACACACAGGCACACACAGGCACATACACAGACACATACACACAGACACATACACACAGGCACATACATAGACAGGCACACAGGTACATACACACAGGCACATACACAGACACACAGGCACATACACAGACACATACACACAGAGACATACACACAGGCACATACACAGACACACAGGCACATACACAGACACATACACACAGAGACATACACACAGGCACATACACAGACACACAGGCACATACACAGACACATACACACAGAGACATACACACAGGCACATACACAGACACACAGGCACATACACAGACACATACACACAGAGACATACACACAGGCACATACACAGACATTCACACAGACACATACACACAGGCACATACGCACAGGCACATACACAGACAGACACCCAGGTACATACACAGAGACATACACACAGGCACACACACACACACAGGCACATACACAGACAGACACACAGACACAGACACATACAGGCACATACACACAGGCACATACACAGACACACAGACACATACACACAGGCACATACACACAGGCACATACACACAGACACACACAGGCACATACACAGACACACAGGCACATACACACAGACACAGACACACAGGCACATACACAGACAGGAACATACATACACACAGGCACATACACAGACAGGAACATACATACACACAGGCACATACACAGACAGACACACAGACACATACACACAGGCACATACACAGAGACACACACACACACAGACACACACAGGCACATACACAGACACACAGGTACATACACACAGGCACATACACAGACACATACACACTGGCACATACACATACGCAGACACACAGGTACATACACACAGGCACATACACAGACAGACACACACACACCTACACACACACACATCCTCTCGGGTGGAAACTCCTTACCTGTCACGTGTCATGTCTAGGGAGAGAGTGGTGGGAGGGGCAATGAGGCCAGGTGGGCGGAGCCAGCTACTCTCCCCTCTCATCTCATGTGCAGAACGGAGGCCCTGCACAGCAACAGAAAACCACACAGGTCATATTGTCTCTGGGGAGGGAGGAGGGTCCCGCTGATCCACCAATGGCTTAAAGCACCTTGTCTGTTTTGCCAACCAAGGCCTGCCATCTGGCAAACATTTTTTTTTTTTAAGTTAAAGTATTGCTGGCTGCCACCCCATCTCCGCCCCTAGCTGTAGCTCCGCCCTAGGCACGTGCCTATATGTGCCTAGTGGCAAATACGGGCCTGCAGCCAAGTTCCATATATATATATATATATATATATATATATATATATATATATATACATTAATTACCAGTTTGATCACAGCCCCGACATCAATTTAAGCTGCTGATATTTCCTGCTGAGAGATTTTGATTTTGCACAGGTGAGATTGCTGCTATTGCATTTGTACTTCCAAGCACTTTGAGCACGCTGATGATACATGAACTTGCCAATTATTACTTGCCATCGGCTCCTGGATGGATTGGGCATTTCCAGGCCCAGTTTATCTTCTGGCCAGACAACTCAGTTTATTGTATGGATGAGTGTGCGGTTGCATGGGTGTCTATGGATTTTCTGTATGTATAGGGTATGTGCAGGTCCGACTCCAGGTTTATGTGGTTCCTCAGGCGGCATGTCCTCAGTGGGCCCCTTTGCAGTGGAGAGTCGCGGGTCAGGGATCTATAAATTCAATGGCCAAAACTAAGAAGGGCTGCTTGCCCTCCAGCCCCCTATTGGAGCTGTCTTTTAGTTTGGCCCCACATGAATGGGATGTGATGACACGTCTTTGGGGGTGGGGCTTGCAGGGAGACTCAGTTCTACGAGGCAGCGCTGGTCGTAGATCAACACACAGGCCAGTGCAGGGCTGAACAGAGGTTAAGGGGCGGGGCAACTACCGCGCACCACCAATTAAAGAGTGTGCAGGTCAACCTGGTTACAAGGTTAGTGACGACCCGGCTCGCTAGGGGAAGACGGCACCGGGTACTGATACAATGTTAGTGGCAAAAAAACTTTTACGTTCTTTAACCATTGTGCCAGCTGTCATTGAGCCCCCCCTGGGGGGTGGGGGCCCTCGGCAGTTGTCCGGACTTGCCAGGTGCTGACGCCGGACTTGGGTATATGTTTAATTCAATAAATTAGTATTTTGGAATACCAGCATATATATCCTTTGTGCCCGGTCCCACACTTAACCAATTGTTGCTTTGTTTTTGTGTGATGATTGCTTTTGGGTTAGTGGGACGCCAGTGAGTGGTATACGGCTGTGCACAAGGAGATATCTATAATTAGGTAATCTCTCCGTCTATTTAAAAACTTATACGGCAAGAAAAGTAGTAGCGGTTGGGAATGTTGTATTGTGTGTTGGGGGTAGGTATCCCGTTGAGCGTCTGCCCCTGGAGAGTTTCTGCTTAGCTCGAGCTAGGAAACAGTATGACGCGAAGAAAAGTTCAGACAACAGCGTTCATCATACAGATTCTGCATTATTTCGCTTCAGGGAGCAATTATTAACAGGACATTTTGCACGTAGGCATTAACATAAACAATACAATAAGTTCTTAAAACAAGTGAAGAAATTAGAGGCGGCCTTGATGTTGTCTCCTGAAGCGCACAAGTTGACACACAGAAAGCACATCTCGTTAGCTAGGTTATAATAATAATAATAATAATAATAATAATAATAATGAAATGTCCAGTTTCTGGTAAATGATTACATGGAGATGTAAGTGTCTTAAAGTGAAACTTTCACCTCTATTCTAAGCCTGAGCAAACTGGTTCAAGCAAACCTTAGTCTTGGTATATAGCTGGATATTAGTATATAGCTGGATATTAGTATATATCTGGATAAATATCACATCCCATCCTTTCATTGGGGAACCAAAAAATTGAAAAGAGGGGTTCAGGTTAACCCAATATATTGTTGGGAACTCTAGATCAACCCATCCACGCGCTAACATATGAAGTCATCGTAATCTAAATAATCCACAACATGAGAATGAATACTTATTTTTAAAATGACAATATAATTGACTACTAATTGTATTGGTATTTATACAAAAACCATAAAAACCATGACGATACAAGTAGACTAATATACATTCATAACTGTAGCCCAACTTTCATTATATTATGTTCATGCAGCTTTTGTTTAGCTTGATAGGTGAAAATTTCACAAACTAGTTTCTCCTTCTTATTTAGGCTTCTTCAGCCCCAAATTTTATAATCACTGTCAGTACAGATACCATAGTTAACAATGACCATAGTAAACAAATTCTTTTTTTTGAAGGTAATGACTCTATTAACATTTGTATATTTTACCTGGGGTCACCCAAAACCTAGATGACACTTTTACAGTGCAATGAAGTAAATGCCCACGGCATCAGGAACGAGAATTGATGAACAAGGAGTCATGCTATTTGTTTGGCAAAATGGGGTTCGCTCACATAGCCCCGTTTCTAAAAACATGAATGAGTGCAAAATATCAGAAAAGTTTACGATGACTTCATATGTTAGCGTGTGGATGGGTTAACTTCATATGTGAGCTCGTGGATAGGTTGACTTCATATGTTAGTGCGTGGATGGGTTGACTTCATATGTTAGCTCGTGGATAGGTTGACTTCATATGTTAGTGCGTGGATGGGTTGACTTCATATGTTAGCTCGTGGATGGGTTGTCTTCATATGTTAGCTCGTGGATGGGTTGACTTCATATGTTAGCTCGTGGATGGGTTGACTTCATATGTTAGCTCGTGGATGGGTTGACTTCATATGTTAGCTCGTGGATGGGTTGACTTCATATGTTAGAGCGTGGATGGGTTGACTTCATATGTTAGCGCGTGGATGGGCTGACTTCATATGTTAGCTCGTGGATGGGTCGACTTCATATGTTAGAGCGTGGATGGGTTGACTTCATATGTTAGCGCGTGGATGGGCTGACTTCATATGTTAGCTCGTGGATGGGTTGACTTCATATGTTAGCTCGTGGATGGGTTGACTTCATATGTTAGAGCGTGGATGGGTTGACTTCATATGTTAGCGCGTGGATGGGCTGACTTCATATGTTAGCTCGTGGATGGGTTGACTTCATATGTTAGCGTGTGGATGGGTTAACTTCATATGTTAGCGCGTGGATGGGTTGACTTCATATGTTAGCGCGTGGATGGGTTAACTTCATATGTTAGCGCATGGATGGGTTAACTTCATATGTTAGCGCGTGGATGGGTTGACTTCATATGTTAGAGCGTGGATGGGTTGACTTCATATGTTAGCACGTGGATGGGTTGACATCATATGTTAGCGTGTGGATGGGTTAACTTGATATGTTAGCTCGTGGATGGGTTGACTTCATATGTTAGCTCATGGATGGGTTGACTTCATATGTTAGCACGTGGATGGGTTAACTTCATATGTTAGCTCGTGGATGGGTTGATCTAGAGCTCCCAACAATATATAGGGTTAGCCTGGACCCCTCTTTTCAATTTTTTAGTTGAGGAGCCAATCAACCCGACCAGTGTTTGCTATATACAAAGCAATACAGTGCTTTGTTTTGTTCTATCAGTGCTTTAGTGCTTTCACTTTCCCTCCCCCTTGGGTTTTTTTTTCTCCTCCTCTTTCAGATTGTATTCTGCGGGTCATTCTCACATTAATGTTGGAGGGTCATGTATCTTGTTCTCTGAGGTATTGTGGAACAGCCACCACCATCAGATCTTTAAAACTGTCCGTCTACACCGGCCGGAATGGGAGCATTTCAAAGGCCAGCAATTTTGGAATATATAAGAAGGGGGTGGGGCTTAGAGGATCTCCGCAAATGACTGTCATTAGAATAAATGATCATCTCGCTTCCCCATATCTGATTGGTTTCCACGTCTCTGGCTAGTGATCTGTGACAAATGGCTACAAGAACAGAACGGAATCTCCGCTGGCCGCGCGCTCAGCACAGACATTTGCTTCACAAAATGCTTGTCACAAGGAAGAGGTAAGATTGAGCACGTCCTATGAAGACATTTATTTTTATTTTTTTTTCCTAGGAATTATTGAGGAGAGGAAAAGCGATAGCGCAAGATAAACCCTGATGAAAAGTGACATTTATCTAACCCGCAGACACAGACACAAGCTGCCAAATAAAACCCCGAGCCACTGAGTCATCCATCGCCCCCCCCCCCCCCCCCCCGTACCTGTCAGGAGCAGATAGCCCAAATAAATATCCTTTGTATGAAGATGTTTCTTTCTCCTCCAACACGGCCAAAGAGACGCGCAGTCACCACGTCTATACTAATCCATTAATATTTCTCGCCCTCAAAAGGGTGATGGATGGAATGTGGCCGGCTACAAGGCAATGCCTGGCGGGGCTGTGCGGCAGGGTCTGTCACTGTGTATCTCCGGTCTATTCCGCTGACATGAAGGGGCCATATGGTACCTTTTCAGGGTGGGAAAGAGGGACATTTGTTAAATTAAGCCACGTCCCCTCATTGAGGGATGGATAGGAGATAGGGTTTAACAGTTAAAACAACAGAAACAATTTAAATAGAATGAATTATTTATTGCTGCTGATCTGCATGTTACACCTCAAAGGGGGACAAAGGAGAACAATGAGGTACAGGGGGCATGGACTAAAAAGAGGGACAGTCCCTCCAAATCAGGGACACTTGGGAGATATGGTGCCAAACTCTCGGCGTGCCATCTCCGGTGGAGGTAATATGCTTATTATCGGACCCTTTGACCAGAGGCATAGCCAGGTTTTCTGGCACCACGGGCTCCCCACCCGTGGTCAGGCCCCCCTCTGGCAGAGCACGGCTGATGGCTCTGATTTGCCCATGAAAACGTTCCTTTCCCCCAGTGCCTATGCCAGTGTTCATCCAATCAGAGCTTTATGCTGTGCATATTAATGTTCAGGCTTATTATCGGACCCTTTGACCAGAGGAGTAACTATGCTTTCTGGCACCAATGACGAAGATTTGAAATGGCACTCCCACCTGTGCTCAGGCCCCCCTGTCCTTCTGCACCATAGACACCTGCCCCCCACCCGTGCTCAGGCCCCCACTTTTGCGCTCTCTGACCTTCTGCACCGGGGGCACTTGCCCCCCCTTGCACCCCCCTAAATACACCCCTGCTTTGACAGATCCTAGCCAGCCTCTGAATAACCATCTACCTGGAACCTTCTGCATCGGGGGTAGGTTCCCCCCATGCACCCCCCTAGCTACGCCCCTGCTTTGAGATATATTCATGAAAGTAAAGCAACCAGATCCCAGCCTCTGAATAACTGTCTACTTTTTTTTTTCTTTTTATTAAAAATGAAACGAAACGAAACTCGACAGGCCGACCCTGGAATCTTCCCCTGGGGCATCCCAAAATCGGGATGTCTCATTGTATGACCCCCCCCCCTCTCCTGGATTACCACAAAACTCAACTCCTTCCTGGCTCCCTCGCTGATGTAAATATCGGATGGCCACAGGGCCGAATTAAGTGTGATGGAGGCCCCTGGGCACAAAATCTGATGGAGGCCCTAGATCAGTGTATGATTGGTGGTTGTCTGGCACTCGCCCACTTACTAAAACATCAGATCGAGTCCCTTGTGCCGCCCTTGTGCGGGTGTGTGCTGCTCGGGAACTCCAACTTTGCCATTCTGGGCGGGGACGTATAGTGCAGTTGCCCCCGGCTGGTCCAGCAGAAAACAGTTCCCTGCATTGAGCTGCCAGCGGCTGTGCTTGGTGGCTTATGTGCAGTGACAGCTCTGCACCCATCACTGTAGCGTTGCTGGTGGCGGCTTTGCTAATCTAGACTCTCCGTCCTGCCCTGTGGTGGCTTTGGCTGCAGGTTGGTAAAACCCCCCCACTGCGACCGATAGCTTTGTTGCCGGCCCCGCCGCCCATCAGACCAAAGACTGAAACGCTCCTGGATCAGACCCTAACCCAAAGGTTGGTGGAGGCCCCCTTTGCATGGGAAGTGGTGGAGGCCACGGGGCTCTAGCTCCTTGTGCCCCTCTCATAATCCCGCCCTGGATGGCCACATGTAGCATACGGGTCCCTGGGGGGGTTTAGTTCCTCAGGCGTATGGGGAGTGAGTTCTTTGTTATTGGGCTTGGGGGACCTCCCGATGTGGGCTTGCATCCAATAACTCCAAATGAGACTGACTTTATAAAAAGGACACTTACTTTATTAGCAGGACTTTAGGTGCACTTGGTGCTTCACAGCGGGTCATACAGTCTTTATCCACAACAGTTCCATTAGTTTCCATAGCACAGCTTTACATCCAGGTGGACTTCAACAGGTGGTGGGCGCTCATCCTGATCCCATGGCAGAATACTGAGGCCTTAGCTTCCTCCATCAGCATCTCGGGTGGAATGGCTCACCTTTCCTGTGGTCACTTGTTATGAATGTGGCTCCTCTGTTCTCTCCTACACTAGTGACTGCTACCAGTGACTCTGCTGGTACCTTCCTCACTCCCTGTTACTACAATAAAGAACTCTACACTAGTTCTGAAGTAACTCTCCTCATGACCTCTTTATATTGATTCCCTTAACTGGCTTCTAGAACCTTCTCTAGTCTTACTCACCTTAGCCAATGGCAGCTCAGCTGTACTCCTATGTGGTTAGGTTTTAGCCAACAGTTTGGTGGACCTGCAGTGTCACAATCCATTAGCCATCCAACAGTGCCATCTTGTGATGTAGCGCAAATGCAGGACAGATATGAACTACCACACTGAAGAACCACAAAGATAATGGCTGAACACTTTCCGCCGGCTTCACACATCCCAAGCATCTTTAGGTTGTGCGCGTGCTTCCACCCCCCGACCCATTCTAATGAGGCTGGGGACAGGACTGCACCCACTGCTCTGGGTGCATCCCCTTGAATGCTGATGCTCCCATTACAAGTTTTGTGGCAACTCGGAGGTTTCAAACTACGATTTAGAGTCTTTTGGAATCCAGGGCTGGTCATGCTGAGTTTAGTTCAGCTTTAAAGCCCCTGTCCAGGCACATACTTACTTTCTCCCACCAGCGGAACACTGTTGTACAACTTACCTGAGCTCCGCCATCCATCTGTCAAGGAGCCCCCAGAGGCAGAATCCGGGATGACAAAAAAAGGTGATGGCGGGATTGTGAGCTGCCAGGGATGTCCTCACTCATGGGAGCGGTGGCGATCTTTCTGTAGAACATTTGAACAGAGCCGGCGTCAACCAGGGATTGCGGGGCTCAGGCAAGTTTTACAACATTGCTTTCTGCTGCAAACTCCGCAACCCCCCCCCCCCCCCCCCCCCCAAACCTGCCATCACTTTTTTTTTTTGTTATCTCGGATTCTGCCCTACTGGGGGCCCCTTCCGTCTCGGTGGGTAAAGAGTAGGGATGGGGCGAAGGAGCCCCCAGAGGCAGGATCGCCCCCAAAGTTTGTGTCCCCAATGATTTTGGGTCCTCGAATTTTTTCTCAACGTTCCCCTGAACTTGCTGAGCCCAAACTTTGGGAGATTTGCTCATCCCTAGTTATGATATTATGATATATTATAAGGCGCCACTCTCTGATTTCTTTTTTTCAGAATAGAAATTAAGATGTCCTCAGAAGTAACACAATGGACAGTGCTCCTATGATGGAGATTATGGAATATCCATGGGGCAGCTGGGACTTGTAGTTACCCAGACCAGCAGAGGGGAAGCAGCAGTTGCGATAGAGGATCTTCCTCTCTATGACCTGGGTAACTATAAGCCCCAGCTGTCCATCTATGACCTGGGGAATGACAAGCCCCAGCTGGCCCGGTAAGAACATCAAGTACTTAAAGGTGTCTAGTGTGGCCCTCATTAGGGAGGCAAAGCATTATGGGGTGCCATGTATACCCCAGGTATAACCAGGCCTCTTGTTATTTCTGTGTGCCCTGGCCCCACATGACCATCAGAAGTCAATCAGGTTCCCTAGGTCCCTGGTCAGGGGCAGCTCAGTTCAAATGGGTCCCACTGTGCTTCCATGAGTGAGGACACTCCTAGTGCCAGCATTGCCAGCTGCCAGAGATGTCCTCAGTTAAGGGAGCGGCAGCCATCTTTCTGGAACATTTAAATGGAGCTGGCGCCAACCAGGGGCCAGGTCGCGGGGCTCAGGTAAGGTTTACAGCAGCGCTTTCTGCTGCACACTCCGTGCCCCCCAACCTGCTATCACTTTTTTTGTTGTCTCGGATTCTGCATTCTTCCCAGAGGCAGAATGTCCCCCCAAAGATTTTGTCCCCATTGATTTCAATGGGGACCTGGCTCAGGGCCTCGAACTTTTTCTCAAAGTTTGCCCGAACTTGCCGAGCCCGAACTTTGAGAGGTTTGCTCATCCCAAGTTATGATATTATGATATATTATAAGGCACCTCTCTGGTGTTATTTTTTAGTGCCAGCACTGCCACCTGCCAGGGATGTCCTAACTCATGGGAGCAACGGCCATCTTTCTGTAGCCCCGGCCATGGAACATTTGAATGGCGCCCCCCAACCAGGAGCCAGATCACAGGGCTCAGATAAGTTTTACAGCAGCACGTTCTGCTGCACACTCCCCCACCCCCCAGCCATCTTTTTGTTTTTTTTATGTCGGATTTCTGCCTCTGGGGGCCCTTATGTCCGAGTGGGTGCAGAATCTCCCCCAAATTTTTTGTCCTCATTGATTTCAATAGGGACCGGGTTCAGGTCCTCAAACTTTTTCGCAAAGTTCGTCCGAACTTGTCAAGCCCGAACTTTGGGAGGTTTGCTCATCCCTAGTTATGATTAGGGCCGGCGTCGGCACCCGGCAAGGCGGAGCAGCTGCAGGGGGCGCTTGACCGGCGGACTGGAAGTGGCAGTGCCAGTTCTTTTCCCCGCCGGGCGGGGACAACAGTATGCAGCAATAGGGTTCTGCTGCTGCTTGTGCTGTCCACCAGGGAGAGAGGGAGGGGCCTCCACACCATGTGACAGGCGCCCACAGGTTGCGGGAGATCAAGCAGCAGGCAGCAACAAGGAGTCTGGGAGTGCTGCCGGGGGGAAAGCACTGTAGAGGTAAGTTTTTTTTTTTTTTTTTAAAAGAAGGTTTCTTTTCCTTTTCTTTTGATCCTTAGGGGGCATCCAGATTTGGGACGTCCCTCATGACTCTTCACCACAAAGGGGCCCACTGAGACCATTCCGCCCAAGGGCCCACGTAAACCTGGAGCCGGCCATGATATATTATAAGGCGCCTCTCTGATATTATTTTTTCAGAATAGAAATGAAGATGTCCTCAGAAGTAACACAATGGACGGTGCTCTTATAACGGAGATTATTATAACGCCTCGTCCTATCATCTAAATTACATTTGGGGCTTGGCGGCCCTTCAAAAAGTAATTGAAATAAGACAAAAACAAAACAGTTTTATGGCCCTTCCCTTCCCGCCAATGACAGCTTATAAGTCAGGGCTCGGGCTCCTTGGGCCTTGGCTAATGCCTGGCAAATAACTTTGCTTAATGCTTGCGCGGTTTTATGAGGAGAGCGACGGCGCCATCTTCACGCTTTTAGTGCCTTTCCACTGCTCACTAACCACTAATTGAAATCATTTTCCAGCGCAGCACGTTTGTTATTGTTTAAAATATATGTGGCCGAGAAGGTCTATCAATAAAGATTTTATTTCCAAGGTCTCCCCGTCTCCATCTTGTTATGTGAGGCCGAAGCCATCGTAGTGCGGAAAAATGTTTATCCAAAATAAAGGAGAGCTGTTCCCCGAGGAGACTCGGATGAGTTACGGGAGTCGTACAATGCTAAATCTTCCATGAAGAAGCACAATGTAGAGCCTCACGGCCCCGGCCAGGGCCGTATTTGCCATTAGGCATGTTTAGGCACGTGCCAGGGCCGTATCTGCCATGTTTAGGCACGTGCCTAGGGGGCATGGCCGATAGGGGGCATTTTTAAATTGTAAAATTTATGTGAAAGGGGATGGTCACGTTTCACAAAGGCTGCTTACAGGCGGCAGTTTTGTCTTTTCACCACTGGGGGCAGTGATGCAACCTAAGACTTACAAAGAAGAGAGCCTAGCCAGGAAGGACATTATCAACTCTGCTCTGCGTGGCTGCTCGTCTCTATGTCCTTCCATCTGTCTTCACTAAGCTGAAGTAGGTGCTGCTGTTTTTTTGTGGCAGCGGGGCGCTGGGCGTTTGCCAAGCTGGACCATGTACCATACCTTCCAACTTTTCAAGGTGTGAAAGAGGGACAATTGTTAAATTAAGCCACACCCCTCATTGAGGGATTGATAGGAGTTATGGCGTAAAGGTATAAACTGTTAAATATATGTATAAACACTTTGAATAGGCAAATGAATAATTTATTGCTGCAGATCTGCATGTTACACCTCAAAGAGGGACAAAGGAGAACAACGAGGGACAGGGGCACATGGACTCCAAAGAGGGACAATCCCTCCAAATGATGGACAGTTGGGAGATAAGCATGTAGTTCCCCAGGGCTAGGGAGGAGTAGCAGCTGGGTCTTTGGTACCCTTGGGGGCAACTGGGTCTTGTATTTCCTCCAGGGTCATCTGAGCCTTTTAGTTCCTCCAGGGGCAGCTGGACCTTGTAGTTTCTCCAGGGGCAGCTGGACCTTGTAGGTACTCTAGGGACAGCTGGACCTTGTAGATACTCCTGGGGCAGCTGGACCTTGTAGTTTCTCCAGGGGCAGCTGGACCTTGTGGTTACTCCAGGGGCAGCTGGACCTTGTAGGTACTCTAGGGACAGCTGGACCTTGTAGATACTCCAGGGGCAGCTGGACCTTGTAGTTTCTCCAGGGGCAGCTGGACCTTGTAGGTACTCTAGGGACAGCTGGACCTTGTAGATACTCCTGGGGCAGCTGGACCTTGTAGTTTCTCTAGGGGCAGCTGGACCTTGTAGTTTCTCCAGGGTCAACTGGACCTTGTAGTTACACCAGAGTCAACTGGGCCTCATAGTTCCTCCAGGGTCAGCTGGGCCTTGTAGTTCCTCCTGGGTCAGCTGGGCCTTGTAGTTCCTTCAGGATCAGCTGGGACTTTTAGTTTTATCCTGGAGTAGCTGGGCCTTGTTGTTATTCATGTGGCAGCTGGGGCTTGTAGTTACCCAGACCAGCAGCAGGGAAGCAGAAGTTGGGATTTTGTTCTCTATGATAGATGATGTTCCTCACTATGACCTGGGGAACGACAAGCTGCATCTGGCCCAGTGTGTCCTGGCCCCACATGACTGCCAAAAGCCATTCAGGTTCGCTGGGTAGACAGATGTACAAGGGGGGGGGTGTAAGGGGGGGTGCCAGGGAAATCCAGGGAAAGGACCGCAGGTGCAAAGTGGGTGGGTATTTTTTTGGTACGTATACAAATTATGGTAAATGGGGGGGGGGGGGGGGTATGAACCCTAAATATGGCCCTAGCCCTTTATCTCTGGGGCTACAGATAACGTTCTGCTTCTTAGAAGTGTTGCTGGAACATTCCTCTAATGTCTGGTGCGAGAACTTGGTTTCCTTTGGTTGCTTCGGCCCAGGCATCAGTATGTGCAGTCAAGGATGACTGGCTGCAGGCCTCTCCATGGCCCAGCCCTGGTGTCTCCTGCGCCTAGCCGGCCCTTATGGTGGCGGCCTCTCCGTCAGCCCTTATGACTGCAGGCTTCTCCATGACCCAGCCCTGGTGTCTGCGTCAGCCCTTATGACTGCAGGCTTCTCCATGACCCAGCCCTGGTGTCTCATGCGCCTAGTAAGCACGTACAACTGCAGGCCTCTCCTTGACCCAGCCCTGGTGTCTCATGAGCCCTTATTGCTGCAGGCCTCTCCATAGCTTGGCTGCAGGAGCCACCCACACCTCCTCAGCCCATCCAGCAGCACATCTGCTGCTCTCTCTCAAGTCCCATCCAATGGCAACAACCCCTATTTGAGGCCTGGTCACTTGCCAGCAGAACCCACCCAGATTCCTTTACTGAGCAGCCTCAGGGCCCTATGAAGCACCCTAACAACAGCCCCTTAAAGAGGAACATCAAGGGAGGTTAAAACCTCCCCCAAACCTCACCAATCTGCTCCCAAACCCCCCCCCCCGGTTTTACCTTTGGGTAGTATTTACTCACCTCGCCAGGGAATCCATATTCTGGGTCCCACGGCTTCCGGAGACCTCCCGATGGGTGGCGCCATCTTGCATCCCATCAGGCACTGTACACGGCCCCCGATGTCACGCCTGCGCAGTGCCGATGAATGGGATGCAATGGAGCCGCCCAAAATCCCATGAGTCTTTGCGGGACTTTGAAGAGCACGACTGTCATTTATAGACGGCTTAACCGGAGGGGGGGGGGGGGGGTGGAAGATCGGGCCCTGAAGCAGTCGGATGTCACCACAGCAGACAGCGGCAACATCCAAAAGGTGGGGGGGAATCGGCCCCTTTTTATTTTAGAGGCCGATTCATTAATAGCGCCAGGTAGCGACAGATGAGCGACAGTAGCGTTATTTTCACAGCGCACGCTAGTATTCGCTGTGCTTGGCCGTTGTTCGGCTGTTGACAGCGACTCAGTCGGTGTGCGGTAATGTTGAATACGGGGTTAGGAGTCGCTGTTTGACAGGTTCCGCGCTGTAAGGGAGCGCATGACAGCAAATGGCCATAGCGACCGGCTCCCAGCATATTCATTAACAAATCACGCTCAAAAAATTCTCGCGCTGTGAAATGCTTGTTTAAACCCCAGAGCGCTGGCGGCGATGGGTTAAAAGTAGTTTTTTAACCCCCAAACAACCATATTTAAAAAAAAAAAACATGTTTTTCCAAACATTTTTTAATATGAATACATTAATATCAGACCTGTAATATCAATTCTGCACAATTTTTTTTTTTTTTTTAACCTTAAAAAAATTATCTAACATTGCAGAAGTGGTCACAGAATTTTTGACATTTAAAAAAAAAAAAAAAAAAAAAACATTAATAGCAATTAATTATGAATATTTAAAGATTGCTCCATTGAAATGCATTGGAGAGCGCCAGGTAGCGAGAGGTCATACCTGTCGCTGTTCAAGGTCGCTCGCTGGCGCTCTGTCAGTCGCTAAGCAGGATCGGCTTGATAAATGTGTGATTGCGGAGGGGAGCCGGCGTACTCGTGGCGGTGACCGTCATTACCGTTCGCTCACCATTCGCTACCTGCCGCTATCCCTTGTTAAATAAGGGCCTTAGTTCTGATGTTCCTCTTTAATACATGGCACCTTTTATGGAGTCCGTTTGTAGCCCAATCCAGCACCTAGCCATCCAGAGAGATCTGCCACACAAAGTACATAATTATACACCCAGGATATATACAGTCTCCCATACACAATCAAAGACTTCATCGGTCCCAATCGGGGCTACAGAAAAATGGCCGCCGGCTCCCATGGGCGAGGACACTCCTAGTGCCAGCACTACTAGGAGTGTCCACAGGTGGGAGTTTTTCAAATACCAATAGATTAGTGTGTGATTATGATTTTTGTAATGTCTGTATTATGTACCTAGCAGGGGCGTAGCTGGGGGGGTGGGCAAGGAGGGCACGTGCCCCGGGTGCAGCAGGTCAGGGAGGCGCCAGAGTGGCTCCTGAGTACAGGTGGGGGGCACAATTTGGAATCTTTGCCCCATGTGGCAGAAAGCCTAGCTACTCCTCTTTACCTAGTGTTATTAAGTGTTTCTGTTCTTGTTGGCTGTGTATTGTATGATTTTCCTTTTTGTATACACTTTGTTTCTTGTTTAGATTTTTTTTATCATCACGTATTATATATTTTATTGAAAATATTGTTCCTTTAAAGTGGGCCGAAACCCAGGATTTTGACTATTTTGGTTCTTGCCCCTGGGGCACCCCGATCGGAGGTGTCGTGCTGTGTGAAACCCCCCAGGTTGCCCAAACAAACTCACCTCTTCCCGGTACTACGGTGCATGCACGGCTTCTCGTCCAATCAGCGCACTTCGTCTAAGGCGAGCGGATCCGAGCACGCTGGTGGCCGCATCCCCAGCTACCATCTAGGGAGCGTGCCTGCGTCGGTCATTCACAAATGCCTGGGGCGGGCACGCGCCCTGCTAGAGGGATAGCGGGGATGTGGCCACTGCTCTCGCATTTACCTTTGGACCGGGAAAGAAGGTGAGTTTAAGGGCGACCTGGGGGGTTCCACACAGTGGGGCATCCCGATTCTGGATGCCCTGGGGGGGGGAATCAACTGGCATAGGAATCTTATAGATTCTCAGAGGGTTTTGGTCCTCTTCAAATATTTATTTAGTAAAAAAAAGAAAAGAAACACATGTCTACAAGTGGAAGTGGATGGCTGTGCCCAAAAAAATAGTAGCTATTCCCCAAGCATTGCACCTCCCGGTTAAAAGGGGGATGTACAGAGATAATATGCATGGCTCCGCCTACTGTGAAGGATTCTGGGGGAAATCCTGCTATCCTTCTTTTGTATGAAGCATGCAATTGCTTTCTGTTTTAGGGAAGCATTATCTGCCTTGTAAAAACAAGTAAAAATATATCCATTGTGCACAGGGCTGGCTCTAGGTATGTGGGGGCCCTTGGGCAAGAGAGTCTTAGTGGGCAGCAAAGCAGTGCGTCACATGATGTCACCTTTCATCTCCGCCTTCACAAATGGGTCATCTTCTGCTGCTAATTGCCCTCCAGTCTATTCCCTCCCCCATAGCCACCAATCATCCTCTAGTCCTTGTTGCATTCTCTACTGCCACTGAGCACCCTTCAGCCCTTACTGATTGCTCCACTGCCACTAAATACTCCATCATTGCTGTCAGCTGTCACCTGGTTCCTGCCACCTCCATTCCAGGCCACCTTCTCCATGTCTCCCTTCCCCTGTTGCTGAGGCCAGCCATGAGCAGGTCTGCATACAACAACAGCCATTCGGTGGTTTGGGACCACTGAAAAATAATACCATGGACAAGTGTGAGCCTGAGTTGACCCCTGAAGATGCCTGGGGCCCTGGAAATTGCCAAGGTTTGCCCTGTGCTGGCGCCGGCCCTGATTGTGCACAAGAAAAGTTTTCAGGAGCACGTTTTCCAAATGATAATATTAGAGATGAGCGAACCGGTTCGGACGAACCGGAATTCGCTCCGAATTTCAGGGAAAATTCGATTCGGCACAAACCCAAATTTTTTTTGGTTCGTGCCAATCGAATTTTCCCTGAAATAAAAAAAAAAATGCCGGCATGGTGGGAGCGGGCAGGCTGGCTACGCTGACAGCGCAGCCGGCCTGCCCGCTCCCACCATGCCGGCATTTGTTTCAAAAGCAAACACTTACCTGCATGGTCGGAGCGTGGAGGCCGGCGCCGCTCTCAGCTGTCATCAGAGGACGCGTCATCAGAGGGCGCGTCATCAGAAGGCGCTTGAGAGCGACGCCGGCCTCCACGCTCCGACCATGCAGGTAAGTGTTTGCTTTTTAAACAAATGCCGGCATGGTGGGAGCGGGCAGGCCGGCTGCGCTTTTTTTTTTCAGATGAGCGATTCGTGAAAGTTCGATTCGGGCGAACCCGAATTTCTTGGGGAAATTCGGTGAATCGCCTGAATCGAACTTTCAAGAAGTTCGCTCATCTCTAGATAATATTGCAAAAAGGGCACCAAAAATTTCCGGAATTCTTTGGCATGTTGCTGAGTCTCACAAAGAAGAGGTGCACGTTTTAACCCAAAGACCATTGATAACATATTTCCATTCCATTAGTGGAATAACATATTATTTTTGCCGAATCGAGGACCCCTGATGCTTGCAGCACCTCTATGGTAGCATTAGAGGAAAAATATTATTTTAGTCATTAACTGTAATTTTTTTATTATTTCCAGTAACTTCGATGAGATAGAGTTTTTAAAGTATGAGTCAATTTTTTTTTTCAAACGGCACAAACACCTAATTTGAGCAAAAAGAGGAAGCTGTGTTTTGTGCTTGTTAGATTGTTGGCTGTGTATTGTATGATTTTCCTTTTTGTATATACTTTGTTTTTTTTTTAGCTTTTTGTTGATCAGAATGTATCCTCTATGCTGGAAATTTGTATTATATATTTTATTGAAAATATAGTTCCTTTAAATATTTACAACACGTGTCTACAAGTGGGAGTGGATGGCTGTGCGAAAAAATAGTAGCTTTGCCCCAAGCATTGCACCTCCTGGGTAAAAGGGAGATGTACAGAGAAAATTTGCATGGCTCCGCCTACTGCAAAGGTTTCTGGGGGAAATCCTGCTATCCTTCTTTTGTATGCAGCATGTAATTATATGTGCTAGGGAAGCATTGTCTGCCTTGTAAAAACAAGTAAAATATATCCATAGTGCACAAGAAACTTTTTCAGGCACACATTTTGCAAATGATAATATTGCAATAAGGGCACCAAAAATAAATGGAATTCTTTGCTTTATTGAAAATATTGTTCCTTTAAATTTTTATTTCCTAATTAAAAAAAAAAAAAAAAGAAACAAGTGTCTACAAGTGGGAGTGGGGTGGCTGTGCCAAAAAATTGTAGCCCCAAGCATTGTACCACCCAGGGACAAGGGAGATGTACAGAGATAATTTGCATGGCTCCGCCTACTGTGAAGGTTTCTGGGGGAAATCCTGGTATCCTTCTTTTGTATGCAGCATGTAATTATATGTGTTAGGGAAGCATTGTCTGCCTTGTAAAAACAAGTAAAATATATCCATAGTGCACAAGAAACTTTTTCAGGCGCACATTTTGCAAATGATAATATTGCAAAAAAGGGAACCAAAAATAAATGGAATTCTTTGCTTTATTGAAAATATTGTTCCTTTTAAATATTTATTTCCTAATTAAAAAAAAAAAAAAAAGAAACAAGTGTCTACAAGTGGGAGTGGGGTGGCTGTGCCAAAAAATAGTAGCCCCAAGCATTGTACCACCCAGGGACAAGGGAGATGTACAGAGATAATTTGCATGGCTCCGCCTACTGTGAAGGATTCTGGGGGAAATCCTACTATACTTCTTTTGTATGCAACACGTAATTACTTTCTGATTTAGAGAAGCATTGTCTGCCTTGTAAAAACAAGTAAAAATATATCCATTGTGCACAAGAAAACTTTTCAGGCGCACTTTTTCCAAATGATAATATTGCAATAAGGGCACCAAAAATGAACAGAATACTTTGGCATGTTGCTGAGTCTCACAAAAGAAGAGTTGCACTTTTTAACCTAAAGGCCAGTGATGATGGAATAACATTTTTTTTTTTGCTGAGTTGAGGACTCTATGGTTGCGTTAGAGGAAAGTTATTATTTAAGTCATCAATTGTATTTTTTTTATTTCCAGCAACTTCGATGAGATAGAGTTTTTTAAGTCAATTCTTTTTCGAACGGCACAAAACACCTTATTTGAGCAAAAAGAAGAAAGCTGCTTTTATGACAGTGTTTTGTGCTTGTTAGATTGAGCAGTTCTTCGGCAGAGAAAGAGAGAGAGAGAGAATCATCATCGGGGTCTAACTAATTTTCCTCTTCTGTCGCCATCTGTTTCTTTCAGCTAGAGACAAGGGGAAGAGTTATGGACTTGTTACCTCTCAGATATTACTATAATGTCTAGGTGTGCTATTTTATCTCATTGCAGTGCCACAAATCTCCCGAGTTCATATGCTAAGAAATTATACCCGAGACCCAATCTGTCGCCTTCTGGGGAATTAACGGCTGAACTCGCCCATCCATCTTTTCTTACTTTACAGGGTGGACATTGAGCGGTATTTAATAATAGCATTGTACTGGCGAAGAAGCCTGTAAGACTTTTTTTTTAATATGTCTGTCATCTTCTGTATGGATTGGGCCGCAGCAGAGTTAGAGTTAATTGGAGTTGACTCCTCTCCCTGATACGCCATAAGAAGTATAATACATTTATAGGTATAGTGCACATAAGTAGTAAGCAGGGCAGTTTCTGGCCTAAATTGCTCCCAGAGTGGGGAGATAACATGTCTCCCATTTTTCCAAGAAATTTGGGTTCGTCCAAATTAAACCTTTAACAAATCACTCTTACCAGAGAATTGACAAGCTTTTCAGGATGACTGTTCTTGTGACAATCATGGCAGGAAGGAAAGATATTACAACCCAATTTTTTAAGCTTCCAGTGCAATGTATGGCATTGTGAGTGATGTCCCCTGAGTGCACACATATGCCCAGAGCTGCCCTAACCATGGCACCCGGAGAGCAGTTAGGGGTTAGGTACCTTGCTCAAGAGCACTTAAGTCACTCCACAGCCGAACCATTGACCTACTTTCAGGGAACCACAGGTCATGTGATCTAACTGACGATTAGGGACCTCCAATTACACAGCCTGCTTTCCCAAAACAATGTACGTTTGCCCTCCTAGTGGGGTTACCAGGCACAAAGCCTACGGACACACAGGTTCTTGGCTAAGGCAAAACGATCGCTCAAGTTAAATAAAGGTTTTAATGCAATAAGCTCACTAGGCAGTGATAACAAACATTTGGCTATGATGGAATATGAATGAATACAAATGTCGTTCTGAGAAGTGGGTTACAGGTTACAGTGAGTTACACACAGAGATACAATAGTCAGTTACCTTAACATGCAGATGTAGAGGTGAGTGGCAAGCTTATTGATGGGCAGCACGCATGCCGCGCGACCTCCCCAGAAGTGACAAAAGCCTGACCCAGCATCATCCCCTTTATTCCTCAGGATCCTTTCACTCCCTCCCTTCTGTGGGGCGGACTGTACCCTCACCCCATTGTGGAACCTGCCTTATAACCTAAAACCCTTTAGGGGTTATAACTTTGGGGGGGGTCATATGGCTCCGGATATGGCACCAAGCGATTGGGCTGGACAGCACCAAGCGATTGGGCTGGACACCGGGCATCTGATGAGTCCAAAGATGGAGTACCTAAATGGGGCAAAAGCCGAGATTTCCATTTCTTTAGGTTCCCCTGGTCACATGGCTCTAAGAATTGTACGTCTACGTGTGGTTTTGTGGGCCTGTTCTGGTTCTGTATATGGCTTGATGCTGGGACACAGAGTGGCCCAGCTACAGTCCAATTTGTGATGGTGCTGGTTGTCTGAGGTTCTTGTCTTTGATGTGAGGAAGCTCACAGCCAGGGGTCAAGTCGGCTTCAGACCCATCGGGGCCTTCCTGGCCCAGAGGTGTTAAAGATTCAGCAGGGAGTCTGTGATCCGCGCTTGGCTCAACTCACAAATGCTAATTCTCCTTCCTGGGAGAGATTAGGTCCTGTGCATGGTTTTATGACTAGAAACCCTTAATGCTACAAGGGGAAATAAAGGGGGAACTCCAGATTGTATTTGTGGGTTTTTACACATTTAAATCTTTCCTTCACATTAAACCTTTAACAAATCACTCTTATCGGAGAACTGGCGAGCTTTTCAGGATGACTGTTCTTGTGATAGTCACGGCAGGATGGAGAAATATTGCAACCCAATTTTTTAAGCTTCCAGTGCAATGTATGGCATTGTGAGTGCTGTCCCCTCTGTGGGAATATGTTCTTTGCAATTATTCTATCCGCATAATGAGAACACGCAAAAGTTAACCACCCCGGCGAGTGCACGCATATGCCCAGAGCGGTGGGTTGCCCTAGCCATGGCACCTAGAGAGCAGTTAGGGGTTAGGTGCCTTGCTCAAGAGCACTTAAGTCACGCCACAGCCGGGAACCGAACCATTGATCTACTGTCAGAAAATCACAGGTCACTTGATCTAACTAACGATTAGGGACCTCCGATCACACAGCCTGCTTTCTCAAAGCACCATCTGTTCGCCCGCCTAGTGGGATACCAGGCCCAAAGCCTACGGACACACAGATTCTTGGCTAATGTAAAAAGATCGCTCAAGTTAAATATAGGTTTTAATGCAATAAGCACATTAGGCAGTGATTAGAAACATTTGGCTATGATGAAATATAAATGAATACAAATGTCGTTCTGAGAAGTGGGTTACAGTGAGTAACACACAGAGATATAACAGTCAGAGTTAAGTGTTGCGTAATGATGCTGCGCTTCCACAAGGGGATATGTCAAGAGCTTATAGATGGTTTGGGCACCTCTGGCATGCTTGTAGTGAGACCTCCCTCCAGAGAATGACAAAAGCCTGGCCTAAGTTCATCCCTCTTTATGCTTCGGTCTCTGCCACTTCACCCACCCTCCTCCCAGACACAGACCCGGGGCATTCTTTTGAAGCACCATATGCTATCACACCTCCCCAGCGAAGAAGGATCCTGGCCCCTCACTGACTGACCAAGGTGTTTGATGCAATGGAACTATCTCCAGGGGGTCATCTTTGCTTTAGACTCAGCGGGGCCTTTCCGGCCCAGAGGTGTGAGATGATCAGCAGGGAGTCTGTGACCTGCGCTTGGCTCAACTCACAGATGCTAATTCTCTTTCCTGGCGAGATCAGGTCCGGTGCATGTTTATGGCTAGAAAGCCTTAATGCTACAGGGGAGACATTTTCTTAGAACAGAGAATTTTAGAGAGGGGAGCTGGGCATCAGCAATAAAATGAAA
Organism: Gastrophryne carolinensis; assembly: GCA_027917425.1. Classification (NCBI taxonomy): domain Eukaryota; kingdom Metazoa; phylum Chordata; class Amphibia; order Anura; family Microhylidae; genus Gastrophryne; species Gastrophryne carolinensis. The sequence goes on along the minus strand of CM051236.1, from coordinate 506,901,000 downwards.
TATAATATTTGCCCTATTTCTCACACCTACCACCCAACGCAGACCAAACTTTACCTTGATGTTTTTCTTTTTAATTGCTTTGAATGCAGACATGCGGCCGCAACAGCACACACAAAGAAGAGCCTTGTGGTCATTGGCCTTGGCAAGAAAAAAAGTTTGTTAAAGCCCCGCGTGGCTTTTTGCAATAAAAAAAGCAATGCCAAAGCTGTGCAGAATACTTTACATTATGTAAAAACTCAAGGGCGTTTTTAGATCTCTTTTATCCCTCTATATGGCATAACATTGGTCTTTCATTGCCTGGTTACTGACTATGTTTTGGCACTCTAAAATCTCATCCTCTATACAGCCATCTACGTCCCTCTCTGTGCTGATTAGAGGTTGATTAGAGTTTTTCAAATACTAATAGATTAGTGCGTGATTATGATTTTTTGTAATGTCTGTATTATGTGCCTAGTGTTATTTAATGTTTCTGTTCTTGTTGCCTGTGTATTGTATGATTTTCCTCTTTGTATATACTTTAATTTCCCCAAGAAATTTGGGTTCGTCCAAATTGAACTGTTAACAAATCACTGTTAAAAATTAGGAAAGCTCACCTCTGTCCTTGAGGACATTGCCCGGCAGACCTTGGCACCTGCAGAGGGACAACAGCACAAGGATCCTCCATCTCGCACTGGGCTCCCACCGCTCGCTCCCCACTGCAAGGCGAGGCTATTTACAGGTGGGGAGTGAGCGGGCCAGGAAAGTGTGACATAGTAGAGGGAATCGGGATCCCATGTTGTGTGAAATTCCCCCGGGATGCCTGTAAACACAAAATGTTCCCGCTCCCGAGGTGCATGCACAGGCTCTCGTTCAATTAGAGCCGTCTGAGGTGACTATGGGGGTTACTCATCGAGGGATAGCTCCAGGTAGCGCCTCGTAGCGGCAGGCAGCGTCTGGTGAACGCCGGGGGCTGTACGCAAAACCACATTTATGAAAGCGAATCTGGTGAGCAACTCTAACAGCGCCATGTAGCGTCACATGTATTATTACAGGTGGCTCAGCGTATAGCACCCGCGCTCTAGCTTCCAGAGTGCCAGGCGTCTGTATTGTATGATTTTCCCTTTTACAAAGATTTTATTGAGTTTTACATAGGATATACATAAGAATCAGACACTAACATATGCACTGGTGGTAGCAAGTGTACAGGCTTCAGAGAAAATAGACATTAATACAGATACAGGTGGTGGTCAAAAGAGATATAATAACAATTCTAGTCAGGTAGGCAGCGGGAACCTGATTAAAGTCCTTCTCCTGTTATATGACAGCAAGTGCTTGAACTACATAGTGTTTTGATATATTAATTTATTAAATCTTACGTGAATGACGTGTGCAGCACGCATTCTCTCCACCGGTGCAAAGTATAGATAGACATGTCAGTTAGCTAGTGCATACCTACTCAGTTTAGAGTACGAAAAAAGAGATAAGAAAGAAAGATGAAAGAAGGCAGGAAAAAGAAAGAAAAGAAAAAAAAAAGGGGGGGGGAGGGGGGTGAAAGGGGAGGCCGGGTTGGGGAGTTAGGCCTCTTATGAAAGTTGGTCCTTACACCTCGTCAGACTGGGTGGACCGGATCCGTTTGGTGGTGACAGACCTCTATATATTCTAACCAGGGCTCCCAAACATTAAGATAGCTTTCATATGTGTCATTCTTGATTGCTGTAATTTTCTCATTACATAAGGTGTCTGAGATTCTGTTCAGTATTTCTTGCCAGGGGATCCTGGGGGATCTCCAGTTTCTGGCTATAGTAAGTCTAACTGCGGCTAAAATGTGCTGGGCCAATTTCCATTGGTTCTCAGAATATTTTCCTGATTTATGGGAGAGCAAGGCTTCCCAGGAGTTTTTGGTTAATGGAGAGTGAATGATATCAGAGAGAAGTCTATAAGTCCTGTTTCAAATGGCCGTGGCTATTGGGCAGTCCCACCAAATGTGGGCCATTGTCCCCGGGGATGTACACCCTCTAAAACAGAGTGGGGAGTCTGTTGCAGAAAACTTATGGATGCGATCTGGAGTGAGATACCATCTAAGGAGTGTCTTGTAGGCATTCTCCAGAACAACAGTGTTGCAGGATATTTTCTTTATGTTGTCCCACATATTCCACCAATCCTCCTCATCCATGTCCGACCCCAACTCCCTCTCCCAATGAGACATGTATTTGTGTCTGACTGGAGATGGTGGAGACACCAATGTGTCATAGAGGCTCGATATCAAGCCACCACAAAAGTGGTTTCTAATGCACCTAGTTTCAAAGTCAGTGCTTTGACAAGGAGAAAAGGAGTGCCGAATTTGTAGGAATCTAAAGGTTTCAGAAGGGGGTAGATTTTCCCCTGGGGTGATGTCCTGACAGGCCTTCATACCATTCGGGGTGCAGAAGCTATCTATTGTAGTGTAACCTTTCTGTGTCCACCATTTAAAGTTAATCGGGTGGGTGATACCTGGAGGGAACAGAGGGTTACCAAGCAACGGGGAGGCCGGCAACGAGGGGGATGTGAGATTGGATTTCACCCTATCCCAAACTGAGAGAGAGAAGGTCAGGATAGGGGGCAGAGTCTTGGGTCATAAAGCTCTTGGGGTCCACAGTAGCAATGCTGGGGAGATAGGTGAGCATTTTAAAGCATCATTAGTCACCCAAAGAGGTTTGTCTTTTATCGCATGGAGCAGAACGAGGGGAGTCACCTGAGCTGCTAGGTAATATTTCTTAATTGAGGGGAAGGCAAGCCCCCCCTTCTCTCTTTTGCAGATCAAGGTGGTTTTATTGATTCTGGGCCTAGCTCTGTTCCACGCGAATTGCATGAATTCCAGTGTTTTTTGGGGAACTTGGACTGGGAGAACTCTGAATAGATATAGGATTTTGGGTAAAATCGTCATTTTAAGAGCGGCTATGCGGCCCAACCAGGAGAGCCTTATGAAGTACCAGGAGTGGAGCAGGGAGTCTAATGTTTTGATAGTGTCCGGATAACTTGCCTTAAAAATGTCATTAATATTGGCCGTCAGGTTGATCCCTAAATATGGTAATCGATGCGTCCAAATCCACGAAAAGTTTTGAGAGAGAGTCTGCTTGGTTGTATTAGATAGCGATATGTCTAGTGCCATAGACTTGGAGGCATTCAGCTTGAGGCCAGAAACTTGACTAAAAGCAGATAGCTCTTGGAGTGCATTTGGGGCAGATATATGAGGGGATGATAATATGAGTAACATGTCATCTGCAAAAAGTGAAACTTTTTGTTCTATAGAACCAACTGGAATGCCTTTGATTGCAGGGTTTTGTCGAAGTTTTTGGGCCAAGGGTTCCAGTGCAAGTATGAACAGGATGGGGGAAAGGGGGTAGCCTTGTCTGATGCCCCTCTGAATTGGGAAGGCAGAGGAGGAAAAGCCGGCGTATTTTACATTAGCAGTGGATTGGGAGTATAGAGCCCCGATCCAGGAGAGGAAGCCGGAGCCAAATCCTCTCCTCTCCAGGGAGAAACGGAGATAGTGCCATGACAGGGAATCAAATGCTGTTTCCACATCAAGGGAGAGAAGCATTGATTCAATATTAGTAGCTCTCGCCTCCTGAACCAGCTGCATGACCCTTCTCACTCCATCCCCTGCCTGCCTGTTGGGTACAAATCCTACCTGGTCCTTGTGAATTATCGCACTCAAGAAAGTTAATTCTATTAGCTAGGATTTTGGTAAGGATTTTGAGGTCTATGTTTAATAAGGAAATGGGTCTGAAATTATTCCATTTTCGGTGGTCCTTTCCAGGTTTCGGGATCATAACTATGGATGCCCTGAGCATTTCAGGGACGAAGGGGTTCCCATCCTTAACATAGTTAAAAACTGCGGCTAATCTTGGGGCTACTATAGAATCCAGCTTTTTGTAGAATAGAGCGGTAAGTCCATCAGGGCCAGGCCTCCTGTTATTTTTCAAGATTTTGATAGCTTTTAGAACTTCATCAGGCGAGATGTCCTCATCAACAAAAGACCTTTGGGCTGCAGAGATAGGGGGGATGTTTATGTTGTCAAAAAAGGCCTGAGCATGATGGAGATCCAGAGGTGGGGGGCTTTGTAAAGATTGGCTAGACCAGCTGAAAATTCACCCACTACAGCTAAAGGGTTGCTAGTTTCAGTACCCTCCCTAGTTTGTAGTTTGACTGGAGCTATGTACTGATCCTGGCACTTTAGTTGGGATGCAAGAAGCGTCCCAGGTTTATTTGCTGAAGTGTAATAAATTTGTCTAGAGCGCCTATAACGGCCTTCTGCCTGTTCAGTCTGTAATAGATTCAGTTTTGTTCTGGAACTTTCCATCTGCTGAAGATGTTTGGGATTGGGCGTGGCCTTAAATACCCGGACATCTTCTAGATATTGTTTGTGGAGTTTTACAGCTAACGCTGTCCTCTCTTTTTTTTCCTGGAGGATAGGGCTATGTAATGCCCCTTCATTACTGCTTTGAATGCCCCCCATATCATAGTTGGGGGGGAATCTGGGGTCTCATTTATCTTAAAGAAGTCTGAGGCTCTTGCACGGGATTCTTCCACTAGGGAGCTCGATGAGAGCAAAGAGTCATTAAGCGACCAGGAGGAAGGTCTAGAGTTGGAGATCAGTGATTTACACGAAATTGCTACCAGGTCATGGTCAGACCAGGGTATTGGGTGGATTCTAGAAGTACTAACCTGGGGGAGAAAGGAAGTTTGCACAAAAACTTGGTCTATTCTTGTGAAAAGTCTGTGGGGAGCGGAATAGTGAGTGAAGTCTTTCTTATGAGGGTGCTGGTCCCGCCAGGGATCCACCAAATTGGATTTATTAATTATGTCTTGGAAATGCTTGCCATCTTGTATTGTTTGGGTATTAGGGGGGAGGGATCTGTCTAGGTCAGGCTGTAGAGTTAGGTTTGAATCCCCACACATAAAGATGGCGCCCTTCCCGTGGGTCTGAACCATGGAGCACATCTGTGATATGAAGGGTAGTTGTCCGGTGTTGGGTGCATAATAGTTAAGAATGGTTACCTCCGAGTCCTGGAGAGTCCCCTGAAGTAGTAGGAATCTGGCGCCAGGGTCTGAGATCTGTTTATTGCATGTAAAGGGGACACCTTTACGAAAAGCAATAAGGACACCTCTCTGTTTGCTTTGTCCTACTGCTTGGAAGAAGAGAGGAAATTTGTAATTAAGAAGTTTGGGTGTGGAGGATGCTGTGTAGTGGGTCTCTTGAAGACAAACCACGTCAGCGTGGATGGAATTAAAGTGTTTAAAGGCTCTAGACCGCTTGTTAGGCGAGTTTAGACCCTGGACGTTAAGTGACACTACATTAAGAGACATTTTCTAAAGGGTGGGAGGGCTGCTCCCGGGCGTGTACTGGGGTGAACGACCTGGGTCCCCGTTGGGGGTGGGATGGGGAAGGAGTGGGATGAGGGGGAAAAAAAAAAAAAGGGGGGAAGAGTGACAGTAACATGTAAGATAAACACACAATACTGAACAATTTCTTATCGCACACATTTGTGCGAAATAATATCCCAAAGGAACGGATTTGGTGTAAATCAGAACCTCGGGGGGTCGAGGGCGCACCAGAGTGAGTCGGGAGGCTGTTCTGGCACAAATATAAAATCACATAATAATGCAACAACTCGTAAGAATAGAGCACGGAAGGTGCAAGAAACCAACCACCAGCATTCAAGTGCTTGTTGTACCCATGAAGACAGGCGGGGGCCTGTCGTCCCGACACCCAGGGGGGATGTGCCCCCCCCGGCTGTGGTGAGGAGCCCCCATAGTGTCCACGGAGGCAAAAGCTCAAAACGTTTAGAAGAACATCATTAGCTAGCTATAACATGACCAATGTGGTCAAACATGTAAAGAACTAGGCCCTGAGGACCCGCCGGGGGGCCTAACCCCCGGCCTCCCCAAGGGCACAAACTTTTATTATTGACTATAACACGTAGTCTATTAAAGGAGGTGGTTGGCAGGGAAAACATAATGCAGCATAAATGGTTGGGGTAACGTTCAAAAGTAAACAATTAGTCATCAACAAACATGGTTGCTAACTCGAGAGAGGTGAGTAGCTAGATATTAATCAGTGACTGTGAGCTTTACTGTGAGTAAAGGTGTGGAGAAAACTCCCTGGGATCAGCAGGGCATCCCAACTACCCAATGAGTTGGCCTGGAGGAGCTCAGGGCCAGGATTTTACCATACTCACAGGAAGTGAGTACAGTGGCATGTATCAGTCCTTAGAGACTGGATGGAAAGTTTGGGACAGGAGGCGTTTTATCGCTTGATTTATCCTCGGGTGGGGCTCCACTCTTGGAGATGGGGTGGCTTGAGGGATGGATCTGCGGGGCATCCCTGGGGTTCTCGGGGTGGTGGGGAGAGATGAAGTTGCGGGATCTGGATCTGGTGTCCTGATGTCAAGAGCTTTGAGTTTGGCTAAAAGTTCAGGAGGCGAGGAAACTTGGATCTGTTTGGATTGGTAGGTGAATGAGAGTTTAAAGGGGAACACCCAGCGATAACGGATCCCCTGGGCCTGCAGGATTTGAAGTAATGGTCTGAAGGCACGCCTTTTCAGAATGGTCGTCTGCGAAAGATCAGCGAATATTTGGTAATTGTGTTTCTGGAAGTACAGGGGTGCTTTTTCCCTGGAGGATTTTAACACCGCTTCCTTTGTTAAGTAGTGATGGAATTTAACGATGATATCTCGCGGTGGGCCCTCGGCAGGTTTTTTAGTAAGGGCACTGTGAGCTCTATCCAGTTCAAGCCTGTCTACCGGTATTTCTGGGACCAGTTCCTGGAGAAGGACGGTGATGGTGCCTGTAGCATCCTCCATAGTTTCAGGGAACCTGCGGTTCCGATTTTCAAGTTCTTCATTTTGATTTTTAAGTTAAGTGACTTCATCCTGCAAATAGCCATTAGGGAGTTGTGGCTGTCCAGGACCATTGTGGAATCGTCCATGCGGGGACTCAAGAGCATCAGTACGGCTTCCAATATCTCTGATTTCTCGTAATAGTGTCTCTGTATGTTTAGCTGACACTGCCTGGCCTCCTCTCTAATTACAGCTCTGAGCTGAGTGAGCAGTGTTTGATTCTCTGAGGAGAGCTGGGCTGGGGCTTGCTTGCTGGGCTGGATTGTGTGGGGAGGAGGGGAGTTGCGGCCAGCTATCACTGGAATCTAAGGAGAATTCATCTCCACTCACCCTCAAGTTGTCTCCCCTGTCCATGCCTGCTCTGGGACCTGCTGCATCTTCCATGACTGCTGTCTCCTCGGCTAGCTGCCTTGCTGCGGCCGCCATCTTGGATCCTGGGGCCGCCGACTTTCGTCCCTCCCTAGGAGCTTTCCTTCTGGCTGGGGTGGCAGACATTCCCCCCAGGTAGGTCCCGGGACCCTCCGCTGATGATCTGGATGTTTTTTGTGAGGAGTGGAGTTGTTGGCTGTGCTCAGGGGGGCCTCCTGACTGCACGGAGCTCGCTCAGCATGCGGCCATACTGCTCGGTCACGCGCGCGCCCCCCCTGTATGATTTTCCTCTTTGTATATACTTTCATTTCTCCAAGAAATTCGGGTTAATCCAAATTGAAGTGTTAACAAATCACTGTTAAAAATTAAGAAAGCTCACCTCTGTCCTTGAGGACATTGCCCGGCAGACCTTGGCACCTCCAGAGGGACAACAGCACAAGGATCCTCCATCTCGCACTGGGCTCAGCGTATAAGGCTCGATTCAGAGAACAAAAAAAAACTTCAGTTTTAGTTCCGATCCTTTTTTTTTTGGAAATGTTTCCGTACTCGTATGAGTGTGCAAGCGATTCTATGCATGCATTGAAAACCTTCTGTAAAGTTTCCGTCCGTTCGTACGGCAGATTACGAATACGAGAATGTCATTTTCCATCCAGACTTTTCCGTTTCATTTTCACATGTTACAACGTAGGCTTTCGTTTTTGCCCTTTTCCCATCGTATCCTCCCACGAATCCTTTACGTTTCCCGTTAGTTTCTGTTTCCCTTTTTCAATAAATAATCGTCCAGACGGAAATCCTTACGATCTTGCGCCTGCGCACTACAAACTTAACTCATTAAAGTGCTCGCCTACATATTTGCCACCCTCACTTCTACTACAATGTTTAGCTAAATCACTTAGCACTGTCCTCCATCTTCCCTTTTGGACCTTTAAAGCTCACCCAAACCACTTAGCACTATCCTCCATCTTCCCTTTTGGACCCTTAAAGCTCACCCAAACCACTTCTCGGTTAGGTTCTTCTTCCATTTTAGCCCCCTAAAACTTACCCAAATCACTTCTCGGTCATGTGAATATTCATCTTTAAATATTTCTGGGCCCATTAGTTTTGTGTTAATGTATTTTGTAAATGAAATGACAATGTAACATTTTTTTTTTTATTCCATCATAAAATATAACATTTTTAAAAATGTTGAAAATTTCAAATTTTGACAACTATAAAAAACAAAATACATAGCAATGGCAGGCCACAGAACATTGTTCTTAATCTGTGGTCCCCAACGAGTCGCGCAGCTCCTGCATCTCGCCCACACCAACTGAAGGACCCTGACACTCAGTTGTGCCACTCACTCACTCAGGCACGTGTGGTCCCTGTTAAAAAAAGGTAAATTAAAATATTGGTCTAAACTTGTTGGGGTCATACTGCAGTGCCCCCCCCCCCCCCCGTATGGTCCAAACACCTAAATCTGGACTTCAAAAGCCAGAGGGCCCTCGCCACTACGGGCTGGGTTTTGCATAGTGCCCGATTAGAGAACCCCTGGCCCGCATTCTGCAGGCAAAGAACGGGCATCAGGAGCAAGGGCGAGTGCAGTTCCTGCAACCAAATATAAAATAATTACACAAAGCAAAGGTAACCAACTAAAACAATAACTCCTACAACAAATTAAGATTTAAGTTCAACAATCCAAATATAATTCACAAAAGGACATAAGTCTAAAAAAATATAGCAATTATATGGATGTGTGGGAAAATAAATGTTTACATGCTAAGGACTAATTTAGGTCAGCATTAAAATACATCTATAAGGCATACATGAAATGTATTGATTCAGGTATGCATTGCTATACAATTTATGGCCTCGGCCATGCTGATACATGCAATGCCTTGGTGCTAAAGGCGCGCAGACTCCTCCACATAGCCACAAAACATGTTCAACAATAGCAATCCGAGCCCTCAAAGGTCCCGTAAGTGGATCGTAAATGAAACGGATTTATAGGGTGGTGATCCGTCGGAAATCAGCTCTCTGAATCAGACGCAAGCCCATCCCAGCAACGGAAGTTATCTGAACGAACGGAAAATTTCCGTTTTTGTTTGGAAAATGATCCGAAGTAACGGAAATGTTCCGATTGGCTTCCGTTCATCGAAAGCGCATTCCCGAACGTTCGTACGAATGAAAAATGAACGAAAAAAAAGCCAAAAAATGACAAACACCCACCAAAACTTTCACAGCTACGGAAGTCCGGACGAATGTGTCTCTGAATCGAGGCTATAGTGCCTGCGCTCTAGCTTCCAGAGCGCCAGGTATTACGCCGCTCTCCCCTACATTTCAATAGACGTTCCTTTTCTTCTGCTGTTTAAACAGGGTTTTATTTTTTTCATTTTTTTTTCTCTCAAATAATTGTGTGACCTCTCCTGGCCTAGAAAGAGTCATTTTTGAAAACTTTTTTGATTTTTTATATTTTTATGCAGAATTGTCATTACAGGTCTGGCACTAAAGTGTTAATATCACAGTGTTAAAACAATGTCATTCCATGTGTTTTCGCTTTGTTACTGGTGGATACGTGTTCAAAAACAGACTTTAATCAGACAGCGTCTGGCGCTTTATGCTACAACACCCAACTTTAGAGCGCCGATGCTCTGTGTGTGTAGTTTTTTGATAAGTATGGTGTGAGTCGCTGAGAGTCGCACTGAGCTGGCGTTACCTTTCGCTCCCTGCAGCGCTGTATTGGTGTTACAGCGCCCAACATACATCACATTCATCAATGCGGGCCAGGTTACTAGAGTGACTGAGATGCTCTGTTACAGCGCCCGATACCGGCACACGAGCGTCTACTAGCGGTCACTCTAAGCGCCGATATACAGACGATCATCTGCCGATACCTGGCCCTACCTAGTAATTAATAAGCCTCCACATCATTTGGCAAACAGCTCTTATTGTTGGCAATTGGGAGTGCACACTGCTGCATCCCCATCAGTGAGCGTGCGGGTGCTGGGAGCAGCAGCAGCAAGAGGCAGCTTTGTTCTGCTTTAAAGCGAAAGTCTGGTAATTTTTCTAGTTAAAGGGTGTTTTTTCTATCTTTTTACACTTTCATACACATTAGTTGGCTAATGGTGACCTCTTCCATTATCTACAGGCACATTACTAGTGTAAAAAACTTTTTTGTTTTTACCAAAAAAACAGAGCTGGTGGAACTGGACTAAATTTTGACAATATTCTCCTTTGGCGGAACCGAATTTGCAAAATTCTGGTTGAATTTAATTTCGACCCAAATCCAAAGCCCAACACTAACAGTAACGTCTGTTCCCCTACTGTACGACAGTGGCCACAGAGAGTTTGATTGCCAATGTGCATCCCAGCAGCTCTAACTGATTGACTAGGCCAGGGACACTCAGCCACTTCTTTTAAAGGTCCACATACAGGCATCTGGTGAGAGGTGAAGGTCCGGGTTGGGGGCTGTTGTGGGGGGGTAGTTAGAAATCAGCGCACTGGGGGGGGGCTATAGATTCCACAGGAAAAAAGGCTGGGATGGATGGGGCAAAGCTGAGAGGACAGGAATGGATGGGGCAGAGATAGCTGGAAAGGGATGTATGGGGCTGAGCTGGGGCAGCGGGACAGGATTGGATAGGGCAAATAGACCGAGAAACAAAGTTTGTGTGTACCTTGCTATGCCACTTCCCACCCATGCAGTACTTTATACTGTAATGCAATGCTAGGTGCCAGGGAGCCATGACACTGGCAGGGAGACTAAGCACTACATTGACAATCAAGTGGACAGCTCTGGTGAGCACGGCAACACAGAAACAACCAAGTGCTAGGCTGTCAGGGCAGGGGGCCAGAAATCTGGCGCCGAGGTCCGCATTTGGACCCCAGTCCGCCAGTTGAGTACTGCTGGACTAGGCACTCCGGGACAGAATGCAAAAGGGCCATTCCTGGTGGGGAAATGGGAGGAAGATGTCTGGTAAGGTCAAATTTGATTTTGGTTATTACATGCCAAATTGGGCTCAGCACCCCTCTGACAAGGGGCTTAGCCAATAGCTGGAGTTCCCCTGTAAGTTTCGTCTTTGTATTAAGCTGTCTCTCTAAGATTTTTTTGTGAACTGCAAATCTATTCAGGCATAACTCGTCATCATCTCGGGCAGCCCTATTCTATACTTTCAGGCCGTCATTTATCAGGCTTCTCCTATGAATTTTAATGAGATGATCCATCTCCCCTCTAATCCTCCTTTCATTATGTCACCCTAAGGTCCGAATTCACCTTTAATAATTGTTGTCCCCACCTTTTAGCAGAAGTCATTAGCGTGACACAAAAGAAGAAACGTTTTGCGAATTGTCATTTAATTAGCTTCCCAATATGACCTGTGTTTAACCAGTCAGGATTGGATTTAGCAATGTTAGAGAAGAGGATTGAAAGGAGGGCGATAGGGCAAAGACTGGGAAAGACAGCAAGGTCATTAATAATGGGCTGGGAGGGGAGGACCATATTTTATTGTAAAGGAAAGGCAAGATAGACGTCAACTTTTACATTACAAGTCACTTAGCCAGCGTTTCCGAAACGTCTCAACGGTGGGAATTTTGTGTCCATAGTTTTTGTACAGAAGGGTCTTGATGCAACAGAACACCCTAATCCAATGATGCAACTATTTTTTTGTTTATTTTTGTGCTTATTGCATTGCATAAAATGCTTAAAAGTGCACTTGAAAAATTTGTGTGGGATTCATTGGAGCGAGAGATGAGTGAACCGGAATTCAGTCCAAACTTTGGCCAAAAAAAATGGCTTGATATAAATGCGAGTTTCCTGTGAGTTTGTTTTGAATTGGCTGTCATAACGTGTATTAGAGTGCCAGGAGTTGGCAAGGACACTTGCACAGGAAGCAGGATTTACAGTAGTTTCGCCATATAAGACGCACCTGCCCATAAGACACACCTAGGATTTGGAGGAGGAAAATAAGAAAAAAAAAAATATTCTAAACTAAATGATGTGCCAAAACACCTCATTACAGGCAGTGTGGCATTCCCTCCATCCCATTTCTATAGGCAGGTTGGCATCCCCCCCCCTATTTCCCATAGGCAGTGTGGAATTCTCCCTACCATACCCCATAGGCAGTGTGGCATCCCCCCTCCCATTCCCCATAGGCACTTACATGAACGGAACGCGCTTGTTTTTTGTCAGCACGCACTGACACCCGAGAGGCAGTGGCAGCGCCAGAAGCCAAAGTAGGGAAGCAGCTGGCTTCCGATGTGCCACTGCCTTTCATGTGTCAGTGCGCTCTGGCTCGAGAGGCGGTGGAGGAGCTGGAAGCCAGAGTGGGGATGTTGTGTTTGGTGGCAGAGCTGGAAGCCAGAGCAGGGATGCTGTGACCCCGCTCTGGCTTCTGGCGCTGCCACTGCCTCTCAGGTGTCAGTGCGTGCTGACACAAACACCCGAGTGTCAGCCAGAGAGGAGATGGTGGCAACAGAGCAGGGACAGCTGGTGCGTAATGTAAGTATACTTTTTTTTTTCGATTTGCCCAATAAGACTGATATTTTCAACCCACTTTTTGGGGGGGGGGGTGCGTCTTATAGTGCAAAAATACTGTACATATGATGGATTACAGATGGCCAATCAGCTACTAGCCACCCCCTCTGTGATGTCACACAATCCCAGGCACTATATATTATAGAGCAGACGGGAGGTGGCTGTTAGCATTGATAATGATCACGACATTAAGCTGACAGTGGGAGATCCCAATCAAGCAGGGGAGGGGTACACCATAGACTAGTCAGCAGAGGAGGTTGCAGGAACACACTGGCAGTAAACGGGCACCCCGAAGCAACAGCAGCGGCAACCAGCCAGTACTCTGTGCTTATGGAAAACCTTGTCACTCCCAAGTGTGGCAGTTTTTCCTTCAGCCATCTGATGTTTCCGAGACGGTTAGTGATCTCTGTCACAATACCTGAAGTGCGGACATGGTCCTAATGTGGGCACTAGTTCCCTGTGGGCACCCCTGGAATACCACCACAGTGTTCCATGTGTGATCCAAAATGTTTGCAAGGACTCTCACTCCTGTAATAATGTGTTTTGGTGCATTTGACTCATAATACTGTCCCTGATTTGCAGATCAATTCAGCACCAATCACTAGGGATGAGCGAACCGGTTCGGACGAACCGGAATTCGCTCCGAATTTCAGGGAAAATTCGATTCGGCACGAACCCTGAAATAAAAAAAAAAAATGCCGGCATGGTGGGAGCGGGCAGGCCGGCTACGCTGTCAGCGGGCGGCGGAAGCAAAAAGCAAACACTTACCTGCATGGTCGGAGCGTGGAGGCCGGCGCCGCTCTCAGGCGCCCTCTGATGACGCGTCCTCTGATGACGCGTCCTCTGATGACAGCTGAGAGCGGCGCCGGCCTCCACGCTCCGACCATGCAGGTAAGTGTTTGCGTAGCCGGCCTGCCCGCTGCCACCATGCCAGCATTTTTGAGAAGTTCGCTCATCTCTACCAATCACCAAAGCATTTGTGCACCTTTTTTCATGACTAAAACACAGCCTGGGTTACCAGACCCTATGTGTAGTGCCCAGGCTAGTTGGCTCTTGGGGTACACATTCTTTTTTATTTAATTCAATCTGTCAAAGAAAAAAAAATGGCGTCTGTCATTTTAATTGGAAAAAAAAACAAAAAAAATGTTCAATGAAAAAAGTTACAACTCATATAAAACAATTAAAAAAATATGTCGCGAGTTGAAAAATGTTGTATGAAGAGAGAATTCGCTCATGGCTTTGGCACTTGCTTCACACACATGCAGGATTGTCTTGTATGTGTCCCTGAATCATGCATCATTGGTCGAGCAAGGGTCTGAGAACATTTCTGACCCATGTTGAATCGACTATATAATGCCCATGTGAGTGAACTGGAATTCAGTCTGAACTTTGGCCCAAAAAATGCCTTGATATAAATGCGAGTTTCCCGTGAGTTCGTTCAAACGAACTCCGATTTGAATTGGCTGTACTTATAACGTGTATTAGAGTGCCAGGAATTGGCAAGGACACTCGCACAGGAAGCAGGAATTACAGTAGTTTCGCCATATAAGACACACCTAGGATTTGGAGGAGGAAAATAAGAAAAAATAATATTCTAAACTAAATGATGTGCCAAAACACCTCATTACAGGCAGTGTGGCATTCCCCCCTCCCATTCCCATAGGCAGGTTGGCATTCCCCCCTCCCATTCCTATAGGCAGGTTGGCATTCCCCCCTCCTATTTCCCATAGGCAGTGTGGCCAACTAGCCCATGTTGAATCGACTATATAATGCCCATGTGAAAATTATATTACTCATCTGAAATGTATATTTTTTACAGCACTACAGCAATTATAAAGAAACAATAATGATAATAATTTTGTTTTGCAGTAGGATCCATTAACATATGCATCTCCTAGCACGGTGGCAGTCAGGTGGTCTCCTCAGCCTCAGATGAACGTAGCAGTCTTTCTGTCCCATACACCTCTGTCTCCTCCATTGCCTCTGACTCTTCTACTCATCCTAAAATCAATCGCTACCTGAGGCGATATCAAGAGAGATTTCTACAGCTGTTGGTGCTGCTGCTGTTACCCTCCTCCACTGGCTGTTACAGGTCTTAGGCTCTCAGAGATTCTGCTGCTGCTGTTATCCTCCTCCACTGGCTGTTACAGGTCTTAGGCTCTCAGAGATACCGCTGCTGCTGCTACCCTCCTCCACTGGCTGTTACAGGTCTTAGGCTCTCAGAGATTCCGCTGTTGCTGCTACCCTCCTCCACTGGCTGTTACAGGTCTTAGGCACTCAGAGATTCCGCTGCTGCTGCTACCCTCCTCCACTGGCTGTTACAGGTCTTAGGCTCTCACAGATTCCACTGCTGCTGTTACCCTCCTTCACTGGCTGTTACAGGTCTTAGGCACTCAGAGATTCCACTGCTGCTGCTACCTTCCACTGGCTGTTACAGGTCTTAGGCTCTCACAGATTCCACTGCTGCTGTTACCCTCCTTCACTGGCTGTTACAGGTCTTAGGCTCTCAGAGATACCGCTGCTGCAGCTACCCTTCTCCACTGGCTGTTACAGGTCTTAGGCTCTCAGAGATACCGCTGCTGCTGCTACCCTCCTCCACTGGCTGTTACAGGTCTTAGGCTCTCAGAGATACCGCTGCTGCTGCTACCCTCCTCCACTGGCTGTTACAGGTCTTAGGCTCTCAGAGATACCGCTGCTGCTTCCCTCCTCCATTGGCTGACAAAGGCTATAGTGGCTCAGAGAGACTGCTAATGGTGCTGCTGATGTTACCCTTCTCCACTGGCAGTGATAGGTTGATAGGTCATAGTGGCTTAAAGAGACTTCTGCTGCTGTTATGCTCTTCCACTAGCTTTCACAGACGCTAGGGGCTCAGATAGACTTCTGATGCTACTGCTTTTACACTTCTCCACTGACTGTCACTGGCCCTAGGGCTCAAAAAGACTGCTGCTGTTACCCTCCTCCACTGGCTGTCACAGGCCCTAGGGGGTCAAAGATGAAGTCTGTGTTCGGGTTTTGGAACACAAAAAAAGGGGGGTCTTTCACAACCCGCATAAAGAGTGCTACTCCCAGGCCCAAACGACCATATATAGGATACCTCAAAAACACAACAGGGTGGGCACTCCAACTCAGAATCAAAAATTAATATCAAACTTTATTAAATGTTTACAACCACAACCTATACAAAGGACATATTAAAAACACATTAAAAAACATAAGACAATACCACACAGGACATACAAACATGCAGAATGTGTAAGCGGTGGGGAGAAAATTGATGCCTCATCATAATCATAATACAGCAAGCATGAAATCCATATACATACATGTTGGCAGGCGGTGGAGAGACCCTATTGGTTTGATATTTTGATATTATGGATAATGATTTTATTTGCATTCATTAGTTGGCATTTTAATTCATATAGTGATTTGATTGGATGATAGTGCTTTGATACGACTGTTTCTGTCTGAGGGTCAGCCTTTGCGCTGTTGTGGTCTCTGAGTTTGAGACCGGCTATATGAGAGCTGGTTTATATTATTGGCACTATTGCACCTTAAATAGATATCCATTATATTATTCTTACACATTTTTGCACTCTATCCTGCACCTCGCACTTTTTGCCACTTTTTGCACAAATAGTTATTAAATTCATTTAGTAATTGTATAGATTGTGGTTGTAAACATTTAATAAAGTTTTATATTCATTTTTTATTCTGAGTTGGAGTGCCTACCCTGTTGTGTTTTCGGGTTTTGGAACACAAACTTCCAAAGTTCGGTACAAACCCGAACATTGCAGTTTGGGTTCGTCCATCACTACTTACAATGTATATCTGTGTAAGCTTCACCTAATCAGTAGCTGCTGTGTAACAGCTCCTCCTGCATTTCTGCAGAGCAATACACAAGCACACATAAAAAAACAAAAAAAAAAAAATTAAAGAACTGTTGTCTCCGGTAATAAACTGAGAAAGTCCACAACATAAAAAAGAGAAAGAGAGACATAAACAGTGACAAATGTGACCTCCATCCCGCCGTGTCCTGGAGCAGTAAAGTTAGCAAAGGTTCCTCGCACACACACATGCCCGATGGGCTGACATTTTGCATATCCACGTTAGTGCTGTAATGTTTTATACGGTGTCATAAAAAAAGGGGAGATGTGGCGTTTGTTTCTAGGGAGGCCGCACAGCATCAAAGTTTATAGGTTCAACCTAAAATAATTTACAACTGCAAACTTGTGATCAAGAAGTTCAAGAGATAAAAAATATAGATATAGAAAAATAGATAGAAGATAGATAGATAGATAGATAGATAGATAGATAGATAGATATGAGATAGATAGATAGATAGATAGATAGATAGATAGATAGATATGAGACAGATAGATAGATAGATAGATAGATAGATAGATAGATAGATATGAGATAGATAGATAGATAGATAGATATGAGATAGATAGATAGATAGATAGATAGATAGATAGATAGATATGAGATAGATAGATAGATAGATAGATAGATAGATAGATAGATAGATATGAGATAGATAGATAGATAGATAGATAGATAGATAGATAGATAGATATGGGATAGATAGATATGAGATAGATAGATAGATAGATAGATAGATATTAGATAGATAGATAGATAGATAGATAGATAGATAGATAGATAGATAGATAGTAGATAGATAGATAGATAGATAGATAGATAGATAGATAGATAGATAGGAGATAGATAGATATGGGATAGATAGATAGATAGATAGATAGATAGATAGATAGATAGATAGATATTAGATAGATAGCTATGGGATAGATAGATAGATATGAGATAGATAGATAGATAGATAGATAGATAGATAGATAGATAGATAGATAGATATGGGATAGATAGATATGGGATAGAGAGATATGGGATAGAGAGATAGATAGATAGATAGATAGATAGATAGATAGATAGATAGATAGATAGATAGATATGGGATAGATAGATATGGGATAGAGAGATATGGGATAGAGAGATATGGGATAGAGAGATAGATAGATAGATAGATAGATAGATAGATAGATAGATAGATAGATAGATAGATAGATATGGGGTAGAACGATGAATAGATAAATAGATAAAGATAAGTTATAAGTGATAGATAGATAGATAGATAGATAGATAGATAGATAGATAGATAGACAAGTAATAGACAGAACAATAGATAATAGAAGGACAGATAGAGAGGTGATATATAGATAGATAGATAGATAGATAGATAGATAGATAGATAGATACTGTAGATAGATAATGTAGTTGATATGTGCAGGTCTGGCACCAGCACAGGGCAAACCTGGGCAATTGCCAGGGCCCCTGGCATCTTCAGGGGACCCACTCAGGCTCACACTTGGTCATGGAATTATTTTACAGTGGACCCGAACCACCGAATGCTGGGTGCTGTGTGCAGACTGGCTCATAGAATGGAGGGCAATTGATGGAATCTCAGAAGAAGGAGAGAACTAGATGACAACTGACAAGGACTGGAGGGCGATCAGCAGCAGGAGATGACCCATTTAGGGCAGCAGAGCTGAAAGGTAACATCATGTGACTCACTTCTTTGGGGCCCACTAAGACTGTCTTGCCCAAGGGCCCCCACAAACCTGGAGCCGGCCCTGGATATGTGATAGATATATAAATAGATAGATTAGATTTGGGATAGATAGATAGATAGATAGATAGATAGATAGATAGATAGATAGATAGATACTATAGATATATATGTGATTGATAGATATAATAGATAGATAGATAGATAGATAGATAGATAGATAGATAGATAGATACTATAGATATCTATGTGATTGATAGATATATTATATAGATAAATTAGACAGATAGATAGATAGATAGATAGATAGATAGATAGATAGATAGATACTATAGATATATATGTGATTGATAGATATATTATATAGATAAATTAGACAGATAGGTAGATAGATAGATAGATACTGTAGATAGATACTCGGTCAGAGGTGCGGGGGTGCGGGCAGCGGTGCAAGTTCCATTTATGCCTATTACGTCGATTTGTAGTAAAAGTAAAGATTGAATGGAGTGTAAGAAACTGATTGGTCAGTGAGGTAGGAAAACCGGAAGTGAGTTTTTATGAGCAATCCCTGAGAATACACACGGCAGGTATCCAAACTGGGATGTCCTTCTGGATAGGAACGAATGGCCGGGAGAGTAAAAATCTGGGGTGTTTCTCTTTAAAAAAAGACCTGGGTGACGTATCTATAGAATCAGGCGTCTTTGATGGAAGATTTGTTCGGTGCTTGCTGTGGGAGGATAAATTGTGCCTGTAGCTGATGATGAGTGTGAAATCCTCACCTCTCGTGTACCATGCGGTGTCTCCATTCTTCATGTTATTGCATTACGCCGCGCTCGCCTACTCGCGCTGTCTCTGGGGAGGTATCACCCCAGCCCAGAGGCCTCATTTTAACGAATGAAATCAGAATGGCTCCATCTGCTGACACCAAGTCCGTTCTCCACCCGAGCACCTCCTCTGCAGCATGGAAGATTTTCCAGACATTGCCATTGAAAAGGTTTTTTAGAGTCTGAAGCGAATGGGGCCCAATTCAAACCAGGGGCCAAGCCATAACAGAGAGGGGGCCAGACTCTATAGCTTATATTGAGTCCTATAATGTTATGTTATTCCAGCTATAGACTAAACTGAAAATGAAAATCAGACTGGGGCCTAGCTAGGCCTCTAGTCCATACCTACCAACTTTTCAGGGCGGGAAAGAGGGACATTTTTTAATTTAGGCCATTCCCCCTTATTGAGGGATAGGAGATAAGGTGTAAGAGTGACAACACTTTGAATAGGCAAATGAATCATTTATTGCTACAGATCTGCATGCTACACCTCAAAGAGGGACAAATAAGAAAAACTAGGGATAGGCAGACAAGGATTCAAAAGAGGAACAGTCCATCCATATCTCACTTGGGAGATATGCGACATTGCCCAACGCAGCGCAAGCGGAAAGGTGTGAACAGGGTCTAAGGGGGAACTTCACAGACCAAAGTTTGTAGAGAATAATTAAAAATTAAACATTACAAAGGCAGAAAGGGAAAACAAAAGTAGACACTTACAAAGGAGCCAAGCTCCCCTCATATCTCCAGACTGAAAGTGATCGGACAGACTGTAGAATAAAAGCAGCATGGCATGGGTAACCCGCCAACACACTTTGGAACCAGAGCTTGGGACCCACCACACATTGGATGTTGAGGGAGTGCCCCATCTTCCAATTCCTGAAACAGCAAACCACAGGGTCATTATTCATCAAGGTCTAGTCCCAGCTAGTGCCTCGTAGCGGCAGGTAGCGCCTGGTGAATGCTGGGCGCTGTACGCAAAACCACATTTATCAAAGCAAATCTGGTGAGCGGCTGGAACAGCGCCATGTAGCGTACAATTCATCATTACATGCGGCTCAGCGTATAGCGCCGGCGCTCTAGCGTCCAGGTAAGACCTGTAGCTACCGTTCGCTCTCCCATACATTTCAATGGACGTTCCTTCAAATCCCTTTCCTGATTCCCGGAGGGCATAAGTTAGCTGCAGAGAAGCAGGGGATGCAGCTGGGAGAAGAGAGGGCGGAAGTACTCGGCACCTTTCGAGCCGACGCAGCCCGAGCCAACGCCTGCTGTAGATGCTGCTGTCGGGTGGAGGGGATCCTGGCCAGCTGCCTGAGGATGCTGTGGGACTGGCCAGAAGGTAAATGCAGAAAGGACGACATCTAGTGTCCTAAAGGTCCCTTGCTGCTCTCGCTGTTCTAAAGCCTAACTAAACCTACACTAATGTGTCTATTTTAACAGAAACACATTTATTACTACAGCACAAAACCCTCTAATGTTCCCCGACACACCCCATCTCTCCACCCAAGAACATGGAGCAATGTTGCAGCCGCGGCGGTGGTCTGGTTTAAAATAAAATGTGTTCGACCATTGTGACCACACCCACGAGGCATTTTTGAGCTTACGGATTGGCTGATCCCAAGAGTGCCGACTGATGTGGTCAGCCCACAGGTCACATCCCAGGCTTCCTTCTAATTTCTAATTTGGGAAGTGCTCTGACCCACATTTTATCTGAATGGCTGGACACCTGAGTGCACCTTAGCTACAGGGAATTTGGGGAAGGGGCTGTGGGCAACAGAAGCTCCGCAGGAACTGCCAGAGAAGATGAGCGTACTGGCAACACCGAGGGGTTTCACACACTGGGAGCATGCTAGCATGTTTTAGGCTTCAGGACCACACAGGGAAATTTTACATTTGCTTCAAATATCTGGAAATGGTGGGATCAGAAGCTCATGGGCCGGCCAAGGTAAGTAAAACCCCAGGCTGATTTTTGGTCCCAGTCCGCCCCTGCTCAGAGCCCCAGTTTGTGAAACACATTCTCTAGTTCTATTGCTTTGTTTGACTGACCTGTACCTTTAAATGTCCACAAGCAAGAAGTGAAAAGAATAAGTAGAAAACTTTTACGACCCTCCCTGTACATAACTTGGAGCCATAACTTAGCAGAAATGGGCCGTCACACCATAATTGCTGTATTAGTAATATTTAGTATCTGGTTGTATTTGTCTGCTTTACAGAGCACTAAAAATGTGCGCAGCCACAGTTGCTGGAGGGCGCTTAATACTGACTTGTACTGATGCTCGGTTACCGCAAAATCAATCATCATAAACTGCCTCAACCATAGAAACTGGAAGAAAGGAACTCACAACTGTCGAGGCTATGGGGTTGAATTAGAGCCTGGTGAGAAACTCTCTGCTTTTTTATAAGAGAAAATTGCCATTCACTTTCATGTCTACCTTGGGGCTGATTCCAGAGCCAGGTGAAAATTTACACCCGGTAGACAATGAAAGTCAATGGCAGTTTTCTCTCCTTAAAAAGAAGCATGTTTTCTCACCAGGCTGTGAATCGACCCTTACATCGCTGCAAGCCGTTATGGAATATGGTTCAAAGAAATACGTGACCCCACATTATTACAGCGTGATGATATTTTCATTCCAAGCTATTAGCTAATTACTTGATGGGGTCAGTATACACAAACACACAGCACTGCATGCAATTAGACCCCATAATTACAATGAATGAATATATACATATATATATATATATATATAGTGGTAAATTGTACAAAAATGTCATAAATGGTGTGTATTTCTCTCCTGCTAGGCTGTATCAGGCACGATGCGTGCCAGGTTTTCAGGACCCAGGTCACTTTACTCAATCCTTTTCAGCTTTGTTCCATTATCTCAGGCCGTGCACAGGTGATCAGGCTGATTGCAGGGGAAGCCTAATAAAAAGGAGCCACATGGCCTGTCAGTAGTCTATTGACCAGCCTGTAGGAGGGAGCCCAGGCTGAGGTGCACAAGTGGTGAAGAAAAGGACTTTATGCAAGCCGAAGGACTTGGCTTTTGCGCCCCCCCTAACTGTGGACTTGTGGGGATGAGCAGCGGAGGGCTTGTATGGCCTGCAAAATGGATTTAATTTGCCTTTAAGTTGCAGCCTGCTGGAGTCTCCAGCCCTTGACTTACCTTGATTTGGTGAAGTAACCATTTTGATTTACTGCATTGATGCTGCAATCTCTGAACTGAGTGATAATTTGCGTTTGAACACTTTATTTTCTAAATAAAGCCGTTTTGCTGTGGAAGAACTGTTGTCCGTGTCACTGCCAATCGCCCAACCGCTCACAATTGGTGGAGGATGCGGGCACAGTGACTGTTGCTAAGGGGCAACGGAGTGACAAAAACACGCTGCATTTTGGATGTCGTGGGTGAAAGCGGCGACGAAGATGTCTCACCAAACGCAAATGGAGGAGGTGATTAAGCAGCTAATCCAGGCTAGCCTCCAGCATGCGCAGGCCCTGGAACAACAGCAGAATGCCATGGCACAGCAGCAGCAAGCACAGCAGCAGCAAGCCATGGCACAGCAGCAGCAGCAAGCACAGCAGCAAGCCATGGCACAACAGCAGCAGGCCCTAGCACAGCAGCACCAAGCGCAGCAGGAGACAAACCGCCTGTTGATAAAGCAGATTGCTGCACTCAGAGAGACTGTTGTGGCTCAAGCCTCACAACCGGAAGAAGCCCGGTTGAGACGGGTGGTGCGAGGAGAGACGTACAGCGGGTCCTACAAATGATGACCCCTGAGGATGATGTTGAGGCCTACCTCACGGTGTTCGAGCGCATGGCTGAGAGAGAGCAGCTGCCAGTAACCGAGTGGGCAGACGTGATTGCACCGTTTCTGGCAGGTGAGCCCCAGAAAGCTTATTTTGACCTTAGGGAGCAAGATGTACAGGACTATGCTAAACTCAAAATGGAGATCCTTGCTCGCCTGGGAGTCACGCCAGCAGTTCGGGCCCGGAGAGTGCATAACTGGACTTTTACTGTGGATAAGCCTGCTCGGTCGCAGATGTTTGATTTGGTTCATCTTGTGCAGAAATGGTTGGAGCCGGAGCAGTCCACACTGGCGCAGATCGTCGAGAAGGTCGTGGTGGACCATTTTTTTTGGACCCTGCCACTGAAGCTACAGCGGTGGGCTGGACAAGGCGACCCTCAGGCTGCTGAACAGTTGGTCAACGTCGTTGAGAGATACGTTGCGACCGAGGACCATCTTCGGGATGCCCCTGCAGCACCAGCAACTACTAAGACCAGCAGACCGGTGGGTAAGCAAGTCCCCCTTGGAGGTGTGTGGAGGGGTGTAAGAGGGCAAAAGACTGACCCTGACCCCCAGAGGCCCCCTAATTCTAGGTAAGACCTCCAGGCAAGGAGGTTCCAGGGTCCCCAGTGTTGGAGGTGCCGAGAGTGGGGACACATGGCCATGGATTGCCCCCTCTCCCCTGAGCCCATGGAGTGTGAGGCTGCCCGCAGAAGGTCTCTGTTAGCAGTACCGGGTTGTGCCGCCAGTCAGCGGTCAGAGACTGAGACAGAGATTGTGACTGTAAAAATGAATGGTTGCCCAGTGAAGGCACTGTTGGACTCAGGTAGCCGGGTAACTTTGGTCCGGGCCAACCTTTTGCATAGTGGTTGTAAACCAAAGAAAAAGCTTAGTGTGCTTTGCATCCACGGGGATATTACCCTGTAGCCGTGGGTAAGTTTGAGACCCCCGCGGGAACATTGACCCATGAAGTTGGCGTGGTAAAACACTTGGTATATGATGCTGTAATTGGGAGAGATTTTCCCTTGTTTTGGGTCTTGTGGGAAAGGCGTAGCCCTCCTGCCAACTGCGAAGTACCTCCAGCAGAACCGGTAACCCTCCCCGTCGTCAAGTCCGTTAAACATGTGGCCCCAAACAGGTTATATAATAGGCCGACCAGGGGGAGGGCCTTTAATCCTGGGGACAGAGTTTGGGGAATAGTACCCACGGGTGAAAGTAGAGAGAAGTTTAAAGTGGAACATAAGCCAGGGAATGTAGATGTTGTGTCCCGAACCCACTGTATGGTCGCTGAAGATTGTCAGACCGCGGGTCTGAAGAAGGGGGGGGGGGGGGGGGATATGTGGTAAAGTGTATAAGAATGTTATAAATGGTGTGTATTTCTCCCCTGCTAGGCTGTATCAGGCACGATCCATGTCGGGTTTTCAGGACCCAGGTCACTTTACCCAATCCTTTTCAGCTTTGTTTCATGATCTCAGGCCATGCACAGGTGATCAGGCTGATTGCAGGGGAAGCCTAAATAAAAAGGAGCCACACGGCCTGTCAGTTGTCTATTGACCAGCCTGTAGGAGGGAGCCCAGGCTGAGGTGGACAAGTGGTGAACAAAAGGACTGTACGCAAGCCGAAGGACTTGGCTTTTGCGCCCCCTAACCGTGGACTGGTGGGGATGAGCAGCGGAGGGCGTGTATGCCCTGCAAAGTGGATTTAACTTGCCTTGAAGTTGCAGCTTGCTGGAGTCTCCAGCCCTGGACTTTGATTTGGTGAAGTAACCATTCTGATTAACTGCATTGATGCTGGATTCTCTGAACTGAGTGATAATTTGCGTTTGAACACATTATTTGCTAAATAAAGCAGTTTTGCTGTGGAAGAACTGTTGTCCGTGTCACTGCCGATCGCCCAACCGCTCACTATATATATATATATATATATATATATATATATATATATATATATATGATATATACAATATATATATATATATATACAATATATATATATATATATATATATATATATATATATATATATATACACATATACATATATATATATGTTTCACATTATAAGATGTACTTAACCAACCTATAACACACACTCCATACCAGGCAATGTGAACAATCCTCTCAATTACCCCATAACAGGCAGCATGAATAATTGCCCCAATAACCCCAAAGCAGGCAGTGTGCAGAGACCTCCCATTCACTGCATAACAGGCAGCGTGTAGAATACCTCCCCCAATCAACCCATAACAGGCAGTGTGCAGACCCCCCCCCCCCACAACATATAACCTCATAACCCAAATCATAAGAAGCAGCGTAAAGAACCCCCCAATCAACTCATAACAGGTAGTGTGCAGAATCCCCCCTATCACCATAAAACAGACAGTGTGCAGGACCTCACCCAGTACCCTATAACAGGTAGCATGCAGAGTCCCCCCAATCACCACATAACAGGCAGTGTGCTAATCCCCCATCCCGGTTCCCCTATCACAGTGTGGCAGAACTCCCCTATCCCAACTACCCTATTACAGGCATTGTACAGAATCCACGTATCCCAATTCCCCTATTACAGGCAGTGTGGCAGATTTCCCCTCAATACAGGCAGCGTGGCAGATTTCCCCCCCAAATACCCCCCAGACAGTGTGGCAGAATCCCCACCCCCAGCAGCGTTGCATAATCCCCCAAATCCCCCCTTAAAGGCAGTGTGGCAGAATACCCCCAAATCACCCATTTGCCAGCAGCGTAATCTAACCCCCCCAGTGGGATGCCGCACAATAGAGGTACGGTGGGCAGGCAGGGATAGCTATAGGAATTAGCAAGCAGCTGTGCAAATTAATCATAATCTGACCACTTTGTTAAATCCTGGAAATCATAACACACACATACATGTGTATCCTGTCATCTCCAGACACTCATTCTGAAGAACTCGGTTCAGGAGCCATATAGAGCAGAGGTATTTTGTCTCATAACATAGACAGGCTCCGTTCACACCAAAACCAGAAACCAGAATCCTATGACTTTCAGACAGTAACTTAGTAGACTTCTAAGATCTAGCTAGCCTATGCTAAGAGGCGGAGCTCGTGGCTTAAGGGGAGGAGGGAGTGTCCCACCTGTGTGTAAAGGCAATATCCTTTGTCTCTCATCTGGGGGGTCATGTCGTATCACGTGTCAGAAGAGACCAGGATCCAGCAGGCATTACATGCCCCCTGTGATGGTAACTGACATACATTTCATCGGTTCATTCTGATTGTAACATAGCCACTGCTATTTGCCATTCTGACTCATTGTATGTAAGTATTCTGTCTAGTGTGCTCTTAAAGCAAATAAATATCTAATGTAATCTTGGGTTGCTTTGTTATCTTGATCCTGAACCCACTCGTTGGTGCCTCTTGATTACTCACTACACTACCAGGCTTCTTTCGGGCCCGATATAATCATGTTAAGGGACAAACAGAGCTGGAGGTATTCTTACGTGGCTGGCAGGAATCTTTTCACTGGTGGTAGTAAAAGTGCTCCGTAGCCTGTCAAGCACTTGAAGAACTTGGTATAAAAGGACAGCAGAGCGGGATCTTGGTGGCTGTGGCAATGTCTAGACTACGAGGTACGATTTACTCACAGGGTCGTTGAAAGAAGCAGCCAAACTGGCCCTGAATCAAGAATTCTTCTGGGTTTCCTTATGGCCAGTCTACTCCTGCTGACAGCAGCCCTAGTAGCCCTGCCAGTCTGATAAATCCAGCTGCTCCAGCTTCACTTTACCGGGATGAATTGAAAGGCAGGATAGTGCCAGCAAATTTAGTGTGGCACTTGATAAATGAGGCTCGGAATGTTTAAGAAACACCGGCGTCGCTCGCTAGATAAACTGGTATGTTGCCCAGCCGCGCTCCGTGACCTGCAAATATGCATAAGGAAGCTTTATTTTGCCTGAAAAAAAAAATAAGGAATGAAAATGCCTCATTTTTCTTTCTTAAGTCATTCCAATTTTTTCCTGTATAAAGTAAGCACATGACCGTACGTGGCCCCGTCCTGCCGCCGTGCCGACACTAAGCTCCTGGAAATGGAATCATTACGACTAATGAGCAAACACGCTAATAACTCGGCTCCTTTTTGTTTTGTTTTTTTTTTTTTTATAATAATTAGCATTTCTTCATTTTAATAAATCCCAAAACACAAGGGCTGGTTGAAAAACAATTTACAAGGCAAAAATGATCCTTATTGAAAAGCAAATATATTTCAGTAGTAAATTCTCAAGTAGTCACCGCCATGTTTTCTTTAGGTGGAAGAATGTTGTAGGACACAAAAATGTAATTACTATATTCTTCGCCCTATAAGACGCACATAGGATTTGGAGGAGGAAAGTAAGAAAATAAATATTCTGAACCAAATGTTCAAAAACACAGAGCCCCCAAAAAACAAATAACAGGCAAGGTGCAGAACCCCCCAATTACAGGCAGAGTGGCATTTGCCCCCCCATTCCCCATAGGCAGAGTGGAAATACCCCCTCCCATTCCCATAGGCAGTGTGGCTTTCCCCCCTCCGATTCCAATAGGCAGTGTGACATTTCCTCCCTCCCATTCCTATAGGCAATGTGGCTTTCCCCCCTCCCATTCCTATAGGCAGTGTGGCATTCCCCCTCCCATTCCCCATAGGCAGTGTGGCATTCCCCCTCCCATTCCCCATAGGCATAGCCATGGAAGGCCAGAAGATGGAGAAGTGGCAGGTGGGCGGGCAGCCAGGGCAACTGAACCCTGCCCCCAGCCTCCACCGCTCGCACTATCCCTGCCATCCTCACTGTATCTGTTGCCACTGCGTGCACACAAGGAGAAAACACCTGGCTAAGTACAGCGGGTGGGCATGGCCAATGCTTGAACGTTGGTCACCCGGGTGTTTACTCTGTGTGTGAAGGCGCCGCGGGGAAGAAGCAGAAGATACAGCGAGGATGGTGGGCACAGCGCGAGTGGCGGAGGCAGCGGATAGGGATCGTTTGCCCTGCCTGTCCGCCTGCCGCTCTTTCATCTTCTGGTCTTCCTTTTTCTGGTCTCTGTTCCGGCCTGGCCAGCCGCAGGGGAAAGATAGAAAGGTGAGATTACATTTTCCTTTTACTTTAACATTTCTTTAACATTTCATTTCTTTAACATCCGCCCGATAACACGCCCTGACACACACACACAGACACACACACACACACACACACACACACACACACACACACACACACACTTTTGGGGAAATATAAGTGCGTCTTGGGGCTAAAAATACAGTCAAATATTTACTGTATATATACAAAAACCAAAGTGCTCCCCATTTTGTGACATCATGCAATAGCTTTAAACTGTAGTTCAGAAGCTAATATAAAGCTTGAAAAATACTGCATCGAGAGTTTAGTGCAATTGCGCAATGGCTTAAAGTGGTCCAAAACCCACCGCTATCGGCCCGGGAATCTATACGATTCCCAGGCCGATCAATTCCCTCCTCCCGGGGCATCCAAAACTGGGATGCCCCGCTGTGTGAAACCCCCCAAGTCGCCCCATACACTTATCTTGTTTCGTGGTCCAATGGCGCATGTGCAAGCCGCAGCCGCATCCCCGCTATCCCTCTAGCAGGGTGCTTCCTTGTTAGAGGGAAGCCTTAGATGAAGGCTTAGACAACGTGACGTCAGTGGCTCCGAGTGCGCTGACTGGGTGAGTGGCCGTACATGCGCTGTGGGACCGGGGAAAAATGAGTTGGGCTCTGCGATCTGGGGGTCAGCGGGGCACCCGTGATCGGGGTTTCCCGGGGTGAAAGGACCTCTTGAGGAGGCTCCAGAATACGGTAAGAATAGGCGTTCTGGGTGGTTATGTGCCGGCTGCTCCGGCATTCTGGATGCCTCTCCGAGCTTGTTTTATTGCGCTGGCACATGGACCAACACCTGTTAAAGCAGACCAACACACATTTTTGTTTTCCTAAGTTTTCACAACATACTTGGTAACATAATTGTAACATATATATCAGTTAACAGAACCAGTACAAGAACAATCAAAGTATGTAGTATATTACAATTCGGGAAAGTTATAGTGGAACAAAAACCACTCGGGCCAGCCCCCAAATTGGGATGGGCTGTGTGAACCCCCCCGGGGTGCTGGTAGGCCCTCACCTTTCCTGGGCTCAATGGCGCAAACACATTCAATAAGAGCCTTTTGCCTTGATTATGTAATTAGACAAATAGCTCTCATTCTTTTTAATAGGGAAGAATAGTGGCTGCACCCCCTGCATCCTTGGGCTGTGCACGTACACCCGCCCCAGCCATTCAGATAGGCTGGTGTGCTAGTAAGCACGCTGCTGGGTATGCGGCTGCTCTCGGTCCCCATTGAAACCTAAGAGAGCCATTTGCTGAATGACATCATCACGGAAAATGGCTCTCATTGGACAAGAGCCAACTCATGCACCATTCGACCTAGAAAAGGTGAGTGAATAGTGGCGTTTGGGGGTGGGGTTCACAAAGTAGGGTATCTCAATTCGATATGCCCCCGGGGAATGGAACAAAGCCTGGAAGAGGTTCCTAGTAATCATTCAATACAGACATACATGTTGAGAATGTCTTAATCATAATTACAATCAATTGGCCAACTGACCCCCTTGGATCGGTCCCTGCTGTGTGGCAATAGAGACATATAGGTCAAGAACCACAATTACAGCCGATTGGCCAACGGGCCCCTTTAGTCTAGTCTCTGCAAACTGGTGTGAAAAATGGTCCAAACAGACATATAGTTTAAGACTGTCTCAAGAACCACAATTACATACCTCCCATTGTCCCTGATTTGGAGGCACTGTCCCTCTTTGGAGTCCATGTCCCTCTGTCCCTCGTTGTTCTCATTTGCCCCTCCTTAACTTGCAGATCTGCAGCAATAAATGATTAATTTGCCCATTCCAAGTGTTTATATTGTTGTCACTGTTATATCCTATCAAACAATGAGGGGGTGTGGCTTAATTTAAAAATTGTCCCTGTTTCCCACCCTGAAAAGTTGGGATTAAAGCCAATAGGCTAAACCCCTTTGGGTTACACACTGCTGCTTGGTGTGAGCAATCATTCAATAAAGGAATATACCGTATTTTTTGCCCTATAAGATGCACTTATTATCAAAATGTCCGTGCGCCTTATCTGGCGAATGTAAAAAAAAAAAGAAATTAAAAAGTAAACTCACCCGTTACTGGCGCTCGCCACTGCTATTGCTGTCTTTTCCGGCAGTGACAGCAGCGGCAGGGCCAGAGACAGCGCCCGCCGCTCCTCCATCTGCTGCCTCTTCTGGTTGGGGCACACGCGAGCACCCGGGTCCATGCAGCAGGTGGGTGTGGCACCTGAGTCAGTGCAGGCCACACCCACCCACTGCCCTGACCTGGGTGTTCACCCATGCGCAAGAAGAGGCAGCAGATGGAGGAGCAGCGGGCGCTGTCTCTGGCCCTGCCGCTGCTGTCACTGCCTGAAAAGATGGCGGGGACGAGGACAGAGCCCGCCACTGCTTCTTACTGGCCGGACCATAGAGTGGCCGACGTGGTGCAGGCAACGCCCACCTGATTTACAGAGCCGCAGGCTCAGCGGAGAGGTGAGTTTTACTTTTTTACTTCTGCCACACTGCCTATAATAATGGGGGGAGGGGAATGCCACACTGCCCATGATAATGGGGGGTGGGGCACACTGCCTATATGGGGAATGGGAGGGGGAATGTCACACTGCTTATATGGGGAATGGGATGGGGGAATGCCACACTGCCTATATGGGGAATGGGAGGGGGGAATGCCACACTGCCTATATGGGGAATGGGAGGGGGAATGCCACACTGCCTATATGGGGAATGGGAGGGGGGAATGCCACACTGCCTATATGGGGAATGGGAGGGGGAATGCCACACTGCCTATATGGAGAATGGGAGGGGGAATGCCACACTGCCTATATGGGGAATGGGAGGGAGGATGCCACACTGCCTATATGGGGAATGGGAGGGGGAATGCCTCACTGCCTATATGGGGAATGGGAGGGGGAATGTCACACTGCCTATATGGGAAATGGGAGGGGGGATGCCACACTGCCTATATGGGGAATGGGAGGGGGGATGCCACACTGCCTATAGGGAATGGGGGGGGGGATGTCACACTGCCTATATGGGGAATGGGAGGGGGGAATGCCACACTGCCTATATGGGGAATGGGAGGGGGGAATGTCACACTGCCTATATGGGGAATGGGAGGGGGGTAATGCAACACTGCCTACAGGGAATGGGAGGGGGAATGCCACACTGCCTATAGGGGGAATGGGAGGGGGAATGTCACACTGCCTATATGGGGAATGGGAGGGGTAATGCAACACTGCCTACAGGGAATGGGAGGGGGAGTGCCTCACTGCCTATATGGGGAATGGGAGGGGGGAATGCCACACTGCCTATATGGGGAATGGGAGGGGGGAATGCCACACTGCCTATATGGGGAATGGGAGGGGGAATGTCACACTGCCTATATGGGGAATGGGAGGGGGGTAATGCAACACTGCCTACAGGGAATGGGAGGGGGAGTGCCTCACTGCCTATATGGGGAATGGGAGGGGGGAATGCCACACTGCCTATATGGGGAATGGGAGGGGGGAATGCCACACTGCCTATATGGGGAATGGGAGGGGGAATGTCACACTGCCTATATGGGGAATGGGAGGGGGGAATGCCACACTGCCTATATGGGGAATGGGAGGGGGAGTGCCTCACTGCCTATATGGGGAATGGGAGGGGGGAATGCCACACTGCCTATATGGGGAATGGGAGGGGGAATAACTCACTGCCTATATGGGGAATGGGAGGGGGAATGTCACACTGCCTATATGGGGAATGGGAGGGGGGATGCCACACTGCCTATATGGGGAATGGGAGGGGGGATGCCACACTGCCTATAGGGAATGGGGGGGGGGATGTCACACTGCCTATATGGGGAATGGGGGGGGGTGTCACACTGCCTATATGGGGAATGGGAGGGGTGTCACACTGCCTATATGGGGAATGGGAGGGGGAATGGCACACTGCCTATATGGGGAATGGGAGGGAGAATGCCACACTGCCTATATGGGGAATGGGGGGGGGTGTCACACTGCCTATATGGGGAATGGGAGGGGGAATGTCACACTGCCTATATGGGGAATGGGAGGGAGAATGCCACACTGCCTATATGGGGAATGGGAGGGGGGATGCCACACTGCCTATATGGGGAATGGGAGGGGGGATGCCACACTGCCTATATGGGGAATGGGAGAGGGAAATGTCACACTGCCTATATGGGGAATGGGAGGGGGGAATGCCACACTGCCTATATGGGGAATGGGAGGGGGAATGTCACACTGCCTATATGGGGAATGTGGGGGATACCACACTGTCTATGGGAATGGGGGGATGCCACAATGCCTGTATGGGGAATGTGGGGAATACCACACTGACTATGGGAATGGGGGGGATGCCACACTGTCTGTATGTGGAATGGGTGGGGGAATGCCTCACTGCTTATATTGGGGAATGGGATGGGGGCATTCCACACTGCCTATATGGGGAATGGGAGGGGGGATGCCACACTGCCTATATGGGGAATGGGATGGGGGCATTCCACACTGCCTATATGGGGAATGGAATAGGAGGAATGCCACACTGTCTGCAATGGTGTGTTTTTGGTTTAAAATATATATATTTTTTTCCTCCTCCAAATCCTTGGTGCGTCTTATAATACGCAAAAAATACGATACATTAAAGTGGACCAACACCCAGGATTTTGACTATCCTGGGTCTTGGTCCACTTCGGTGGGGCACCCCCGATCGGGGTGCCCCGCTGTGTGAAACCCCCCCTAACCCCCCGAATAACTCACCTCTCCCCGCTCCCAGCGCCAACGTACAAGGAACGTCTAAGCGGCGGCCGCCGCCGCCGCCTCCCTCGCGTCACTTTTGACGCGCGCGCGCGCCCGCGCCGGCCATTCGCAGACGGCCGGCGCGGGTGCGCGCACGCCTACAGGGGCGCGAGGGAGGCGGCGGCGGCCGGCCGCTGCCGAAGATAAGGTAGGTGAGTTGGGGTGTTTGGGGGGGGTTTCACCCCGCGGGACATCCCGATCTCGGATGTCCCGCGGGGTGGGGGGTGATCGGCCCGGGAATCTTATAGATTCCCGGGCCGATCACCCATGGGTGTTGGTCCACTTTAAGAAGGCCCCTAGATCCACACACAGCCAGCTAATTGGCAGCTGATAAAATAAATGGAAGACGCTCTTATCCTTATTGTTTGAACATTATAGCCCAGAATTATTAATGGAAGCCAATTCCACTAATATATTAATATCTAGAATATATCTGTTTTCAAGCTAATGATCTAGAAATCAAAGGGATAAGGCTTGGAAAAAATACTTGGGAAATAATGATCAGATACTTTGCGTGGCTTTTCAGCGTGTGCCATTAACCTATGTTAGGTGCAGTATAAAGTCGATGGATGAGGATGTTTTATGTTGTCCGATGACATCACTTTAGTTGGTGTAAGATCCGTCCGACTCACATTATTTATTGCTGACAACAGAGGCGGTGGAAAATTAGCCAAGATGAATAGCACCTAACACCACTCCTAGACCATTAAGCAGCTTCATGGTGTTACTCCTACGACAGGGGGCTTTATAAATCAAGCCAATGGAGGACGTAATGGGGCGCTATGCTGACGCGCATATATATAGCAGATAAATAATTCCCTCCACTTATATGCTTTTATGTCAGGAGACACCTTTTCATATTTAGTACACTATAGATAGGCAGCCTCAGAGAGGTGATGATCAACCCGTGGGATATAAAACCGAAGGGCCCCCTGCAGGTACTGCAAGTAAAACATGAATACTTACCTTGGTGCCTGCACCTGGTCATGTGTTAGGTTCCTCTGCTGGCCCAGTTTCAAAGGGTGAAAGATGCCAGGGGGGTTCTTGGACCTAGGATAGGTGTTACTACTAGATGAGCTGTATAGATGAGTGAACACTTTAAAAAAGAGAAAAACTTACATACGCTTCCCCTTTCCAGGAGTGGGAACCTCAAGCCTATTTTTTAAAATTTGTCTTAAATTAAAACAAAAATTCATGGGGTCTACCCTATCCAGCAGAACCATCCTGGACACCAGCTATGGGGCTGGTAGACCAAGCGTGCTTGGATCCGCTCGAGTCCCTGTGAGAGCAGATCTGAGTGAACGGGCGGGCGCATCCCCAGCTACCCTCTTACAGGGATCATGCCCACGCTGCCCATTCACAAATGCTTGGTGCGGCCAGGTGCCTAACTAGAGGGATAGCAGGGATGTGCCGTTGGAATGTAAAAGAAGGTGAGTTTATGGGCGACCTGGGGGGTTTCACACAATGGGGAATCCTGATTTTATAGATTCCTGGGCCGATGTGGGTTTTGGTCCGCTTTAAAGTGGACCAAAACCCAGCTGGATTCATTCCCTGGGTGATCCATTCCCTCCCCGCGGAGAATCCAAAATCGGGATGCCCCGCTGTGTGAAACCCCCCAGGTCGCCCGCTACACTTACCCTAATCCCGGGCAACGGCGCATACGCGGGCCGTGGCCGCATCACCACTATCCCTCTAGCAGGGCACGTGGGTTGTGAATGCCCGGTGCGGGCGAGCTCTCTGTTAGAGGGAAGCGGTGTAAGATGCGGGCGCCAGCGCACTCGGAGCCACTGAGCTAAGATGTGAGGTTAGATGCCCATAGCTCAGCAGCTCCGAGCACGTTGATTGGACGAGCGGCCGCACATGCGCCATAGGACCGCGATGAGGTTGATGCGGGAGATCTGCAGGGTTTCACATAGGGAGTGAACCAAACCTTAATTTTTATGCACAAGCAGCCACTAGGGGGAGCACTAGGAGGAACATAAAAAAAAATTGGTAAGACAGCCAAATGATATTTTATTATTGCACTATACAGGTTATATGAGGGGTGCTTTTAAAAAGCGGACATTTGTTGTTTGCTTGCAGTTATCGTTTAACAGAAACCAGTAGAAACCTGCACAGTAAAAGCCCTCTTGCTCCTTTGACAGCAATGGCATGTATCCAGAGTTCTCCTTTATGAACAGGTATCTCTGCTCACTACAGCAAAACATGAAAACGAGTGTGACGAGAAGAAACAATAAAAATGCAGAAAAGGTAACGTTCTCAGCCAGATCTGTAAAACCTCCAAATGAGGAATCATAGCCGGCCTATCAAAGGCCGTTCGGCGGAGTCAGTTTTTACTTTCGCCTCGCCAGCTAATTAGACTTTTATTTAAGATTCCGTCTCGCCCGTTCCTTGTTAATAGCGAATATGGCGGTTTGAAGCAGCTATGTCTCCTCCCGCTAATAAAATCCTCTGTGACATTCCTCCTCATTATTCCTAACATATAGACGACGCTCACCAACACTCAGCCAACTCCGGCTGCGGTACAAAGAGCAGCTGTTACCTGTTTCCGCGGCTCCTACCCGCGCCAGGGAGCGAGCAGACGTAGGAAGATGAATGGTGAACGCCGGCTGCGGCAGATAAAAAAATTTCCTGCTTCACGTGGGCATTAAAGTAGTCGCATTCCTCTGTCTGCCACTAAATTCCTATCAGCTGCCGAGACAACGGACTTGAAAGGTCTATGTGCTCAATCCATCGTGTTCTGGAGGAAGCAACGTGAGTTTTGATGTAAACTGTAACTTCTAAACTATGTTGCAAATACGGTAATATTACCGTAATGCCAGTTGGATACCCCCAGTCTTCACAAAGGCTTCACCTTCAACAAGCCTCTGTTGCTGGAAATGCCTCACTAGAAACATTTGCCCTCAAGATTGATAGCGCAGAGGATCCTGACTGATGGGGAGAAGACAGGTGAACCCCCAGAACTGGGCTGAAGGACCACATGGCTGATCCATCAATGAGCTGAGGACCAAAGTAGTCTGAGATCTACGCAAGTACTGAACGGGGAGATGAGAGAGGAGCCAAGGTCCTGCTGAAGGGCAAGCCGAAAAGTGGTGTTTAATTAATCGGAATGCCTTTTGGACACCCCCAATCTTCACTGCTGCTTTACTTGTAGAAAAGCCCCCTTTTGCAGGCACACTGGAAATACCTCTCTGGATATAGATGTCCCCAGGACTTAATAGCGCAAAGGATGCTGACTGATGGGGAGAAGACAGGTGAACCACCAAAGCTAGGCTGAAGGACCACATGGCTGATCCATTAAGGAGGAATTGAGGAGTGAAGCTGAAGAAGCGTAGTCAAAACTGAATCAAAGTAGTACTGATGGAGGAGAGAGAGAGCCAAGGTCTTGCTGAAGGTCAAGCCGAAAAGTGGTGTTCGATCTATCATAATGCCGTTAGGACCTCCCTAATCTTCACTCTGGAAACAACTCTCTGGGCACAGTTGTCCCAGAACTTGATAGCGCGAAATATTCTGACTGATGGGGAGAAGACAGGTAAACCCCCAGAACTAGGCTGAAGGACCACATGGCTGACCCATTAAGGAGCTGAGGAGTGAAACTGGAGAAGCATAGTCAAAACCGAATCAAAGTAGTCTAAGATCTGCACATGTACTGACGGAGAAGACGAGAGAGGAGCCAAGGTCTTGCTGAAGGTCAAGCCGAAAAGTGGTGTTCAATCTATCATAATGCTGGTAAGACACCCCTGTTGTTCACTACCTCTTTATTTTTAGACAAATCCTCATTTGCAGGCACGCTGGAAACATCTCTCTGGATAAGGTTGCTCCCAGGACTTGATAGCGCAAAGGATGCTGAGTGACGGGGAGAAGACATGTGAACCCCCAGAACTAGGCTGAAGGACCATATGGCTGATCCATCAATAGCTGAGGAGTGAAACTGGAGAAGCATAGTCAAAAACAAACTAAAGTAGTCTGAGATCTGTGCAAGTACTGAAGGAAGAGACGAGAGAGAAGTCAAGGTTTTGCTGAAGATCAAGCCAAAAAGTGGTGTTCAATCCGTCGTAATGCACCCCTAACCTTCACGCTGAAAACACCCCTCTGGAAACAGTTGCCCCGGGACTTAATAGTGCAAAGGATGCTGACTGATGGGGAGAAGACAAGTCAACCCGCAGAACTTGGCCGAAGGACCCCATGGCTGATCCTTTAAGGAGCTGAGGAGTGAAATATAGTCAAAAACAAACTAAAGTAGTCTGAGATCTGCATAAGACCTGAAGAAGGAGATGAGAGAGGAGCCAAGGTCTCGCTGCCTCGATACCCACAATCTTCACAAAGGCTTCACCTTCAGACAAGCCCCTGTTTGCCGAAACGCTGGAAATGCCTCACCCGAAACATTTGCCCTCAGGACTTAGCGCAAAGGAGGCAGACTGATGCGGAGAAGACAGGTGAACCCCCAGGACTGGGCTGAAGGGCCAGATGGCTGATCCATCAAGGAGCTGAAACTGGAGAAGCATAGTCAAAAACAAACTAAAGTAGTCTGAGATCTGTGCAAGTACTGAAGGAAGAGACGAGAGAGAAGTCAAGGTTTTGCTGAAGATCAAGCCAAAAAGTGGTGTTCAATCCATCGTAATGCACCCCTAACCTTCACGCTGAAAACACCCCTCTGGAAACAGTTGCCCCGGGACTTAATAGTGCAAAGGATGCTGACTGATGGGGAGAAGACAAGTCAACCCGCAGAACTTGGCCGAAGGACCCCATGGCTGATCCTTTAAGGAGCTGAGGAGTGAAATATAGTCAAAAACAAACTAAAGTAGTCTGAGATCTGCATAAGACCTGAAGAAGGAGATGAGAGAGGAGCCAAGGTCTCGCTGCCTCGATACCCACAATCTTCACAAAGGCTTCACCTTCAGACAAGCCCCTGTTTGCCGAAACGCTGGAAATGCCTCACCCGAAACATTTGCCCTCAGGACTTAGCGCAAAGGAGGCAGACTGATGCGGAGAAGACAGGTGAACCCCCAGGACTGGGCTGAAGGGCCAGATGGCTGATCCATGAAGGAGCTGAGGAGAGAAACTGGAGAAGCATAGTCAAAAAACTAACCAAAGTAGTCTGTGCATGTACTGAAGGAGGAGACGAGAGAGGAGTCAAGGTCTTGCTGTGTATCAAGCCGAAGAGTAGTGTTCAATCCATTGTAATGCTGGTAGGACACCGCTGATGTTCACTACTTCCTTACTTTTCGACACGTCCCCATTTGCAGGAACACTGGAAACACCTCTCTGGACATGGTTGCCCCAGGGCTTGATAGCACAAAGCATACTGCCTGATGGGGAAAAGACAGATGGACCCCCAGAACTGGTCTGAAGGACCACATGGCTGATTCATCAAGGAGCTGAGGAGCAAAACTGGAGACGTATAATCAAAAACTAACCAAAGTAGTCTGAGATCTACGCAAGTACCAACGGAGGAGACAAGAGAGAAGCCAAGGTCTTGCTGAATGTCAAGCCGCAAATTGGTGTTCAGTCCATCATAATACTGGTTGGACACCCCTGATCTTCACCACTGCCTTACTTTTAGACAAGCCCCGTTTACAGGCACACTGGAAACACCTCTCTGGACATGGTTGCCCCTCAGGATGCAAAGGATACTGACTGATGGGGAGAAGACAGGTGAACCCCCAGAACTGGGCTGAAGCACCAGATGGCTGATCAATCAAGGAGCTGAGGAGTGAAATATAGTCAAAAATGAACTAAAGTAGTCTGAGATCTGCGCAAGTACAAAAGGAGGAGACGACAGAGGAGCCAAGGTCTTGCTGAAGGAGACCTTGATCATAATGCTGGTTGGACACCCCTAATCTTCACCACTGCCTTACCTTTAGACAATTTGAATGACAAGAGTGCCAGCTCAATATCAGGAAATACAAAAAGCCCCACACTCGGGCAAAGGCTAGAGAGCTCACCTCAGAACTTGGTGGTAATCCAAGAGACATAGAAAAAGCCAGCCACGTAGTAGTAGAGCAATTAAAAGTCCATTTTTATTCCATACTGTTTGAAAAGTCCATCACAGCAGCATAGATAAAAGCAGCATAAACAAGGTGTCCTCACACGTCTACGCGTTTCGGGTTCTCACCCTTACTCATGACAGAGAACTAGTTACAAAACATGTACTTATATACAACATTATCACATTGTAATCTAAAGCATCTGTGAGTGGGAGGAACAAAGTTATTTACCTTAATTAGGCGAAGACATTCCCCTTCATTGTGGGGGCGGTAGCGCGCGCTGGAATTGAACATCATCATACACGTGATACGCGTTACCAGCACCGCCAATGGAGGAAAAGGAAGATGACGTAGTCAGTTCTGACAGGACACCGGCGCAAAACGTCATACTATTGGCAGAGTCAGGCTTTGTACTAGGGGCCATTACTGGCAAAGTGAAGATACTGAATATATGGGCCGTGTCATTAGCAAAACCAGTGCAATGTACCAGCGAGGTGAAAGAGACACTGCCAGCAATATTCAAGATGAAACCGCGCGCCCGGTGTCAGAATGTCTAAAAGAGGTCTGTGTACTGCATAATTATTAAACAAACATGTTAATACTTTAAAAGAGAGAACCATTATTTATAAGAATTCATATAAATATGCACATAACATTATTCAAAATTGTATGTAAGCACACTAAGACCCCTTTACCGAACTAAATATATATCTGGCAAAAAAAATCTTATATTCTATCTCAAGTCTCCCATCCCACAGATGACAAAATATTAAATTCATGTAAAGCTATATGACAATAGAACAGGTCATAATAAATTACTATATATCTGATCCACATTGCAGTAATCGTTTCAAAGATCAACAATAAAGCATTAGAAAAGATAAGAGAGACTAATTGAAGTAGTGAAGCAAAAACGAAATTCAGGGCAGAGGGAAGTCAATATATAGGAAGTATATAGCTATAATAAAGCGAGACACGTTCTACACATCTGAAACCTAAAAGAGGGAATGAGTATTATTTCAAAAATAGATCAACATCCCACCTATAATTAAGTCCCGTGGGGGTACGGGTTCCCAGTTTAAAGATCCAAAACACCTCTCGTTGAAGTAACTTTTCAACGAGATCCCCTCCCCTAGGACCAAGGCGTATCTTTTCTATCGCCATACATTTTAAACTAGTAAGGTCACCCGCATGATGGTTCATGCGCCCTACATTGGAGGGCGCATTTGGGTGTTCTATCGAGGATGAGGTAATATGCTCAGATATTCTTTTTTTCATCGCACGAGTGGTGCATCCCACATATTGAATACTACAGGACTCACATGTTATCAAATAAATAACATTACATGAGTTACAGTTAATGAAGCTGTCGATTTGAAATGTTTCCTTAGTGTGGGTAGACCTAAACTGGGAGCCAGTTTGTGTGTATTGACAAATTCCACATCTTCCTCATTTAAAAAACCCTTTCTGTGAAAGCCAGGTCGAGGAAGGGGTGAATGACCCCCTAAATAAGCTAGGTGATAATCTCTGACCCAGCGTGGGACATTTTCTACTGACAACCCTAACTCCCTGTTTCAAAACCTCTCTAAGCTGAGGGTCACAATTAAGTATGGGAAGATGTTTATTAATAACCTGTTTTACTTGGTTAAATTCCTCACTATATGTGGTGACCAAAGTAATCATATCCTTATTCTTATTGGAAATAAATCTCTCACCCCTATCCGATGACTTATTATGAATCTCTCCGGTGGCATATATTGATTTATCCAACATAACCTTCCTATCTCTCCTACTGGCTAAATTTCTGGCTCGCTCTAAAATGTCCGGTGGATAACCCCGATCCCGAAGTCGGTCTGAAATCACTCCCAACTCTGTATCAAAAACATCCTGCTGAGAGCAATTCCTTCGTGCTCTAACCATCTCACCCAGGGGAATGGCCCTAATAGTGTGAGATGGATGGCAAGTATCTGCCCGTAAAGTCATGTTTCCTGAAGTCTTTTTTCTATAAGTTTTAGTATAGAGTTTATCTGTGCCCTGAATTACTCCTATCGTTAGATCTAGGAATGAGATAGCATAAGGATTGCACTCTGAGGTAAATCTCAAATTTAGAGAGTTATCATTTAGATAGCTCACAAAAGCTGCAATCGACTCCTCACCACCTTTCCAAATAAAGATAAGGTCATGTATCTACCATATAACTGAATATTATCAAGAAAAGGATTGTTATGACCATATATACTCTCCCTCTCCCACCAACCCATGTATAGGTTGGCAAGAGAGGGAGAGAACGGGACCCCCATAGACGCCCCACATAGCTGTAAATAATATTGATTTCCAAAAAAAAATAATTATGTTTAAGAAGATATTCTATGGCCAAAATCAAGAAGATCTTTAATTCCTCGGAATACATCGAATAGTTATCTAAATGGAATTGTATTGCCTCTAGGGTCAAATCATGCGGAATTATAGAGTACAAAGAGGAGACATCGCATGTGAGCCATCTAAAGTTATCATCCCATTGAAAATGTTCTTACTGGTACATGACATCACGTGAGTCTTGCAAATAACCTGGGAGCCTCCATACTAATAGTAATAAGTGCGAGTCCACCCACCGCCCCAACCTCTCATTCAGCCCCCCAATTCCAGCCACAATTGGTCTCCCCAGAGGGGGACCCTGTGGCTTGTGGATCTTGGGGAGATGATGAAAGACTGGGGCGATGGGAGAAGCCACAACCAAAGCATCCACCTCCTCCTCGCTAAGGACTCCCAGAGCTTTGCCCTCCTCCAAAACATTTCTCAGATCTAATTGGAATCTGTCTAAAGGATTACTACCCAATGTGTTATACCTTTAGACAAGCCCCCTTTGCCAGCACGCTGGAAACATCTATCTGGACACAGTCACCCTCAGGGCATGATAGCGCAAAGGATGCTGACTGATGGGCAGAAGACAGGTGAACCCCCAGAACTGGGCTGAAGGACCACATGGCTGATCCATCAAGGAGCTGAGGAGTGAAACTGGGGATGCCTAGTCAAAAAGGAACCAAAGTTTGGGAGCCAGGTAGTCTGAGACAAGGTCATGTCAAAGGTCAAGCTGAGAAGTGTCATTCAATCCAGCGTGTTCAAGGGGAAACAGTGCGATATGAGTTTTGGTGTAAACTCTAACATCTACATTATCTTGTGAATACAGTAATATTACCGTAATGTCTGGCAGGACACTTTCTCTGTCTGAGAAGAACAACACCTGGATGTGTGAAATTACCGGCTATACTCACCTTGTGTCCTCCGCGACTTCTCCCTCAACAGGAGGAATAATCCTCTTTAAACTGATCCAAAACCCATCTGGGCCATCCCTAAATTTAAATCTCAAATATTCCAGGGTCGGCCGATTCTCCCTGGGGCGTCCTGATTTGGGATGCCCTGTTTTGTGAAACCCTGGTGTTTGGTGCATTAACTCACCTAGCCTCAGACAGGCAGTGTCTGCGCCCCACTATGCCTTTATAGTGGACTAAAATCCAGGATCGTCCAATCAGCGCGCTCTGGTCCGCTGAAGCTCCTTCGTCCAGGAGCTTGTCAAATGCGAGCGGATCCAAGGGCGCTCGCGGCTGCATCCCTCGCTACCCTCTTAGAGGGAGCCCGTACCGACCATTCACAAATGCCTGGCGCGGGCACGTGTCCTGCTAAGGGGATATTGGGGATACAGCCACTGCTCGTGCATGCGCCGTTGGATCGGGAACAAAGATGAGTTTTTTGGGCGGGGGGTTTCATACAGAGGGGCACCCCCGATTGGGGTGCCCCGGAGGGACTGAGTAGGCCTGCCCTCGAGTCCTCATAGACTCAAAGGGGGGTTTTGGTCCTCTTTAACTAGGCATGTACCTATGCCAGGCATTTTTGAATGGTTGGCCCGGGCATGCCCCTACAGGGTGAGGATGTGGCTGGTGTTGTGTTCACTACATTATTTTTTTTGTCACACTGATTTAAAGAAATCTAAATCAAATGTGTGCAGCTAAGGTCAATTTTCTGGCAGTCCCATAGGATACACAGAGATTTTCTCGATTTGGCCCCCCAGGGAGGAACAAGACATTTTTGGGGTTGTCTTTCTCCTTAAAGTGGACCAACACCCAGGATTTTGACTATCCTGGGTGTTGGTCCACTTAGGTGGGGCACCCCGATCGGGGGTGCCCCGCTGTGTGAAACCCCCCCGATCGCCGCAAAAACTCACCTCTCCCCGCTCCCACGTGACCTCGTCCGGCCAATGACAGTGCTCAGTGCTTTTTTTTAACCTAAAATGAACTTTTTACAAATGCGGCTGGATCGGCCCCATTGTCTGAAGACGTTCTTGCAGAGCAAACCTTCAATTATACCGCTATAAAATAAAATACAATATAATAATAAAAGTAGCAATCAGAGAGAAAAGAGAAACAATGGAACCCGGCGGAGAAAGAAAATGTTACAGAATGAACCTGATGGAATTTAGAATTCCCAGAAGCCATTGGAGGCGCCCAATACAATAATTCCTTTACGCTTTATTGTGAAAGCGACGCCTCGCTCGCACACAGCCGCTTCTCAAGGTCTGCTGGAAAAGGCTTTGGTGCTTTGTTGTCGCGCCAACAACCTCCGACGACGCAAAAAAAAATTAAACATTTGGTACAGTAAGTGAGGTTGTCTAGCTAAAAAAGTGAATTCAATCCGAATTTCAGTATAACAAATAGATTTATACGAATCAGAATTTCAGCTCATTTGTGGTCACTAGAGATTTCGTGCAAACTGGAACTTGCTCCAGTTTAAGGGAAAGAATCAATTTGTGTTGACATCATTTTTTCCTGAAACCCCTAAAGTGATTGGCAAGTCAAAAGTTAAAAAATAAATATCACCCACAATTCCTCAATATCTAACCGCTATCAAGAAGCCTCTTATAGAATTATCTCCAGATGGTACTTGGTCCCCTCTAAACTGGAGAGGATGTTTCCCTCTGCCTCCCCTCTGTGTTGGAGGTGCTCACAGGATAAATTTACTATGATTCACATTTTCTGGTACTGCCCCGGGCTGACAAAGTTCTGAGCCAATGTTAGGGTGATCGCTGAACGCCTCACAGATTTGGTGGTTGACCCAGCAAATTATCTCCTGAATCTAGCGCCCGTTTCCCTCTGGGTTAGGGGGAAGTACCTCTTGGACCCCCTCCTAATCGCAGCTAAGACCTGCATCCCCGCTTGTTGGAAATCTCCTGAGCCACCGACTACAGGTCACGGGTTAGGGACATCTGCAGGATGGAGGAGCTAACGGCCTCTCTGAAGGATGACCTAGAGAAACACAGGGAGACTTGGCATTCATGGGTACAGTTTATGGTATCCGCGGACTACCTACAATTCCTCCAGGAGTAACTGAAGGCAGGCTGCTACGAGGGTCTCCTTAGCCCTACAAAAAATAAATAAATATCAGTAGCTTACCTTACATTGTGGCTCGAGCACTGTGCTTCCTCTTCTGTCTGTCTCCATAGTTAGGAAAATCACTTCCTCATTCTGCTTTCAGTCCCTACCCCGCTGATCTGGTCCATCAATCAACCTTCAGTGGACCATGACTGGGCTAGTGCTCCATAAATCTTCAGCTGCTAACAACACGCACCCTTCCCCAAATAACCATCTGGACAACCATTTCTTTGGAAAGATGGAATTTAATTAATTTAATTGGCCACAGCCTCAACAAAATAGTAATAAGAGACAAGTGCAAACTTAGCCCCCCATTCACGATCCGTGTCTGAGATTTCCACCACAATTGAGCTAGCAAAAGAGAGGGAGGGGAGACAGGCCAGAAGACTCAAATATCTCCTGATTTTTGAGCTCAGCCGCATCCTGGGAGCTCAACTGGGCTAAGGATCCAAATCACCTCCTTCTGTCCCTCAGACACCCTCCTGGCTGGTTTCAGCAGAAACAGCTGCTTACTTGACTCCTCCTGTTACCCATTTCCGTGCTATCTCAGACCCAAACTTGAAAGAGGAGACCACCCAACAGCTGTGACAATATATCCCTAAAAATCACAGTAACTAAAAACATGTAATAACAACATCCGCTATACATATGTATTGACATAAAAATCCAAACAATAAACATCCATTTATACATATATATATATATAACTA
The DNA here is from genome assembly GCA_027917425.1 of Gastrophryne carolinensis. Classification (NCBI taxonomy): domain Eukaryota; kingdom Metazoa; phylum Chordata; class Amphibia; order Anura; family Microhylidae; genus Gastrophryne; species Gastrophryne carolinensis. The sequence goes on along the minus strand of CM051236.1, from coordinate 506,856,054 downwards.
TATATATATATATACCAAAGCCTCGCTACCACTAGGTAAGTGTAGCCGCCGACCTGGGGGGTTTCTCACAGCGGGGCATCCCGATTTTGGATGCCCCAGGGGGAGGGAATGGATCGGCCCAGGAATCTTATAGTCTCTAAAGCGGACCAAACTCCAGCTCTATTGGCCCAGGAATGGAATCTATAAGATTCCCAGGCCGATTCCTGGGGCATCCAAAATCAGGATGCCCCACCGTGTAAAAACCCCCCAGGTCGCCCCATTCACTTACCTTGTTTCCCGGTCCCATGTTGCGTCTAAAAGCAGTGGCCGCATTCCGCTCTTCCTCTAGCCAGGCCCGCCCCTCCCCCCTGAGGTCACTTCCCCCTATCCCCCCCTCATTATCATGGCTGGTCAGCTTCTGGAGGAAGCGCAGGCCAGTCATGGAGCTGCCAACCTTATAGGGCTGGCACCCTTCTAGAACAGAGACACTCCCCACTCAGATGTCCTGACGCCCAGACGTCCTGGCTGTCTCTCTCTGCAGCTCTGAAACCCCACCCTATTCTCACACACGTATCACAGTGTACTTACATCACATCACTGTTGCCACACGTTTTGTTTCTCTTCATTTTTTCTATGAATCTCCAATGCTTTAACTTTTTTAAAAATAACTTAGAAGCTACGGGGTCTTTTAGAAACAGAGTGAAGTTTAGGACAGTGCAACGTGTAGCCCGAGACAATGGGACAACACTTGGTTTTGCCTTTAGTATAACTTTAAATAAAAAAAAGAAAAATGTACCTGCTACCTCACTGTCCTCCGGTCCATCCACTTTGTCCTGCGATGCTCTCCACAGATGGGCTTTGGCCATATTTACCCCTAGCCTCAGGGAGCCGCAATGAGAGGAGCGATGTGGATGATATCACTGTGAGTAGCAGGGGGTGTGTAAAGATTTTCCAGCCACCCCCCTTCTCACCTATAAATAGCCCCTCCCTGCAGTGGGGAGCAAGGTGGTGGGAGCCCAGTGTGGGTGTCGGATCTATGCCCTATGATAAAGGGAAATATGATTTAAATTAATATTTGCTGCACATTAATCTCCAAAATTTCTACTAGAGATTAATACTATAAATATTGCAAATACTAATAATCACATCAGCCCAGCGGCCACTAAACAAACCAAGGCTCCTCATACATCCAGTGAAATGTCCCAAAAAGGAATATATTTAATACCTTAAATACTTTGCACATACAATCTATTGTGTGAGAAATGATCCACCACACAAACAGTAAGATGTAAAAATTAAAACGGGTTTAATTTACCAGCATGAAGCTTGAACGTATTCATATTTAAGATAACCTTAAATATTATAGGCAGTTGTTACATAGGTTGTTACATAAATGAGTACGTTATACATTAGTTACAGTACAAAAATGGTAAGAGATAGATAGAGATACAAGAGAGGATACTTATGGTTGCTTCATCCTGGTAAGGGGCCCATCCATTGTCTCTTCCTAATCATGCACCCACCTTCCTATCTATTCTATTCTATCCTAATCTATTAAGCACTAGGGGGAGTGGCCAACATTCCTGGCCTCGTGGGTGTGTCTGCCAAGATCTGCCTATATCCGGCCTCTATGAGACTAGATATATATTTTATAAAGGTTATAACTCCCACAATATGCATGTTATCATATTGTAACCAAGAAAGATCCCCATTAATGCCTTAATTAAATGAACCTAAACATCAAATACATATCATACCGATGATACTATGTGGATTATCAGGCTGTGGAAACTATTGGCTTGATTCAGAGCCTCCAACGATCTGACCTTATTTTGTTCCGTTTTTGTGAAGTCCCGTTTTCATTCCGTTTGTCTCGGGGTTCAAATGTGATTCAGAGCCGCTGTCGGGAGAGCTCCGTTACTGATCCGTTTCTGTGTCTTCATACGGGAAGTGTTTTTTCCCCTCTCGGGTGCTCTCCGTGTGTTCGTGGTTTCCGTGCCCGTTCACATGGACGATCCGTTTTTGGCTCCTTTTAATGCGTTTCCAAATGTAGCTTTTTTCCATCTGTTTCCGTTTTCACACGCACATCCCTAGTCCTCCCTCAAGCTTTCCAGATCCAACCGCCAGTGCCAACGTCCTCTTCTCGTAGTCGCACGGCAGGTAGTCATAACGGTTTCTCAGCATCATCTGTAATAAAAAGCACAATGGCCGAGCATTAGTGACACTACTAGATTACACACTCTCATCCACTATCTAAAGCAAGTTTCTGAGCCTCATTGCTACTCACATGGGCCTACTTAGTCTATCTGCCTCTAGGCTAGTGTGCTGTTGTGCACATGGATCAAACTAACCTAATCTAGTAGTTGCGTTTTACAAAAAAGTTTGTCCTCACTAATATGGCCCTGCCATGGCTAATATTTGTTTAGCGGCTTGTGCGGGCACATAAATGCACGTTCACCTACTCACATCCATGATAATGTGGTCCTGCGTCTCTGTGTAGATAGCGGGCGACATCTTTTTCCAGCTTCCGGATCAGGTTATGACGTGCCCCTGCGGTGGCGTGCGTGCGCGCCGCGCGCACTGCCGGACACGCCCTCACGGGCAAACTATTTGAAGGTCAAAGCACTCAGCTCTGTGTTGGTTACCATATCACTATGCCCAGGCCAAAAGGGAGCCGTAAGACCCCAAAAAGCCCAGAGCCACATGCTCGCCGCACAGACAAACATCAGGAACACCCACACAAGAGCAGGCACAGGAGCCGGGACGGACATGGCCATAGTCAAAGTGTGGATAAGCCAGCCAAACAGGCTGCTCGGACCAAACGCAGTAGCAAGGAGCTCTTGGCACAGTCGCCCCCACCTGCTAAATCATCCAGGGCTCACAAGGGCCACAAATCACTAGCAACCCTGCAGCCTCCACCTCCTCCACCCAGAAAGCATGTGGGTAAATCCAGCCACACCACCAAGGGGAAGCGTAGGTCCAAAACCACAAGCCCACCCAGGCCAACCACCCCTCCTCCTTGCCACTCTGTGTCACCAAGTACCACCAGCACGGAGTCAATAGAGAGCTCCACAGGTGACAGCTCGACAGGCACCCTGCCATTATTACATAGCACCCCCCACAGTCCTTCACAGTCACCCATCAGCCCAAGAAACCTAAACTACTCCCCAGACAGCCAGCCATCAATGTCGTCTGCTGCCGGGGACACCACACACCCATGTGGCCGCCAGCTGCGACGTGGCTCACTTACAGCCCGTTTCTGTGATGTTCAAAGCATGGCTGTAGCCACTGGTATTTGTGAGCACTATGATGCCCTATTTGGGCGTCATTCAAAGTCAACCCCAAAGCATGCCAAGCAGGAGATTTGGGAGAACATTTGCAGGCAAGTGAATAGTGTTGGGTCTGTGAGGAGGGATGTAGAGCAAATTAAAGCGGACCTTCACTCTGAATAAGAGTCTATATTATATGTTTCCCACACCCTGTACATACAGATTGGCCACATTAAAAATCATCCTACCTGCATCTACTGCATGTTATGAGCCTTTAAACATCCAAGATGGCGGCTTATGGAAGCCGCCATCTTAACAGGCAGCCTGCAAACAGGAAGTGCCTCCTGACTGTGCTGCTCTGCATTCTGGGACTGCTGACCTTTACCTGACCCCAGCTCTGCTCTGTCTGAGCAAAGCACAGCTATAACCCGCCCCCCTGTACCTTATCCCACTCTTCTCTCCTCAGTAAGTGTGATGCTTCTGAGTCAAGATGGCGGCGCCCGTGTCCTAAATTCCTGAACAGAGTTGCAGCCCAGTGGGGGAAAGAATAATAAGTCAGTTACTAAAAATATAAAATATATTAATTTTAGATGCTGGAAAACCGTTTTTTAAGAGTTTGGGCTTTTCATTAAATCACGCTGAAGGTCCGGTTTAAGCGAAAATTTGGGTCCCTTAAATTTCATGGGAAAAAAAAATGGACATGTGCCGCCAGCAGAGGTAAAGCCCATTTAGAGTGTAACTGAATGGACAGGCTGCTTTGTAGCAGTATGTAGCACTTATTATGTGTGCTTTACTCTTCCCCAGCCTGCAGACAGGGGGTGGTATCCCTACTAAAATCATCCTTACCCCAGCGGAAGAGCATGTGTTGACCTATATTCACCCGACAACCCTTCAGGGCCTGCAAGGGGGCCAAGACACAGACAGGAATGTCAGGTCTGGAGGTGAGTATCTTTTTACATTGAGACTTTTGAATGAGGACCCAAACAGTTGTATACTCCTTACAACACACTGGTCTTTGGTGAAGCTCAAAAAGTACATTATCTCGTCCCAGAACCAACAGATGTCACACCACAAGGCCAAGCTACCCCTGCATTGTCCCGGAGGAGCACACCACAACAGCCTTGTGTCAACACCAACCAACCTGAGTGTACAGATGAGGTAAGTCAATGGACCACTGTGTAGCCAAATAAAATTGCACTTGCCTACATTTAAGTTAAAATAGTGGACTCACTACCTGCTACCTTTCTTGCCAGACCCTAACCAACCCACCCATTATTGAAGTAATTCGTTATTTGGAGGAGGAGGACACAAGTATGCTGCAGCCAAGGCCACCAGACCCTGTGGGAGAACATCCAACACACCAGCCCCAACAAGTGCAGCCCCTGCTGTCCACTACCCATACCTCAGGGCCACAAACCTCTGCTGACGTGGACAGTGGCCACACAACAGACTCTGCGGCCAGGCAGCCACCTGCAGCCACTCCATCAGTTCCAGACGCACCCACCCGTGCCAGTGGCGGAACACAGCAACGTCGCCATATCAGCCAGAGGAGGCATCTGCAGCTAATGGAGGAAGCATGGCACCACGAGAACGTGGAGTTCGCAGCTAACACACAGAGGTTTAATGAGACAGTGTGTTCCCAAATAACCTCCATGTCACAACAACTAGAGGTATTGAATCAAAAGTTGTCCTGCCTGCTTGCTGAAACAAAAGAACAAAGCAGGCAGATGGCGGGAATGGTCTAGCAATGGCAGTTAATCAATCAGAGCCTTGCTCATATTGCCGCTAACATGCAGCAACCCCATCCATCAACTTCCTCCTCCTACTCTACCTACCACTGAAGGCATGTGTTTAGGTATGGATTTTGGGGAGCAGGACACAAAACTACCCGAACCCAAGACACATGCTCTTCCACAACCCCACATTAACAGGAAAAAAATTATTCAACAATGTTTGTCACATTAAATTTTTTTGGTATCACACAAAAGAAAAAAGGCACACATTGGCCAAAATGTTTGAAAATTAAGCAAAAACATTGTCCACAAGATGGGACCGGATCGCCTGTGCCGACCCACTTTGTGTTCCAGAGTAGGGAGGTGTATAATCTTCAGAAATGTCTAAAGCGTCCTCAGGCAGATCAGTGTATCTGGTAACACGGCTACGGATGGTGAGGTTGTGCAGGACCCCACACGCCACAATTATTTTGAGCACCTTGGCGGGGTCATACTGCAGGGCACCCCCAGTCTGTCTGGTCCAGACAACGGAAGCGCATCTTCAACAACCCAAAGGCACGTTCCACCACTGAGCGAGTCCTCCTATGTGCAGTGTCATACCGCTCCTGGGCCTGCGAGGATGGGTGGAGGATGGGGGTGAGTAACCAGGGGAGCAAGGGATAGCCAGAATCACCTGCCAAAAAAAAAAAAACACAGAAAAAAAAAAATAAGGACACACCATAATCAAAAAAATCACATGACAAATGGGCCCCTTTGCCACATATGTAGTGGCAGGCCCCATAACTAGCCTAGACATAGAAACATAAACACCAAAGCTATACAGTGTATCTAAACAAGTCCCATCCTGCTACTTACGAAGAGCCACAAGTACGTTGCATGCTACTTACAAATAATGCATGTTAGGTTACTTAAAACTGCAAAGAACAGGGAGCAACAGACAGAGGGCTAAGGGGAAGAGGCTCATTAATGTGCTGCTTAGCATTCCAGCATTATTGAACAGGGACATAGGTCAGCTGTGCAGTGTTAGTGCGAAGCACAGTTCTGATGAGGCAACATGCACATCCACCCAGCACACTCCTCTACAATGACTCCGGGATGCAAAATAGCTAAGAGGGCGAGGATAGAAAGGTATAGTGGAGAATCACAAGCAAGCCCATAGGAGGAAACACTAGTAAGTAAGTGAGTGGAAACTTCTACTGTTTCATTGGAGTGTCTAACAGATTAGTGGGGTACAGGCACAGACCAATCTTAAAAATCATGCTGGACGGCAACAACAATTTGTTAGCACATACCCAGTAGCCATCCGCCAGACAGATCTCCAGATTCAAAGCGAACAAAGAGGCTCAAAATGTGTGAGTCGTGTGTGGACCCAGGGAAGGCAGCATACATACTCAGAAATTGCAGATCTGGGCCTGACACTGCCTGCACATTGATAGAGTGGCCCATCTTCCTGTTCCCGCAAAAGCACAATATAACTGGAATTAGTGGGCCCAAAAGGAAAAACACAATAAAAAAGATGCATTCACATAAGCAACATTTGTAACCACTGGATGTTTGGTATACACAGGATGTAGGTCTGCTTTCAGCCATTGAAAAATGCTCCACATTGCCAAAATGTAAATGTATGTGCTACATTGCAGACACATGCTGACCTAAACCACATACCTGAACAGATATTCCTGCGCAGCTGGCGGAACCAACGCAACGTGGGTACAATCGATGGCACCCATGACTAGGGATGAGCGAATCGATCCGGACGAACCCGGATTCGATCCGAATTTCAGGAAAAATTCGATTCGGAGCGAATCCGAATTTCCCCGCGATTCGATCGCTCGAAGTTTTCCTTTAACATCCATTCATTTACATTTACAGGCATTCTAAGATGGCGGACGGGACATGTCCAGACATGTAAGCTGGGGCAGTGTATGCTGGGACAGTCACATGCAGCCTATCAGCAGCCAGCAAGCCCGGTGACGTCACAGCGCTATTTAATGCCGGCCATCTTGCTTTTCCTTCCTCATTTCTCTATTGCATTCGTGAGAGACAGAACGCTGTGTAGCTGAGGGAGAGAGGCAGTTAGACAGGCAGGGACAGACAGGGACAGGCTGGAGACAGGCAGGAGACAGACAGGAGACAGACAGAAAGTCAGCGAAAAACAGGGAAAGGTAGAAAAATCGGAGGCTGTCACAGGGAGTTTTTTTTTTTTTTTTCATCCAGCCTGAGTGTTACTAGCTGGCTGACAGGCTTTGTTAGCGTTTTCAGGCTGCTTATACTAACTAACTGTGCATATATACTGAACTGATCTTAAGTCTGCTGTGAGGCATCCCATTCTGTGACTACAGCAGCCTCTGTTTAAGACCATATAACCATTTGCACTTATTATAATTGAAATTAGCCTGATAAAGACACTTTTGCTGGGCATAGCACTTCTCGACCCTGCCAGGTCCACTTCTTTTTTGGGGCATCCCATTCTGTGACTACAGCAGCCTCTGTTTAACACCATATAACCATTTGCACTTATTATAATTGAAATTAGGCCTGATAAAGACACTTTTGCTGGGCATAGCACTACTTGTCCCTGCCAGGTGTACTTACTGCTGGTTTTTAGGGCATCCCATTCTGTGACTACACCAGCCTCTGTTTAAGACCATATAACCATTTGCACTTATTATAATTGAAATTAGCCTGATAAAGACACTTTTGCTGGGCATAGCACTTCTCGACCCTGCCAGGTCCACTTCTTTTTTGGGGCATCCCATTCTGTGACTACAGCAGCCTCTGTTTAACACCATATAACCATTTGCACTTATTATAATTGAAATTAGCCTGATAAAGACACTTTTGCTGGGCATAGCACTTCTGGACCCTGCCAGGTCCACTTCTTTTTTGGGGCATCCCATTCTGTGACTACAGCAGCCTCTGTTTAACACCATATAACCATTTGCACTTATTATAATTGAAATTAGCCTGATAAAGACACTTTTGCTGGGCATAGCACTTCTGGACCCTGCCAGGTCCACTTCTTTTTTGGGGCATCCCATTCTGTGACTACAGCAGCCTCTGTTTAACACCATATAACCATTTGCACTTATTATAATTGAAATTAGCCTGATAAAGACACTTTTGCTGGGCATAGCACTTCTCGACCCTGCCAGGTCCACTTCTTTTTTGGGGCATCCCATTCTGTGACTACAGCAGCCTCTGTTTAACACCATATAACCATTTGCACTTATTATAATTGAAATTAGCCTGATAAAGACACTTTTGCTGGGCATAGCACTTCTCGACCCTGCCAGGTCCACTTCTTTTTTGGGGCATCCCATTCTGTGACTACAGCAGCCTCTGTTTAACACCATATAACCATTTGCACTTATTATAATTGAAATTAGGCCTGATAAAGACACTTTTGCTGGGCATAGCACTACTTGTCCCTGCCAGGTGTACTTACTGCTGGTTTTTAGGGCATCCCATTCTGTGACTACACCAGCCTCTGTTTAAGACCATATAACCATTTGCACTTATTATAATTGAAATTAGCCTGATAAAGACACTTTTGCTGGGCATAGCACTTCTGGACCCTGCCAGGTCCACTTCTTTTTTGGGGCATCCCATTCTGTGACTACAGCAGCCTCTGTTTAACACCATATAACCATTTGCACTTATTATAATTGAAATTAGCCTGATAAAGACACTTTTGCTGGGCATAGCACTTCTGGACCCTGCCAGGTCCACTTCTTTTTTGGGGCATCCCATTCTGTGACTACAGCAGCCTCTGTTTAACACCATATAACCATTTGCACTTATTATAATTGAAATTAGCCTGATAAAGACACTTTTGCTGGGCATAGCACTTCTGGAGCCTGCCAGGTCCACTTCTTTTTTGGGGCATCCCATTCTGTGACTACAGCAGCCTCTGTTTAACACCATATAACCATTTGCACTTATTATAATTGAAATTAGCCTGATAAAGACACTTTTGCTGGGCATAGCACTTCTGGACCCTGCCAGGTCCACTTCTTTTTTGGGGCATCCCATTCTGTGACTACAGCAGCCTCTGTTTAACACCATATAACCATTTGCACTTATTATAATTGAAATTAGCCTGATAAAGACACTTTTGCTGGGCATAGCACTACTTGTCCCTGCCAGGTGTACTTACTGCTGGTTTTTAGGGCATCCCATTCTGTGACTACACCAGCCTCTGTTTAAGACCATATAACCATTTGCACTTATTATAATTGAAATTAGCCTGATAAAGACACTTTTGCTGGGCATAGCACTTCTCGACCCTGCCAGGTCCACTTCTTTTTTGGGGCATCCCATTCTGTGACTACAGCAGCCTCTGTTTAACACCATATAACCATTTGCACTTATTATAATTGAAATTAGCCTGATAAAGACACTTTTGCTGGGCATAGCACTTCTCGACCCTGCCAGGTCCACTTCTTTTTTGGGGCATCCCATTCTGTGACTACAGCAGCCTCTGTTTAACACCATATAACCATTTGCACTTATTATAATTGAAATTAGCCTGATAAAGACACTTTTGCTGGGCATAGCACTTCTGGACCCTGCCAGGTCCACTTCTTTTTTGGGGCATCCCATTCTGTGACTACAGCAGCCTCTGTTTAACACCATATAACCATTTGCACTTATTATAATTGAAATTAGCCTGATAAAGACACTTTTGCTGGGCATAGCACTTCTCGACCCTGCCAGGTCCACTTCTTTTTTGGGGCATCCCATTCTGTGACTACAGCAGCCTCTGTTTAACACCATATAACCATTTGCACTTATTATAATTGAAATTAAGCCTGATAAAGACACTTTTGCTGGGCATAGCACTACTTGTCCCTGCCAGGTGTACTTACTGCTGGTTTTTAGGGCATCCCATTCTGTGACTACAGCAGCCTCTGTTTAAGACCATATAACCATTTGCACTTATTATAATTGAAATTAGCCTGATAAAGACACTTTTGCTGGGCATAGCACTTCTCGACCCTGCCAGGTCCACTTCTTTTTTGGGGCATCCCATTCTGTGACTACAGCAGCCTCTGTTTAACACCATATAACCATTTGCACTTATTATAATTGAAATTAGGCCAGATAAAGACACTTTTGCTGGGCATAGCACTACTTGTCCCTGCCAGGTATACTTACTGCTGGTTTTTAGGGCATCCCATTCTGTGACTACACCAGCCTCTGTTTAACACCATATAACCATTTGCACTTATTATAATTGAAATTAGGCCTGATAAAGACACTTTTGCTGGGCATAGCACTACTTGTCCCTGCCAGGTGTACTTACTGCTGGTTTTTGGGGCATCCCATTCTGTGACTACACCAGCCTCTGTTTAAGACCATATAACCATTTGCACTTATTATAATTGAAATTAGCCTGATATAGACACTTTTGCTGGGCATAGCACCTCTCGACCCTGCCAGGTCCACTTCTTTTTTGGGGCATCCCATTCTGTGACTACACCAGCCTCTGTTTAAGACCATATAACCATTTGCACTTATTATAATTGAAATTAGCCTGATAAAGACACTTTTGCTGGGCATAGCACCTCTCGACCCTGCCAGGTCCACTTCTTTTTTGGGGCATCCCATTCTGTGACTACAGCAGCCTCTGTTTAACACCATATAACCATTTGCACTTATTAAAATTGAAATTAGGCCTGATAAAGACACTTTTGCTGGGCATAGCACTACTTGTCCCTGCCAGGTGTACTTACTGCTGGTTTTTAGGGCATCCCATTCTGTGACTACACCAGCCTCTGTTTAAGACCATATAACCATTTGCACTTATTATAATTGAAATTAGCCTGATAAAGACACTTTTGCTGGGCATAGCACTTCTCGACCCTGCCAGGTCCACTTCTTTTTTGGGGCATCCCATTCTGTGACTACAGCAGCCTCTGTTTAACACCATATAACCATTTGCACTTATTATAATTGAAATTAGCCTGATAAAGACACTTTTGCTGGGCATAGCAATTCTGGACCCTGCCAGGTCCACTTCTTTTTTGGGGCATCCCATTCTGTGACTACAGCAGCCTCTGTTTAAGACCATATAACCATTTGCACTTATTATAATTGAAATTAGCCTGATAAAGACACTTTTGCTGGGCATAGCACTTCTCGACCCTGCCAGGTCCACTTCTTTTTTGGGGCATCCCATTCTGTGACTACAGCAGCCTCTGTTTAACACCATATAACCATTTGCACTTATTATAATTGAAATTAGCCTGATAAAGACACTTTTGCTGGGCATAGCACTTCTGGACCCTGCCAGGTCCACTTCTTTTTTGGGGCATCCCATTCTGTGACTACAGCAGCCTCTGTTTAAGACCATATAACCATTTGCACTTATTATCATTGAAATTAGCCTGATAAAGACACTTTTGCTGGGCATAGCACTTCTGGACCCTGCCAGGTCCACTTCTTTTTTGGGGCATCCCATTCTGTGACTACAGCAGCCTCTGTTTAACACCATATAACCATTTGCACTTATTATAATTGAAATTAGCCTGATAAAGACACTTTTGCTGGGCATAGCACTTCTGGACCCTGCCAGGTCCACTTCTTTTTTGGGGCATCCCATTCTGTGATTACAGCAGCCTCTGTTTAACACCATATAACCATTTGCACTTATTATAATTGAAATTAGCCTGATAAAGACACTTTTGCTGGGCATAGCACTACTTGTCCCTGCCAGGTGTACTTACTGCTGGTTTTTAGGGCATCCCATTCTGTGACTACACCAGCCTCTGTTTAAGACCATATAACCATTTGCACTTATTATAATTGAAATTAGCCTGATAAAGACACTTTTGCTGGGCATAGCACTTCTCGACCCTGCCAGGCCCACTTCTTTTTTGGGGCATCCCATTCTGTGACTACAGCAGCCTCTGTTTAACACCATATAACCATTTGCACTTATTATAATTGAAATTAGCCTGATAAAGACACTTTTGCTGGGCATAGCACTTCTGGACCCTGCCAGGCCCACTTCTTTTTTAGGGCATCCCATTCTGTGACTACAGCAGCCTCTGTTTAACACCATATAACCATTTGCACTTATTATAATTGAAATTAGCCTGATAAAGACACTTTTGCTGGGCATAGCACTTCTCGACCCTGCCAGGTCCACTTCTTTTTTGGGGCATCCCATTCTGTGACTACAGCAGCCTCTGTTTAACACCATATAACCATTTGCACTTATTATAATTGAAATTAGGCCTGATAAAGACACTTTTGCTGGGCATAGCACTACTTGTCCCTGCCAGGTGTACTTACTGCTGTTTTTTAGGGCATCCCATTCTGTGACTACACCAGCCTCTGTTTAACACCATATAACCATTTGCACTTATTATAATTGAAATTAGCCTGATAAAGACACTTTTGCTGGGCATAGCACTTCTGGACCCTGCCAGGTCCACTTCTTTTTTGGGGCATCCCATTCTGTGACTACAGCAGCCTCTGTTTAACACCATATAACCATTTGCACTTATTATAATTGAAATTAGCCTGATAAAGACACTTTTGCTGGGCATAGCACTACTTGTCCCTGCCAGGTGTACTTACTGCTGGTTTTTAGGGCATCCCATTCTGTGACTACACCAGCCTCTGTTTAAGACCATATAACCATTTGCACTTATTATAATTGAAATTAGCCTGATAAAGACACTTTTGCTGGGCATAGCACTTCTCGACCCTGCCAGGCCCACTTCTTTTTTAGGGCATCCCATTCTGTGACTACAGCAGCCTCTGTTTAACACCATATAACCATTTGCACTTATTATAATTGAAATTAGCCTGATAAAGACACTTTTGCTGGGCATAGCACTTCTCGACCCTGCCAGGTCCACTTCTTTTTTGGGGCATCCCATTCTGTGACTACAGCAGCCTCTGTTTAACACCATATAACCATTTGCACTTATTATAATTGAAATTAGGCCTGATAAAGACACTTTTGCTGGGCATAGCACTACTTGTCCCTGCCAGGTGTACTTACTGCTGGTTTTTAGGGCATCCCATTCTGTGACTACACCAGCCTCTGTTTAAGACCATATAACCATTTGCACTTATTATAATTGAAATTAGCCTGATAAAGACACTTTTGCTGGGCATAGCACTTCTCGACCCTGCCAGGTCCACTTCTTTTTTGGTGCATCCCATTCTGTGACTACAGCAGCCTCTGTTTAACACCATATAACCATTTGCACTTATTATAATTGAAATTAGCCTGATAAAGACACTTTTGCTGGGCATAGCACTTCTCGACCCTGCCAGGTCCACTTCTTTTTTGGGGCATCCCATTCTGTGACTACAGCAGCCTCTGTTTAACACCATATAACCATTTGCACTTATTATAATTGAAATTAGCCTGATAAAGACACTTTTGCTGGGCATAGCAATTCTGGACCCTGCCAGGTCCACTTCTGTTTTGGGGCATCCCATTCTGTGACTACAGCAGCCTCTGTTTAAGACCATATAACCATTTGCACTTATTATAATTGAAATTAGCCTGATAAAGACACTTTTGCTGGGCATAGCACTTCTCGACCCTGCCAGGTCCACTTCTTTTTTGGGGAATCCCATTCTGTGACTACAGCAGCCTCTGTTTAACACCATATAACCATTTGCACTTATTATAATTGAAATTAGCCTGATAAAGACACTTTTGCTGGGCATAGCACTTCTCGACCCTGCCAGGTCCACTTCTTTTTTGGGGCATCCCATTCTGTGACTACAGCAGCCTCTGTTTAACACCATATAACCATTTGCACTTATTATAATTGAAATTAGGCCTGATAAAGACACTTTTGCTGGGCATAGCACTACTTGTCCCTGCCAGGTGTACTTACTGCTGGTTTTTAGGGCATCCCATTCTGTGACTACACCAGCCTCTGTTTAAGACCATATAACCATTTGCACTTATTATAATTGAAATTAGCCTGATAAAGACACTTTTGCTGGGCATAGCACTTCTCGACCCTGCCAGGTCCACTTCTTTTTTGGGGCATCCCATTCTGTGACTACAGCAGCCTCTGTTTAACACCATATAACCATTTGCACTTATTATAATTGAAATTAGCCTGATAAAGACACTTTTGCTGGGCATAGCACTTCTGGACCCTGCTAGGTCCACTTCTTTTTTGGGGCATCCCATTCTGTGACTACAGCAGCCTCTGTTTAACACCATATAACCATTTGCACTTATTATAATTGAAATTAGCCTGATAAAGACACTTTTGCTGGGCATAGCACTACTTGTCCCTGCCAGGTGTACTTACTGCTGGTTTTTAGGGCATCCCATTCTGTGACTACACCAGCCTCTGTTTAAGACCATATAACCATTTGCACTTATTATAATTGAAATTAGCCTGATAAAGACACTTTTGCTGGGCATAGCACTTCTCGACCCTGCCAGGTCCACTTCTTTTTTGGGGCATCCCATTCTGTGACTACAGCAGCCTCTGTTTAACACCATATAACCATTTGCACTTATTATAATTGAAATTAGCCTGATAAAGACACTTTTGCTGGGCATAGCACTTCTGGACCCTGCCAGGTCCACTTCTTTTTTGGGGCATCCCATTCTGTGACTACAGCAGCCTCTGTTTAACACCATATAATCATTTGCACTTATTATAATTGAAATTAGCCTGATAAAGACTCTTTTGCTGGGCATAGCAATTCTGGACCCTGCCAGGTCCACTTCTTTTTTGGGGCATCCCATTCTGTGACTACAGCAGCCTCTGTTTAAGACCATATAACCATTTGCACTTATTATAATTGAAATTAGCCTGATAAAGACACTTTTGCTGGGCATAGCACTTCTGGACCCTGCCAGGCCCACTTCTTTTTTAGGGCATCCCATTCTGAGACTACAGCAGCCTCTGTTTAACACCATATAACCATTTGCACTTATTATAATTGAAATTAGCCTGATAAAGACACTTTTGCTGGGCATAGCACTTCTGGACCCTGCCAGGTCCACTTCTTTTTTGGGGCATCCCATTCTGTGACTACAGCAGCCTCTGTTTAAGACCATATAACCATTTGCACTTATTATAATTGAAATTAGCCTGATAAAGACACTTTTGCTGGGCATAGCACTTCTGGACCCTGCCAGGTCCACATCTTTTTTGGGGCATCCCATTCTGTGACTACAGCAGCCTCTGTTTAAGACCATATATCCATTTGCACTTATTATAATTGAAATTAGCCTGATAAAGACACTTTTGCTGGGCATAGCACTTCTGGACCCTGCCAGGTCCACTTCTTTTTTGGGGCATCCCATTCTGTGACTACAGCAGCCTCTGTTTAAGACCATATAACCATTTGCACTTATTATAATTGAAATTAGCCTGATAAAGACACTTTTGCTAGGCATAGCAATTCTGGACCCTGCCAGGTCCACTTCTTTTTTGGGGCATCCCATTCTGTGACTACAGCAGCCTCTGTTTAAGACCATATAACCATTTGCACTTATTATAATTGAAATTAGCCTGATAAAGACACTTTTGCTGGGCATAGCACTTCTGGACCCTGCCAGGCCCACTTCTTTTTTAGGGCATCCCATTCTGTGACTACAGCAGCCTCTGTTTAAGACCATATAACCATTTGCACTTATTATAATTGAAATTAGCCTGATAAAGACACTTTTGCTGGGCATAGCACTTCTGGACCCTGCCAGGTCCACTTCTTTTTTGGGGCATCCCATTCTGTGACTACAGCAGCCTCTGTTTAAGACCATATAACCATTTGCACTTATTATAATTGAAATTAGCCTGATAAAGACACTTTTGCTGGGCATAGCACTTCTGGACCCTGCCAGGTCCACTTCTTTTTTGGGGCATCCCATTCTGTGACTACAGCAGCCTCTGTTTAAGACCATATAACCATTTGCACTTATTATAATTGAAATTAGGCCTGATAAATACACTTTTGCTGTGCATAGACTTACTGCTGCCTGCCAGGTGCACTTCTGTTGGGGCATCCCATTCTGTAACATAGCATACCCCTCTTTATTTACACTAAGCAGCTCTCTTATTTACACTAAGCAGGCCTGTTGGAGGCTGAGTGTTACTGCTCACTTTTGGTGTGCATTATATTCTGTTTCATATAGACCCACCGCTGCCCGGGGGATCTTAAAATATCACCTACTACCACGCCAGTTAGACTATGTCGGGCAGACAAGTGCCTGGAAGTGAAAAGAGGAGTGGCAGAGGCCAAGATTCCGCAGGCAGAGCTCGCATCAGACTGGGGGCCAGTAGCAGCAGGAGTCACGCTGAGAGACCTAATCTGCCAGTATCTGCTAGCGGTCGGGTCTCCACCAGTAACGCATCTGCCGTGGTAGATTGGTTGACGCGCTCATCAACAACATCATCACAAGTTACGTCTGAGACCCCCAGTCTAGGGTCGGTAGGTTCCTCTGACACAACCCTGAGTTGGCATGCCCCGAGAGCAGTCCCTGTCCTCCCACTGCATCTGTCCTACGCCGTTCCCTCCCCCAGCGACGTATCCTATGCTTTGGGTTCAGCTCCACTCTTTAGTGAGGAGGACCATCAGATAGAGGACAGTCAGCAGCTACTGCCCAGCCAAGAAATGGAGGTGGCTCCTCTAGCTAGGCAGACAAATAGTGATGTGGACAGTGTCGTGGGTGCTGCGAGCGTTCCAGCTCCTGCGCCAGACACTGTTGACGAATCCACGAACATCAGTGACGTACAGCCACAACTCTGTGATGATGATGATGACGATGAAGCCGATCGCACTTGGGAGCCGAGTGATGAAGGGGCTTCATCGTCATCATCAGGAGAAGAGGGGCGCAGGTTGCCCCGGAGTCAGCAGCTGAGGCAGCAAGGTGGTAGCAGTCAGCATGGGGGCACAATTCCAAAGGCTGGAGTCGGCCGGGGCCGGGGCCGGGGTAGAGCACCTGCTGTGCGGCAGTCTACCTTATCGGGAGGTAGTGGAGCAGGGGTTCCTGGAGTTGGCAACAGCAGCAGTGAATCAGTGAGGCCAGGGGGTGGGAAAAGTAGCTACTCGGCAGTGTGGCAGTTTTCCCTGAAGCATCCGCAGGAGGGTAACATGGCCACATGCAAGATATGTAGGCAGAAGGTGAAGCGTGGCCAGGGTCCAAATGTTGGCACCACGGCCCTGCGTCAACATATGATGCGTCACCATAAAGCGACCTGGGAGAACCGAGGCTCCCAAGGGGTGGTCCAGTCTGCTTCCTCACCAAGTGAGCTCCCAATTTCTGCCAGCCAAGGCTCCAGCACCTCAGCCGAAGGCAGCTGTGCGTCATACCCATCCTCTGTCGCTCCTGCTCCTCCTCCTCCAAATCATGCATCCCGCCAGCAATCCATCAGCGAAGCCATGTCCAAGAGACAGCAGTATGCGCCCACTCATCCTACGGCGCAGAAGCTGAATGTGCTCCTGTCCAAGTTGCTGGTGCTGCAGTCGCTCCCTTTTCAGGTAGTGGAATCTGCACCTTTCAGAGAACTGATGGCTTGTGCCGAGCCGAGGTGGAGAGTCCCAAGCCGTCATTTCTTTGCCAAGAAGGCAGTACCAGCGCTGCACACTTTTGTTGAACAGAAGGTGGGCCAGTCCTTGAGCCTGTCGGTGTGTAGCAAAGTGCATGGCAGCGCCGACATCTGGAGCTGTAACTACGGTCAGGGACAGTACATGTCGTTTACGGCCCACTGGGTGAATGTGGTCCCTTTGCAGCAGCAGCAGCAACTTGGACAGGTCACGCCGCTTCGGCCTCCGCGCTCCCTGCCCGTTGGGCCTGTGACACCGTGCGACTCGGCCTCCTCATCCTCCGCCATCTCCTCACCCTCCACTGTAGGCTCAAGTCTCAGTGCCCCTCCAGTCTACCATGTGTGCAGGGCACGGAGGTGTCACGCAGTGCTTCACATGGTTTGTCTTGGCGAACGGAGTCACACAGGGGAGGAACTGCTTAAATGTATTCATCAGGAAATCCAAACATGGCTTACTCCAAGAAAACTTAAAATGGGAATCATGGTTACCGACAATGGGAAGAACATTTTGTCTGCGCTGCGCCAAGGAAGCCTGACCCATGCCCCCTGCATGGCTCACGTCTTCAATCTGGTTGTCAAGCGGTTTCTGAAGTGTTCCCCCCATCTGCAAGACATCCTAACAACTTCAAGGAAACTTTGCATGCACTTCAGCCACTCCTACACCGCCAAACACACCCTTCTTGAGCTACAGCGTCAGAATGGTATCCCCCAACATAGTCTGATTTGCGATGTTTCCACCCGTTGGAATTCCACCCTTCACATGTTGGACCGATTATATGAACAGAGAAAAGCCATCACGGATTTCCTGATGATCCAAGCAGATAGGGGGACTCCCCTGTGTAACTTCAATGTCAACCAGTGGCAGCTCATACGTGACACCTGCCGTTTGCTCAGGCCCTTTGAGGATGCCACTTTATTTGTCAGTCGGCAGGATTACGGGATGAACGACGTGATTCCACTGCTTCATGTACTACAGCACATGTTGGAAACCATGGCTGGTCAGGGCACTGGAGACATGGCGTTTACATCTTACGGCCACATGAACCCCGTTGGAGCTGAACTGGAGGAGGAGGAGGAAGAGGAGGAGGAGGAGTTGCCCAGCGAAACACAGTTTAGGCTTGGCGAAATGGCTGGTTTATCTAGTCAGCGGACAGGAGAGGAGGAGCAGGAGCAGCCAGAGGAGCTAGAGGTTTTTGAGGAAGGCGAGACAGAGGACCCGGGCACACCGTGGCAGTATGCAGTGGAGATGGAGACAGGTAGTCCATCCGAGTCACTTGCGCAAATGGCACGAAGCATGCTCACGTGCTTGCGTAGTGACCCCAGAATTGTTTCCATCTGTCGGCGGGATGACTTCTGGCTGTCCACCTTATTGGACCCTCGCTTCCGGCACAAAATGGGGGCATTTTTTAAACCCACCGAGAGGGAGGACAAACTGAACTACTACAAAGACATTCTACGTAGGCAGTTGGCCGATGCCTATCTGCGCCATGGTCCATACTCTCGCAGGTCTGACTCGAGGGGACCTCTGCGCTCACCTTCCACTGCCATGGCCGCTGGGGGGGTTGGCAGGAGCAGCAGCAGCAGCTCCATCAGCAGCAGCAGCCTCAGTCTTCAGTCGCTAATGAGTAGCTTTCTACACCCGCATAGTGAGGCTACTCATGAGCAGCAGGAAGACCTGGAGCAGGACCTCAACCAGCAGGTCATGTCATACTTTGATATGACCATGCCAACACACCTTGAGGATCCGCTGGACTTCTGGGCAGCCAAACTTGATTTGTGGCCGCAACTAGCAGAGTTTGCCCTGGAAAAGCTGTCCTGCCCGGCAAGTAGCGTGCCATCTGAGCGGGTGTTTAGTGCGGCGGGGGCCATAGTTACGGCGAGGAGAACTCGTCTGTCAACTAAAAATGTGGAGAGACTCACCTTTGTCAAAATGAATCAGGGATGGATCAGCCAGGATTTCCACCCACCAATGCCTGATGCATGCGACTAGATTCAGCATGGTGCCACGTTTTACACTTTCCAAATGGTGCAAAACATATTTATGTCTTTAGGCCATTTTTTGGGCTCCTGCTGCTGCTGCTGCCAACTTCTGCCAACTCCAGGGTGTGATTCATCCAATTTTTGGGCTCCTGAAGCCAACTCCAGTGTATATTTTGGGCTCCTGCTGCTGCTGCTGCCAACTCCAGGCTTTGAATCATCCAATTTTTGGGCTCCTGAAGCCAACTCCAGTGTATATTTGGGCTCCTGCTGCTGCCAACTCCAGGGTGTGATTCATCCAATTGTTGGGCTCCTGAAGCCAACCCCAGGGTCTCTTTAAAGTAATGTTTGGGCTCCTGCTGCTGCTGCTGCCAACTTCTGCCAACTCCAGGGTGTGATTCATCCAATTTTTGGGCTCCTGAAGCCAACTCCAGTGTATATTTGGGCTCCTGCTGCTGCTGCTGCCAACTCCAGGGTGTGATTCATCCAATTTTTGGGCTCCTGAAGCCAACTCCAGTGTATATTTGGGCTCCTGCTGCTGCTGCTGCCAACTCCAGGGTGTGAATCATCCAATTGTTGGGCTCCTGAAGCCGACCCCAGGGTCTCTTTAAAGTAATATTTGGGCTCCTGCTGCTGCCAACTCCAGGGTGTGATCCATCCAATTTTTGGGCTCCTGAAGCCAACTCCAGTGTATATTTGGGCTCCTGCTGCTGCTGCTGCCAACTCCAGGGTGTGATTCATCCAATTTTTGGGCTCCTGAAGCCAACTCCAGTGTATATTTCTGCTGCTGCTGCTGCCAACTTCTGCCAACTCCAGGGTGTGATTCATCCAATTTTTGGGCTCCTGAAGCCAACTCCAGTGTATATTTGGGCTCCTGCTGCTGCCAACTCCAGGGTGTGAATCATCCAATGTTTGGGCTCCTGAAGCCAACTCCAGTGTATATTTGGGCTCCTGCTGCTGCTGCTGCCAACTCCAGGGTGTGATTCATCCAATTGTTGGGCTCCTGAAGCCAACCCCAGGGTCTCTTTAAAGTAATGTTTGGGCTCCTGCTGCTGCTGCTGCCAACTTCTGCCAACTCCAGGGTGTGATTCATCCAATTTTTGGGCTCTGCCAACTCCAGGGAGTGATTCATCCAATGTTTGGGCTCCTGAAGCCAACTCCAGTGTATATTTGGGCTCCTGCTGCTGCTGCTGCCAACTCCAGGGTGTGAATCATCCAATTTTTGGGCTCCTGAAGCCAACCCCAGGGTCTCTTTAAAGTAATATTTGGGCTCCTGCTGCTGCCAACTCCAGGGTGTGATTCATCCAATTTTGGGGCTCCTGAAGCCAACTCCAGTGTATATTTGGGCTCCTGCTGCTGCCAACAGCAGGGTGTGATTCATCCAATTTTTGGGCTCCTGAAGCCAACTCCAGTGTATATTTCTGCTGCTGCTGCTGCCAACTTCTGCCAACTCCAGGGTGTGATTCATCCAATTTTTGGGCTCCTGAAGCCAACTCCAGTGTATATTTGGGCTCCTGCTGCTGCTGCTGCCAACTCCAGGGTGTGATTCATCCAATTGTTGGGCTCCTGAAGCCAACTCCAGTGTATATTTGGGCTCCTGCTGCTGCTGCTGCCAACTCCAGGGTGTGATTCATCCAATTTTTGGGCTCCTAAAGCCAACTCCAGTGTATATTTGGGCTCCTGCTGCTGCTGCTGCCAACTCCAAGGTGTGATTCATCCAATTTTTGGGCTCCTGAAGCCAACCCCAGTGCCTCTTTAAAGTAATGTTTGGGCTCCTGCTGCTGCTGCTGCTGCCAACTCCAGGGTGTGATTCATCCAATCTTTGGCCTTCTGAAGCCAACTCCAGTGTATATTTGGGCTCCTGCTGCTGCTGCTGCCAACTCCAGGGTGTGAGTCATCCAATTTTTGGGCTCCTGAAGCCAACTCCAGTGTATATTTGGGCTCCTGCTGCTGCTGCTGCCAACTCCAGGGTGTGATTCATCCAATTGTTGGGCTCCTGAAGCCAACCCCAGGGTCTCTTTAAAGTAATGTTTGGGCTCCTGCTGCTGCTGCTGCCAACTTCTGCCAACTCCAGGGTGTGATTCATCCAATTTTTGGGCTCCTGAAGCCAACTCCAGTGTATATTTGGGCTCCTGCTGCTGCTGCTGCCAACTCCAGGGTGTGATTCATCCAATTGTTGGGCTCCTGAAGCCAACCCCAGGGTCTCTTTAAAGTAATGTTTGGGCTCCTGCTGCTGCTGCTGCCAACTTCTGCCAACTCCAGGGTGTGATTCATCCAATTTTTGGGCTCCTGAAGCCAACTCCAGTGTATATTTGGGCTCCTGCTGCTGCTGCCAACTTCTGCCAACTCCAGGGTGTGATTCATCCAATTTTTGGGCTCCTGAAGCCAACTCCAGTGTATATTTGGGCTCCTGCTGCTGCTGCTGCTGCCAACTCCAGGGTGTGATTCATCCAATTTTTGGGCTCCTGAAGCCAACTCCAGTGTATATTTGGGATCCTGCTGCTGCTGCTGCCAACTCCAGGGTGTGATTCATCCAATTTTTGGGCTCCTGAAGCCATCTCCAGTGTATATTTGGGCTCCTGCTGCTGCTGCTGCCAACTCCAGGGTGTGATTCATCCAATTGTTGGGCTCCTGAAGCCAACCCCAGGGTCTCTTTAAAGTAATGTTTGGGCTCCTGCTGCTCCTGCTGCTGCTGCCAACTCCAGGGTGGGATTCATCCAATTTTTGGGCTCCTGAAGCCAATTCCAGTGTATATTTGGGCTCCTGCTGCTGCTGCTGCCAACTCCAGGGTGTGAATCATCCAATTTTTGGGCTCCTGAAGCCAACTCCAGTGTATATTTGGGCTCCTGCTGCTGCTGCTGCCAACTCCACGGTGTGATTCATCCAATTGTTGGGCTCCTGAAGCCAACCCCAGGGTCTCTTTAAAGTAATGTTTGGACTCCTGCTGCTGCTGCTGCCAACTTCTGCCAACTCCAGGGTGTGATTCATCCAATTTTTGGGCTCCTGAAGCCAACTCCAGTGTATATTTGGGCTCCTGCTGCTGCTGCTGCCAACTCCAGGGTGTGAATCATCCAATTTTTGGGCTCCTGAAGCCAACCCCAGGGTCTCTTTAAAGTAATATTTGGGCTCCTGCTGCTCCCAACTCCAGGGTGTGATTCATCCAATTTTTGGGCTCCTGAAGCCAACTCCAGTGTATATTTGGGCTCCTGCTGCTGCTGCTGCCAACTCCAGGGTGTGATTCATCCAATTGTTGGGCTCCTGAAGCCAACCCCAGGGTCTCTTTAAAGTAATGTTTGGGCTCCTGCTGCTGCTGCTGCCCACTTCTGCCAACTCCAGGGTGTGATTCATCCAATTTTTGGGCTCCTGAAGCCAACTCCAGTGTATATTTGGGCTCCTGCTGCTGCTGCTGCCAACTCCAGGGTGTGATTCATCCAATTTTTGGGCTCCTGAAGCCAACTCCAGTGTATATTTGGGCTCCTGCTGCTGCTGCTGCCAACTCCAGGGTGTGATTCATCCAATTTTTGGGCTCCTGAAGCCAACTCCAGTGAATATTTGGGCTCCTGCTGCTGCTGCTGCCAACTCCAAGGTGTGATTCATCCAATTTTTGGGCTCCTGAAGCCAACCCCAGTGCCTCTTTAAAGTAATGTTTGGGCTCCTGCTGCTGCTGCTGCCAACTCCAGGGTGTGATTCATCCAATTTTTGGGCTCCTGAAGCCAACTCCAGTGTATATTTGGGCTCCTGCTGCTGCTGCTGCCAACTCCAGGGTGTGATTCATCCAATTTTTGGGCTCCTGAAGCCAACTCCAGTGTATATTTGGGCTCCTGCTGCTGCTGCTGCCAACTCCATGGTGTGAATCATCCAATTTTTGGGCTCCTGAAGCCAACCCCAGGGTCTCTTTAAAGTAATATTTGGGCTCCTGCTGCTGCCAACTCCAGGGTGTGATTCATCCAATTTTTGGGCTCCTGAAGCCAACTCCAGTGTATATTTGGGCTCCTGCTGCTGCTGCTGCCAACTCCAGGGTGTGATTCATCCAATTGTTGGGCTCCTGAAGCCAACCCCAGGGTCTCTTTGAAGTAATGTTTGGGCTCCTGCTGCTGTCAACTCCTGCCAACTCCAGGGTGTGATTCATCCAATTGTTGGGCTCCTGAAGCCAACCCCAGGGTCTCTTTAAAGTAATGTTTGGGCTCCTGCTGCTGCTGCTGCCCACTTCTGCCAACTCCAGGGTGTGATTCATCCAATCTTTGGCCTCCTGAAGCCAACTCCAGTGTATATTTGGGCTCCTGCTGCTGCTGCTGCCAACTCCAGGGTGTGATTCATCCAATTTTTTGGCTCCTGAAGCCAACTCCAGTGTATATTTGGGCTCCTGCTGCTGCTGCTGCCAACTCCAGGGTGTGATTCATCCAATTTTTGGGCTCCTGAAGCCAACTCCAGTGTATATTTGGGCTCCTGCTGCTGCCAACTCCAAGGTGTGATTCATCCAATTTTTGGGCTCCTGAAGCCAACCCCAGTGCCTATTTAAAGTAATGTTTGGGCTCCTGCTGCTGCTGCTGCCAACTCCAAGGTGTGATTCATCCAATTTTTGGGCTCCTGAAGCCAACCCCAGTGCCTATTTAAAGTAATGTTTGGGCTCCTGCTGCTGCTGCTGCCAACTCCAGGGTGTGATTCATCCATATTTTGGGCTCCTGAAGCCAACTCCAGTGTATATTTGGGCTCCTGCTGCTGCTGCAGCCAACTCCAGGGTGTGAATCATCCAATTTTTGGGCTCCTGAAGCCAACTCCAGTGTATATTTGGGCTCCTGCTGCTGCTGCTGCCAACTCCAGGGTGTGATTCATCCAATTGTTGGGCTCCTGAAGCCAACCCCAGGGTCTCTTTGAAGTAATGTTTGGGCTCCTGCTGCTGCTGCTGTCAACTCCTGCCAACTCCAGGGTGTGATTCATCCAATTTTTGGGCTCCTGAAGCCAACCCCAGGGTCTCTTTAAAGTAATGTTTGGGCTCCTGCTGCTGCTGCTGCCAACTTCTGCCGACTCCAGGGTGTGATTCATCCAATTTTTGGGCTTCTGAAGCCAACTCCAGTGTATATTTGGGCTCCTGCTGCTGCTGCTGCTGCCAACTCCAGGGTGTGATTCATCCAATTTTTGGGCTCCTGAAGCCAACCCCAGGGTCTCTTTAAAGTAATATTTGGGCTCCTGCTGCTGCTGCTGCCAACTTCTGCCAACTCCAGGGTGTGATTCATCCAATTTTTCGGCTCCTGAAGCCAACCCCAGTGTCTCTTTAAAGTAATATTTGGGCTCCTGCTGCTGCCAACTCCAGGGTGTGATTCATCCATTTTTTGGGCTCCTGAAGCCAACTCCAGTGTATATTTGGGCTCCTGCTGCTGCTGCTGCCAACTCCAGGGTGTGATTCATCCAATTTTTGGGCTCCTGAAGCCAACCCCAGTGCCTCTTTAAAGTAATGTTTGGGCTCCTGCTGCTGCTGCTGCCAACTCCAGGGTGTGATTCATCCAATTTTTGGGCTCCTGAAGCCAACCCCAGGGTCTCTTTAAAGTAATATTTGGGCTCCTGCTGCTGCTGCTGCCAACTTCTGCCAACTCCAGGGTGTGATTCATCCAATTTTTGGGCTCCTGAAGCCAACTCCAGTGTATATTTGGGCTCCTGCTGCTGCTGCCAACTCCAGGGTGTGATTCATCCAATTGTTGGGCTCCTGAAGCCAACCCCAGGGTCTCTTTAAAGTAATGTTTGGGCTCCTGCTGCTCCTGCTGCTGCTGCCAACTCCAGGGTGTGATTTATCCAATTTTTGGGCTCCTGAAGCCAACTCCAGTGTATATTTGGGCTCCTGCTGCTGCTGCCAACTCCAGGGTGTGATTCATCCAATTGTTGGGCTCCTGAAGCCAACCCCAGGGTCTCTTTAAAGTAATGTTTGGGCTCCTAATGCTGCTGCCAACTCCAGGGTGTGATTCATCCAATTTTTGGGCTCCTGAAGCCAACTCCAGTGTATATTTGGGCTCCTGCTGCTGCCAACTCCAAGGTGTGATTCATCCAATTTTTGGGCTCCTGAAGCCAACCCCAGTGCCTCTTTAAAGTAATGTTTGGGCTCCTGCTGCTGCTGCTGCCAACTCTAGGGTGTGATTCATCCAATTTTTGGGCTCCTGAAGCCAACTCCAGTGTATATTTGGGCTCCTGCCGCTGCTGCAGCCAACTCCAGGGTGTGAATCATCCAATTTTTGGGCTCCTGAAGCCAACTCCAGTGTATATTTGGGCTCCTGCTGCTGCTGCTGCCAACTCCAGGGTGTGATTCATCCAATTGTTGGGCTCCTGAAGCCAACCCCAGGGTCTCTTTAAAGTAATGTTTGGGCTCCTGCTGCTGCTGCTGCCAACTTCTGCCAACTCCAGGGTGTGATTCATCCAATTTTTGGGCTCCTGAAGCCAACTCCAGTGTATATTTGGGCTCCTGCTGCTGCTGCTGCCAACTCCAGGGTGTGAATCATCCAATTTTTGGGCTCCTGAAGCCAACCCCAGGGTCTCTTTAAAGTAATATTTGGGCTCCTGCTGCTGCCAACTCCAGGGTGTGATTCATCCAATTGTTGGGCTCCTGAAGCCAACTCCAGTGTATATTTGGGCTCCTGCTGCTGCTGCTGCCAACTCCAGGGTGTGATTCATCCAATTGTTGGGCTCCTGAAGCCAACCCCAGGGTCTCTTTGAAGTAATGTTTGGGCTCCTGCTGCTGCTGCTGTCAACTCCTGCCAACTCCAAGGTGTGATTCATCCAATTGTTGGGCTCCTGAAGCCAACCCCAGGGTCTCTTTAAAGTAATGTTTGGGCTCCTGCTGCTGCTGCTGCCCACTTCTGCCAACTCCAGGGTGTGATTCATCCAATTTTTGGGCTCCTGAAGCCAACTCCAGTGTATATTTGGGCTCCTGCTGCTGCTGCTGCCAACTCCAGGGTGTGATTCATCCAATTTTTGGGCTCCTGAAGCCAACTCCAGTGTATATTTGGGCTCCTGCTGCTGCTGCTGCCAACTCCATGGTGTGATTCATCCAATTTTTGGGCTCCTGAAGCCAACTCCAGTGTATATTTGGGCTCCTGCTGCTGCTGCTGCCAACTCCAAGGTGTGATTCATCCAATTTTTGGGCTCCTGAAGCCAACCCCAGTGCCTCTTTAAAGTAATGTTTGGGCTCCTGCTGCTGCTGCTGCCAACTCCAGGGTGTGATTCATCCAATTTTTGGGCTCCTGAAGCCAACTCCAGTGTATATTTGGGCTCCTGCTGCTGCTGCTGCCAACTCCAGGGTGTGATTCATCCAATTTTTGGGCTCCTGAAGCCAACTCCAGTGTATATTTGGGCTCCTGCTGCTGCTGCTGCCAACTCCATGGTGTGAATCATCCAATTTTTGGGCTCCTGAAGCCAACCCCAGGGTCTCTTTAAAGTAATATTTGGGCTCCTGCTGCTGCCAACTCCAGGGTGTGATTCATCCAATTTTTGGGCTCCTGAAGCCAACTCCAGTGTATATTTGGGCTCCTGCTGCTGCTGCTGCCAACTCCAGGGTGTGATTCATCCAATTGTTGGGCTCCTGAAGCCAACCCCAGGGTCTCTTTGAAGTAATGTTTGGGCTCCTGCTGCTGTCAACTCCTGCCAACTCCAGGGTGTGATTCATCCAATTGTTGGGCTCCTGAAGCCAACCCCAGGGTCTCTTTAAAGTAATGTTTGGGCTCCTGCTGCTGCTGCTGCCCACTTCTGCCAACTCCAGGGTGTGATTCATCCAATCTTTGGCCTCCTGAAGCCAACTCCAGTGTATATTTGGGCTCCTGCTGCTGCTGCTGCCAACTCCAGGGTGTGATTCATCCAATTTTTTGGCTCCTGAAGCCAACTCCAGTGTATATTTGGGCTCCTGCTGCTGCTGCTGCCAACTCCAGGGTGTGATTCATCCAATTTTTGGGCTCCTGAAGCCAACTCCAGTGTATATTTGGGCTCCTGCTGCTGCCAACTCCAAGGTGTGATTCATCCAATTTTTGGGCTCCTGAAGCCAACCCCAGTGCCTATTTAAAGTAATGTTTGGGCTCCTGCTGCTGCTGCTGCCAACTCCAAGGTGTGATTCATCCAATTTTTGGGCTCCTGAAGCCAACCCCAGTGCCTATTTAAAGTAATGTTTGGGCTCCTGCTGCTGCTGCTGCCAACTCCAGGGTGTGATTCATCCATATTTTGGGCTCCTGAAGCCAACTCCAGTGTATATTTGGGCTCCTGCTGCTGCTGCAGCCAACTCCAGGGTGTGAATCATCCAATTTTTGGGCTCCTGAAGCCAACTCCAGTGTATATTTGGGCTCCTGCTGCTGCTGCTGCCAACTCCAGGGTGTGAATCATCCAATTTTTGGGCTCCTGAAGCCAACTCCAGTGTATATTTGGGCTCCTGCTGCTGCTGCTGCCAACTCCAGGGTGTGATTCATCCAATTGTTGGGCTCCTGAAGCCAACCCCAGGGTCTCTTTGAAGTAATGTTTGGGCTCCTGCTGCTGCTGCTGTCAACTCCTGCCAACTCCAGGGTGTGATTCATCCAATTTTTGGGCTCCTGAAGCCAACCCCAGGGTCTCTTTAAAGTAATGTTTGGGCTCCTGCTGCTGCTGCTGCCAACTTCTGCCGACTCCAGGGTGTGATTCATCCAATTTTTGGGCTTCTGAAGCCAACTCCAGTGTATATTTGTGCTCCTGCTGCTGCTGCTGCTGCCAACTCCAGGGTGTGATTCATCCAATTTTTGGGCTCCTGAAGCCAACCCCAGGGTCTCTTTAAAGTAATATTTGGGCTCCTGCTGCTGCTGCTGCCAACTTCTGCCAACTCCAGGGTGTGATTCATCCAATTTTTCGGCTCCTGAAGCCAACCCCAGTGTCTCTTTAAAGTAATATTTGGGCTCCTGCTGCTGCCAACTCCAGGGTGTGATTCATCCATTTTTTGGGCTCCTGAAGCCAACTCCAGTGTATATTTGGGCTCCTGCTGCTGCTGCTGCCAACTCCAGGGTGTGATTCATCCAATTTTTGGGCTCCTGAAGCCAACCCCAGTGCCTCTTTAAAGTAATGTTTGGGCTCCTGCTGCTGCTGCTGCCAACTCCAGGGTGTGATTCATCCAATTTTTGGGCTCCTGAAGCCAACCCCAGGGTCTCTTTAAAGTAATATTTGGGCTCCTGCTGCTGCTGCTGCCAACTTCTGCTAACTCCAGGGTGTGATTCATCCAATTTTTGGGCTCCTGAAGCCAACTCCAGTGTATATTTGGGCTCCTGCTGCTGCTGCCAACTCCAGGGTGTGATTCATCCAATTGTTGGGCTCCTGAAGCCAACCCCAGGGTCTCTTTAAAGTAATGTTTGGGCTCCTGCTGCTCCTGCTGCTGCTGCCAACTCCAGGGTGTGATTTATCCAATTTTTGGGCTCCTGAAGCCAACTCCAGTGTATATTTGGGCTCCTGCTGCTGCTGCCAACTCCAGGGTGTGATTCATCCAATTGTTGGGCTCCTGAAGCCAACCCCAGGGTCTCTTTAAAGTAATGTTTGGGCTCCTGCTGCTGCTGCCAACTCCAGGGTGTGATTCATCCAATTTTTGGGCTCCTGAAGCCAACTCCAGTGTATATTTGGGCTCCTGCTGCTGCCAACTCCAAGGTGTGATTCATCCAATTTTTGGGCTCCTGAAGCCAACCCCAGTGCCTCTTTAAAGTAATGTTTGGGCTCCTGCTGCTGCTGCTGCCAACTCCAGGGTGTGATTCATCCAATTTTTGGGCTCCTGAAGCCAACTCCAGTGTATATTTGGGCTCCTGCCGCTGCTGCAGCCAACTCCAGGGTGTGAATCATCCAATTTTTGGGCTCCTGAAGCCAACTCCAGTGTATATTTGGGCTCCTGCTGCTGCTGCTGCCAACTCCAGGGTGTGATTCATCCAATTGTTGGGCTCCTGAAGCCAACCCCAGGGTCTCTTTAAAGTAATGTTTGGGCTCCTGCTGCTGCTGCTGCCAACTTCTGCCAACTCCAGGGTGTGATTCATCCAATTTTTGGGCTCCTGAAGCCAACTCCAGTGTATATTTGGGCTCCTGCTGCTGCTGCTGCCAACTCCAGGGTGTGAATCATCCAATTTTTGGGCTCCTGAAGCCAACCCCAGGGTCTCTTTAAAGTAATATTTGGGCTCCTGCTGCTGCCAACTCCAGGGTGTGATTCATCCAATTTTTGGGCTCCTGAAGCCAACTCCAGTGTATATTTGGGCTCCTGCTGCTGCTGCTGCCAACTCCAGGGTGTGATTCATCCAATTGTTGGGCTCCTGAAGCCAACCCCAGGGTCTCTTTGAAGTAATGTTTGGGCTCCTGCTGCTGCTGCTGTCAACTCCTGCCAACTCCAGGGTGTGATTCATCCAATTGTTGGGCTCCTGAAGCCAACCCCAGGGTCTCTTTAAAGTAATGTTTGGGCTCCTGCTGCTGCTGCTGCCAACTTCTGCCAACTCCAGGGTGTGATTCATCCAATTTTTGGGCTTCTGAAGCCAACTCCAGTGTATATTGGGGCTCCTGCTGCTGCTGCTGCCAACTCCAGGGTGTGATTCATCCAATTTTTGGGCTCCTGAAGCCAACCCCAGGGTCTCTTTAAAGTAATATTTGGGCTCCTGCTGCTGCTGCTGCCAACTTCTGCCAACTCCAGGGTGTGATTCATCCAATTTTTCGGCTCCTGAAGCCAACCCCAGTGTCTCTTTAAAGTAATATTTGGGCTCCTGCTGCTGCCAACTCCAGGGTGTGATTCATCCAATTTTTGGGCTCCTGAAGCCAACCCCAGTGCCTCTTTAAAGTAATGTTTGGGCTCCTGCTGCTGCTGCTGCCAACTCCAGGGTGTGATTCATCCAATTTTTGGGCTCCTGAAGCCAACCCCAGGGTCTCTTTAAAGTGATATTTGGGCTCCTGCTGCTGCTGCTGCCAACTCCATGGTGTGAATCATCCAATTTTTGGGCTCCTGAAGCCAACCCCAGGGTCTCTTTAAAGTAATATTTGGGCTCCTGCTGCTCCCAACTCCAGGGTGTGATTCATCCAATTTTTGGGCTCCTGAAGCCAACTCCAGTGTATATTTGGGCTCCTGCTGCTGCTGCTGCCAACTCCAGGGTGTGATTCATCCAATTGTTGGGCTCCTGAAGCCAACCCCAGGGTCTCTTTGAAGTAATGTTTGGGCTCCTGCTGCTGCTGCTGTCAACTCCTGCCAACTCCAGGGTGTGATTCATCCAATTGTTGGGCTCCTGAAGCCAACCCCAGGGTCTCTTTAAAGTAATGTTTGGGCTCCTGCTGCTGCTGCTGCCCACTTCTGCCAACTCCAGGGTGTGATTCATCCAATTTTTGGCCTCCTGAAGCCAACTCCAGTGTATATTTGGGCTCCTGCTGCTGCTGCTGCCAACTCCAGGGTGTGATTCATCCAATTTTTGGGCTCCTGAAGCCAACTTCAGTGTATATTTGGGCTCCTGCTGCTGCTGCTGCCAACTCCAGGGTGTGATTCATCCAATTTTTGGGCTCCTGAAGCCAACTCCAGTGTATATTTGGGCTCCTGCTGCTGCCAACTCCAAGGTGTGATTCATCCAATTTTTGGGCTCCTGAAGCCAACCCCAGTGCCTATTTAAAGTAATGTTTGGGCTCCTGCTGCTGCTGCTGCCAACTCCAAGGTGTGATTCATCCAATTTTTGGGCTCCTGAAGCCAACCCCAGTGCCTATTTAAAGTAATGATTGGGCTCCTGCTGCTGCTGCTGCCAACTCCAAGGTGTGATTCATCCAATTTTTGGGCTCCTGAAGCCAACCCCAGTGCCTATTTAAAGTAATGTTTGGGCTCCTGCTGCTGCTGCTGCCAACTCCAGGGTGTGATTCATCCAATTGTTGGGCTCCTGAAGCCAACCCCAGGGTCTCTTTAAAGTAATGTTTGGGCTCCTGCTGCTGCTGCTGCCAACTTCTGCCAACTCCAGGGTGTGATTCATCCAATTTTTGGGCTTCTGAAGCCAACTCCAGTGTATATTGGGGCTCCTGCTGCTGCTGCTGCCAACTCCAGGGTGTGATTCATCCAATTTTTGGGCTCCTGAAGCCAACCCCAGGGTCTCTTTAAAGTAATATTTGGGCTCCTGCTGCTGCTGCTGCCAACTTCTGCCAACTCCAGGGTGTGATTCATCCAATTTTTCGGCTCCTGAAGCCAACCCCAGTGTCTCTTTAAAGTAATATTTGGGCTCCTGCTGCTGCCAACTCCAGGGTGTGATTCATCCAATTTTTGGGCTCCTGAAGCCAACCCCAGTGCCTCTTTAAAGTAATGTTTGGACTCCTGCTGCTGCTGCTGCCAACTCCAGGGTGTGATTCATCCAATTTTTGGGCTCCTGAAGCCAACCCCAGGGTCTCTTTAAAGTGATATTTGGGCTCCTGCTGCTGCTGCTGCCAACTCCATGGTGTGAATCATCCAATTTTTGGGCTCCTGAAGCCAACCCCAGGGTCTCTTTAAAGTAATATTTGGGCTCCTGCTGCTCCCAACTCCAGGGTGTGATTCATCCAATTTTTGGGCTCCTGAAGCCAACTCCAGTGTATATTTGGGCTCCTGCTGCTGCTGCTGCCAACTCCAGGGTGTGATTCATCCAATTGTTGGGCTCCTGAAGCCAACCCCAGGGTCTCTTTGAAGTAATGTTTGGGCTCCTGCTGCTCCTGCTGTCAACTCCTGCCAACTCCAGGGTGTGATTCATCCAATTGTTGGGCTCCTGAAGCCAACCCCAGGGTCTCTTTAAAGTAATGTTTGGGCTCCTGCTGCTGCTGCTGCCCACTTCTGCCAACTCCAGGGTTTGATTCATCCAATTTTTGGCCTCCTGAAGCCAACTCCAGTGTATATTTGGGCTCCTGCTGCTGCTGCTGCCAACTCCAGGGTGTGATTCATCCAATTGTTGGGCTCCTGAAGCCAACTCCAGTGTATATTTGGGCTCCTGCTGCTGCCAACTCCAAGGTGTGATTCATCCAATTTTTGGGCTCCTGAAGCCAACCCCAGTGCCTATTTAAAGTAATGTTTGGGCTCCTGCTGCTGCTGCTGCCAACTCCAAGGTGTGATTCATCCAATTTTTGGGCTCCTGAAGCCAACCCCAGTGCCTATTTAAAGTAATGTTTGGGCTCCTGCTGCTGCTGCTGCCAACTCCAAGGTGTGATTCATCCAATTTTTGGGCTCCTGAAGCCAACCCCAGTGCCTATTTAAAGTAATGTTTGGGCTCCTGCTGCTGCTGCTGCCAACTCCAGGGTGTGATTCATCCATATTTTGGGCTCCTGAAGCCAACTCCAGTGTATATTTGGGCTCCTGCTGCTGCTGCAGCCAACTCCAGGGTGTGAATCATCCAATTTTTGGGCTCCTGAAGCCAACTCCAGTGTATATTTGGGCTCCTGCTGCTGCTGCTGCCAACTCCAGGGTGTGATTCATCCAATTGTTGGGCTCCTGAAGCCAACCCCAGGGTCTCTTTAAAGTAATGTTTGGGCTCCTGCTGCTGCTGCTGCCAACTTCTGCCAACTCCAGGGTGTGATTCATCCAATTTTTGGGCTCCTGAAGCCAACTCCAGTGTATATTTGGGCTCCTGCTGCTGCTGCTGCCAATTCCAGGGTGTGAATCATCCAATTTTTGGGCTCCTAAAGCCAACCCCAGGGTCTCTTTAAAGTAATATTTGGGCTCCTGCTGCTGCCAACTCCAGGGTGTGATTCATCCAATTTTTGGGCTCCTGAAGCCAACTCCAGTGTATATTTGGACTCCTGCTGCTGCTGCTGCCAACTCCAGGGTGTGATTCATCCAATTGTTGGGCTCCTGAAGCCAACCCCAGGGTCTCTTTGAAGTAATGTTTGGGCTCCTGCTGCTGCTGCTGTCAACTCCTGCCAACTCCAGGGTGTGATTCATCCAATTTTTGGGCTCCTGAAGCCAACCCCAGGGTCTCTTTAAAGTAATGTTTGGGCTCCTGCTGCTGCTGCTGCCAACTTCTGCCAACTCCAGGGTGTGATTCATCCAATTTTGGGGCTTCTGAAGCCAACTCCAGTGTATATTTGGGCTCCTGCTGCTGCTGCTGCTGCCAACTCCAGGGTGTGATTCATCCAATTTTTGGGCTCCTGAAGCCAACCCCAGGGTCTCTTTAAAGTAATATTTGGGCTCCTGCTGCTGCTGCTGCCAACTTCTGCCAACTCCAGGGTGTGATTCATCCAATTTTTCGGCTCCTGAAGCCAACCCCAGTGTCTCTTTAAAGTAATATTTGGGCTCCTGCTGCTGCCAACTCCAGGGTGTGATTCATCCATTTTTTGGGCTCCTGAAGCCAACTCCAGTGTATATTTGGGCTCCTGCTGCTGCTGCTGCCAACTCCAGGGTGTGATTCATCCAATTTTTGGGCTCCTGAAGCCAACCCCAGTGCCTCTTTAAAGTAATGTTTGGGCTCCTGCTGCTGCTGCTGCCAACTCCAGGGTGTGATTCATCCAATGTTTGGGCTCCTGAAGCCAACCCCAGGGTCTCTTTAAAGTAATATTTGGGCTCCTGCTGCTGCTGCTGCCAACTTCTGCCAACTCCAGGGTGTGATTCATCCAATTTTTGGGCTCCTGAAGCCAACTCCAGTGTATATTTGGGCTCCTGCTGCTGCTGCCAACTCCAGGGTGTGATTCATCCAATTGTTGGGCTCCTGAAGCCAACCCCAGGGTCTCTTTAAAGTAATGTTTGGGCTCCTGCTGCTCCTGCTGCTGCTGCCAACTCCAGGGTGTGATTCATCCAATTTTTGGGCTCCTGAAGCCAACTCCAGTGTATATTTGGGCTCCTGCTGCTGCCAACTCCAAGGTGTGATTCATCCAATTTTTGGGCTCCTGAAGCCAACCCCAGTGCCTCTTTAAAGTAATGTTTGGGCTCCTGCTGCTGCTGCTGCCAACTCCAGGGTGTGATTCATCCAATTTTTGGGCTCCTGAAGCCAACTCCAGTGTATATTTGGGCTCCTGCCGCTGCTGCAGCCAACTCCAGGGTGTGAATAATCCAATTTTTGGGCTCCTGAAGCCAACTCCAGTGTATATTTGGGCTCCTGCTGCTGCTGCTGCCAACTCCAGGGTGTGATTCATCCAATTGTTGGGCTCCTGAAGCCAACCCCAGGGTCTCTTTAAAGTAATGTTTGGGCTCCTGCTGCTGTCAACTCCTGCCAACTTCTGCCAACTCCAGGGTGTGATTCATCCAATTTTTGGGCTCCTGAAGCCAACTCCAGTGTATATTTGGGCTCCTGCTGCTGCTGCTGCCAACTCCAGGGTGTGAATCATCCAATTTTTGGGCTCCTGAAGCCAACCCCAGGGTCTCTTTAAAGTAATATTTGGGCTCCTGCTGCTGCCAACTCCAGGGTGTGATTCATCCAATTTTTGGGCTCCTGAAGCCAACTCCAGTGTATATTTGGGCTCCTGCTGCTGCCAACTCCAGGGTGTGATTCATCCAATTGTTGGGCTCCTGAAGCCAACCCCAGGGTCTCTTTGAAGTAATGTTTGGGCTCCTGCTGCTGCTGCTGTCAACTCCTGCCAACTCCAGGGTGTGATTCATCCAATTGTTGGGCTCCTGAAGCCAACCCCAGGGTCTCTTTAAAGTAATGTTTGGGCTCCTGCTGCTGCTGCTGCCAACTTCTGCCAACTCCAGGGTGTGATTCATCCAATTTTTGGGCTTCTGAAGCCAACTCCAGTGTATATTTGGGCTCCTGCTGCTGCTGCTGCTGCCAACTCCAGGGTGTGATTCATCCAATTTTTGGGCTCCTGAAGCCAACCCCAGGGTCTCTTTAAAGTAATATTTTGGCTCCTGCTGCTGCTGCTGCCAACTTCTGCCAACTCCAGGGTGTGATTCATCCAATTTTTCAGCTCCTGAAGCCAACCCCAGTGTCTCTTTAAAGTAATATTTGGGCTCCTGCTGCTGCCAACTCCAGGGTGTGATTCATCCATTTTTTGGGCTCCTGAAGCCAACTCCAGTGTATATTTGGGCTCCTGCTGCTGCTGCTGCCAACTCCAGGGTGTGATTCATCCAATTTTTGGGCTCCTGAAGCCAACCCCAGTGCCTCTTTAAAGTAATGTTTGGGCTCCTGCTGCTGCTGCTGCCAACTCCAGGGTGTGATTCATCCAATTTTTGGGCTCCTGAAGCCAACCCCAGTGCCTATTTAAAGTAATGTTTGGGCTCCTGCTGCTGCTGCTGCCAACTCCAAGGTGTGATTCATCCAATTTTTGGGCTCCTGAAGCCAACCCCAGTGCCTATTTAAAGTAATGTTTGGGCTCCTGCTGCTGCTGCTGCCAACTCCAGGGTGTGATTCATCCATATTTTGGGCTCCTGAAGCCAACTCCAGTGTATATTTGGGCTCCTGCTGCTGCTGCAGCCAACTCCAGGGTGTGAATCATCCAATTTTTGGGCTCCTGAAGCCAACTCCAGTGTATATTTGGGCTCCTGCTGCTGCTGCTGCCAACTCCAGGGTGTGATTCATCCAATTGTTGGGCTCCTGAAGCCAACCCCAGGGTCTCTTTAAAGTAATGTTTGGGCTCCTGCTGCTGCTGCTGCCAACTTCTGCCAACTCCAGGGTGTGATTCATCCAATTTTTGGGCTCCTGAAGCCAACTCCAGTGTATATTTGGGCTCCTGCTGCTGCTGCTGCCAATTCCAGGGTGTGAATCATCCAATTTTTGGGCTCCTGAAGCCAACCCCAGGGTCTCTTTAAAGTAATATTTGGGCTCCTGCTGCTGCCAACTCCAGGGTGTGATTCATCCAATTTTTGGGCTCCTGAAGCCAACTCCAGTGTATATTTGGACTCCTGCTGCTGCTGCTGCCAACTCCAGGGTGTGATTCATCCAATTGTTGGGCTCCTGAAGCCAACCCCAGGGTCTCTTTGAAGTAATGTTTGGGCTCCTGCTGCTGCTGCTGTCAACTCCTGCCAACTCCAGGGTGTGATTCATCCAATTTTTGGGCTCCTGAAGCCAACCCCAGGGTCTCTTTAAAGTAATGTTTGGGCTCCTGCTGCTGCTGCTGCCAACTTCTGCCAACTCCAGGGTGTGATTCATCCAATTTTTGGGCTTCTGAAGCCAACTCCAGTGTATATTTGGGCTCCTGCTGCTGCTGCTGCTGCCAACTCCAGGGTGTGATTCATCCAATTTTTGGGCTCCTGAAGCCAACCCCAGGGTCTCTTTAAAGTAATATTTGGGCTCCTGCTGCTGCTGCTGCCAACTTCTGCCAACTCCAGGGTGTGATTCATCCAATTTTTCGGCTCCTGAAGCCAACCCCAGTGTCTCTTTAAAGTAATATTTGGGCTCCTGCTGCTGCCAACTCCAGGGTGTGATTCATCCATTTTTTGGGCTCCTGAAGCCAACTCCAGTGTATATTTGGGCTCCTGCTGCTGCTGCTGCCAACTCCAGGGTGTGATTCATCCAATTTTTGGGCTCCTGAAGCCAACCCCAGTGCCTCTTTAAAGTAATGTTTGGGCTCCTGCTGCTGCTGCTGCCAACTCCAGGGTGTGATTCATCCAATTTTTGGGCTCCTGAAGCCAACCCCAGGGTCTCTTTAAAGTAATATTTGGGCTCCTGCTGCTGCTGCTGCCAACTTCTGCCAACTCCAGGGTGTGATTCATCCAATTTTTGGGCTCCTGAAGCCAACTCCAGTGTATATTTGGGCTCCTGCTGCTGCTGCCAACTCCAGGGTGTGATTCATCCAATTGTTGGGCTCCTGAAGCCAACCCCAGGGTCTCTTTAAAGTAATGTTTGGGCTCCTGCTGCTCCTGCTGCTGCTGCCAACTCCAGGGTGTGATTCATCCAATTTTTGGGCTCCTGAAGCCAACTCCAGTGTATATTTGGGCTCCTGCTGCTGCCAACTCCAAGGTGTGATTCATCCAATTTTTGGGCTCCTGAAGCCAACCCCAGTGCCTCTTTAAAGTAATGTTTGGGCTCCTGCTGCTGCTGCTGCCAACTC
Organism: Gastrophryne carolinensis; assembly: GCA_027917425.1. Taxonomy (NCBI): domain Eukaryota; kingdom Metazoa; phylum Chordata; class Amphibia; order Anura; family Microhylidae; genus Gastrophryne; species Gastrophryne carolinensis. Next base: position 506,818,629 of record CM051236.1, on the reverse strand, counting down.
CAGGGTGTGATTCATCCAATTTTTGGGCTCCTGAAGCCAACTCCAGTGTATATTTGGGCTCCTGCCGCTGCTGCAGCCAACTCCAGGGTGTGAATCATCCAATTTTTGGGCTCCTGAAGCCAACTCCAGTGTATATTTGGGCTCCTGCTGCTGCTGCTGCCAACTCCAGGGTGTGATTCATCCAATTGTTGGGCTCCTGAAGCCAACCCCAGGGTCTCTTTAAAGTAATGTTTGGGCTCCTCCTGCTGCTGCTGCCAACTTCTGCCAACTCCAGGGTGTGATTCATCCAATTTTTGGGCTCCTGAAGCCAACTCCAGTGTATATTTGGGCTCCTGCTGCTGCTGCTGCCAACTCCAGGGTGTGAATCATCCAATTTTTGGGCTCCTGAAGCCAACCCCAGGGTCTCTTTAAAGTAATATTTGGGCTCCTGCTGCTGCCAACTCCAGGGTGTGATTCATCCAATTTTTGGGCTCCTGAAGCCAACTCCAGTGTATATTTGGGCTCCTGCTGCTGCCAACTCCAGGGTGTGATTCATCCAATTGTTGGGCTCCTGAAGCCAACCCCAGGGTCTCTTTGAAGTAATGTTTGGGCTCCTGCTGCTGCTGCTGTCAACTCCTGCCAACTCCAGGGTGTGATTCATCCAATTGTTGGGCTCCTGAAGCCAACCCCAGGGTCTCTTTAAAGTAATGTTTGGGCTCCTGCTGCTGCTGCTGCCAACTTCTGCCAACTCCAGGGTGTGATTCATCCAATTTTTGGGCTTCTGAAGCCAACTCCAGTGTATATTTGGGCTCCTGCTGCTGCTGCTGCTGCCAACTCCAGGGTGTGATTCATCCAATTTTTGGGCTCCTGAAGCCAACCCCAGGGTCTCTTTAAAGTAATATTTGGGCTCCTGCTGCTGCTGCTGCCAACTTCTGCCAACTCCAGGGTGTGATTCATCCAATTTTTCAGCTCCTGAAGCCAACCCCAGTGTCTCTTTAAAGTAATGTTTGGGCTCCTGCTGCTGCCAACTCCAGGGTGTGATTCATCCATTTTTTGGGCTCCTGAAGCCAACTCCAGTGTATATTTGGGCTCCTGCTGCTGCTGCTGCCAACTCCAGGGTGTGATTCATCCAATTTTTGGGCTCCTAAAGCCAACCCCAGTGCCTCTTTAAAGTAATGTTTGGGCTCCTGCTGCTGCTGCTGCCAACTCCAGGGTGTGATTCATCCAATTTTTGGGCTCCTGAAGCCAACCCCAGGGTCTCTTTAAAGTAATATTTGGGCTCCTGCTGCTGCTGCTGCCAACTTCTGCCAACTCCAGGGTGTGATTCATCCAATTTTTGGGCTCCTGAAGCCAACTCCAGTGTATATTTGGGCTCCTGCTGCTGCTGCTGCTGCCAACTCCAGGGTGTGATTCATCCAATTGTTGGGCTCCTGAAGCCAACCCCAGGGTCTCTTTAAAGTAATGTTTGGGCTCCTGCTGCTGCTGCTGCCAACTTCTGCCAACTCCAGGGTGTGATTCATCCCATTTTTGGGCTCCTGAAGCCAACTCCAGTGTATATTTGGGCTCCTGCTGCTGCTGCCAACTCCAGGGTGTGATTCATCCAATTGTTGGGCTCCTGAAGCCAACCCCAGGGTCTCTTTAAAGTAATGTTTGGGCTCCTGCTGCTCCTGCTGTTGCTGCCAACTCCAGGGTGTGATTTATCCAATTTTTGGGCTCCTGAAGCCAACTCCAGTGTATATTTGGGCTCCTGCTGCTGCTGCTGCCAACTCCAGGGTGTGATTCATCCAATTGTTGGGCTCCTGAAGCCAACCCCAGGGTCTCTTTAAAGTAATGTTTGGGCTCCTGCTGCTCCTGCTGCTGCTGCCAACTCCAGGGTGTGATTCATCCAATTTTTGGGCTCCTGAAGCCAACTCCAGTGTATATTTAGGCTCCTGCTGCTGCTGCTGCCAACTCCAGGGTGTGATTCATCCAATTGTTGGGCTCCTGAAGCCAACCCCAGGGTCTCTTTAAAGTAATGTTTGGGCTCCTGCTGCTCCTGCTGCTGCTGCCAACTCCAGGGTGTGATTCATCCAATTTTTGGGCTCCTGAAGTCAACTCCAGTGTATATTTGGGCTCCTGCTGCTGCCAACTCCAGGGTGTGATTCATCCAATTTTTGGGCTCCTGAAGCCAACCCCAGTGTCTCTTTAAAGTAATGTTTGGGCTCCTGCTGCTACTGCCAACTCCAGGGTGTGATTCATCCAATTTTTGGGCTCCTGCTGCTGCCAACTCCAGTGTCTCTTTAAAGCAATGTTTGGGCTCCTGCCCCTCATAGTGATGCCACTTCAACTCTCTTGAATTCAATTGTGCCACTCTGCGATTCTATTAGCGATGCCTCTGATCTGCATGTGATATTTCTTCAAAGTATTATTTAACTAACCCAGCACGCATCCTGTGCGTGTTACAGCAAGGCAGAATGGTTTACAACCCTATTGAGGCTCTAGGAGGCTCAGAAATAGCCGTTTTTAATAGCGATTCGTCGCGAATTTATTCGGGTCGAAACGATTTTTGTCGGAAAATTCGGCGAATCAGTCGAATCAAATTTTTCAAAAGTTCTCTCATCTCTACCCATGACGTTGGGCATGTCGGCTATATTATAAAAGCCCAGCTTAACCGCATTCCAGGCTTCCGCTGTGTCAGGGAAAAATATGTATTTTGGTGCCAGGGTAGCCATGCCATCCAAAAACTTGGCAAGGCTGCGGCTCAGCATAGACTGGGACATCCCCACGGAGAAGGCACCCAGTCTCTGGAATGAGCCGTTTGCCAAAATCTGCAGGCAGCCAACCAATTTGGTCATACCTGCAATTGCATGCCCCTTCCTTGTGGTGCGGGCTAACCATGGCCGCAGCTGCCTATACAAGTCCTGGAGAGAAACACGGTTAAGGCGGGTGAGCTCGAATAGCTCAAGGTCATGCATGCCATCGATGTCCAGACGTGTGCGGTGCAGCCTGGTTTCTGCCAGGCTCAAAAGAACCAGGCCGCGTAGCTGTCGCCGTTGATGCTCACGCACAGCAGAATGCATTTCTAAGTCACGGAGCACATATACGGCTGCTAACACTGGCTGTAAGTTGAGCGCCCACACCCTCGTTATATTGGGCTGATTTCAATCGGAAATCAAGGCTCGGAATCAGTAAAAAAACGGACCAATCAACGACAAGTCCGTTTACATGGAGTCCTGCCTCTTGCAAGCCGACACACCTAAAGGCACATGCCGCAACACCTGATCGCACACACACACATAAAAAGCAACGGAGCACCTTTATTGCCCCCATCACAGCCCAAAACCAACAGCAAAACGTACGGGATAGCTGAACGAGGAGGCTCTGCATTTCCTATATGTAGACCATGTTTGATATCAAATGAAAGGTCTTATAATCCTAAACAAGACTCATTAATATAGTCATAACTGACATATTTCAAGAATTACACTGCTCTTTCACAAATAATATCCAATACTCATGTACAATGTGTATTTGAATGTCTGCCTTCAACCTAATTAAGAATTCAAGGATTCCTTTTTAAGGTAAAACACCCCAGCTGTAGCTTTTTGGCGGCTAGGTGTGAATATGTGAATATAGGTGTCTATTGTCATGATCTGTTTACTATAGACATGGCAGTATTCCAGGATCACACCCTAATTTGAGTGTAAGCAATTCAGGTGCATAATCATACAAAGCACAATAAATATGCCTATAATTATTTTACTTTCTTCACCCTTTAACATCCTACCTCCGATGTCTTCAGCGGAGAGCGGTGCAGGACATTGCGGATGGTGTGCGACAGATAAGAGCACTGTCCGTTGATGGATAGTGAGGAAGGGGGTAAGTATTGGTGTAAAATATATATATTAAAGGACTTTTTCTTGTGTGTGTGCTTTTTTTCACTTAACACTTAAAAATGTAAGGGGTCCTCAAGACCTCTATACTAGTTCAAAGGGCAGGAGTAGCCGGCAAGCCACGTGCCAGCAAGTGGTAGGCTATGTGGCCTGGCAGCCCCACTGTGTGAACCCCCCCCCCCCCCCCCCAAGTCACCCAGCAAAATTCACCTTTCCCCGGTCCTGCGGATGATGAACATTTGGAAACAGAACAGAAACGGAAGAAAAAAGAGACATTAGAGTCGATTAAGTTAACTTAGTGCCAGAGAGGGTCCAAGTCTGAAACACCCCAACCCACAAATTTGCAGAGGTTGTGCTTCTGCACATTGGGGGACACACTAATTGTTTTTGATTATATAATTGGATGTGCTTTTTGGTGTAAATTGCAACCTGCATCTGAGTGAAATTTAGGACACAGAAAAAGTGCCAAAAAACAGGTGACAGGTGACTTACATTATTTTCCCAATTGCGTAAGGATTACTTTTTCAAAGATAAGAAACAACAGCCCCCTATGGGCAATGCAGAAAAAAATGGGTGATTTGTTTCTGCATAGCCCATAGGATGCTGTTGTTTCCAAACACTTAAAATAATATCCTTTCCTTATTTTCGTTATCGGAAAAATTATCTATCGCAAGTTCAGGTGATTTTTTTTGGGAAACAATAGAAATAAAATGTTTATCGTGTCTTAAAGCTAAAGGAATTTTCCAAGCAAAAGTTTTTAAACTTCACACCCCTTGACACACCCACTCCATGTATTGCAATGGAGGGTCCTGCCAAGGTGGGGCTGTACCTGGACCTGCATGCCTTTGCATTCCATCTTGAACGAGGTTGTTGTGCCAGAGCTGTGCTAGACGTGCGGTGCTCATTTTAGCCATTTAATACGTTGTAAAACCCTGTTGCTGGATGGAGGAGCTGCAGGGGACAAAAGGTAATATATCTGTTTCCGTTTTTTGCCTGGACAATGACTTTGAAAAGCTCATACAGATACTGTTTGCAATCCTCACCCAAAGTCATTTGTTGAACTTGCTAAACTTGGTTCACCAAATAATTATTATGACCCCCATGGCCAAGCTCTCCATTGTACATTGCTCAAAAATGATTTCCTGATTTTATCTGTTGGAGCCCAATAATGATTATTTTCTAATGGTTGCCCCATGAATATTTTCCCCCTTGTGGGAAAATGATTTCCTCTGATGGGTTTCAAGGATGATTTCCTGTGGTGGGTTTCAAGGATGATTACCCCTGGTTGACACAAGAATGATTTCCTTAGTGGGCCTCTAGAATGATTTCCTCTAGTGGGCTCCAAAATTGATATTCTGTAAGTGGCCCAAGAATGATTTCCATCTGGTGGACAGCAAGAATGATTTCCTCTTGTTGACCCATGAATGATTTCCTTTAGTTGACCCAAGAATGATTTCCTCTGGGTGACCCAAGAATGATTTTGTCACAACAAACTTACCTCCTGTCCGGTCCAGCGGCGCCTGCGGGCGGCGTATGCTTGGGCGGCCAACGGGGACGCCTTCCGTCCGGCATCCGGCTCGAGCGGCACCCAGCGCACCAGCCTCCTCCTCTCCTTGCTGCTTCCCTGGCTACTCTGCACATGTGAGCATGGCTATCAGCGTGCCCGCCGGAGGTTAGTTTAAAAGGGCCAATGAGCCCAAAGTTTACTGTCCTAAAGGTTGTTCTGGGAAATAAGCCCATATGTTATTAAAGCACCAATCTGATTCATTACCCTCTGTCCAATCCCGCTAGTTCCTGTCCAATAAAGGTTTTTCCTCCACACTGTCTCATTGCCCGTGATAGTGTTCTGCTGGGTGCTATTGATCCTTTGTTAGTTGTTTGTTATACCGCTGCCGACCTAGCTTGCCTGACCATTCTGTGAGTGCCGCCTGAACTGCCCTCTGCCTGGATTCCAGATACATCCCTGCCTCATCCCTTGTACTGCGAACTCTCTGATTACCCGGTTTAGACCCTTGGCTTGATCTTTGACCTTTCTCGTGCTTCTCCCTTGGCGCTGTGTATTGAGGACTGATCTTTCTGTGTATGACCCCGGCTCACCCGATAACGCCCAATCTTACCTCTGGTTCATCCGTCCTCACCCCTGTGAGTTCACAGTGTTTGAGCTATCAAGTCCTGGGGGTAACTGTGCCCGGTGAGGCATTTAAAGCGTCCCATCGAACGAGGGCTTGACTATAGGTGAAGCTAGCTGCAGAGTTCGGGGTTGTGGACTCACTTAGAAGGTGGGTGTCCAACAGGGTTTGACAGATTTCCTCTGGTTGACCCAAGAATGATTCCCTCTGGTTGACCCAAGAATGATTTCCTCTGGGTGACCCAAGAATGATTTCCTCTGGGTGACCCCAAAAATTATTTACTCTGGGTGACTCAAGAATAATTTACTCTGGGTGACCCAAGAATGATTTACTCTGGGTGACCCAAGAATGATTTCCTCTGGTGTGCCCAAAAATTGATTTCCTCTGGTTGACCCAAGAATGATTTCCTCTGGTTGACCCAAGAATAATTTCTTCTGGTTGACCCAAGAATGATTTCTTCTGGTTGACCCAAGAATGATTTCCTCTGGTTGACCCAAGAATGATTTCCTCTGGTTGACCCAAGAATGATTTCCACTGGTTGACCCAAGAATGATTTCCTCTGGCTGACCCAAGAATGATTTCCTCTGGCTGACCCAAGAATGATTTCTCTGGCTGACCCAAGAATGATTTCCTCTGGCTGACCCAAGAATGATTTCATCTGGCTGACCCAAGAATGATTTCCTCTAGCTGACCCAAGAATGATTTTCTCTGGTTGGCTCAAGAATGATTTTCTCCTATGGTCCCCAGTAATGATTTCCTCTGGTTAACACAGAAATGCTTTTCTTTGGTGACCCCAAGAATAATTCCCTCTGGTGGGCCTCAAGAATTATTTTCTGTGGCGGTCCCCAATAATAATTTCTGCTGAAGTGCCGCATGAATGATTTCCTCTGATGGGCCCAAGATATTCCAGTCTGACAATAGCAGCAAGGGCACTGTTGATCACACATTAGAGTTGAAAAAAATCCATACTTACTGCAATGAGCAAAAGTTTCCACGAGCAAGGTCAAGAAGTCATAAGTGTGTCCAGAAACCTAATTGAAAGCCTCCTGTGCTGCGTTCAGCTGATATATAATACGCACAACACGGTGAAATGTGTTCAATGGCTTCGGCGGGGTCTAAATATCCCATAACGAGCCGATCATCCTTGTCCACAGCGCTGCTTAAGAAAGTTAATTAGATTTGCCTTGCACAGTCTCTATCCTCGCCAGCCATGGTGACTCCTCCATCACAATCATTTTCTTCATTAAACATCCTGTTATCACCCATGATTATTGACTCCTAAAACCTTGCCTGGCAAGGAGGCTTTGAAACGGACCATTTATCGGCCAGTAAAGATGTCTAATGGCAGCGATGCCCCCAACAATTCCACATAACTAATAGGACATAAAGTTATGTGCCCTTGTTTCCTGATCTTTACAAAATAATTTCATGGTGCACATCTTAGATTAAGCAAAGGTGCATTAGTACCCCACTGCATCACAGGCCATGAGCTCAGAAGAAGGTCCGATCATTTGCTCCCAGGGCAAGGGCCTAAACCTAGCTTAGTGAAAATCCTGGGTTTCATTGCACTTTAAAAGCAGAGCAGTCTAAAATTAACAGTTTATGATCTTAAATGACAGTAGTCCCTCTTAAATATGCAGCAGCATGGCAGCCAGAACCGGCCTGCCCCACTGTGCATCGCACTGTTAAAAGAAAGAACCAGGTCATCCAGGTACTCCACCAGGATCCTTCTATGGCTGCTGTGGAGAAGCCTATCAGAAATGAGTATCCAAGCAGCTGGGTCTTTATTTTAGCACCGTGCACAGCGGGGCATACCTGTGTAGCATATGGGTCCCTGAGGGGCTTAGGTGTGTGGGGAGTGGGTTCTTTGTTAACAGGTTTGAGGGACCTCCTGATGTGGGCTTACTTCCAAAAACTCCAATGAGACCGACTTTATGAAAAGGGAACTTGCTTTATTAGCAGGACTTCAGGTACACTTTAGGCTTCACAGCAGGTCATAAAGTCTTTCCACAACAGTTTCCTTAGCAGCTTACATAGCACAACATTACATCCAAATGTACTCCAACAGGTGGCGGTCACTCATCCTGATCCCATAGCAGAATACTGCGGCCTTAAGCTTCCTCCATCAGCATCTCGGGTGGAATGGTTCACCTTCTCCTGTGGTCACTTGTTAGGTATGAATGTGGCTCCTCTGCTCTCTCTCTTACACTCTGCGACTGCTACCAGTTGACCCTGCTGGTACCTTCCTCACTCCCGGTATCTACAATAGAGAACTACATCTTGTAGAACTGTCTCATTCTGAGGTAACTCCCCTTATATAGTTTTCCTCTACTAGTTTCTAGAACCTTCTCTAGTTTCTACTCACCTTAGCCAATGGCAGCTCAGCTGTACCCCTATGTTGGTTAGGTTTTACGTTAAAGTGGACCAACACCCACCGGTGATCGGCCCGGGAATCTATAAGATTCCCGGGCCGATCACCTCCCTCCCCGCGGGACATCCCGATCTCGTGAAACCCCCCCAAACACCCCAAACTCCTTACCTCAGTTTCGGCGGCCGTCTGTGAATGGCCGGCGGGGGCCCGCGCGTCAAGAGGGACGCGCGGGAGGCGGCGGCGGAGGAGCCGCTTGTCCGCGGCTTGTCCGTCGGCTCGGGGAGAGGTGAGTTCGGGGGGTTCGGGGGGGTTTCACACAGCGGGGCACCCCGATCGGGGGTGCCCCACCGAAGTGGACCAAGACCCAGGATAGTCAAAATCCTGGGTGTTGGTCCACTTTAAACGTTAGATAGACCTGCAATGTCATAATCCATTTCTTATCCAACAGTGGTGATGTAGTGGTGATGTAGTGCAACTGCAGGACAGATATGAACCATTACATTAAAAAAACCACAAAGATAATGGCTGAATACTTTCAGCCGGCTACACCTGGGTCAAGCTACCCTGGTGCTGCATATTAAAGCTGGACTACGGTCATTTCTGACCATAGTTCCTCTTTAAAGTTATACGAGTGCCCGATTGTTGTCCCATTCTGTATACACATTGCACTGTCCTAAACGTCATCCTGTTTTCTGCATATGCAGGAATACAGGGTGGCAGGCGTGGGCAGGCTGCTGATCACTGAGAGCTGTGCACATTCACGAGGAAGAAGAGAGAGGAGGGAGGAGGCCGGGGTTTCAGAGCTGCAGAGGCAGCCAATCAGGACGTCTGGGGAGGAAGTGGGTGGTATTTCCATTCTTGGTCCACTGAAGGTTGATTGAAGGACCAGGTCAGCAGGGTGGAGACTGAAAGCTAAATGAGGAAGTTATTTACAAACTAAGCAGACCGACATAGCAAGAAGGAGAGCGCTGGAGGGATTCAATGTAAGGTAAGCTATTGATATTTATTCTTTAACTTCTGACTTGCCAATCACATTAAGTTAAGATTTACAAGGATTGCAGAAGGTTAATTGGGGGCGGGGCTGGCATTTTGATGAGACCCCCCCAGAATTGATCAACACCTTTTTTTTCATAAGATGGGTGTTGGTCTGGGGTGTACATACGTGCCCCTGGGCCTGTGGAACAAACAGGCCTGGCACACACTGCCTTCACCATCTCTGCGGTATGTATCCCCTGACATACTTACCTAGCCATGCAACCTACTTCAATCTGGGATGCTGAGGTATGTATCCCCTGACATACTTACCTAGTCATGCAACCTACTTCAATCTGGGATGCTGAGGTATGTATCCCCTGACATACTTACCTAGCCATGCAACCTACTTCAATCTGGGATGCTGAGGTATGTATCCCTTGACATATTAACCTAGCCATGCAACCTACTTCAATCTGGGATGTTGAGGTATGTATCCCCCGACATACTTACCTAGCCATGCAACCTACTTCAATCTGAGATGCTGAGGTATATATCCCCTGACATACTTACCTAGCCATGCAACCTACTTCAATCTGGGATGCTGAGGTATGTATCCCCTGACGTACTTACCTAGCCATGCAACCTACTTCAATCCGGGATGCTGCGGTATGTATCCCCTGACATACTTACCTAGCCATGCAACCTACTTCAATCTGGGATGCTGAGGTATGTATCCCCTGACATACTTACCTAGCCATGCAACCTACTTCAATCTGGGATGCTGGCCCTGGCATGGCGTTGGTCTTCTTCTCTGACGGCAACATGCACACCCTTCTTATCCTGTGGCACCGCGCGTGCCCTTCTTCTCCTGCAACGCGGTACGTGCCCTTCTGCTCTGGCTGTGCCGCTTACGCACTGCTCCTCTGATATTTAGCTGGCCAGTGAGTTTCGGGGGGGGGGGGGGGGCTGATGTGATGATGGGAGCCCAGCAACGGAGACCCATGTATGCCCCTGGTCTAGGTTTAGATGATGACTCGTTCTGCTTATAACAAAATATGGGGCAGAATTATGTACAAATTGATACCCAGAATACACTACAATTGTGGAATTATATGTTTACACACTTAAATGCAGCTCCCACCTCAGAACCAGATCAGCCTTACCCAGTAAGATCATACCTCCTAAGTGTCCCCGATTTGGAGGGACTGTCCCTCTTTTGAGTCCATGTCCCCCTGCCCCTCGTTGTTCTCATTTGTCCCTCTTTGAGGTATAACCTGCAGATCTGCATCAATAAAGGATTAATCCAATTAGAGCTGTGCACCGTGCAGATGTAGGACACCTCGCCCTGAAGAAGTGACAGAAGCCGTCTGTCACGGAATGTGTGGGAGGCGGGGGCACTACATCCTAGAGGATTAGTAATCCTTAATCAATATACTATTGTTGATGGCAGGTGGGTTCCCTCTAGGTCCTCTTTTACTATGGGATGATTGTGGGGATAGCTAGCACAAGCACTTTATTTTTGAGGGAATCGTTTTAGAATATATAAGGTTTAGCAGGATTGCACATTGTTATTTTGCACATGGTTTATCATTGGTATATTATGGCCGTTTAGCCCTTACTTAGTATCTTTGGTACCTAATGAATTGATTCCATTGAATTGTAGTGCCCCAACCAATTTCTGGGTGTCAAGTCTGTGTTGTGTGTTTTTAATGGTTTTTAATTGTGCATTTTGTCCTTGCCTTGCTGAATAATGCAATTGCTTTAGAATATATATATAGCGGTGCGGTGTTTTTGGTGTAGTTGTGTGGAGGTTTGAGCTACCTCCACAGATCTTTTCATATCAGATGTAATTCGGTAATCGGCTCTGATTTCCTTCCTCCCTGGGGAGCACAAGTGAGCAAACCCCCAGTGATGCGAGTTCTCCTGCCCCAGCCTATCATAAAGAGGACCAAAATCCAACCTGGAGTCTATGAGACTCTAGGGCAGGCATGCTCGCTCCCCCAGGGCACCCCAATTGGGGGTGCACCGCTGTGTAAGACCCCCAAGGTCAGCCAAAAACTCACCTTCCAACGGCGCATATGCGACTAGCAGCCGCATCCCTGCTTTCCTTTCCCCGCCAGGCATTTGTGACTACAGCGGATCCGAGCACTGATTGGACGAGCGTACGTGCATGCGTCGTAGGACCAGGAAGAGGGGAGTTTGTTCGGGCGATCTGGGGGGTTTCACACAGCGGGGCACCCTCGGGGGGCAAGGACCAAAGTATATGCACAGCCCGATGATTCACACAGCGGGCATCCCAAAATGGAATGCTCCAGGTGGAGGTTAGCGGAAGACCCTGGAAACTTTCAGATTCCGAGGCCGGCTGCCATAGCAGTTTCTAAGCAAAACAGCACTTAGTACCGGACACATGCACTTGCTATGGTCCTGCTGCTGCCCCATAATGGTGTATGCTACGCTGTGCCTTTACCTTAGCAGCAAGCAGTGCCCCCTTTCCAGGTCTGAGCCCAATATGGGAATATTATGGACCTTATTTATGAAGGAATAGCGACAGGTAGCGACTGGTGATCGGCCGGTAATGACGGGCCCCGCCACGAGCACGCCGGCTCGCCACCACAATCACACATTTATCAAGCCAATCCTGCTTAGCGACTGAGATAGCACCATATAGCGACTCATTCATCATTATTCCAGCCTCAGCCCACAGCGCCAGCGTCGAACCTTGAACAGCGACAGGTATGACCTCTCGCTACCTGGCGCTCTCCAATGCATTTCAATGGAACAATCTTTAAATATTCATAATTAATTGTTATTAATGTTTTTTTTTTTTTTTTTTTTTTTTTTTAATGTGAAAAATTCTGTGACCACTTCTGGGTTAAGGTTAAAAAAAAAAAAATGTGCAGAATTGATATTACAGGTCTGATATTATTGTATTCATATTACAAAATTCTTTTTTTTTTTTTTTTTCCAAAAATCTGGTGGTTTGGGGGTTAAAAAACTACTTTTAACACAACTTGGGAATGGGAGGGGGGAATGCCACACTGCCTATGGGAATGGAATGGGAGGGGGGAATGCCACACTGCCTATGGGAATAGAATGGGAGGGGGGAATGCCACACTGCCTATGGGAATAGAATGGGAGGGGGGAATGCCACACTGCTTATGGGAATGGAATGGGAGGGGGGAATGCCACACTGCCTATGAGAATGGGAGGGGGGATGCCACACTGCCTATGGGGAATGGGAGGGGGGGATGCCACACAGCCTATGAGAATGGGAGGGGGGAATGCCACACTGCCTATGGGAATGGGAGGGTGAATGCCACACTGCCTATGGGGAATGGGAGGGGGAATGCCACACTGCCTATGGGAAGGGGGGAATGCCACACTGCCTATGGGAATGGGAGGGGGGAATGCCACACTACCTATGGGAACAGGAGGGGGGAATGCTACACTGCCTATGGGAATAGGAGGGGGAATGCCACACTGCCTATGGGAATGGGAGGGGGGATGACACACTGCCTATGGGAATGGGAGGGGGATGACACACTGCCTTTGGGAATGGGGGGGAATGCCACACTGCCTATGGGAAGGGGGAATGCCACACTGCCTATGGGAAGGGGGAATGCCACACTGCCTATGGGAAGGGGGATGCCACACTGCACATATGGGGAATGGGGAATTTTCTTCCTCAAAATCCTGGGTGCATCTTATGGGCACCTGTGTGGAGGTCCCCAAAACCTGACCTGTTTGTGGATCTTGAGACAGTTGGGGAATGCTGCTCTAGGACACAGGTGTCAAAGCTTCTACTCAAGACTTGCTTATTGAGCACAGCTCTGCGGTGGTCACGCTCAGGCAGAGAGCACCAAGGGCTGAGGTAGACTGTTGTACCACTAATATGTGTTGGTCCTGGAGGAATAAAATTAAAAACTTTTAGGGTCTATTAATACCTATCCGCTTACACTGCGTTGGGATGCACTAGTGGCACTAGAAGAGTAGCTAAGGGCAAGGATTCAGAATGCTGTGCTCAGACCCCCCCCCCCCATTGGTGCCCCCCTGCTGCACCCGGGGCAAGTGCCCCCCTGCTCCCCCCTAGCTATGCCCCTGGGTGGCACTCTAAATCAATATGCCCGTTCAAAGCCTGGTGGGGGAATACAAGCACAAGCACCACAACCCAAAAGCTGCCCCCCTGGGACACGTGGCCCCAAAGAGCCGCAAAAGCCCCACATACACAATTGGCTGCACAAAGGGTATTTTTTTAAATTATTAAATGAAAACGAACACGAACAAACACAGACTCTGCAAAGTGGTCACCTGATGGAGCTCATGAAGTGGAGTTTTGGGAGCCCCTCTCTGCATACTTGTTTGGCCTAAGTATTGCTATTCTGCCACATCTCCAATTTTCTCCTATTTATCTGGTTTGCATACACTTAAAAAAAAATGTTCTTGTTTGTTGGTGTTCTATTTTCATTTAAAAATACGAATAAGAATACCCTTTGTGCAGCCAATTGTGTGTATGTGGCTTTTGCAGCTCTTTGGGGCCACATGTCCCAGGGGGCTGCTTTTGGGTTTTGGGGTCAGTTCATATACTGTTTTCGCCCTATAAGACGCACATGCCCATAGGACGCACCTTGGATTCGAAGGAAGAAAATAAGAAAATAAATATTCTGAACCAAATGTTGTGCTAAAGCACCCCCCCCAAGAACCAAATAACAGGCAAGGTGCAGAATCCCCCCATTACAGGCAGTGTGGCATCCCCCCCATTCCCCATTGGAAGTGAGGCATCCCCCCTCCCATTCCCATAGGCAGTGTGGAATCCCCCCGTCCCATTCCCTATAGGAAGAGTGACATTCCCCCCTATCCCATTCCCCATTGGCAGTGTTGCATTCCCCCCATCCCATTCCCCATAGGCAGCGTGGCATTCCCCCCTCCCATCCCCCATATAGGCAGTGTGGCATTTCCCCCTCCCATTCCCCATAGGCAGTGTGGCATTCCCCCCTCCCATCCCCCATAAGCAGCGTGTCATTTCTCTCTCCCATTTCCCATAGGCAGCGTGGCATTCCTTCCTCCCTCCCATTAGCAGTGTGGCATTCCCCCCCCCCTCCGCACAAGCAGCAGCAGGGCAGCGGGCAAGGATTGGCTGCCCTGCCCGCCAGCCGCTTCTCCATCTTCTGACCTCCCGTGGCTGTGGCGGCCTGGCCAGCAGCACCCGATAAGATGCCCCGACATTTTCCCAACAAGTGCATCTTATAAGGCAAAAAATACAGTATATACACTGCATATAAATGTGAACCGGCCAATTAAAAATAAGGGGTAGCATTTTCCCTTTTGTTATGACTGTGTTACCCGCAGTGCAAGAGGAGGGGTATAAATAGACCCTTAGTGCCCTTATACAGCTTCTACCCTGCACTGCAGGAAATGGAGGAGAGATACATGGGACAGGCATTAGAGTTACGTACTTGCTGGCAAATTATTGCATTTCGGTTTAGAGTCCCTTTAAAGTGGGCCAACACCCAGGGGTGATCGGCCCGGGAATCTATAAGATTCCCGGGCCGATCACCTCACACACCGCGGGACATCCGAGATCGGGATGTCCCGCGGGGTGTAACCCCCCCAAACACCCCGAAAAACCTTACCTCTTCAGGCGCTGCTTCCGCCGCCGCCGCCTCACTCGCGCTCCTCCAGACGTGCGCGCGCCCGCGCCGGCCGTCTCTGAATGGCCGTCGCGGGCGCGCACACGTCAAGAGTGACGCGCGGGAGGCGGCGGCGGGCGGCGGGCGGCGGCGGGCGATCCCTTGTCCGCCGACGGACGTCACTTGTCCGTCGGCGGGCATTGGACAGCGCAGTCACGTGGGATCGTGAAGAGGTGAGTTTTCGGGGTGTTTGGGGGGGTTTTGGGCAGCGGGGCACCCCCGATCGGGGTGCCCCAGGGAAGTGGACCAATACCCAGGATAGTCAAAATACTGGGTGTTGGTCCACTTTAACTCGAAAAAACAAGGTTGGGAAATTTTGATCTCCAACACCCAGGGAATAGAGATCAACACAAGTTAAAATGAATAAAACCAAGAAAAATAAGTGTTGCGGTGGTTAAAGGAGGAAAAAAAAACTTTTGAAATAGTTCAGACCAATTTATCCTTTGCTCCTTGTCAGGTCTCCAAGCGCCAAAATCACATAATCACAATAAGACTTTTTTTTCACCTTCGTATTCTCACCTCTGCTTCTTGGAAGATAATTTGCACACGCCGAGACCTCTGGCAGCCGGGCGAGCGGGGACAGGGGGTTCCGTAAGTGCTGTCAAAGAAAAGCACATTCACTTAACCTTCACTGATCTCTGACACATTTTTCTGGCGGAACACACCGGAAGCTCGGGAGATGCTGGGAGTTAACATGCTGGAGGTTATCGTGTGCCCCCCCGATGACAAGCTACATGTCACCTTCGTTCTTTCTGCCATTAACCTTCAGTGAAGTAAAATGGAAAAACCATTATGATCGACACAATTTGTAAGGAGGACAACGTTTTTCTTTCATCCTCGCTTTATCTTAAAGTTACGGATACAGCCAGGTTCAATAAAAGTGCACTTTGTGATAAAAAAGAACAGCTTGTCGTTTCATGGAAGTGCCATTAATCTCAACTCTTAACTTTTTTCTAAACTTTTTGACGGGCCAAAGAAAAATGGCTAAAAAAAAACAGCTTTAATGGAGTGGACGTGGGCCTAAGCCACACCTTCCTTCCAATGAGGAGCACCAAACCAAATCCAATATCAAATTTACATATTTTATTAAGAACAACAACAACAAATGCAATGTGAGCTAAAATACATAAAACATGAACACAAGACACTTAAAAACACTGCTGAAAAAATCCCCTATAATCTCCAAACCTATTTTACTATATAGTCTCTGCCTATTAAGGCCATACATAAAGTGCACTCGGACAGAACTACCCTCTGGTCAAAAACACATTCCTATATTTTTGTGCTAATGTGATGAATTAAACATATATACAAATCTAGTGCAAAAAATGCCTAAATAAAGTGCAATTTAGTGAAAACAATCAATCTCAAAGTGGCCAGTGCAATCACAATAACTTCATAGAATATATGAACAATAAATTAATAAATATATGAATATAATGCACAGAATATCTAAGGGACTAAGAAATACAAAAACTGAATGATAAAGTTACAATTAGTAACACAAAAAAAGTGCAAGTGCCAGCAGCATGTTGTAAAATGCCAATGCAGGAGAGGGAAAAGCAGCAGATAAATACACCCACACACGCAGCTCCTGTGCCGATTCTAAGGGTGAGAAAACAGTAAGAGACGCCCTGAAAATTAAGAAAGGTTAAAGAGGAACATTAGACCAAAAATAATAAAGTTTTCTTACCTTTTGGATGTTGGATTTTTTCCTTTAAAATAATAGTCCAGCCAAGCAACTGATTGGTGGTTGTCTGGCACCTGCGTACTTACTGGAACGTCAGATCGAGTCCCTTTTGCCACCCTTGTGCGGGTGAATGTTGTTTGGGAACTTCTGCTTTGCCATTCTGGGTGGGGGGTAGTGTAGTCTTCTGGCTGGTCCAGCAAAAAACAGTTCCCGGCATTGAGCTGGCAGCAACTGTGCTTGGTAGCTTATGTGCCCGCACCCATCACTGTAGCGTTGCTGATAGTGACTTTGTGGCTCTAGACTCTCTGTCCTGCTCTGTGGTGGCTTTGGCCTCAAGTTTGCAAAAACAGAAAAAGGCTTGTCCGATAGCTTTGTTGCTGGCGCCGCGGCCCCTCAGACCAAAGACTGAAAAGTCTCCTGGACCAGACCATAACCCGAAGGTCAGTGGAGGCCCCCTTTGCAGTTCAAGTGGTGGAGGCCCCAGGGATGCCCCCATATAATCCAGCCCTTGAAAAGCCTCCTGGACCAGACCATCACCCAAAGGTTAGTGGAGGCCCCCTTTGCAGGGCAAGTGATGGAGGCCCCAAGGCCTGCCTGTCCCAACTGCAGGAGATTCTTGATTCTCCCTAAGTGCCCTTGTTCCTCCATGCCTTGGGGAGTGTAAACTATGTTGCAAATCAATTTTTCAAATTTCAGATTCCCAGGTAATCTTTTCTTTCAGATTCTCCATGTTCACTTTCCAGAGTGCTGTTACAAATACCTTAAAACTGAACTGTAGGAAAAGTTAGAACATTGTCTATAATTCCCAATGACACCTGCCTTCACCATGATGTATTTAACCGAGGGATGATGTCCAAGATGTTGATCAAAGTTTCCATTTGGAATGACAATAGGCAGTTGAATATGCAGAGACAGGCAAAGTCGGTTCCACCCGGTAACTAGCTCTTCTCGTGTAATGACAAAGCTCTCCCTTTCGCCGTAGCAAAAAAGTGAAATAATTACTTAGTTTTAAATTAAGGTACAGTGTTCCGTCCCTGACTGTTCTCCCCAGAGGACCAGACTTGCCAAGATAATGAGATTTGAAATATCTAGATTATCCGTCGCTACCCCTGATAATCTCGAGTCAAATAATTACACAGACCGTGCTTATTATCCGCCTTGATTGCCTCCATGTCATGTCCTTTTAATTAAATATTTGGAGAATAAAATTGTGCCACCGCTATTTAGGAAACTTACTTAATGCAGGAAAAACATATTCAGTGTGCTCCAACTGAAACGGGCAACAAAGGAGTCAGCCGCTGAAAGTTTGACATCTGTCAAACTTTGAGAAACGTTGGCGCGGGGAACGGGGAGGATGATTAGGCTGCAAAGATTGGTGATTGGCAAGAACTCGTGCTGCTGGCTCGTCGCCGCTTCTTTTTCCTGGTACTCTTGCCATGTCACGTTAATTTACCATTGGCAATGCCTATCCTTTTTGTATTCAAAACTCTGTACAATGTTACTGTGGGGTTGTAGCACACCAAAAAGGAATAGATAGATAATTATCTCAGTGTAGTTATCTAAGGGGTTCAATTCGTTCCAATCTGCACCCACTCTATGTGCAGTAAGACAAATCTAAGAACACAAATTGTAGGAGGAATGAACACCCAAAAGTAAATTCTTGCAATTAACAAAAGTGATTTAATAAAGTGAAAACATATTATAGACAGAAACATGACATAACATTTGATAATCGGAATGACCGCTAGGAGGCGCTGTTGTGTGAAAAAAGTTCTCACTGTTCAGATTTGGTTGTCCTTCTGAGTATGGTAGAGCAAAGTCCATTAGAGAACAGATGAGGCAGTATAACCAATGGCAACACAAATCTGACAATCTCTTTTGTAATGCATGTCCAATAGATCAAAAAGGTAGGCTTACAGGCAGGTTACAGGTAGGTACAACAGCAGGCGCTTCTCTCAACGTTTCGACAGGAATGTCTTCATCAGGAGATGCGGTATCAAACAAGAGGCATTCAGACCTTATATAGTGAGGGAGCCCAGCGTGCTTATTGATGGCGCCAAAACAGACCACGCACCTTTGGCGCCGCCTGATGACGTCATCCGGGGTCATTGCAGAGAGTCCCGGCCGACCCTGAGGCAAGTGGCACTATGTGCCATCAGACCCAGGGAACGGCGCGCGGGGCTCTATACAGTGCCCCACGGGGGTTGTAAAAAGCGGAGAAGGGAAAAAAATTGCAGCTTGAAGCTGCGTTAGTATACCGTCCGTCATAAGTATCCTCAGGGTGTAGTTAGACAGGGTGTATCAAGATGGCGGCGGTAGATCTCGCGGGATTAAAGATGGCGGCCGCAGATCTCATGCCTTTAGATGTGAGTGTACTTCAGCAAGGTGTTCCAAGATGGCGGCAGCCGATCTCGCGAGATCCAAGATGGCGGCCGCAAATCTCGCATCCTTCAATTCTAGTAGTATGAAAGGGGAAACAAGCCAAAAAGATGGCTGCCATCGTTGCGGCGACGTCCCGGATTCAGAAAGGCTCTGCACAGGGAAAACATCTTGAGAGTAGAATAGATCAAATGTTCTAGCTTAGCGTAGCTTTATAAGGTGGCACTCCAACTCCAAACTTTTATAAGAGTAATCTTATGGGCACACACAGTTGTGGGTGAGCACGCTGGGATTTAAGGAAGCACTCCAACTCAACACGCTGGGTTCATACAGGGCAATGTATGTATGGTCAAGCCCCTAGATAATAAAAAATAGACAGGTTAAAAACGTGAATAAGTGATACCTAAAACAAGACCAACCCCGGGGGTGCCCGGGGAGGTCAGCACCATATTGCACAGTATTCAGAGAAGAAGTGACCAATATGAGTCAATCTTATAGGCATATCTATAATGTACGTATTGTTGTAAAGAGCAAACAGCTAAAGAAGAACATATAATCAGTAGAACACTGCAAAGTCCATTTCTTCATTTAATCCGTCAGGATTTAAAATCTGTAGTTGAAATATCCAATATAGTTCCCTTTGTAATAGTTTTGTATCCAAGTCACCCCCCCGGTCAAGTGGTTTCACTATCTCTATTACCAGAAACCTTAATTGGCTAATATGATGGCCAGCTTCTAAGAAATGCCGGGCTATGGGGGATTCAAGTTTGTTATTTCTAATATCAGACCGATGCTCACTAATTCTTTGTCTCATAGTTCGTTTGGTCTTGCCAACATACCCCTTCCCACATGGGCATTTAAGTAAATACACCACATTGGTGGAGGAGCAGTTGGCAAAGTCCCGTATTTGGTACCTAAAACCTGTTTTAGGGTGCGTAAATGTGGTAGTTTTGTAGGTGAACCCACATTGGGCACAGTGCCCACAGGGGAACATGCCACTAGGTGGGCCCTGAGCATTGAGCCAGGTGGGCTCTCTTTGGCGAATCGGGGAATGAAAGTCTGCCTTGACTAGTGTTTGTCGGATGCTCCTGGAGCGTCTATAGGCTACCATTGGAGGATCCCTAAATATCCCACTTAGTTTCTCATCAGTGTTGGTGACATGCCAGTGTTTCCTGATCACTTTTTGTACTTTTTGGGAGAGACTAGAGTAGGTCAGCACTAATGGTATACGACGCAATTAAGGTATTAGCTAAAGGTCTGACATTTGTTCCCTACTCCAAGGGGGACCGGTTTACTATTGAAATTGAATTGCAAAAATTTTTCCGCACATTGCGAATAAAATCATTTTTCTCTTATCACCCACCTACGAATACCAATAGCAACCAGAACACCAACATGTGCAAACCCAGGAGCAAATGGTCTCCCCCTCCATCCTCCAATGCGGTTGAGACTTTTATAAAGTTAGTCAAGAGGGACGTTGATCTCATTAAACCCCCACCCGATAAGACATGCCCGAATTTGACATACAGAGAGCGCCAAGCACTTCAATCATTAAAGAACAATACCAATATAGTTATCAAACCGGCGGACAAGGGTGGGGCTATTGTGGTCATGAACGCAACTGATTACATGAACGAAATACAAGAACAGTTGCAAGACACATCAGTGTATACCCCCATAGATGGTGATCCCACTGTAGAAATTAGTACGATACTGGAGAACATCGTCAAGAAGGCCACTGAAAATGAGGTTATTGATGAGAAAACAGCCAAATTCCTTATAAATAAATTCCCTCTCATACCACTCTTTTATTGCCTGCCAAAAATACACAAGAGGTTACATAACCCACCAGGCCGTCCCATTGTAGCAGGCACAAACTCTATTTTCCAGAATCCGGCGATATACTTGGATCAACTTCTTCAGCCACTGGTAATTACCACTGCATCTTTTTTGCAGGACACAACTGATTTCCTGGCTCGAATCACCTCATTGGGTTCACTTACACAGGACTGTGTCTTAGTGACAATGGACGTAACAAGTCTTTACACATCAATCCCACATGCAGCCGGCATTGAGGTCATCCAGCATGCCTTGGCAAGCACTTCACTTTCGGTAGGTACACAATGCCTTGCGACTGAGTTACTCACAATGATACTCACTCGGAACTATTTCCGCTTTGACGGTAAATTTTATCAACAACAACGGGGTACAGCGATGGGGTCCAACATGGCCCCTAGCTATGCCAATCTCTTTATGGCAGATTTCGAAAAACGATACGTATACCCCACTGACTATTTCAAACAGAACATTCTCATATGGTTACGTT
The DNA here is from genome assembly GCA_027917425.1 of Gastrophryne carolinensis. NCBI lineage: Eukaryota > Metazoa > Chordata > Amphibia > Anura > Microhylidae > Gastrophryne > Gastrophryne carolinensis. Next base: position 506,797,221 of record CM051236.1, on the reverse strand, counting down.
ATATCGATGACGTCTTCCTCATTTGGAAGGGTGACACACACTCCCTAGAGACTTTTCACGAATATCTTAACCACTGCTCAGCCACCATTCAATTCTCTATTGAGTATAGTTACACTAAAATACACTTTCTGGACGTTTCGGTTTCACTAGATGAGGGCATCATTGTCACTGATGTCTTCAGGAAACCGACCGACAGAAACACTTTCTTACATGCGGATAGTTTCCATCCGCCAGCCCTCATTCGAGCCCTGCCTTACAGCCAATTTGTCAGAATCCGTCGCATTACAGCGACAGATGAATTATTTGAAGAGCGATCAGAGGAACTCATTCAAAAGCTCCTCAAGAGGGGCTATTTGCTCTCCCAGCTGAAAGTAGCACAAGCTAGAGCACGTGCTCAAGATAGAAGAAAATTGCGACAATTCAAAGAAAAGAAGACTAACAGTCGTATACCATTAGTGCTGACCTACTCTAGTCTCTCCCAAAAAGTACAAAAAGTGATCAGGAAACACTGGCATGTCACCAACACTGATGAGAAACTAAGTGGGATATTTAGGGATCCTCCAATGGTAGCCTATAGACGCTCCAGGAGCATCCGACAAACACTAGTCAAGGCAGACTTTCATTCCCCGATTCGCCAAAGAGAGCCCACCTGGCTCAATGCTCAGGGCCCACCTAGTGGCATGTTCCCCTGTGGGCACTGTGCCCAATGTGGGTTCACCTACAAAACTACCACATTTACGCACCCTAAAACAGGTTTTAGGTACCAAATACGGGACTTTGCCAACTGCTCCTCCACCAATGTGGTGTATTTACTTAAATGCCCATGTGGGAAGGGGTATGTTGGCAAGACCAAACGAACTATGAGACAAAGAATTAGTGAGCATCGGTCTGATATTAGAAATAACAAACTTGAATCCCCCATAGCCCGGCATTTCTTAGAAGCTGGCCATCATATTAGCCAATTAAGGTTTCTGGTAATAGAGATAGTGAAACCACTTGACCGGGGGGGTGACTTGGATACAAAACTATTACAAAGGGAACTATATTGGATATTTCAACTACAGACTTTAAATCCTGACGGATTAAATGAAGAAATGGACTTTGCAGTGTTCTACTGATTATATGTTCTTCTTTAGCTGTTTGCTCTTTACAACAATACGTACATTATAGATATGCCTATAAGATTGACTCATATTGGTCACTTCTTCTCTGAATACTGTGCAATATGGTGCTGACCTCCCCGGGCACCCCCGGGGTTGGTCTTGTTTTAGGTATCACTTATTCACGTTTTTAACCTGTCTATTTTTTATTATCTAGGGGCTTGACCATACATACATTGCCCTGTATGAACCCAGCGTGTTGAGTTGGAGTGCTTCCTTAAATCCCAGCGTGCTCACCCACAACTGTGTGTGCCCATAAGATTACTCTTATAAAAGTTTGGGGTTGGAGTGCCACCTTATAAAGCTACGCTAAGCTAGAACATTTGATCTATTCTACTCTCAAGATGTTTTCCCTGTGCAGAGCCTTTCTGAATCCGGGACGTCGCCGCAACGATGGCAGCCATCTTTTTGGCTTGTTTCCCCTTTCATACTACTAGAATTGAAGGATGCGAGATTTGCGGCCGCCATCTTGGATCTCGCGAGATCGGCTGCCGCCATCTTGGAACACCTTGCTGAAGTACACTCACATCTAAAGGCATGAGATCTGCGGCCGCCATCTTTAATCCCGCGAGATCTACCGCCGCCATCTTGATACACCCTGTCTAACTACACCCTGAGGATACTTATGACGGACGGTATACTAACGCAGCTTCAAGCTGCAATTTTTTTCCCTTCTCCGCTTTTTACAACCCCCGTGGGGCACTGTATAGAGCCCCGCGCGCCGTTCCCTGGGTCTGATGGCACATAGTGCCACTTGCCTCAGGGTCGGCCGGGACTCTCTGCAATGACCCCGGATGACGTCATCAGGCGGCGCCAAAGGTGCGTGGTCTGTTTTGGCGCCATCAATAAGCACGCTGGGCTCCCTCACTATATAAGGTCTGAATGCCTCTTGTTTGATACCGCATCTCCTGATGAAGACATTCCTGTCGAAACGTTGAGAGAAGCGCCTGCTGTTGTACCTACCTGTAACCTGCCTGTAAGCCTACCTTTTTGATCTATTGGACATGCATTACAAAAGAGATTGTCAGATTTGTGTTGCCATTGGTTATACTGCCTCATCTGTTCTCTAATGGACTTTGCTCTACCATACTCAGAAGGACAACCAAATCTGAACAGTGAGAACTTTTTTCACACAACAGCGCCTCCTAGCGGTCATTCCGATTATCAAATGTTATGTCATGTTTCTGTCTATAATATGTTTTCACTTTATTAAATCACTTTTGTTAATTGCAAGAATTTACTTTTGGGTGTTCATTCCTCCTACAATTTGTGTTCTTGTATTCAAAACTCTAACATGAAGAGCTTACGAGAGATTTAATACAGACGCCACTTTCCTGTAGGTTAGACTACAATATTTTCTCTGGTCAAGGTCAATGTTGTCTCTATGTTGGTGGTGGCACCGGCATAAACGAGGAAACAAGTAGAATTGTTAACATGTTTGTGCAAGTAAGATAAGACCCATTGCAATGGTTACTGTCATGATACACTCACCTTCTCCCCGTTCCTGCGGCATCTTCGGTTGCAAGTTCCCCCTGGCCAATCCCGTCCATCCCTGACCTACATAGGTTTCCCATACTCACTCTTTCACTGCCTGTGATAGCGTGCTGCTGGGTGTTTAATCACGTCTTTCACATTATTTCTTTAATCACGTTATTCCTCTTCATTGCAGACTCCGTGACCGCTGCCTGGACTGACGCCTGCCTGAACGCTGACTTTGTAATCGTCTCTTTCCCGTACTGTGAACTCTATGACCTTCCGGCTTCACCTTTGGCTTGACCCTTGAACCTTCTTTTCCTTCTCCCTTAGTGCCGCTCTTCGTGAACATTGCTAACCTGTGTATGACCCCGGCTTACTCGACATTGCGCATTCCTGCCCCAGGTTCATCCACCTTCACCCCTGCAAGTTAATAGGAGGATAAGCACATCCGAAAAATAAGGCAATGTGGAGTGCCAAACCAATTAGTGCTTACCAAACCAAACACTAAAATACTGATTAGGGGCTCTGGGGATGACCCTGAAGGCACAAAAAAGGGCAGGACTCACCACAACAAGGTAAAAGAATGTATCAGTTTATTAAAGCTCAACAGTGGGACCAGGAAAACACACCATACAGGGTTAAAAGACATATACACATGGCTTGAGGGAAACCCAGGACCAAAAAAGGCTCTTAGTAATGCATTAAATAATGGTATACTATATCACACAATCCAATAAGTAGAGACCAGCAGGAAATATTATGTATACATATATATGCAACATGTGATAGCCCGAAAAATGACCTAAAAAAATTTCAGGCTTTAAGTGGAGGTAAATAACAATCAATACAAAGTGCTCGTGCCTATGTAAACAATTATACAATATACAGTTGATGAAAGTATTATAAAGTGACAAGTGCTATGATAGACTAAATAAAAGAAGTAAGTGAATTGCACAGCAGTGATGACAAAACAGCCTGCTTTACAACAGGCGCCTGCTAGTAAGGTCTACACAAATCAAAACAATATATATATATATATATATATATATAATTGTACATCACCCTTAAATGCGAGCCATTCGGTCCCCCGCGCGACAACCAGCCGACACGTTGCGTGGACCAAAACCACTTTACCAGGGCAGAGGACTCTTCTTGGTCCCACTGTTGAGCTTTAATAAACTGATACATTCTTTTACCTTGTTGTGTAGAGTGCAGACCTTTTTTGTGCCTTCAGGGGCATCCCCAGAGCCCCTAATCAGTATTGTAGTCACCCCTGCAAGTTCATAATCTTTTTTCGGTGAACGGGGGCTTGTCTATAGGTGAAGCTTGCAGTGGAGATTGGGAATTGTGGATTCATCTACAAAGCGGGCTTGACAGTTACCTTAATTTCCCATTTCAATAGCTCTTATTTCAAGATAGAAAAATGATACAGTTTATAATGAAGCCTTTTAGGCATTTGATTACATGGTCCTGCTATCCTGATGAGGAGTTTTTAAAGTGGATCAAAACCCACTGTGATCGGCCCGAAAATCTATAAGATGCGGGGGAGTTGCTTGCCTTAGATGAAGGCTTAGAAGACATGATGTCAGCGGGTCGGAGTGTGATGATTGGACAAGTGGCTGCGCATGCGCTGTAGGACCGGGAAAAGGGTGAGTTGGTTTCGGCGACCTGGGTGCTTTTACACAGTGGGGCACCTCAGATCGGGGTGCACGGGGGCAAGGATAGTCAAAATCCTGGGTTTAGGCCCACTTTAAGCAAAGTCAAGGCAAGGTATGGGTGGAAACATCGGTACACCTACAACACAACTCGGTGGAACCTGATCTGTAATCTGTTACTCATACCTCCCAAGTGTCCCTGATTTGGATGGACTGTCCCTCTTTTAAATCTGTGTCCCCCTGTCCCTCGTTGTTCTCATTTGTCCCTCTTTGAGGTGTAACATGCAGATCTGCATCAATTAATGATTCATTTGCTTGTTCAATGTATTTCTATTGTTGTAACTGTTACATCCTATCTCCTATCCATCCATTAATGATGGTGTGTGGCTTCCTCCATCCCTCAATGAGGGGGCGTGGCTTCATCATCCCTCAACTCTTTGAGGTGTAACATGCAGATCTGCAGCTATAAATGATTTGTTCACCTATTCAATGTATTTCTATTGTTGTAACTGTTGCATCCTATCTCCTATCCATCCCTCAATAAGGGGGTGTGGTTTCATTGCTGCCTAAATGAGGGGGTGTGGCTTCTTCCATCCCTCAGTGAGGGGCTGTGGCTTCATTTACATACAGTCCCTCTTTGAGGTGTAACATGCAGATCTGTATCAATATTCATTCACCTATTCAATGTATTTCTATTGTTGTAACTGTTACACCCTATCTCCTATCCATTAATCAGTGAGGGTGTGTGGCTTCATTTAACAATTGTTCCTCTTTCCCACACTGAAAAGTTGGGCGATATGACGTTACTGAAGCTGAAGCACATTGCGTCTACTTGTTATCGTGGCGGGTGGATGCCCTAATTGAACGTCTCTCTGCGCTGTGTTGATGTAACACTCCGGGAAAGTTGTACAAAGTCGCGACGCGCGGCGGCTGCTGCAGAGACGTGTGAGTTCAAGGACTTGACTTTCACACCCAGCTTGCTGTAATGGTCTCTGTCCTCACCCTCCCAGGTGGCGGAGCCTGGCGGGCTGCGGATAATGGCGCTTTGCTCGGTTAGTTTGGAGATGAGAAGGATGAAGATGTATGCGCTGCGACAGTTATTGTTTCTACGTCTTTAATGTTTCACGACACAGCAAAGTGCCGCGTTCAATTAACAAAGCAAAACACAATGAAAAATCAAGGTGTTTCACCGGAGACACTTTCAGTCGAGGAAACCCATTTTGTTGTTTGTTTGTAGAAGGGATTTACTTCCAGAGACATTCCAAAATACCTGGTGTTCCCAAATTTTGTGCAAACTGGAATTAAAGTGGAGCAAAACCCTTTATCTATAAAATTCCAGGGCCGCTGGAGTCTCTCCCCCCAGGACGCCTCAGGATGCCCCGCGGGTGATTGACCGGAAACTCACCTTCTTTCACAGTCCAACGGCAGATGCGCGAGCAGTGGCCGCATTCTCACTATCCCTTTAGCAGGGCGCGTTCCCATGCCAGGCATTTGTGGATGGCCGGCACATGCGCGCTCCCTGTTAGAGGGTAGCGGGGGATGTGGCCACCAGTGCACTCCAGATTCCCTCCCCCGGGTCATCCAGAATTTGCATCCAGTGAAGATTCATCGATCTCTCAGCAAGGCATTTATCAAATAACTCAATTTCTCTAAATGGGGTAAAAAAAAACAAAACACCAAAAGCGCCATTCTCGCCTGCAAAAAGATGGACGAAATTCTAACACCAATATATCACCTTAATAGCTTGTCTCGAAGGTTAACCGTGGTCCTTGAATCATGCGATTGTGAATGCTTTTGCAATAATTTTGCACGCATCAAGACTTAAAACGAGAATTTTCGGCAGTGCTACGGCTCATGTGCAAATTTAAGCATAAAAAACATGCACGTAAAAAGGTGCCTGCTGAATCGCAAGAGGTACAAGAGTAAGATACCCGCCACAGAAACCGTGTGAGAATGTGTTCTTGTTCTTTGACTCAAATCTTGCCATCTGTATCTGGGATGGATCAAACCAGATGAAATGTAGCTTCCACCCAGACCAAATGCCCATCACTATCTGTAGGGTAAAATTTTAAGGTAGAATCAAAAGTACAAATACAGGTGAGGTATACTATGCTGGTAACACATTTTGCCTACAGAAAGATTTTAAAGTGGACTAAAACCCATAGAGATTGGCCCAGGGATCTATAAGATTCGCAGGTCAATTGATTCCCTCTCCCCCCCCCCCCCCAGGGAATCCAAAAAAGCCCATACACTTATCCTTCTTTTCCGGACCAATGGCGCCTCACCGGCATTTGTGAATGGCCAGCATGGGCACTCTCCCTGCTAGATAGTAGTAGGGGATGCGGCCGCCAGCGAGCTCGGAGCCGCTCATATTAGACGAGCTTCTGGATGAAGGGGGTCGAGCTGATCCGAGCGTGCTGATTGGATGAGCACCTGCGCACACGCCATAGGACCAGGAAGAGGTGAGTTTGTTTGGGTGACCTGGGGGGTTTCACGGGGGTTTTCACGATTTTGGATGCCCCGGGGGGAGGGAATCAATTTCTGTGGTTTTTGGAAGAGGAACACCGTACTGAAAATAAAAGGGGTCGATGAGGGGGGAATCTTAACGTTTGGATGTTGCCGTGGCCTGCTGTCAGGAATAGCCTTGTTACGTCTGTCTAGTTTGGACTGTTTCCCTTTGAATCTTTCCTTGCGGTTCCTTAGAAATAGCTACAGGAAAAGAAGGGTACTGCTTAGTATCAAAATTCAAGGTAGCCCATTTCTCTTGTCGTCGTTCAGATAGTCGGGTGTCAATTCTAATACAATGGTTAATAAAGTCGTCTAAGCCTAAAGGGGCCTCTGCACGGGCAAGTTCATCTTTTAAAAAATAATTAAAAATAATAAAAAAAATAATAAAAAAATACATTTTCGCTGCGTCATTCCAATCAGTGTCGATAGCCCACCTCTTGAACTCCATTGCATACTCGGTGACGGGGTGTCTGCCTTGGCACAGTGCCTTATGGGATGCCTAGAAACCGAGGGACCTAGAAGATGGATCCCTTGGTGAGGTGAGTAAATACTTCCCAAAGGTAAAATCGGAGAGGGGGGGCAGCAGAGCGGTGAGGTTTGGGGGAGGTTTTAACCTCTCCCAATGTTCCTCTTTAATTAGACGAGGAAGCGTTGGGAGTGGTGAGCTTCATGTTTGCCTCCATATACTAAGGACAGAGCCGGCACCAGCACGGGGCAAACCTGAGCAACTGCCAGGGCCCCTGGCATTTTCAGAGGCCCACTCAGGCTCACATTTGGCCATTTTACAGTGGACCTCGAACCACCAAATACCAGATGTTATTTGCAGACCTGCTCATGGCTGCAGACCTGCTCAGCAACAGGGGATGAATCAGCTACAATGGAGAAGGTGGCATAGAATGGAGGGCAATTGATGGAAGCTCAGAAGGTGGCGATAACCAGGTGACAACTAAAAAGGACTGGAGGGCGATCTGCAGCAGGAGATGACCCATTTGTGGCAGCGAAGCTGAAAGGTGACATCATGTGACTCACTACTTTGGGGCCCACTAAGACTCTCTTGCCCAAGGGCCCCCACAAACCTGGAGCCGGCCCTGACTAAGGATGTCATGTCTTTTAGTATAATTATGTGTCTGCTCCTTTAGGAAGCTCCAGCAGCTTCTCACCATCAGTTATTGTATCTGCATGAGAAGCCCGCCCCAGTGTCACATTACTTTATTATTGCATAGCAGAGAATAAATCAGGGTGACCTACAAACTAACCCTAAGGGTCTCCGTCCTTACAGACGCCTCGGCCTGCAGACGGTGACAAGACGCTGTGCAAAGCTTGTTCGCTGGCGGCAGACTTTGAGTACTCAGCTATGAGAATCAACAGAGAGCGGGGACGCGGGCCGATGTAATTTCCCCTGAGTGCTTGGCTCTGTTTCATTTATGTTTCTTGTTAATTTCTAAAGAAGTCTTCCCAGGTTTCAAAATGAAGAAACAAAGAAAATGTCATTTTTGAGCCTGACCGAAGCCTATTCATTGACTTACTGTAACACTGAAAGGGGACCAAAATCCTTTAAACCTGGCATTTATACGCTAGGGCCAGGTGCAAGCCCTTTCCTAGGGGTATCCTGATTTGGGACACCCCTCTATGTGTTAAATCCACCAGTTCACCCATTACTTGCCTTGAATTGGTGATCCTTCGGTGTATGTGCGAAGGGTTAAATGTAAAAAAATAAAACATACCACACAGCAGCCAAGATGTCATTTACAAAAAGCATTTTTTTTTTCTTAACTTAACTCAGATCAATATCCTGCGCCGCGCCAATTTTTTGCCAAAAAACAGGGAGAAACGTCACATGGCTGGCAGTTAACGTTTGGAGAGACAGCCATGTGAATTTCACGTGGCTTCTATTTAAAGAGTTAATGGACTTCTATTCAGGTGCATTTCAATTATTGCTTATTGGAGGAGTCCCGCACATGCATCATGATATTGCCAGTTCAAGTAAGCGATTCAAGAATGAACCATTTAACATACATGGGAATCCCAAATCCGGATTCCACTGTGAATAAGACCAAAACAACCCCCCCCCCCAGGTTTTAGTCTGATGCGTCTGCATGTGAGACCCCATGGAACAGCAGTTCGCTTATCCTGCTCTATACTTCCATGGTGCATGCATGGACAGTAAACCTTCGTGTGATGGGTACACTTGTTAATGGTCTTTTATTAAGGTGCAGGAGTCCCGCACATGCATTGCCAGTTCAAGCAATAAGCAAGTCAAGAACCAACCATGAGGTTTAACATACATGGGAATCCCAAATCCTCTATGAATAGGACTAAAGCCCAGGGGGCGAAATCTCTCTTTTTGTTTGCTTTAAAGCAGACCAAAACCCAGGCCCCCCACAGGGTTTTAGTCTGAGGCTTCTGCATTTGAGACCCCATTGAACAGCAGTTCGCTTACCCTGCTCTATACTCATATGGTGCATGCATGGACATTAAACCTTCGTGCGATGGGTACACTTGTTAACGTATGGTACATTTAATGTATACTTAATGTGTACTAAATGTGTACACTTGTTATGTATGGGTACACTTGTCAATGGACTTTTATTCAGGTGCATGGCAATTATTGCTAATTGGAGTCCCGAACATGTATTGCCAGTTCAAGCAGTAAGCAAGTCAGGAACCAACCATGGGGTGTAACATACATGGGAATCCCAAATTCTCTGTGAATAGAACCAAAGCCCAGGGGGCGAAATTCCTCTTTTGGTTTGCTTTAAAGCAGACCAAAACCCAGGCCCCCCACCCCCAGGGTTTTAGTCTGATGCGTCTGCATGTGAGACCCCATCGAAAGCAGTTCGCTTACACTGCTCTATAGTCCCATGTTTCATACATGGATATTATACCTTCGAATTATGGGTACACTTGATGTAGCAGTATAATTGGGGCTAACCTACTTGTTTATACTTCTTCAGAAGGTGTCTTGAGTGGCTGCGGTTGGCTAGTGGGATTACTTTTGGCGGTTTTCGAGTCGGTGGAAAAAATAGCCTGTGTTCAGAATCTGGTCGATAAGTCTAGAGAGCTAATGATAGTTCAGAGTAGTAGACAGAGGAAAGCAGAATGGAGAGCAACAACTAGGACCTGTAGAGGAAACTAAAGGCCCAGACACCTGCTTAAGTGACTTGGACTGTGATTTGTTGTAAGTTTACTTATAGGGGATGTGGTAAGGTGTATGGAAAAGTAATAAATGGTGTGTATTTTTCCCCTGCTATGCTCTATCAGGCACGATCCATGCCGGGTTTTCAGGACCCAGTTCACATTCCCCAGTCCTCTACAGGTTTGTTCCCTGATCCCAGGCCTCGCACAGGTGATGAGGCTGATTGCAGGGGAAGCCCAAATAAAAGGAGCCGCTTAGCCTTTCAGTTGGCTGTTGACCAGCCTGGAGGAAGGAGCCCAGGCCGTACTGCTCAATGTGAATGAGAGAACTGGATTAAAGCCGAAGGACTTTGCTTCTGTCACCCCAAACTTGGACGTGGGGATTAACAGCATGGGCTTGTGTGCCCTGAAAGTGGACCTTGTCCAACAAGGACTTTTTCAGCTTGCTGCATTTTCTTACCCTGGACTTTGCTAAGAGCTGGTGAGGTAACCGCTTATACTGGGGTTTGTGCTGCAACCATCTCTGATGTTAAGAGATGCTTTGGCTGTGGAATTCTTATTTTCAATAAACTACATTTGAAGGAGAACTGTTGTCTGAGCACTACCGTTCGCCCCAATCTCTTACAGGGAGTATATGGGAGGACAGCACTCTATTGACACACAGGGTCACCCCTATTTGTAATCCAACAGATATATGTCACTGTCACAGCACTTGTAATCCAACAGGTATATATCACAGTCAACCGATAACCAGATCCACAACTCATCTCTGTCTTAACCAGGATAGTTCCTCTTTATTAATCCTGCCCCTCTATGTACCTATGGAAGGGTGTAGCTAGAGGGGAGCACAGGGCGCACGTGCCCCGGGTGCAGCAGGTCAGGGGGGCGACAAAGGGGGGCCTGAGCACAGGTGGGGGGGCACTATTTAGAATCTTTGCCCCGGGTGCTAGAAAGCTTAGCAACTCCCCATGGCTTAATTGTATTGGTCTGAATTCTAGCGGGAAAACTGTACAGACCAGCCGATTCTTCATTGATCCAGGGCAACCTCAACCTTTGTGACATACTTATGCTAATATGTGTTTCTCAATCATCGTAAAAAAAACAAACTTCGAGACAAATAATAACGACCTCCCCGATATGATTGCTGACTTTGGTAAGCAAAGCGAGACCCTCAATTATTTTTCCAGAAGATTCCCTGACATTTCGCTATGAAAACCTTCTATTTATGCTCATTTTCTAGCAGTCCATTAGCCGGGGGGACGTCACGCATTTCGTTCTGGCCGCGTTGCCGTTTTTTTTTTTTTTCTGAGCTTTGCTTGTGCTCTCGCTTCTCACCTCCGGGAGGTTGGCGGCGATATGCATTACATTTATAGAAGCATTTCAATACGTTAAAAATAACAAAGATAAAAACGCCGCCAGATCAGCTCCACCTGATAATAGAGGATCGTCCCTCGGAGCCACTTCCATTAGTAAATGTCACAGGAGTGGACAACTCAATCCCCAACCAATTAGGGATGTAGAACATTCACAGCTGCCGCACGCTCCGGCGGCCCCCGCCGCACCTGGCCAAATGAGGTTTGCGGAGCTGGCTGCAGGCGCGCCACATGCGAGCGTCGCGGGGCTATAAATTGGGACTTTCAAGCGAGCAAATTGCGCATTTCAGTGAGATGAAGTGGGCAATTAGTAACTTCTAATTCCACAAATGAAGGCCTTGATTTGTCGTTCTGGCAACAAATAGGAGCCCGGCATTGAATGAGAATCAGGTCGCAAATGCCGTTTAAAGGCCCCGTGCAATTCACATGATTCCACTGCTATTCCCCCCCCCCCTTAAACGCACACACATTCTACTTTTTTTGTCTCTCAGGAACAGCTGGCCTCATTAAAATTATATCTATCGGGATGGGCAGGCTGCATTGCTGTAATCTGTCCTGTGCCGAGTGGCGGCAAATGCCGTGCTGTGATTGTATCACGTTGACTTTATGATCATCATAGCAACCAAATATAAAGTAAAACGAAACAATGCAATATAATAATAATTAAATAATCAAAAAAAAGCTCACGTCCTCTATGAACCTGTGAAAATGTCTATAAGTGTCACTGTTGCACAAAATATTATTCAGGCTGTCCAATGCTCAGTTAATAAATCAAAATATTTAACAAGTGTGAGTATATATGTATCCATATCACAAAAATGTAACCATAAAGTGCAAAGTGCATGGGCTCAGATACAATGTTACCAAACATAGTAAGCAGCACAATAGAGGATAAACCAAGCAAGAAGCGGCATGGGTAGCCGCGTGCGCAGGTGTTTCCTTACCGTTACGTCCATTCCCTCCTCCCCACTTCATGGACGTCTTTGGCCTGATGCAGAGCCTCCCCCGATCTGAGCTTATTTTGTTCCGTTTTTCCTATGGCCCGTTTTGCTTTCATTTGTCCCGGGGTTAAAATGTGATGCAGAGCCGCCGTTGGGGGAACTCTGTTAATGCTCCGTTTCTGTGTCTTCAATCGGGAAGGGTTTTTTCCCCCTCTCGGGGGCATGCTATTTAGTCGTGGCTTCCGTTCCCGTTCACATGGACGATCCGTTTTTCTCTCCTTTTTAATGGGCTTCCAAATGTATCTTCTTGCCATCCGTTTCCGTTTTCACCCCTATTTTGATGTTTTGGACAAGTATACTTACATTTTTCTTCATCTTCCTTGTCTTTCATGTTTACCTGAATCTCTTTTTCTTCTTCTTCCTTGTCTTTCATGCTTACCTGAATTTCTTTTTCATCTTCTTCCTTGTCTTTCTTGCTTACCTGAATCTCTTTTTCTTCTTCTTCCTTGTCTTTCTTGCTTACCTGAATCTCTTTTTCTTCTTCTTCCTTGTCTTTCATGCTTACCTGAATCTCTTTTTCTTCTTCTTCCTTGTCTTTCATGCTTACCTGAATCTCTTTTTCTTCTTCTTTCTTGTCTTTCATACTTACCTGAATCTCTTTTTCTTCTTTTTCTTCTTCTCCTTCTTCTTCCTATTCCTTGTCCCATATACTTACCTTTTGGGACATGTAACTGTATGTTTATGTTGTGAGAACGTACAGTGCCAGGAAAGAGAACACACCACAATTTAAAAATTTAAAATTTAAAATTTGTTAAACAACCCAGGAGCCTCTTGCTTTCTTTATGGTTGGCCTTTTCTTTGATCTGTGAATGAAAAACAACATCAATATTGGCTTGTAATTATGTTGTGCTTATCTTGGGTTTTTTTTTTTGGTGTCCATATTTGTTTTCAATTTTCTTTTGCTAATGTTTTAACTTTTTTGGACCATTTTTTATTTTGGGACATGAGTTGCAAATACATTTTTTAGATAGATCCTAAACTTACAAGGCTTGTGGCCAACATGGCGTCTGGGGCGCAGTCTCCTCCCTTCTTCCCCCATCTGTTGCTGCTGTGAAGCTGTTGGGATCAAAAACACAAGTATATTATTGACTGTTTGTGGCTCATGAATGTCAGATTAGGTTAGGCTTCTATGCATCAAATCACTCACCTTCCACTGGCAACTCTTCTGCTTGTCCAGCTTCCTGGACCCCTTGGGATGTGCCTGCGACGTCAGAATCTAAAAAGAACAATAGTGCACATGAGTATATGTCTTTCTTGTATCTGGACATATGTAATTTTGAGAGTCTTACCGGAGTCAGTTTGCTGCTCGGTGTTGCTCGACTCCCTGCCGTGCGATTCCCCCCCCCCCCCATGCATACTGAGGTAAAGAGGTTCCTCATACTCACTGGCAGAGGGGGGGTGGGCGTTGGCACTGGTGGTGGACCACCTATCCCTTCACCAGATTCGTCCAACACTGGGCTGCGGGCTCTTCTCCGGGTGGGGCGGAACCGCATATTCCATTCATGCGCTGAAATATAAACACAATCATAAAAACACGCCCAGGCAAGGCGCCAGTGTGATTATTGCATGTCAAGTATCCCGACTGGAAAGTGTTTTGCGAAGTACCGCCTCACCCGGGGCCTATGCCTCCTCTTTAAATCAGACCAGTGTTGGGCGATCTGTGTGAAGGTATAGGTGGTTCCAGAAATGCGGGCTATCGCGCCCACCACCGCCAGTGCCAACGTCCTCTTCTCATAATCGCACGGCAGGAAATCGCAGCGATTCCTCAGCATCATCTGTTTTGAAAAAACACAATGGTACCCCATTAGTCACACAAAAACATTTCCAAGTCTCATGCCCTACCTAAAGTCACTTTCTGCCCCTCATTCCTACTTACATGACCTAGTTCTACAATATGCATGTAGGCTAGTTTGATGTTGCGCACATGTTTAAAAGTGGTCTAGTAGTTTACTTTAACAAGTCAGTTGATCCTCATTAATCTTGCCCTGCCATAGCTATTTTTTTAAAGCGCCTTGTGCGCGCACATAAACGCACGCTCGCCTACTCACATCCATGATAAGGTCGTCCTGCTCCGCAAAGATACTAAAAAATTGCAGATCAGGGCCGGACACTGCCTGGACATTGATCGAATGGCCCATCTTCCTGTTTCTGCACAAACCCAACATAACTGTAGTTAGTGTCATCATAAGTGTCAAGATGCACACAAATATTCTTAAACATCAACAACATTACTAAACAATGGATGCTAGTGATACACAGGGTGTAGGTCTGCTTGAACCCCCCCCCCCCAAAAAAAAAAAACAAGCAGACCTAAACCACATACCTGAACAGATATTCCTGGTCAGCAGGCGGAATGATCGATACGTGGGTACAATCAATGGCACCCATGACGTTGGGCATGTCGGCTATGTTATAAAAGCCCAGCTTAACCGCATTCCAGGCTTCCCCTGTGTCTGGGAAAAATATAAATTTGGGTGCTAGGGTAGCCATGCCATCCAAAAACTTGGTTAGGCTGCGGCTCAGCGTAGACTGGGACATCCCCACGGAGAAGGCACCCAGTCTCTGGAACGAGCCGTTCGCCAAAAACTGCAGGCAGCCAACCAATTTGGTCATACCTGCAATTGCATGCCCCTTTCTTGTGGTGGGGGCTAACCATGGCCGCAGCTGGCTATACAAGTCCAGGAGAGAAACACGGTTAAGGCGGGTGAGCTCGAATAGCTCAACGTCATGCATGCCATCGATGTCCAAACGTGTTTGGTGCAGCCTGGTTTCTGCCATGCTCAAAAGTACAAGACCGCGTAGCTGACGCCTTTGATGCTCGCGCACAGAGGAAATCATGATGCGGAGCTCAAATACGGGTGCTAATAGTGGCCGTAAGTGAAGCATCGAGGCCCTCGTTAAATGGGGCTGGTTTCAATCGGAAATCAAGGCTCTGAATCAATTAAAAAAACGTATCAATCAACGGCCAGTTCGTTTTCATGGAGTTCAGCCTCTTGCGAGCCGTCAATCGGAAAGGCGCATGCCGACACACCTGAGCTCATAAACGCCCAAAACCAATGGCAAAACGTACGGGATAGCTGAACTGGGAGGCTCTGCATCAGGCCACTTGTGCTGCTTACTATGATTGGTAACATTGTATCTGAGCCTATGCACTTTGCACTTTATGGTTACTTTTTTGTGATATGGACACTTGTTATTAGATACTCACACTTGTTATTTAATTTGATTTATTAACTGAGCATTGGACAGCCTGAATAATATTTTGTGCAACAGTTTCACTTATAGATAGTTTCACAGGTTCATCGAGGAAGTGAGCTTTTTTGATTATTTAATTATTATTATATTTTTCTTTATATTTGGTTGCTGTGTTTGTATGTTCACATCATATGCTATTACCTTTAGGGCTCAATATTAATGTATACCTTTTTGTGCCGGCACAAAATAAAAGGGTCCTTATGAGAAAATAGAATTCACCCATTGGGGTCCCCATGTATCTCTTTATATGAAATAGTGTTTCTCTGTGGGTTATTTATAGGATGATATGGATTGGAGTTGTAGCAGTTGCTTTTTAAATGTCTATTGTGTTATATGTAGTTTTTAGGTGTTTTTGTATTCTTAATAAGAGTGATTTTTTGTCGCGTGTGGTGCACTTGGTGTTTTCTCCGACTTTATGATCATCGCTAGAATGGCTCATGCACATTATCATCATGCTGCACAATATTTAGCAGTTACTGTGTAAATTCATGCCACAATCCCTCCAACTGACCAGACGTCCCACTTTCGGTGAAACAGGGCCGGCACCAGCACAGGGCAAACAGTGGACCCGAACCACCGAATTCCGGGTGCTGTGTGCGGACCTGCTCATGGCTGTCCTCAGCAACAGGGGATGATCAGCAACAATGGAGAAGGAGAAATGGGGGACGATTGATGGAAGCTCAGAATGTGGCGACAACCAGGTGACAACTGACAAGGACTGGAGAGTGATCAACAGCAGGACATGACCCATTTGTGGCCGAGGAGCTGAAAGATGACATCATGTGACTCACTACTTTGGGACCCACTAAGATTCTCTTGCCCAGGGGTCCCCACAAACCTGGAGCTGGGCCTGCCCAGGGGATTCCCCGATCGGTGTGAGAAACCCCCCAGGTTGCATGATCTCACTCACCCTTCCCCGGTCCTACGGCACATGTGCAGCCCTCTCATCCAATCAGCACGCTCTGATCTGCTCCCGCCCCTTCATCTAATAGCTTGTCTAATGCATTGTCATGCATTAATAGAGACCTGGACAAACAGGTAATACCCAGGTTTTGGAAGCGGAAAAAAGCCCCATCAGTTAGGGATTGGCTTAAAGTGGACCACAATCCAGCTGGATCGCCCCGAGAATCTATAAGATTCCCAGGCCGATCCATTCCCTTTCTGCAGGGCATCCAAATTCAGGGTCCCCCCTTCTGCTGCCCTACAGCTACAGCATGAGTTAGGGTCTCTTCGCAGAGTGCCCTCTCCCTGAACGCCGGAGTCCCATCCCAGGCGTCCGTTCCTCCCGCGGGCCTAGGCATTTGCTAATGCTTGGAACTGACTCCTGAAAGATCAGCCATGGGAGCCATGTGTTTCTGAACTGTTCGTCTCTATCATGTAGGGAGAGCATGTCCTCACCTGGAATATGCCGTCCAGTTCTGGGCACCCATTCATAGAAAGGACGCTCTGACTATAGAAAGGGAGCAGAGGAGCCACCAAACTAATAAGAGGAATTAAGGATCTTAGTTATGAGGAAAGATTACGGAAATTAAATCTATTAAGTCTTGGGAGGAGACGACTGAGGGGGGACATGATTAACTTGTATAAATATATAAATGGCCCATACAAAAAATATGGGGAAACACTATTTCAGGTAAAATCCTCTCCAAAGACAAGGGGGAACGTTCCCTTCGACTGGAAAAAAAAGAAATTTTGTCTCCGGAGGTCTCAATTATTCTTTACCCTAAGTAAACTATCCCCTCGATTCCAAGAGCCAAAGTTAATTGATTTCGTATCGAGAATCGTAAGTTTGGGTGGGTGTTTGTCATTTTTTCTTGTTTTTTTGGCCATTTCGTATTCGCACGATCGTTCGCGCATAGACGTATATGAACATACGCATTTCGTACGGGAATCGTATAATTTGCGTTAGTTCGTGTGTTTTTCCCGTCCAAATCGTATTATTTGCGTCCGATCCTATTTTTTACGTCCTTCACATGGGCTTGCGCCCAATTCAGAGAGGTGATTGCTAATTGTTTTGAAGCCCATTAAAGAGCTGCTTTACGAAATGTTTGCCGGCAGCTATTTGGCCTCGGGAGTAGGATGGAGCGGAGCGAGTTTGTGGCACATCAAGGGCTTATGCTTTTTGGCATTGAGTTGATCGAGATGTCTGAGAGCAGATTGCCCCTGCGTCGTCGCATGAACATCGATAGCATGAATGATGTTGAGCTGTTCGAGCTGACCAGGCTTAATCGCGCTTCCCTCCATAAATTATATAGTGAGCTGCGGCCATGGTTAGCCCGCACCACAAGGAAGGGGCATGCAATTTCAGGTATGACCAAGATGCTTGGCTGCCTGCAATTTTTGGCGAACGGCTCGTTCCAGAGGCTGGGTGCCCTCTCCGTGGGGATGTCACAGCCTACGCTGAGCCGCGCACTGTCTAAATTTTTGGAAGGCATGGCTGCCATAACTCAAAAATATATTTATTTTCCTGATGATATGGCAGCCAGAAACGCCATTAAGCTTGGGTTTTATAATGTGGCCGACATGCCCAACGTTATTGGTGCAATTGACTGCACACATGTGGCACTCGTACCTAGGGCAGCCGACGAGTATATATATAGGTATTGAGATTGGTTATTATGTTGCCCAACGTGTCATGTAACCTGTTTTCCTTTGCGGCAGCATATTTGTTTATCCCTCATTTGTGTAGCTGCTTTATCTCGGCTTTTCATTAGTCTTTCCCAATAGAGTGCAGACATGTTTTGTGGTTAATTTATTATTTTGGGTCAAATATCAATTACCCTTTTTGTATGTTTTTGCCTTAAGGAATCGTAAAATGGGACACTCCCTTAATGTCCAGGCCGTGGTTGGTCCGGATATGCGGTTTATGAGTGTCCTTGCCGGCTACCCAGGATCGTCCCACGACTCCTATATCCTCAGGCGATCTGGGTTGTTTCGGAGATTTGAGGCAGGTGAATTTTCGGGGGCATGGCTGCTTGGTAAGTGTGTCCTATTTGTGTGTTATTAAATGTGGCATTAATCTTGGATTTGTTGATATGTTTGTTTTAGAATTCTTTACATAAGCGTCCAACTGCCTTTTTCTTGGCTCATATATTAGGAACTTCCCCAAAAAATGCTTGCCTCGCTTTGGCCTTCAGAATGTTTTCCCTTTAGTTAGGATGTCTGTAAGTTCCTTGTGCCTAAATATATTGGTTTGGAGTTTAGACCCAAGGATCTTTGACCTTTGGCTCCTTTTGTACTATTGGTGTTTAAATGTCAAAGTGGACTTAAACTGCATACATTGTAGTTTCCAGATAAATGTGGATAGGCCCTCAGCAGCATCCTAATTGTAACATGTCTGAAAACTACAAATATATGTAAAATCCAAATACCCTTGTCCGTGCAGATGTTGGTTAATTAATTGGTATATAGAAGTGCCATTTTTAATTAGGTTATACCTTAGTGGAATTTTTTTTGGCCCTAATGTGCCCTGTTTTTTTTTTGGCACACTTTACCTTACATCATTATGATATCTGTGAAATTTTTGGTGTTGGTTGTGTTGCCTTTTTAATTTTGATTACATTTAATTCTCTGTTTAAGGTGATTCCGGGTACCCACTTCTACCCTGGCTCATGACGCCTGTGCTGCGGCCCCAGGATGCCTCTCAGGAAGCGTATAACCGTGCGCATCGCAAGACCCGGGCTGTTGTGGAGAGGGCCTTTGGGCTTCTGAAGACACGTTTTCGTTGCCTTGACCATACTGGGGGGGCCCTGCAATATGATCCCAAGAAAGTGATCGACATTATAATGGCATGTGCTGTTTTGCACAATTTTGCCATCATGGCACGTGTCCCACGTTATGTGGACAGCCTGCCCTCTTCAGCCGTCGAGGATGAAGTCGAGAATTTTGTGGGGCCCCCCAGTGAGTCTGGCCAATCTGTTCGAGCCAACCTGATCAGCCAGCATTTTACTTAACTTTTTTCCCTGTCTCACCATTCTGTGTGTCTGTGTTATCCTTTGTGTTACATATGTTGTTTTGCCGTAATGTGGCATTACCTCTAAGTAAAACATTTAGACCTTAATTGTTGCCTAATGTATTTAATGTAGTTTCCTTAGCTTTAGCTTTGCATTGTTACACCTCTTCCCACCCAAATTATCTGGTTTAGCCCAAGCTGTTTAAAATGTCTTCCCACTAAAAACGCCACAAGTATTGTAAGTGAAGGTTTTTTTTTACTTTGAAAAGGAAAAATTATAGTGCTTAACAGAAAACATTCCACATACATCTGTGGTTACAAATGGATAACATTACCAAAAAAACATCGAGCACATCTACACCTGGAAGTGAGTGGCACAACCAAACAAGGACACCCAGTCCAAAGGCCAGCCTAGTCCAGTCATTAATATTGCCTGTGCCCAGGGATATTTGGGCATGGCCATAATGTCACACAAACATGTCTGCAAACAGGAGGAGCACCAACCAAATACATATTTAAAGCCATAAGTGGCCAGATACACTCCACATAGACCTATGGCATTGGCTAGTGGCCTTAAGCATTACTCTAAGGAGCTATATGGGAGCAAATACAAAACACAACCTGCCTGAGCAACACAAAATGGATTGTTTGAAACCTCAAAGGACAAGTAAATACAGTGGGGGTTAAGAGAAAAGATGTCCCACACACCCATGGCTTAATAGGGTGGCTGCCCATAATACCCAGGTGGAGGTCCAGGTGGAGGTCCATGTGAATGGGACCTAGCCTGGGCCATGGCAGCATTGTGAATTTGAAACTGCTCCACAATGTTTCTCTGCATATTGGTCATCTCAGCCATGGCTGACTGGATGCCATTACTTGCATTGGCCACGTTGCTGTTGAGGGTACGCAACTCCGCGAGGATGCCCTGTAGACTGGTATGGATGTTGACCATGTCGGCATGCCTTTGCTCACGCTCTGTAACGAGCTGGGCGTCATAAGAGTCCCTTTGTTGGGTCCATAATTGAAGCAGGGCACTCTGCCTCCCCTGGGTAATTGTGGGGCGGCGTAATGGAGTCCGCCGCACAATTACCCTGGCTCTTGGGTGTGCCCTGCCGCGTGGTGTCGTACCCTCAACAGCAACCGGCCTGCTTTGCAAATCCTCAGCAGCAGAGTGAACACTGGGGACTGTAGTGTCAGTCTCCCCATGTGCAGGCACAATGGATGGAGATTCACTCTGCTGCTGAGGATTGGCCAGAGAAACATTATGGAGCAGTTCCAAATTGGGACCCAGGGGGAGGTCATCCGACGTGCCCTGCACGGAGACATCATCATCTTCCTCCATGTCCTGGATCTCTTCCATGAGTGTGCGGGTCTGTAGGGACATATAAAAAAAAAAGTGTAAGTTGGCGTCCAAATTTGGGATTCCAACACATTCTTAAGCACTTGGTAGTATTTATGCTACTAAATTAACTTACCGGAAATCTCTGATCTGGGCTCCTATGCTGTACGGACCTGGTAGGCATAACCAAACTGGGGGGTGAGTTTACCCTTGCTGAGGGATCATGCTGGGCTGAAGAAGAGAAAAACAAACCACGTAAACACACACATAACCTTTTTTTGGATAGGTAATCAAATATAGCTCTATTTGTTAGATTATTCAACTCTAGAGCAATGGTGACCTTTGTTCAAACACACGCAAGTTTACATAGGTGCAATGGCTCTCAAAAACTGCTAACTGACCTCAGTTCTAAGTCAGGAAGTGTACCCAGTCAGCATACAACTTTCAACGCACATTTTGTGATTTAGCCTACCATTCGCTAGGTCCGTGGTACTCAAACAATTGTTGTAAAGGCCCATTTCAAGGTATGTGGTGAGAGGTGAATGTCTGGCCATGGTGCTGACGCAGGGGGTGTCTAGTTAAAAATAAATACACTGGTGGAGGGGCTGGAGATTTCAAAGTGCCAACTAATAAAGGCTGCTTGCCCTTGCTGGGCTGGATGGGCCAGAGCTGAGGGGACAGGGATTGGATGGCTAAAGGGGGGAGTTAACGTATTGATGGTGATGGGATGGATGGAGCAAATCTGTTACAAATGTATGGGGCTTATGTGGGGGGGGGGCCATGGGGGGACTGTGGCAGATGGGCCAGAGCAGGGGCAGCGGGACACGATTGTGCCCAGAGAAATTTTGACAAAGTTACTGTGTACCTTGCAATGCCACTTCCTGTGCAGTACTTCATATTGCAATGCTATGTTTCAGGGAGCCATCACATTGGACAGGAGACCAACCACTACATCGCCGATCAAGGGGGCAGCTCTGAGCACGTCAACACAGAATTAAATGAGTGCAGGGCTGTCTGGCCAGGGGTCCTTGAATGTGGTGCCAAGGTCCGCATTGGGACCCCGGGCCGCCAGTTGAGTCTCGCTGCTCTAGGTCAGATATGTTTGTGGGTGGCTAATTAAATTATTAACTCAAACACAACTCACACAACCAAAAGGCAACCCATACATAATGATGTGTGTTTTGTGATTGATTCCAAATATATCACTTATCTTGAGAAACTTCATGACTTTAACAATCCAATTGGACATTTGATCTTTGCCATAATGGCTGTGGGCCTAAATGTGTGATTCCCAGGGACCAAAAGAGGACACAAACAGCCACAGTAGTGCGAGGCCAAGCAAGGCAAACCATAGGGGCATCCCGTTATCTTGTTACTAGTGAACTGTAGATTATTTAGCAAACAGGCAAACATGCAGATTTAAGAGTACTCACCGTGGGTACGGGTCGGTGAGTCTGTGTCCCTTAGACCAGCATGTCCACCGACCGCGACCGGATGGAGAAGTCCAAGCACAATCTCCTCAGCAGGGGTAAACTCCAATTTAGATGGAAAGCCACCTCCAGTTTTCATGCTGAAAAGAGAAAATCGTTTGTTACTCAGAAAAGGTGCATACAGTACATCCAAAACATTATATTTAGCGAAAACATTTATTTACCTGTAATTATGCCTTTTAATTTCTTTTTGCCGTACAGCATACTTCAGATCAGAGATTTTCTTCTGAATTTGGGACACATCTTTCCTCTCTTCCCCCGCTGCATTTACTTGTCGGAGGATGGTTTCAAACAATTCCATCTTGCGCTGCTTGGTGGTGTGTTTGGATTTGCTCCCATATAGCTCGTCATAGTATAATGTAAGGCCACTAGCCAATGCCATATTTTGGTCATGGGAGAATCTCCCACTCAACTGGCCGCGGCGCAATGTGCGGCCAGATGGTTGGCTTGGCTGCTCCTCCATGTGTGCAGACACATGTGGTGACATTATGGCCTGGGGCTGGGTAGGGGAATGGCCGGATTGGTGGCTTCCCAATGACTGGACTGGACTGGCCAAGGGACTGGGTGTTCTTGCGTGGCTGGCCACCGAACTTCCAGGTGTAGATGTGGTCATGGTTGCAATTCGGGGCCCTCTTGGGGGGCTAGGTTCCCGGCTGGTGCCAGGTCGGGGGCTCTGTTCCCGGCTGGTGCCAGGTCGGGGGCTTCTGGCCCTGGATGGGGTTCTTCGGGCCCTGTAGGGGCTTCTGGCCCTGGATGGGGTTCTTCGGGCCCTGTAGGGGCTTCTGGCCCTGGATGGGGTTCTTCGGGCCCTGTAGGGGCTTCTGGCCCTGGATGGGGTTCTTCGGGCCCTGTAGGGGCTTCTGGCCCTGGATGGGGTTCGGCGGGCCCTGTAGGGGCTTCTGGCCCTGGATGGGGTTCGGCGGGCCCTGTAGGGGCTTCTGGCCCTGGATGGGGTTCTGCGGGCCCTGTAGGGGCTTCTGGCCCTGGATTGGGTTCTGCGGCCTCTGGCTGGGCTTCGTGCCCTGGCTGGGCTTCGTGCCCTGGATGGGGTTCGGGCCCTGGATTGGGTTCTGCGGCC
The DNA here is from genome assembly GCA_027917425.1 of Gastrophryne carolinensis. Lineage (NCBI taxonomy): Eukaryota > Metazoa > Chordata > Amphibia > Anura > Microhylidae > Gastrophryne > Gastrophryne carolinensis. The sequence goes on along the minus strand of CM051236.1, from coordinate 506,773,799 downwards.
TCTGGCTGGGCTTCGTGCCCTGGCTGGGCTTCGTGCCCTGGATGGGGTTCGGGCCCTGGATTGTGTTCGGCGGCCTCTGGCTGGGCTTCGTGCCCTGGATGGGGTTCGGGCCCTGGATTGGGTTCTGCGGCCTCTGGCTGGGCTTCGTGCCCTGGCTGGGCTTCGTGCCCTGGATGGGGTTCGGGCCCTGGATTGTGTTCGGCGGCCTCTGGCTGGGCTTCGTGCCCTGGATGGGGTTCGGGCCCTGGATTGGGTTCTGCGGCCTCTGGCTGGGCTTCGTGCCCTGGCTGGGCTTCGTGCCCTGGATGGGGTTCGGGCCCTGGATGGGCTTCGGGCCCTGCTGCGGGGCATGGGTTGCCGAACTGCCCTACTTGAAGGCATGGCCGGTGTGGGCTCCCTTGTGCTGCCTCTTCTGGGGGCAGAGGTGGTGGGTGCTGCAGTTGCCAGCTTTTTGGCTGCAGGGGCACGGGGCTTGGGGCCCCTTTTTTTGGTACCTGAGGGTCCAGGGTCCCTTGGTGGGGCCGAGGTGGGAGTCTTGCCTCTCAGTTTTCTCCGACCTTGCTGGGACCTTGTTGTTGGGCCCTCCGCGGTCTTGCTTTGCTGGGGTCGCTTGCTCATAGCCTTTTTCGGTGCCATCGTACACAAATGCTCAAAGAGAATGAGCTTTGGGTGCAGGGACCTTTAAATAATGAGCCCAGCGTGTGACGCCTATGCGCACGACTACGCGCTCGTACGAACGTACGTTCGAGCGGAACCAGGAAACCGCTGGGGTTTCACTTATCTGCTGCCTTGAAGAAGCATAAAGATGGCGCCCACTATCTTCACCCGTCAACAGGAAGAGATCCTCATGCTGGTAAGTGGCTGCCTGTGCATTTTAATCTAATAGTCAATGATGGCCTAAATGTAAATGATGCGTTTGGAACTAGTTTGGGGTCTCTTAATGTTTAATCACTGGCTCCTCACACTTCATCCTCAAGGGCCGAGCCTGGCCACGTTTTCAACTGTCTATGCTGATGTCCTAATTCGGCCAATTGCTCCGGCTTAGCAACAGTTAATTAACCTGTGGAGTAGCGGGGCTAGCTGGCAAACCTGGCCTGTCTCGGACCTTGATGCGGATGTTTGAGGAACACTGTTTTCCTAAGCCATAAAAACACAACGGGAAGCCACACACGTGGTCCAAAAGCCGAAGCATTAGGCTACATCTTGGATGTTTAAACCATCCTAACATGCCATAGATGCAGGTGGGCTGATTCTTGATGTTGGCTATTATCTGTATGTACATGGTGTGTGATACATATAACATAAGACCAGACTGTCATTCACAGTCAACGTCCTCTTTAAGGCACTCCCCAAAAATGGCTGCCACTCTAAATGTGTGTGTTAATGACATTAAATTCTCAACTTGTGATGCAACACATATGGGTCTGTGTGTAAAAGTAAAAGCTCTGTGTCCATTATGTTTTTCAGATCATGCTTCAGCGCCGGTATGACTTCGCGCCCAATGTGTGCGAGAAAAGGGACATCGCCCGGGAGATCATCGCGGAAATCCACCGTGTGACCAGCACCACCTTCACTCACACCCAGATAATGCAGCATTGGTCGGACCTGAAACGTCTGCACATGCCCCGGGTGCGGAGGTTTTTTGGAATCCATTTCCCAAGTAAGTACAAAGCAATTGCATGGTATATGTTCCAAATGTCTAAGTTATGCCTTTATTTATAATGACTTTTCTTTGGTAGTGTTGGAAATGGATTTCAGAATTCGCCTCACCCGGAGACGTACAGGCCGACCAGTGCTGCATGACTCTGCATCTGTGAGTGAAGGTGGTGGATCTCCCGGGCGACGGACCTACCCCTCCTCTGTGGCCTCCTCAGACCAGCCCCTGGACCTTACCACAGAGGAGGGGCAAAGCCGCGTGGGCGTGGAGTCATACCTGGCCACGCATGGGGAAGGCTCTGGTATGTCACTCTTCATGTATAGGCACAAAGATATACATGGCAGGCCAAAAACTAAGTTATCCTTTATTATGTATTTGTAGAACCTTCTGGAGCGGGTGAGATAGTGGAGGAGGAGGCAGCAGAGATGCTTGAAGTCGATCCTGGCGAAGGTGAGTGATGTCAGCCAGACTGGGAGCCAGATATGTTGGGAATAGTGACTCTCTACAAGTACTAACCAAATGTCACATGTTTCTCCAGGGACTTCTTCACAGCAGAGCCAGGACCAAGGGCAGCCTGTTGGCCCCAACCAGCCATCTGTCGGCCACCAACTCCGTAAGTCTCCATGCCATTATTCATATTAATGTTTTGTTAGCTAATAACACACACATAACTAAAGGCGTAGCCAAGGTGTAGTTCACACTTTCATGTGGGCACTTCGTTAGCTTAAAGCGGACCCTAACTCGTATTAAGAACATAATAATTAGCCAACACACTGTACCTACAGATGTGAAACATTGAACAAACAGCCTTCAGCCATCTAATGCATGTTATTAGACTGAAAAAAACCAATATTGCGGAATATGGAATGCGCAATATTTACAGGCAGCATGGGATACAGATTGAAAAAAGTAAGGTGCTGCCATGCATTGTGGGAGTGATGACCTTTCCCTCAACCCAGCTATGCTCTGGATTCCCAACGCACCACTGTAACCTACTCCCCTGTACTTTATCCAACTCTCCACTCCTCATTAAGTGTTATGCTTCAGAGTCCAGATGGCGGCGCTGTAATCCCAAAACCTCCCAAATGTACTTTGATCTGGGGCAGAATCATTTGGGAATAGTTATTGGTTTTCATTAAATAATGTTGAAGGTCCGGTTTAAGGAGTTTAAAGACTTACCTGTGAGAAATGCATTAACTTTATCCCTTGGAAGAATGACATATGTCATGCATTTACATGTATTTGATTAACCCCAAATCTATTTCCAGCATACAAACCGGTCTGGGACTCCTATTTATGTTTATTTCTCTATTGCTTACAGGGATTATCCCAAAAACCGTGCAGGAAAAAAAAAAAAGAATGAAGGAGTTGGTGGCCGAGCTGCTGGCCATACAGGCGACGTTGGGGCCAACAGATGAAGAAGAGGAGGATGATTAGTGCCCTTGGTCCTGGCTACTTTTGTTAACTCTTTTAACATTTTTTTAGAGGGTTCCAAAGTTTTAATGGTTTTAAAAAAAAAAAAAAATTAATTTTACGATGTTTGTAAAAATAAAAATTAAAAAGTTTTATATGTTTGTAAAAAACAAAAAAAAAAATTTTACTATGTTTATAAAAAAAAAAAAAATTTACTATGTTTGTTAAAACCAAATAAAAAAATATTTTAATATGTTTTAAAATCCCCCCCAAAAAAAACCAACTAAATAATTTAAATAAATTATATTTTAAGCCTTCATAAATGTGTCTTTTATAATATGCGCACCCAAAAACAATTACACAAACCAGAAAAAACACGCTTATAAACATATAGACATATGTACATTATGTGGTTTGGGTAAGTGTTAGGGTCGTCAACATGAAGAAGGATGCAAGCGCTAAGGGGTTTAGGTAAGTTTGAGGGACCGAGAAATGAAGTTGGATGCAGCCGCTAAAGGGTTTAGGTAAGTTTGAGGGACCGAGAAATGAAGTTGGATGCAAGCGCTAAGAGGTTTAGGTAAGTTTGAGGGACCGAGAAATGAAGTTGGATGCAGCCGCTAAAGGGTTTAGGTAAGTTTGAGGGACCGAGAAATGAAGTTGGATGCAAGCGCTACGGGGTTTAGGTAAGTTTGAGGGACCGAGAAATGAAGTTGGATGCAGCCGCTAAAGGGTTTAGGTAAGTTTGAGGGACAGAGAAATGAAGTTGGATGCAAGCGCTAAGAGGTTTAGGTAAGTTTGAGGGACCGAGAAATGAAGTTGGATGCAAGCGCTACGGGGTTTAGGTAAGTTTGAGGGACCGAGAAATGAAGTTGGATGCAGCCGCTAAAGGGTTTAGGTAAGTTTGAGGGACCGAGAAATGAAGTTGGATGCAAGCGCTAAGAGGTTTAGGTAAGTTTGAGGGACCGAGAAATGAAGTTGGATGCAAGCGCTACGGGGTTTAGGTAAGTTTGAGGGACCGAGAAATGAAGTTGGATGCAGCCGCTAAAGGGTTTAGGTAACTTTGAGGGACCGAGAAATGAAGTTGGATGCAAGCGCTAAGAGGTTTAGGTAAGTTTGAGGGACCGAGAAATGAAGTTGGATGCAGCCGCTAAAGGGTTTAGGTAAGTTTGAGGGACCGAGAAATGAAGTTGGATGCAGCCGCTAAAGGGTTTAGGTAAGTTTGAGGGACCGAGAAATGAAGTTGGATGCAAGCGCTAAGAGGTTTAGGTAAGTTTGAGGGACCGAGAAATGAAGTTGGATGCAAGCGCTAAGGGGTTTAGGTAAGTTTCTGGTTGAGGGTGCGCATGCGCAAGATCTTATAAACATACGAACGCACGAATCTAAGAGGCCAAAAACCAATGAAAACCAGAGGCAAACGCAAGTAATTGGAAGAGGTTGACGATGGAAGCAGCCGAAAAAACAGGCTGCCGCCGCAACAGGTGAGCACATGAACGTGATTTTTACGATTGGCAACTGACTGAGGCAAGTTCGGGAGATATCATACGAACGGACGTATCTTTTAGGATAGAAACGTATTTGCTTATTGAATCACTCGCAAGTTCATACGAACGCACGAGCGGACGTGAAAAATAGGATGATCGTGAGCCAAATCCAAGCTGTTTCATGTTTCTTTGAATCAACCCATATAACTATACTAGAACTATAAATCTTTGGAATAGCCTCCCACAGAAGCTTGTTACAGCATCAACCGCTGACAGCTTAAAAAAAGGATTAGATGCTTATTTAGAAGAAAATAACATTAACAGTTACTATTAGCTGTTATCAGTAAAAAACAAAAAAAAAAGTAAAATAATAAAATATCTTCCCCTACCCCAACACCCTTGGTTGAACTTGTGGACATATGTCTTATTTCAACTGTAATAACTATGTAACTATGTACTAGGTGAACTTGTCCTTAACCCCCAACCTATTACCTGCATTCCCAAATCCAGGGGGGGTGCAGATAAGCCCATGGCCCATATGGGCTATGTGAGCCTTCTGGGTCGGGGACTGGCCGTTATGCCTTCATGTCCTGGTCTACCAGCCCAATAGCTGGTGTCCGGGCTAGTTTTGTTGGTGAGGTGAGACCCTACGCCTTGTTTAAGGGTTTTACCCTTTTCGCATAGTTGTTATATTTCATTAAATAATCTCATAAAGTGCACATTACAGTCTCCTGGACAGGAAAAGGGGTCTACTGATACATATGCAGTAGCATTGTAATCAGGACAAATAGGGCTTTGACGCACAATACGATTTTCATGAAAACCTGCATTCTTTTTTTGAAAAATGGGACAAGACTACAAAAAAGACTCCAGGGCCTACCGAATTCCAGTCCTTGGGGCATCCCGAATTGGGATATCCCTGCTGTGTGAAACCCCCATGAACTCCCCTCCTGAAGCCCTCACCATGTTGTGTGCTCCTAGCTCATCCCCGCTCAACTTTAGCCATGGCACGTCATGGATGCAGCTGGCGGTGCCACTCAGCTCCCTTCGGTGCCGCTCGTCTGCTTAGCCGCCAGCCACACCGAAAGGAGGCAAGTTACAGCGAGTGCGAGTCTGTGCCGTGGGAGTGGAAGGAAGGTGAGTGAAATGGGGTGACCTGGGATGGTGCACACAGCGGGGCATCCCAATTATGTAAGTTAAATTCCTGTGTGTTGTTCCTCTTTGAAGTGGACCAAGACTATCCTGGGTTTTGGTCCTTGTTCCCGGGGCATCCAGATCGCATGCGCAGTCTCTCATCCAATCAGCGGCCGCATCCCCCGCTACCCTCTAACAGGAACAGGGGTCTTCTGATACCTCTAGCCGTGCATGCGCCGTCCTTCTTGAATGGGTGGCGTGGGCACGTCACGGATGCAAGGTGAGCAGGGCATGCAGCTGGCGGCACCACTCGGCTCCCTTTGGTGCCACTCGTCTGTTTAGCCGTCAGCCACGCCGTAAGGAGCCAAGTGACAGCAAGTGCAAGTCTGCGCCGTGGGAGGGCAAGGAAGGTGAGTGAAACGGGGCAACCTGGGGTGGTACACACAGCATGGCATCCCAATTTGGTAAGTTAAATTCCTGTGTGTTGTTACTCTTTGAAGTGGACCAAGACCAAGGATTTTTACCATCCTGGGTTTTAGTCCTTGTTCCCGGAGCATCAAGATCACAAACGCAGCTTCTCGTCCAATCAGTGGCCGCATCCCCTGCTACACTCTAACAGGAACAGGGGTCTTCTGATCCCTCTAGCCGTGCACCCGTTGGCCTTCTTGAATAGCCGGCGCGGGTACATCACGGATGCAAGCAGAGCGGGGGATGCAGCTGGCGGCGCCACTCGGCTCCCTTCGGGGCCACTCGTCTGCTTAGCCGTCAGCTGCTTTGAAAGGAGCCAAGTGACAGCGAGTGCAAGTCTGCCCCGGAAGGAAGGAAGGTGAGTGAAACGGGGCAACCTAGGGGGGATACACACAGCATGGCATCCCAATTCAGTAAGTTAAATTCCTGTTTGTTGTTCCTTTTTAAAGTGGACCAAGACCAAGGATTTTTACTATCTTGGGTTTTGGTCATTCCTGGGGCATCCCGATCTGCCCTGTTGTGTGAACCCCCCAGGTTGCCCAAACTCACCTCTTCCCGGTCCTACATCGCATGCGCAGCCTCTCATCCAATCGACGTGATCAGATCCACTTCCACCACACTTCCCCTAGATCCAAGCGCATTGGCAGCCGCATCCCCCACCTAACAATGCCCGTGCCGGCCATTCACAAATGCCTGGCACAGGCAAGCACCCTGCTAAGGGGATTGCAGGGAGGTGGCCGCTGTGCCGTTGGACTGGGAGAGAAGGTGAGTTTATGGGGCGACCTGGGGGGTTCACACAGCAGGGCATCCCGATTCTGGATGCCCCAGGGGAAGGGAATTAATAAGCCCGGGAATCATATATATTCCTGGGCTCGATCTCCATGTGTTTTGGTCCACTTTAATAAAGAGAGCCAGTCTTTTGAAGAACATTTGTGTGCTCCACTCAGAAGAGTAGCTAGGCTTTCTGGCACCCGGGGCAAAGATTTGAAATTGCGGCCCCCCCACCTGGGCTCAGGTCCCCCTTTGGCGCCACCCCCTGACCTGCTGCACCCGGAGTAAGTGCCCCCCTAGCTATGCCCCTGGCTCCACTATGCTGGGAATGAAAAGGGTTCTGAAGGAGGCAGAGTACCAGCAATAAAAGAGAGGTTACCACAGCCACGATCCATCATGGTAGATGGAAACCAGGGAGTTTATTTCTAAATCAAGTCAATAAAAAAATAGAGTCTCCATTTAAAGGAAAGATTTTGCGTGTTTTTGTAAACACAGCCACGCTGTGATTGGTCGATGACCTGTCAATTCACGTAATTTTTTTTTTTTGTTACATAGTTGATATTAAAAAATTCCCTTTACAACACTAATCTGTAGGTCTGTCATTATTTTATTTCACTTGTCAGTTCGTTGTTTTGTTTCTTGAACGCGCACGTCAAATTCTGACACATTTTCTGAATATTTTTTTTTACTTTAATTTAAACTTGTTTTCCCGAAGCCCTCGTATGCTTCCGCTGCCTGGGACAGTCTCCCTAATCCAGATTGACACACCGCCGAATTAGGTTAAAGCTTTCCCCCCCAGTAAAGTGTCACTTTAGGACCTTCAATAAAAACGGAATGGAAATAACAAATTTACATATTCATTGTCAGCGCATCTGCTCTTCATATTGCAAAAAAAAAAATAGTGATTTTTGTTATTTTGATGAGTGACAAGTAAAATTATTTTTCCGTCCGTGTGCGATTTTAAGTGGGGGATAGTTTTTGATTTTTATTTCTAAAACTTCTAAGTGTAATTCAGTCCTAGAACAAATGCAATAATCATAAAAAGGACGTCTTCCTTGCATGTGTTCTCCTGTGGGGAGTCCCGATTGGGTCTAATTTGTCTGGTGGCTGATTAAATCATCATCACGACTATGCAATGTTTCAAAGGAACATTCAACTTCTTTTGCTGCTTGTTTGAATTTCAAGCGAACTCAGTCATGCCGGTGTGATTGTTGAGTCTCTTAAAATGGATCCGCACTTTTTTTTTTTCTTTTTTTTTTTTAAAGTTGAAAGGCTAAACCTTCAAAGAAAAACAATTACATGGATTTTAGACATAATTTCTGGATTTGCTTTTAGGAGGGTAAACATAGCTGTTGAGATATGTACTTAGCGATGAAAGACGCTTCTTGTGTGATCCGTGCGGCAACTCGCAATCTCTTCTTTGGGTTGATTATGCTTGGGAGCTGGCAACTGTTACACTTGATTTTCAAGCGATTGTCTGTTAGAAAGGCTTATTGGTGGAAGCCATTGAAGTATATAGACCTACATTTCGATGTGATGAAGCTTGGCCAGGTGCTTGGATCTTCCGAACCTGAGTATACCTCCCATTGCTATGGGCAACAAACTGTAATAAAAGGCCAAGTCAGAAAGTATTTAATTTAAAGCCAATCAGAATATATAATGCACAGGGGGAATTGCCAGCCTAGATGTAGGTGCTCCCATGTCCTGATCTTCACCATTGTCACAGTCTGTTCTTCAGGAGAAGGTGCATGCACCAGTGGGGTGGCCCAAACTGCAATGGTGTAAAGCAGGAGTTCCTAGGGTGGAAGTTGAGGTTGAGCCAAGCGTAACATCAAGTCAGATCAAGAGCAAACCAGCTGGGTCACAGGTATACAGAGCATGAGGCATCACTGCAGAAGATCTAACAGCAACTCAATGGACCAAAGCCCAGAATCTTGACTATCCTGGGTTTTGGTCCTTCCCCCCCGGGTACCCTGATTGAGGTTGCCCCACTGTGTGAAACCCCCAGGTTGCCCAATCAAACTCAACTCTTCCCGGTCCTATGATGCATGTGCAGCCGCTCGTCCAATCAGCACACTTGGATCCGCTCGAACCCCTTCACCCAGGTGCATGTCTCAGACCGATATCATCATGGACATTGTGACATGTTCTTACTGTATTATTTGGTTGAACTTCGAAATCACAAGACCTATAATATGGGACTTTTGGTCATTCTGGGGGGAAAGCTTCCATCACCAGCATATATTGGGTCTGCTTTAATTCTTCTTCTTCTCCAACTCAGGTTCCTCTCCTAGAATACTGCTCCTAGCCCTTCTTCCACAGCTTGGAGACACATACACAGTCTTCCAATTCAGCTGGCGAATTTGCATTTTGATGAGCTCTTGAGTCGTTAAAAGATTACAAAGAAAAAAAAAAATAAGATACAAACGGATAGGATGGAAAAAAGCTTTTAAGCCTGCAGGCACAGGGAGGTCAAATGAGCTGTGCATTGATAACAGCTGAGGTCAGCCAGGCGGCATCTTCCTCCTAAAATCATTTTAAGAAATGAAATGGATTTCTGATTTGCGTTGCTCCCCGGTCTGAACACTGTTTAAATGTCTCTTTTTTTAATTCCACCCCTCTCTTTACTATCGTACAGTCATGTGTTTGGCTGTTATTTCTTTTCTTCTGTAGCCTTTAGAATAAGCAATGTACAGAGTCGGGAATTGCTTGCATGCATGTATGGATCTTCAGCCTTCATCTGGAGGAAATTGATGTCAAGGTTGTGTAGACCAAGTTCAACTTAAAAGGCCTTCGCTATATGTCAAAGACAAACAACTTGCAGCTGTGAGCAAAGTTTTGAAGACATAGACAATACAATTTAGGGGAAAATCCATCTCTCAAGGTCCCATTAAATTTATTTTAACAAGTAAATCCATAACAGGCAAGTCCATAATAAAAGAAATAAAAACAGAAACGCGTTTCAGGCATCACAGTGCGCCCTTAGTCAATGCAAATAACAAATGTTAAACTGGACCTTCAGCATCATTTAATGAAAAGCCCAAACCCTTAAAAATTATTCCCCAGCATCTAAAATTAATATATTTAAAGTTTTTAGTCACTTATTATTCTTTCCCCTACTAGGCTGCAACTCTGCTCAGGATTCTAGGATACGGGCGTTGCCATCTTGCCTCAGAAGCATCACATATTGAGGAAAGGAGATGGGTGAAAAGTACAGGGGCGCGGGTAATAGTTGTGCTTTGCACAGACAGATCAGAGCTGGGGTCAGGAAAAGGACAGCAATCCCAGAATTCAGAGCGGCACAGTCGTTAGAGGTAGGATGATTTTTAATGTGAGCAATCTGTATGTAGTGGGTGGTGGAAACATACAAAATAGGCTCTTATTCAGGGTGAAGGTCCGGTTTGAAGCTTACCCTGCTGAATAAGTCCACCTGAAAGGTATCCAATCAATGCCACAGCCCAGCCCTGAGGGTTTAAGCTATAGAATTCTGAACATGAGTGAAGGTGATATTCAGAAAAAAAAACTCCTATCTTGTGAATCAAAATGAATTTACACACTTGCCACTTGTATGCCCAAGGGTTTAAATACAAGGTGTTTGTTTATGCATGTATAGATATATATCGTTTTTTACATTTTTTATTTGCCTCTAAGAGAGCCTCCTTGTTTTGATTATATATATATATATATATATATATATATATAATATTATTTTGGGCCAGTTTTAGTATATGATTAGAAGATAACAATAATAAGTTACTGATACCGCTATGCCAATCAATTTGTTCAATATATTGAATTTATCTCTATTGCAATTGTGTTAGTTATGAAACCAGAATTTTTTCTAAGAGATATGTGATGATTGTGATCTACTGTAAGAAGTTTGGTTCCCTGTTTTAACTTTAACATGGACTATTGGGCCATCCAGATATAATCTCAGCTATGGTAATTCAAGAAACAAGTATTGGGCTGAAACCAAAAATTGATGATGGATTTAATTAAAAAAGAGCCGATTACATTACAGAAAAAGTACTAATATGAACGGTGTAAATATGAGGTAAAGTTGCAATGTACAGAATGTGAGCAGAGTGTTTAAACTAATTCAACCAGGGCCTTTGTCCTCTGCCCAGCCCCCGCCATAATGCCAGCGTAGCAGCCCTTTATCATGTCTACTGTGAGACGCAAGCAGAGAGAAGAGAGACCGACTTTTCCTGACTTCCCTGCCTAAATATAATTTTCTAGTCAAACCTTAATTCCTCCTCTCCCAACTGCCCCTTACTCTTCCTGTAACAAAGAAGCTGCCACTATGCCTACACAAAACAGATAGTTCAAGTTAAATGATTTGAAAAACCCATACATCTAGTAATTACTGAGAGGAACTCAGACATACCTAGAAATTATCATCTGTATATGACTATATTAAATAAACCTCTTATATTATATGTGTATGATTTCCCTTGAATCAGCCAGGCCCGGATCATAATCATAATAAATGTCAGGTAAACATCCACAGCTTCCACATTCATCCAAGTTACCTATATATCAATAATATTATTCCTTTTATAATAATTCATTAATAATTTAGATCATAAACATTGTATTACTCTGGAACCTTCTTACATCTACTTTTGTGATGATAACAACTGTGTAGTGCCCTCTTTCCTGTCTTTCTCGGTGGGGGCACGCAGCCCCAGGGTGTATGGGGCCATGCTTCAGCTGTGCCTTTATACACAGCCGGTCTTCTCCAAAAGTCCAAATTTGAAAGATAAATTGAGTGGTCCTGGCAAATAATGTTTAGGGTCAGAATTGTGTCAAGATAAGTACAACAACTGAAATTGCTACTGTGTAGAGATGGGCGAACCCCAATCCGCAAGGTTTATGCTGAACTTTGCGAGTTCACATTTCCAAACCCAAACACGGACTTCAGACATATTTCCGTGTTCGAGTTCGGTGTCCGGCCCAAACACAGAAAAGCTGGTTGATGGGCTGCTGAGCAGCCATTCAACCCGCTTCACCTACGGTTGAAGCAGTAGGAAGCTGCTGTGACTTACCTCCGCCCTATGCTCTTTTGTCAGCAGTGGCAGAGCAGCGGTGACGGCAGCGGCAGCATTTGAACCTAGCCCCAGCAGGGGTACAAAAAGATGGCCACTGACTCCCAGGAGTGAGAACACTCTTAGAAGTGTCCTCACTCATGGGAGCCAGTGGCCATCTTTTTGTAGCCCTGGCTGGGGCCAGATTTGAATCCTGCTGCTGCCGCTTCGCCACCGCCAGCAGAAGAGGATAGGCAGAGATAAGGCACAGCAGCGCGCTTCTGCCGCACACTCTGCACCCCTAACCACAGCCACTCCCCACAAAGTTCAGGTCCCCATTCATTTCAACCCGAACATTTATTTAAAGTTTGGCCGAACTTGCTGAACCCAAATCCCAGATCTCAAGTAAACCTTTTCAAAAGGCAAATAAATTAATTTCGGCTCCTAGAACAGCAGTTCCCAACAACTGTTACTAATACTACTGTTGGTGCTGCTTGAGCTTCCCTATGGTGGTGCTCAAAGCAAGGGGGAGTGAAATTCGGAGAGTATAGAGCAGTATAGAACTACTCCCGCAATAGGATATGCCTAATTGGGATAACTGCATTGCTGGCAGAGGAGCTTGCATTGTTGGGCCAGTATAGGACCTCCACCCTCCTAGGGAAGTCTGTATTAGTTGTTGTTGGTGTTAGGTGTTGTGGATTCATTTGGATTTTATTTGCACTTGACTGTTTTGATTTGATCCAGAGTTTGTTTGACCCTGTGTCCACACTTGGATACTCCTACAATTGACTAAGACACCTGATTGTCCATACCTTGTTGATTCTATTTGACCTACCTGAGAGGTATTGCCCATAAATTGCCCATAAGTACAACTTTTTCCCCAGTCTTTGCCTCTATAAAAGTAGCCTCTGGTTGTGTGATCCCGTGTGAATGTCGTCTAGACCACTGTTTCTCAACTTGCGGTACGCATACCCAAGGGAGTACTCAGCAGTGTTCAAAGCTGCTCAAACAGAGTCGCTCTGATAGGTCTGGTATATTATTTTAACAGTAAAGCATTATTCTTTTTTGCTCTAAAAGTGCTACAGGGCCATTGACCCAATTATTTTGGTAACATTAGTAATCGATCCCCCCCCACATGCCTTGAGGAAGTAACAATGTGGCCGTTACAGAATGCCTGGGTCTACAGGGGTGCTCTATGGTGGATTAATCTTACTGGTGATATTACAGCTCTATTCTTATTTGTTCCTGCCTCCCCCCCCTTTTTGTGATTATGGGTTCTATAGTAAGAAGCTATATTTAGGTTTTGCATATGCACTTTATTATATAAGTATATATATATATATATATATATATATATATATATATATATATATATATATTTTGTTTATTGCAAGATTTGCACTTGCACATGGCACTTTGTATAATATAATGTTTGGGATTGATTTAGGGTAATTGTGATTTAGAAGAGTAGATAGGGGCCAAAGAGGGTGTATTCTTAAGGAGGATTAATTTTATGGATTATATTTGGAGTATGAGTTAGGGTCCACATAGTTTGCCTCTGTAGGTTTGTATGTTTTTTAAGCTAAGTTTTATTGTCTATGTATGTGTATATTTTAATCTCGAATAAATGATCTTGATTGTTTGATGTATAGATAGTGGTGCATACTTTTTCTGGCTCCTTTGAGGGCGTCTGGGCCACCCTCTCTTTGTATAATTCTTTTAGTAACATTCGTAATTGTGGTTGCAATTGCTTGTTGCTAGGGGGTACTTGGCATAAGAAGGTTAAGAACTGCTGCTCTAGACAGCAGATGTGTATCATTTCCCAGTACTTCCTAGTGAGTCAACTTACAGATACAGTTTTTTTTAAAGAGGACCAAAACCCACCCTATAGTCCTTGAGACTCCAGGGCAGGCATACTTGCTCCCCCTGTGTGAAACCCCCCAGGCCGCACAAAAACTCACCTTCCTTCCCGGTCCAACGGCGCATGCACGAGCAGCGGATGCATCCCCGCTATCCGTTTAGCAGGGCACATGCCTGCGCCAGGCATTTGTGAATGGCCGCTGCGGGCACACTCCCTGTTAGGGGGTAGCGGGGATGCGTCCACCAGTACGCTCGGATCCGTTCACATTAGTCGAGCTCCAAGGAGAAGGGGCTTGAGTGGATCCGAGCTGATTGGACAAGTGGCCGCCAAGCATTGTAGGACCCAGAGAGAGGTGAGTTTGTTTTGGCGACCTGGGGGGGTTTACACAGAGGAGCACCCCCGATCGGGGCAAGGATCGAAACCCAGGATAGTCAAAATCTTGTGTTTTGGTCCACTTGAGGGCATCACGATTTTGGCTGTGTAAAACCCCCCAGGTTGCCACATACACTTAACTTGTTTTCCGGTCCAACAGAGCATGCACGAGCCACAGCCAAATCCCCGCTATCCCTCTAGCGGGCGCATGCCTGTACCAGGCATTTGTAAATGGCCGGTGTGGGCACACTTCCCTGTTAGCAGGTAGCGGGGGATGCGACTGGCAACGATCGGGGTGCCTCGGGGGAAAGGACCAATGCCCAGGATAGTAAAAATCCTGGGTTTTGGTCCACTTTAAGAGTGCTCTCTCAATCACAGCAGTGCTATTATAGAGATGACTCACTCATCATAGGCAACTGTGAGTCAGGTGTGAAGATGTTTACATTGTAACATCAGCCACTCCCTTGGCTGTTTACAGTGTAATATAGTGTTTTTGCAATGTAACAGCAGTACGCCTGTCCTTCTTGTTACGTTGGTCTTAAAGGAGCCATAGCACTCGACCCTGTTAGCTTGCAAACCAGCCTAAAATCTGTCTCTAAATCTGGTTAAAAACAGAGGACTCGGTCACACACATCTGCAGAAGTAGCTGAAGCTGCACCACCAGCGCCAAGGTGCCTCTGTGAGGTGCGGTCCTAACTCTACTCTCTTAGAGCCCCATTTGGGACATACAATGCAATAGATATATTGGGAGCAGGCACCTCACAGAGGCACCTTGGTGCAGCTTCAGCAGACTTCTGCAGATGTGTGTGACCAAGCCTCTGTTTTTAACCAGATTTAGAGACAGATTTTAGGTTGGTTCGCAAGCTAACAAGGTTGAGCGCTGTGGCTCCTTTAAGACTTGTGTATCCTAATTGCCCTGCTCACGTGCACCTCCCAGGTTAGTTATAAAATGATCTGAGCGGCTGCCACCCCTCCTTTGTTTCTTCTTGTTACATTGCACAGCACGGTAGCAGTCTGTGTTATAGAACTCCCATTACAAGTTTTATTACTGTCAGTGCTGCTGCCTATGTTCCTGCTTATGGTTTGCTAAACCCTTATGGATGTCCACTTTTATCAAGACCTGTCTATTCTACTTCATACATAGACAATAGGAGCAGTTCTCTCCATGCCTTGTAAGTAGTGATGAGCGAGTAGTATTCGACCGAGCCGGTATTCGATCGAATACTACGCTGTTCGTCATACTCGATTTCGATCGAGTACAGCGGCGATGGCGCACTCACAATTCGTTTCCCCTCCCACCTTCCCTGGCGCGTTTTTTACACCAATCACCATGCAGGGGGGGTGGGACAGGTCCTGGGAGGACGCTGGCATCGCGAAAACGGCGTCTACACGCATTGGCTGGAAAAACCATGTGACCTCGAATATACAAAACTCAGCACTTCCTCTTCGTCAGCATTAGCAGCTTGAACTTAGTGAGGGACAGACGCTCACAGCAGGGAAAGACAGGCTGTCGCTGGCAGGGCCCCAGAAGCTCGGAATATCGCATTTACCACCATCTATACCAGCTACCAGAAGACAAGAGAGTCATTAAGAGCCCTTATTAGGGCTACTACGCTGAACGGTATATGGCTCATATGTAGGCAGGCAGGGCCCCAGAAGCTCAGAATATCGCTTTTACCACCATATATACCAGCTACCAGAAGACAAGAGAGTCCTTAAGAGCCCTTATTAGGGCTACTACGCTGAACAGTATATAGCTCATATCCTATGTAGGCAGGCAGGGCCCCAGAAGCTCAGAATATAGCTTTTACCACCATATATACCAGCTACCAGAAGACAAGAGAGTCCTTAAGAGCCCTTATTAGGGCTACTATGCTGAACAGTATATAGCTCATATCCTATGTAGGCAGGCAGGGCCCCAGAAGCTCAGAATATAGCTTTTACCACCATATATACCAGCTACCAGAAGACAAGAGAGTCCTTAAGAGCCCTTATTAGGGCTACTACGCTGAACAGTATATAGCTCATATCCTATGTAGGCAGGCAGGGCCCCAGAAGCTCAGAATATAGCTTTTACCACCATATATACCAGCTACCAGAAGACAAGAGAGTCCTTAAGAGCCCTTATTAGGGCTACTACGCTGAACAGTATATAGCTCATATCCTATGTAGGCAGGCAGGGCCCCAGAAGCTCAGAATATAGCTTTTACCACCATATATACCAGCTACCAGAAGACAAGAGAGTCCTTAAGAGCCCTTATTAGGGCTACTACGCTGAACAGTATATAGCTCATATCCTATGTAGGCAGGCAGGGCCCCAGAAGCTCAGAATATAGCTTTTACCACCATATATACCAGCTACCAGAAGACAAGAGAGTCCTTAAGAGCCCTTATTAGGGCTACTACGCTGAACAGTATATAGCTCATATTCTATGTAGTCAGGCAGGGCCCCAGAAGCTCAGAATATAGCTTTTACCACCATATATACCAGCTACCAGAAGACAAGAGAGTCCTTAAGAGCCCTTATTAGGGCTACTACGCTGAACAGTATATAGCTCATATCCTATGTAGGCAGGCAGGGCCCCAGAAGCTCAGAATATAGCTTTTACCACCATATATACCAGCTACCAGAGGACAAGAGAGTCCTTAAGAGCCCTTATTAGGGCTACTACGCTGAACAGTATATAGCTCATATTCTATGTAGTCAGGCAGGGCCCCAGAAGCTCAGAATATAGCTTTTACCACCATATATACCAGCTACCAGAAGACAAGAGAGTCCTTAAGAGCCCTTATTAGGGCTACTACGCTGAACAGTATATAGCTCATATCCTATGTAGGCAGGCAGGGCCCCAGAAGCTCAGAATATAGCTTTTACCACCATATATACCAGCTACCAGAAGACAAGAGAGTCCTTAAGAGCCCTTATTAGGGCTACTACGCTGAACAGTATATAGCTCATATTCTATGTAGTCAGGCAGGGCCCCAGAAGCTCAGAATATAGCTTTTACCACCATATATACCAGCTACCAGAAGACAAGAGAGTCCTTAAGAGCCCTTATTAGGGCTACTACGCTGAACAGTATATAGCTCATATTCTATGTAGTCAGGCAGGGCCCCAGAAGCTCAGAATATAGCTTTTACCACCATATATACCAGCTACCAGAAGACAAGAGAGTCCTTAAGAGCCCTTATTAGGGCTACTACGCTGAACAGTATATAGCTCATATTCTATGTAGTCAGGCAGGGCCCCAGAAGCTCAGAATATAGCTTTTACCACCATATATACCAGCTACCAGAAGACAAGAGAGTCCTTAAGAGCCCTTATTAGGGCTACTACGCTGAACAGTATATAGCTCATATTCTATGTAGTCAGGCAGGGCCCCAGAAGCTCAGAATATAGCTTTTACCACCATATATACCAGCTACCAGAAGACAAGAGAGTCCTTAAGAGCCCTTATTAGGGCTACTATGCTGAACAGTATATAGCTCATATGTAGGCAGGCAGGGCCCCAGAATCTCAGAATATCGCTTTTACCACCATATATACCAGCTACCAGAAGACAAGAGAGTCCTTAATCCCTTATTAGTGCTGCTATGTTGAACAGTATATAGCTCATATCCTATGTAGTCAGGCAGGGCCCCAGAAGCTCAGAATATCGCTTTTACCACCATATATACCAGCTACCAGAAGACAAGAGAGTCATTAAGAGCCCTTATTAGGGCTACTACGCTGAACAGTATATAGCTCATATTCTATGTAGTCAGGCAGGGCCCCAGAAGCTCAGAATATCGCATTTACCACCATATATACCAGCTACCAGAAGACAAGAGAGTCATTGAGAGCCCTTATTAGGGCTACTATGCTGAACAGTATATAGCTCATATGTAGGCAGGCAGGGCCCCAGAAGCTCAGAATATCGCTTTTACCACCATATATACCAGCTACCAGAAGACAAGAGAGTCCTTAAGAGCCCTTATTAGGGCTACTACGCTGAACAGTATATAGCTCATATTCTATGTAGTCAGGCAGGGCCCCAGAAGCTCAGAATATCGCTTTTACCACCATATATACCAGCTACCAGAAGACAAGAGAGTCATTAAGAGGGGCTACTACGCTGAACAGTATATAGCTCATATTCTATGTAGTCAGGCAGGGCCCCAGAAGCTCAGAATATAGCTTTTACCACCATATATACCAGCTACCAGAAGACAAGAGAGTCCTTAAGAGCCCTTATTAGGGCTACTACGCTGAATAGTATATAGCTCATATTCTATGTAGTCAGGCAGGGCCCCAGAAGCTCAGAATATAGCTTTTACCACCATATATACCAGCTACCAGAAGACAAGAGAGTCATTGAGAGCCCTTATTAGGGCTACTATGCTGAACAGTATATAGCTCATATTCTATGTAGTCAGGCAGGGCCCCAGAAGCTCAGAATATCGCATTTACCACCATATATACCAGCTACCAGAAGACAAGAGAGTCATTGAGAGCCCTTATTAGGGCTACTATGCTGAACAGTATATAGCTCATATGTAGGCAGGCAGGGCCCCAGAAGCTCAGAATATCGCTTTTACCACCATATATACCAGCTACCAGAAGACAAGAGAGTCATTGAGAGCCCTTATTAGGGCTGCTATGTTTTAAAAATTGTGTGGAGGCCCAAGAGCTGAGACCTTTTAAAAATTGTGTGGAGGCCCAAGAGCTGAGACCTCTCAAACATTGTGTGGAGTCCCACGAGCTGAGACCTCTTAAAAATTGTGTGGAGGCCCAAGAGCTGAGACCTTTTAAAAATTGTGTGGAGGCCCAAGAGCTGAGACCTTTTAAAAATTGTGTGGAGGCCCAAGAGCTGAGACCTTTTAAAAATTGTGTGGAGGCCTAAGAGCTGAGACCTCTCAAACATTGTGTGGAGTCCCACGAGCTGAGACCTCTTAAAAATCGGGTGGAGGCCCAAGAGCTGAGACCTTTTAAAAATTGTGTGGAGGCCCAAGAGCTGAGACCTTTTAAAAATTGTGTGGAGGCCCAAGAGCTGAGACCTTTTAAAAATTGTGTGGAGGCCCAAGAGCTGAGACCTCTCAAACATTGTGTGGAGTCCCACGAGCTGAGACCTCTTAAAAATTGTGTGGAGGCCCAAGAGCTGAGACCTTTTAAAAATTGTGTGGAGGCCCAAGAGTTGAGACCTCTTAAAAATTGATTGTATTAAGAGGTGAGCCATCATTTTTTCCATTAATACAGCAATTCTACGGCGGTTAAGGAGGAGGAGGAGGAGGAGGAGGAAATGGCACTTCATACAGATGGCACTTCACTCTTGGCTGCTTTCCACTGTTGTACAAGCAAAGTCCGGGTCAATCCACTTGCTGTTCATTTTGATTAGCGTCAGCCTGTCGGCACTGTCGGTTGACAGGCGGCTGCGCTTATCGGTTATAATGCCCCCGGCTGCGCTGAACACCCTTTCTGATAGCACGCTGGCGGCAGGGCAGGCAAGCACCTCCAAGGCGTACAGGGACAGTTCCAGCCACGTGTCCAACTTGGAGACCCAGTAAGTGTAGGTCGCCGAGGGATCGGGGAGGACAGGGGTGTGGTCTGCCAGGTAGTCCCGCAACATCCGCCGATACTTGTCCCTCCTGCTGATAGCGGGCCCCCGCAGTGATGGAAGTTGCACGAGGGGGTGACATGAACGTGTCCCACATCTTGGAGAGTGTTCCCCTGGTGGCTGTGGGCCTGATCGATGTTGTCAGACTCTGGGAGACACTCTCCTCTCTGCCGCCAGCGATGCTGGGTGGGAAAATCTGCATCATGTTCTGCAAGAGTTCCCTCTGGTATTCCAGTAATCGATTCGTCCTCTCCTCTACCGGAATAAAAGAGGAGAAGTTATCTTTATACCGGGGGTCCAGGAGTGCGAAGACCCAGTATAGTTTGTTCTCCAATATCCGGACAACACGTATGTCCCGGGAAAAGCAGCCCAGCATGAAGTCAGCCATGTGTGCCAGACTCTGAGTAGGCATGACCTCACAGCCCCCACCAGAAGGATCATTTTCCATTTCCTCCTCTTCCTCCTCCTCTCCGCCCCATCCGCGCTGAACCAATGGGACGCACACAGCCTGACTGCTACCCTCGCCGCCAGCATCCTCTTCCACAGCCACCTCCACGTTGTCCTCCTCCTCCTCATCCTCCTCCTCCTGCAACTGCCACCGAGCAGCAGACAAAAGTGTGGTCTGACTGTCTACCTGCGTTGCGTCTCCTCTTACCCCCGTCTCCTCTGTGTGCAATGCGTTCTCCCTTATTGCGATGAGCGATTCTTTAAGGACGCCTAGGAGCGGGATGGTTACGCTCACTATAGCGTCCTCGCTGCTGAGCTTCTTAGTGGACTCCTCAAAGATACGCAATACATCGCATATGTCTGCCATCCATGGCCACTCGTGGTTGGCAAACTGAGGGAGCTGAGTTGGAGGCACGCGTGGATGCATCATCTGGTACTCCATCAATGCTTTCTGCTGCTCACACACCCTGGCCAACATGCAATAGGTGGAATTCCAGCGAGTGGGCAGGTCGCACAACAGCCGATGTTGAGGCAAATGGAGGCGTTGCTGTTTTTTTTTTTAAGCTAGCAGCAGCTACAGTTGACTTCCGAAAGTGAGCGCACAAGCGCCGCACTTTGACCAGTAGCTCTGCCAGGTTGGGGTAAGTCTTTAGAAACTTTTGTACTACCAAATTAAAAACGTGGGCCAGGCATGGTACGTGATTGAGTTCTGCAAGCTCCAGAGCCGCCACCAGGTTACGGCCGTTATCGCACACGACCATGCCTGGTCCTAGCTGCAGCGGCGACAGCCACATCTCTGTCTGCTGCAATATGGCGTGCCTCACCTCTGCGGTGCTGTGCTTCCTGTCGCCCAAGCTGATGAGCTTAAGCACCGCCTGCTGACGTCTCCCCGTGCCAGTGCTGCAACGCTTCCAGCTAGGGGCTGAGGGCGATGTTAAGGCAGAGGAGGAGGAGAAGAAGGAAGAGGAGGGGGGTCTATCAGAACCTGTGCTGGCAATCTTGGGCGGGGGTGGTATGTAGGCCGTCCCTGTTTGCGACCCCGTCCCCGCTTCCACAACATTCACCCAGTGTGCCGTCAAAGAGATGTAGCGTCCTTGGCCGCAAGCGCTTGTCCACGAGTCGGTGGTCAAGTGGACCTTTGCGCTGACTGCGTACCTCAGGGTCCGCCTGATGTTACGCGACACGTGCTGGTGCAGGGCTGGGACGCCACACCGGGAAAAATAGTGGCGGCTAGGGACGGAATAGCGAGGTGCGGCAGCCGCCATCAGGTCGCGGAAGGCCTGCGTCTCCACAAGCCAAAACGGCAACATCTCCAGGGCCAGCAGTTTGGAGATGAGGCAGGTTAAGGCTTGGGCTTGGGGGTGACTGGAGGCGTACTTCCGCCTGCGGTTGAACGCCTGCGAGATGGACAGTTGATGGGACGAGGAGATGGAAGGTGCAGACGAAGATGCGGGGGAAGGGGGGGCTGAAGGAGAAGGCCCCAAAGTAGCCGAGGCAGAGGCAGATGTGGAGGTGTCCTGGCTGGAGGTCTGGACCGCAGTGGCAGCACACAACAAAGGGGAAGAGGCAGTGGCAGCAAGACGGGGCGCAGGTTGTATTGCGTTTGCTCTCTCCCACTCAGCCCAGTGCTTGAATTCCAAGTGACGGCGCATGCCTGAGGTGGTCAGATTGCTCTTCTCAGAGCCCCTACTCAGTTTTGAGTGGCAGATTGCGCAAACCGCGCTCAGTTTGTCATCCGCGCAAACATTAAAAAATCTCCACACCACAGAAGTACGAGGCCTCGATGGGGGAGCTTCGCGCGACTGCCTGCTGCCGGGAAGAGCTTCGGCCCTGCTGGCTGTGGCCTGCCTTCTCTGTCTGGACTGTCCTCTGCCTCTGGACTGTCCTCTGCCTCTTGCTGCCTTATTCGGTGATGCGCAGACCGCATCTCCACTGCTTTCCCCGCTGGACATCACCCCTGTCCAAGTGGGGTCGGTCATTTTGTCGTCCACCACCTCCTCTTCCACTTCCTCTCTCTGCTCCTCCTCCTGCCCACTGGACATTCCAACAGCCTCCCTTGATGGCAACTGCGTCTCATCATCATCATCGCTCATGATAGCAGATGCTGGTTCCGGGTCCACATCACTAGCAGATGGCGGATGCTCAAGTGTTTGGGCATCACTACAAACAAATTCCTCTGCTAGCTCCTGGGATTCTTGCAGCACATCTGGAAAAGGACCCGAAAAGAGGTCCTGGGAGGGGTCAAGGGTGGGCTGACTCTGTTGGCCAGGTTGGGAGGAAGGAGGGTCAGAGTGAGACTGTGTGGATGACTGGGTGGTGGACAAGTGACTGGAAGCGTTATCGGCCATCCATTGCACCACCTGTTCACGCTGCTCAGGCTTTAACAGAGGTGTACCCCGCCCCCCGCATAACTGTCCCATAAAGGCAGGGAAGCTGGATGAGCGTAATGCTGGCTGCCCCTCATCAGCACGCATTGTATCCCCACTGGCTTCAACGCGGTTTGTGCCCCCACCAGCATTTCCGTGCCCCCGTCCTCGTCCACGTCCCTTTGCGCTAGCCCTCCGCATTTCAGACGTTTTACTTTTTTGGCCACGCGTTATGCCAAATATAAAAATATTTTTAAGAAGAACACCTGGCTATACAGCCGTATACTGCCAGAAGGTGAAATGGTGCCTATACGCACCGGGTATATAACAAGGTTTTGTTGGTAAAGAGGACACAAAACAGTAGTGCCAAATATAAAAAATATTTTTAAGAAAAACACCTGGCTATACAGCCGTATACTGCCAGAAGGTGAAATGGTGCCTATACGCACCGTGTATAAAACAGTGTTTTGTTGGCACAGAGGACACAAAACAGTAGTGCAAAATATAGTTTTGTATATAGGTGCTAATACACCACTGAAGTCTTTCTGTCCCTATTCCAGCATCAGCAGCTACCCCTCACTAAAGCAGCCGTTTTGAGCAGAGTGTATATAGTTTTGTATATAGGTGGTAATACACCACTGAAGTCTTTCTGTCCCTATTCCAGCAGCAGCAGCTACCCCTCACTAAAGCAGCCGTAGCTGCAGCACTAATAAGTGCTCAGCTCTTGGGCCTCCACACAATGTTTGAGAGGTCTCAGCTCTTGGGCCTCCACACAATTTTTAAGAGGTCTCAGCTCTTGGGCCTCCACACAATTTTTAAGAGGTCTCAGCTCGTGGGACTCCACACAATGTTTGAGAGGTCTCAGCTCTTGGGCCTCCACACAATTTTTAAGAGGTCTCAGCTCGTGGGACTCCACACAATGTTTGAGAGGTCTCAGCTCTTGGGCCTCCACACAATTTTTAAAAGGTCTCAGCTCTTGGGCCTCCACACAATTTTTAAAAGGTCTCAGCTCTTGGGTCTCCACACAATTTTTAAGAGGTCTCAGCTCTTGGGCCTCCACACAATTTTTAAGAGGTCTCAGCTCGTGGGACTCCACACAATGTTTGAGAGGTCTCAGCTCTTGGGCCTCCACACAATTTTTAAAAGGTCTCAGCTCTTGGGCCTCCACACAATTTTTAAAAGGTCTCAGCTCTTGGGCCTCCACACAATTTTTAAGAGGTCTCAGCTCTTGGGCCTCCACACAATTTTTAAAAGGTCTCAGCTCTTGGGCCTCCACACAATTTTTAAAAGGTCTCAGCTCTTGGGCCTCCACACAATTTTTAAGAGGTCTCAGCTCTTGGGCCTCCACACAATTTTTAAAAGGTCTCAGCTCTTGGGCCTCCACACAATTTTTAAAAGGTCTCAGCTCTTGGGCCTCCACACAATTTTTGAGAGGTCTCAGCTCTTGGGCCTCCACACAATTTTTAAAAGGTCTCAGCTCCTGGGCCTCCACACAATTTTTAAAAGGTCTCAGCTCTTGGGCCTCCACACAATTTTTAAGAGGTCTCAGCTCGTGGGACTCCACACAATGTTTGAGAGGTCTCAGCTCTTGGGCCTCCACACAATTTTTAAAAGGTCTCAGCTCTTGGGCCTCCACACAATTTTTAAAAGGTCTCAGCTCTTGGGCCTCCACACAATTTTTAAGAGGTCTCAGCTCTTGGGCCTCCACACAATTTTTAAAAGGTCTCAGCTCTTGGGCCTCCACACAATTTTTAAAAGGTCTCAGCTCTTGGGCCTCCACACAATTTTTAAAAGGTCTCAGCTCGTGGGACTCCACACAATGTTTGAGAGGTCTCAGCTCTTGGGCCTCCACACAATTTTTAAAAGGTCTCAGCTCTTGGGCCTCCACACAATTTTTAAAAGGTCTCAGCTCTTGGGCCTCCACACAATGTTTGAGAGGTCTCAGCTCTTGGGCCTCCACACAATTTTTAAAAGGTCTCAGCTCTTGGGCCTCCACACAATTTTTAAAAGGTCTCAGCTCTTGGGCCTCCACACAATTTTTAAAAGGTCTCAGCTCTTGGGCCTCCACACAATTTTTAAAAGGTCTCAGCTCGTGGGACTCCACACAATGTTTGAGAGGTCTCAGCTCTTGGGCCTCCACACAATTTTTAAAAGGTCTCAGCTCTTGGGCCTCCACACAATTTTTAAAAGGTCTCAGCTCTTGGGCCTCCACACAATTTTTAAGAGGTCTCAGCTCTTGGGCCTCCACACAATTTTTAAAAGGTCTCAGCTCTTGGGCCTCCACACAATTTTTAAGAGGTCTCAGCTCGTGGGACTCCACACAATGTTTGAGAGGTCTCAGCTCTTGGGCCTCCACACAATTTTTAAAAGGTCTCAGCTCTTGGGCCTCCACACAATTTTTAAAAGGTCTCAGCTCTTGGGCCTCCACACAATTTTTAAAAGGTCTCAGCTCTTGGGCCTCCACACAATTTTTAAAAGGTCTCAGCTCTTGGGCCTCCACACAATTTTTAAAAGGTCTCAGCTCTTGGGCCTCCACACAATTTTTAAAAGGTCTCAGCTCGTGGGCCTCCACACAATGTTTGAGAGGTCTCAGCTCTTGGGCCTCCACACAATTTTTAAAAGGTCTCAGCTCTTGGGCCTCCACACAATTTTTAAAAGGTCTCAGCTCTTGGGCCTCCACACAATTTTTAAGAGGTCTCAGCTCTTGGGCCTCCACACAATTTTTAAAAGGTCTCAGCTCTTGGGCCTCCACACAATTTTTAAGAGATCTCAGCTCGTGGGACTCCACACAATGTTTGAGAGGTCTCAGCTCTTGGGCCTCCACACAATTTTTAAAAGGTCTCAGCTCTTGGGCCTCCACACAATTTTTAAAAGGTCTCAGCTCTTGGGCCTCCACACAATTTTTAAGAGGTCTCAGCTCTTGGGCCTCCACACAATTTTTAAAAGGTCCCAGCTCTTGGGCCTCCACACAATTTTTAAAAGGTCTCAGCTCTTGGGCCTCCACACAATTTTTAAAAGGTCTCAGCTCGTGGGACTCCACACAATGTTTGAGAGGTCTCAGCTCTTGGGCCTCCACACAATTTTTAAAAGGTCTCAGCTCTTGGGCCTCCACACAATTCTTAAAAGGTCTCAGCTCTTGGGCCTCCACACAATTTTTAGAGGTCTCAGCTCTTGGGCCTCCACACAATTTTTAAAAGGTCTCAGCTCTTGGGCCTCCACACAATTTTTAAGAGGTCTCAGCTCGTGGGACTCCACACAATGTTTGAGAGGTCTCAGCTCTTGGGCCTCCACACAATTTTTAAAAGGTCTCAGCTCGTGGGACTCCACACAATGTTTGAGAGGTCTCAGCTCTTGGGCCTCCACACAATTTTTAAAAGGTCTCAGCTCTTGGGCCTCCACACAATTTTTAAAAGGTCTCAGCTCTTGGGCCTCCACACAATTTTTAAGAGGTCTCAGCTCGTGGGACTCCACACAATGTTTGAGAGGTCTCAGCTCTTGGGCCTCCACACAATTTTTAAAACGTCTCAGCTCTTGGGCCTCCACACAATTTTTAAGAGGTCTCAGCTCGTGGGACTCCACACAATGTTTGAGAGGTCTCAGCTCTTGGGCCTCCACACAATTTTTAAAAGGTCTCAGCTCTTGGGCCTCCACACAATTTTTAAAAGGTCTCAGCTCTTGGGCCTCCACACAATTTTTAAGAGGTCTCAGCTCTAAGCTTCCCTGACTGCTGGGGTGACACACTGTAACAAACCTCCTCCTGTAAGCTTCCCTGACTGCTGGGGTGACACACTGTAACAAACCTCCTCCTGTAAGCTTCCCTGACTGCTGGGGTGACACACTGTAACAAACCTCCTCCTGTAAGCTTCCCTTACTGCTGGGGTAACACACTGTAACAAACCTCCTCCTTTAAGCTTCCCTTACTGCTGGGGTGACACAATGACACAAGAGGACATGTCTGACCACATCTCACACACACACACACACACACACACACACACACACACACACAATGACAATTAGGGGTGGGGTCTATTTATTTTCCCCCTTGCCTATGTCATCTGTGGTTGTCATTAGGCAACGTGATTTTAAGGGGTGCAGAATTTTGTTCTTCTTTTTTGTACAGTTTGGCTTGGGGTCCATGGCAATGTAGAGGAAAGAAGGTTTCCTTGTCTTGTCTCACTTTACGTAGAAGTAATATTGTGTTTGGAGTGTATTGTTGAGAGGCTGTGATAGTGGCGTAATAGTGCGACTTGGGCGCGTTATATGCACCCAGACATGCTTCCCCTGCTGTCCCAGTTGCATTCCAGCAGTGTTGGCATCATTTTCTGATGTTTCAGGGTGGACTTGGTGACCTCCAAGTGGTCGAATTGAGATTTCCAAGTGTCGAGCATTTTTTTCCCATAGACTATAATGGGATTCGATATTCGGTCGAGTAGTCGAGTAACGCGGTCTATTCGAATCGAAATTCGAAATTTCGAATATTTCACTACTCGCTCATCTCTACTTGTAAGCTAATATGAGGCCGATTCATTAATAGCGCCAGGTAGCAACAGATGAGCGACAGTAGCGTTATTTTCACAGCGCACGCTAGTATTCGCTGTGCTTGGCCGTTGTTCGGCTGTTGACAGCGACTCAGTCGGTGTGCGGTAATGTTGAATACGGGGTTAGGAGTCGCTGTTTGACAGGTTCCGCGCTGTATGGGAGCGCGGAACCTGTGAATGGCCATAGCGAACGGCTCCCAGCATATTCATTAACAAATCACGCTCAAAAAATTCTCGCGCTGTGAAATGCTTGTTTAAACCCCAGAGCTCTGGTGGCGATGGGTTAAAAGTAGTTTTTTAACCCCCAAACAACCATATTTTTGGAAAAAAAAAAAAACATGTTTTTACAAACATTTAGTAATATGAATACATTAATATCAGACCTGTAATATCAATTCTGCACAATTTTTTTTTTATTTTTTTTTAACCTTAAAAAAAATATCTAACATTGCAGAAGTGGTCACAGAATTTTTGACATTTAAAAAAAAAAAAACATTAATAGCAATTAATTAAGAATATTTAAAGATTGCTCCATTGAAATGCATTGGAGAGCGCCAGGTAGCGAGAGGTCATACCTGTTGCTGTTCAAGGTCGCTCACTGGCGCTGTGGGGTGAGGCTGGAATAATGATGAATGATTCGCTATCTGGCGCTCTGTCAGTCGCTAAGCAGGATCGGCTTGATAAATGTGTGATTGCGGAGGGGAGCCGGCGTTCTCGTGGCGGTGAGCGTCATTACCGTTCGCTCACCATTCGCTACCTGGCGCTATCCCTTGTTAAATAAGGGCCTATGTTACATAGTTACGTACATAGTTAATACGGTTGAAAAAAAGACATATGTCCATCAAGTTCAACCAAGGGTGTTGGGGTAGGGGAAATTATTTTTTATTTTATTTTATAGGGGAAGCTATTTTTTGTTTTTTTGTTTTTTACTGATAACCGCTAATAGTAACTGTTAATGTTATTTTCTTCTAAATAAGCATCTAATCCTTTTTTGAAGCTGTCAGAGGTTGATTCTGTAACAAGCTTCTGTGGGAGGCTATTCCATAGATTAATAGTTCTTATAGTAAAAAATGATTGTTGCCTCTGGAGACAAAATTTATTTTTTTCTAGACGAAGGGAGCACGCCCCCTTGTCTATAAAGAGGATTTTACCTGAAATAGTGTTCTCCCATATTTTTTGTATGGGCCATTTATATATTTATACAAGTTAATCATGTCCCCCCTCAGTCGTCTCCTCTCAAGACTAAACAGATTTAATTCTCGTAATCTTTCCTCATAACTAAGATCCTTCATTCCCCTTATTAGTTTGGTGGCTCCTTTGCTCCCTTTCCATAGTCAGAGCGTCCTTTCTATGAACAGGTGCCCAGAACTGGACGGCATATTTCAGGTGAGGGCGCACCAGTGCCTTGTAAAGAGGCAAAATTACATCCCTATCCCGTGATTCCAGGCCTCGTTTAATGCATGATAATATCTTGGTGACCTTGGAAGCAGCTGCTTGGCATTGCATGCTGTTATTTAGCCTGTGATCTACCAGTTCCCCCAGATCCTACCAGTACCCCCAGATCCCCAGATCCTTACATAAGACCATAGAGCTGAGGTTATCCCCCCCTTCAATAGTTTTGTCTTAATTGAGGAAGATAAAAAAAGGAAAAACCTTACTTACTTACTCTATTCACTAATGTTTTGCTTTCTCAGTCCAGTGAAGCAGACAAAATATCACGTTCAGTGTTGGGTTCTGACTGCAGGGAACCAGGTGGGCACAGTAGACTAATATTTAGAGCTCAAGACTCAACACCATTGGGTGGAATCTAGGGGAAAACCTGGTCTTTGCAAGAGCCCCTCCCCACAAGGGAGTATAGTATAGGCTGTGTAGAAATGTAGGGGGCTGGGCATAACTAGGAACACGTCAGTTAACTAATAAGAACCCCTTTAAATAGAGTTAACGATACATTAAGCTCTTTTGTGGTTTCTACCCATAAAAGTGCATTGGGAGTACCATAACCTAAACTAGACTCAAGATGGCAGTAGTGGGTTTAGGCCATGAACTAACATTAGACCATAGGCTATTGGGTTGATTCAAAGAAACATGTAACAGCTTGGATTTTGGTGCCGATCATCCTATTTTTCCCGTACGCTCGTGCGTTCGTATGAACTTGCGAGTGATTCTATAAGCAAATACGTTTCTATCCTAAAATATACGTCCGTTCGTATGGCAGTTCGGGAATCAGACCTATGTCAGTTTCCATCCTGATTTTTCCGTTTCATTTCTCAGGTTGCAACATTGGTTTTGCCCTTTTTCCTTTTTTGTCTGGACGTAAATCCTTCTGATCTTGCGGCTCCGCACTACAAACTTACCTCATTAAAGTGCATTCTAAATATTTGGTCTTTTATTTTTCTTTATTTCATTCATTTTGCAGTAACCAACCATTAATGAATGCATTTGCATAAGTAAATCTAACTTTGTTTAATTTTTACTTAACTTGCATTTTTTACTTGTGGATTTAATTTTTATATTTTGGCTTCAAATGGTACAACTTTAAATTTTTGGTGTGGTTACCCACACCCTCTACATACAGATTGCTCTCAAATATTAAAAAACACCCAGCAACTTCTGCATGTTATGAGCCTAGAAACAGGCAAGATGGCGGCTCAGGTATTATCGGGCAGCCTGCAAACAGAAAGGGCCTTGTGACTGTGTTGCTCTGGATTCTTTGATTTCTGACCTTTCCGTGCCCCCAGCTCTGCTGTGTCTGTGCAAAATACAGCAGTAACCCACATCCTGCACTTTATCCCGCTCTCCTCTCCTCAGTAAGTGTGATGCATCTGACCAAAGATGTGCTTAAATAATTAAACAAAGCAAAGGTAAACAACTACACCAATAAATGCAATCTAAAAATATTATTCTAGTACATCAATTTAAAAATAAATAACAAAGGACATAAGTTTCTTTAATTAACGCAAATATATTGCCAAATAAAGGTTTACATGCAAAGGACTAATTAAGGTCCACATTAAAATGCTTTTATAAGGCATACATGAATCAGGTATGCATTGCAATACAATTTATGGCCTCGGCCATGCTGATACATGCAGTTCATTGGAGCTCAAGACGCGCAGACTCCTCCACATAGCCAAAAAACCTGTTCAAGAACAGCAATCCGACTGCTAAAAGGTGTCGCCAGTGGCTTTCTTTTAAAACGTATTTAGAGGTTTGAAAACTGTTCTCTGAATCACACCGAAACACATCCAATTATCCTAAGTTTTACGTTTTCATCCTAAGTTTTAGGATTTGATCCTAAGTTTTACGTTTTGATCCTAAAATTTAGGAACGAACTTGCGATGATCGTAAGAGCATATACGCATTCGAACGTAGGCTCGTGCGAGTCGTAAATGGCCAAAAAAACAGGAAAAAATGACTAACACCCACCCAAACTTACGATTCTCGATCCGAAATCAATTAACTTTTGCTCTTTGAATCGAGGGGTATAAGGGGGATTGTTCTAGAAGGGTGAAGTCAGAAGGGTTGTTAGTCATAACAAGATGTAGAGTAGAAACATAGTTATAACTAGAAGAGTAGTGATTGGTTAGAGGGTTTAGAGAGCAGATGCCGGAAATGAGGCCGAACATGTGATAGAATGTTCTGGAAAGTAGTGAGAAGGGATATAGGGAAGCCCCAGTCCAAAAGCCAGGTAGTTGTAGGTTGTGATTCACCATCTTGAATTGTAAGATGAGCAGGAATCCTGACTCTAACAGAGAAGGGGGAGATATCCAGCAAAGGACATAATTCTCTTTGGGAAGCCATATTTTATAATTGTACCTGTGACTATGGACAGAACCAGAGATGTAACTGGATAGAAATGTACTTGTTCTGTGTTTGCTGTTTGCTTGTGGATTAAATTAAGAGGAACTCTGCTTTCATCTGCTGGACTGCTGTACATCTTTCCAAGCGGCAAAAGTGAGTACTAACCTTTCCTGCAACCCTAACCCTTACCTACCCCAAACACACACGTAGAGCACGCCCAGAAGAACCTGCTCCCTGCCATCACTCGCCGAACACCCCGGTGCATGAGGTTATTTCACCTAGGAATCGAGGGTCTGTGCAGGCAAGCAGTGATTCTTTAGCACAGCAGCTGGATGGCAAAGACAGGCCCAAAATAATGGGCAACCAACAAGTTGTAATCGTGGTCAAAGTCCTTAGTAAGAGTCTAGTGTAAGGACTGGCATAGACGGGGCCTTGAACCTGCAATGTGTTGTTGATTATTGCTGCAAGTATGTTGCTGTTGTGCTTGTGTCTTCAGTCTTCAGAGGTCCTCATGCTCCCTGCTCTCCCTCAGGTGAGTTTGATTTAGTCTTCTCCATAAATGTATGTGTCTAGGCCTGCTTCTGTGTTGTATAATTGCATCAGCTGTGTGCTCTCCAGTCCTCTGTGAATCATGTATCTTGCCTTGAATTATGTATTTGGGCTCAAACCCTCCATAGTCTGTATTTGGGCCCGGCCCTCCATTGTCTGTACTCTGTCTTCTGTACTGGAGACCAGACTGTCTGTTTTGTTGTGTACCATCTGTCCTCTGTGTCCCCTTACCCAAGTCTGTGACCACATGACTGCCGGAGGGAACTAGCGTGCCCTCCACCATTTGGGGCTGTGCTGAAACTGTGGGTAGATTACAAGTACCGGACCTCCTATGCCCCAGGTGTTCTGCGGCTTGCCTTGAATTATGTATTTGGGATAAATCCCTCCATTGTCTGTATTTGGGCCCGACCCTCCATTGTCTGTACTCTGTCTTCTGTACTGGAGACCAGACTGTCTGTTTTGTTGTGTACCATCTGTCCTCTGTGACCACATGACTGCCGGAGGGAACTAGCGTGCCCTCCACCATTCGGGGCTGTGCTGAAACTGTGGGTAGATTACAAGTACCGGACCTCCTATGCCCCAGGTGTTCTGCGGCTTGCCTTGAATTATGTATTTGGGATAAATCCCTCCATTGTCTGTATTGGGGCCCGGCCCTCCATAGACTTACTCTTTTATCTGTACTGGAGCCCAGATTTTCCGTTGTCTGTTTAGTTGTGTACCGTCTGTCCTCTGTGTCCCCTTTCCCAAGTCTGTGACAACATGACTGCCGGAAGGAACTAGCGTGCCCTCCACCATTTGGGGCTGTGCTGAAACTGTGGGTAGATTACAAGTACCGGACCTCCTATGCCCCAGGTGTTCTGCGGCTTGCCTTGAATTATGTATTTGGGATAAATCCCTCCATTGTCTGTATTGGGGCCCGGCCCTCCATAGACTTACTCTTTTATCTGTACTGGAGCCCAGATTTTCCGTTGTCTGTTTAGTTGTGTACCGTCTGTCCTCTGTGTCCCCTTTCCCAAGTCTGTGACAACATGACTGCTGGGGACCTAGTGTGCCCTCCTCCATTTGGGGCTGTGTTGAAACTGTGGGTAGGTTACAAACACCGGAACCACTACGCCCCAGGTGGTCTGCAGCTTGCGTCTCTGGGGGCAAAGACCAGTTGTTCTGTCTTTTGAAAATAGTGAAAACTACTTTCAGAATACAAACGCACACACAAACAAAATGCTAGAAAACTAGAAACATGCTAGATAAGCTCAGCACCTTGGAGACATCCTTTTGACACAGAAAATATACACTTTCAAAGTAGTTTCAATTGATGCTTTATCTCTAGTCAGAAGTAATACGCCATCAGCTGTAATGCACTGCTCAGAAAGCTCATAAAACATTGTATCACCATTGTAAACAACTATTGCAATGCTCTGTGACAGTCCAGACTCATGACTTCCATTTACACATATTTTCACTCATCCCCTCCAGCAGGTGGTGATCAGTGTGTGAATGTGTGTAACATGACAGACATGATGATCCCCACACTGTCTATTAGGAATGAGAGGGAAGGATGACACACGGCCGCCTATGGGGAATGGGAGGGGGTAATGACACACTACCTCTAGGGAATGGGAGGCGGGATGCCACAATGTCTATGGGAATGGGAGGTGGATATGACACACTGCCTATGGGGAATGGGAGGGGGGATGCCACAATGTCAATAGGAATGGGATGGGAGATGCCACACTGCCTATGGGGAATGGGAGGGGGAAATGACACACGGCCACCTATGGGGAATGGGAGGGGGTAATGACACACTACCTCTAGGGAATGGGAGGCAGGATGCCACAATGTCTATGGGAATGGGAGGTGGATATGACACACTGCCTATGGGGAATGGGAGGGGGGATGCCACAATGTCAATAGGAATGGGATGGGAGATGCCACTCTGCCTATGGGAAATGGGAGGAGGTAATGACACACTACCTCTAGGGAATGGGAGGCGGGATGCCACAATGTCTATGGGAATGGGAGGGGGTAATGACACACTGCCTATGGAAATAGGAGGGGGAGTGCCACACTGCCTTTATACCTTGCCTATTATTTGGTTCCCAACATTTGGTTCAGGACATTTTTTTCCTATTTTCCTCCTCCAAACCCTAGATGCGTCTTATAGTGCGAAATACAATCTTTTCCCCAGAGCACTTTCTGACAGGGCACCAGGTAATGGCGGCAGACAAGTGCAACAGAAGAAGCCATTTCAGCCCAATCAGAAAAAGACAGAAAAAGATGTCTCTTTATTGAGAGTCTTACTCGCAACAGTAAGCGGTTGGTTAGGAAACCATGGACCAAAACCCAGCCTAGTTCGTGTTGGGTTTAGATCCACTTACAGCAAAAAACCTAAGGAAAAAGTTTCCACCTTATAACTATTAGCAGAAGATAACGACAGGTCTGCAGCCTTAACAACACAATGAGGAGAAAACATATTATTTTATTTGCTGAAAATACTATTCATTACTCTGTGACCCACGGACCCAGTGCAACCTCTTCTCTCAGATCCTTCTGGAGGGAGCGAAGCTTTTTTCAAACACTGTCAATGACTCACCTGTATGGGCCACCCCCTAACGCAATAGAAACAGCGCGGCGGAGACGCGGTCATGTCGGGACGCGGGCTTCTACGCTTCAGCGTTTCTAGCTTTTAATTAGCGTCCAGGCTTTCCCAGTCCACCGGCAGCCCTGAAATGACTGAAGTGTCTGTTGTTTTTCCCAATTATAAGTCTGAGCTGTGAAATATGTGATAAAATCTCAAGCTTTACAGGCGACCTGACAGGCGCTTAGCTTCATTATTTATCTACTTAGTTTTTAAAGGCCTGACTGTTAAGAGCAGACACAGATCCATCTTGTTTTATATGAGGTTAGGTAAAGGAGAGAGGAGTTGCTCCATTTCTATTATTTATACAGGATCTTTCAGAGCCTCAGAACCAATTCACCACCCAGTTTAACCCTATCATATAATATTCAGCAAACAGGCATATGAATCCTGTACAGAAACTAGGGGCCTAGGTTTGCATACACTTGCAATCGCATGTATTAAAACCCCATGCCGCATCAAGGCGCCCCTATTGGTGGGATCCCTACTCCTATTTTTAAGGGCCCAAAGTTAGGACATACAATGCAATCAAATATTTCAGAGCTACTCCCCTGGGAAGCTGCCAGCCTCCCTTTTGACAGACGCCTTGACGTGGCGTGGGTTTTTTTACATGCGATTGCAATTG
Source organism: Gastrophryne carolinensis (assembly GCA_027917425.1). Classification (NCBI taxonomy): domain Eukaryota; kingdom Metazoa; phylum Chordata; class Amphibia; order Anura; family Microhylidae; genus Gastrophryne; species Gastrophryne carolinensis. The sequence continues at coordinate 506,739,057 of CM051236.1, read as the reverse complement.
TATGCAAACCAATGCCCTAGTTTCTGTACAGGATTCATATGCCTGTTTTCTGAATATTATACAGTGATGATAGGGTTAAACTGGGGGTAAATTTATTCCCAGGCCCTGAAAGATCCTGTATAAATAATAGTTATGGAGCAACTCCCTCCCCCTTTACTCCTTTATATGAGGTTAAACAGTGGTGTAACTACAGTAAACATTTTTTCTGTCTAAATTGGACCAAAAACCAAAGACATCAGCCCGAGAATCTATAAGATTCCAGGGCTGCTTTATTCCCTCCTCCCCATCCTGATTCATATAAAGAGAACATACAGTATACACATAAGGGCAGACTAGATGGACCGTATGGTCTCCTTCTGCCGTCAACCTTCTATGTTTCTATGTTTCTATGATTCGGGATGCCCCGCTGTGTTAAACCCCCCTGGTTGCCCAGAAACTCACCTTATTTCCCGGTCCAATGGCACATGCGTGAGCAGTGTCCACATACCCGATATCCATTTAGCAGGGTGCGTGCCCGCGCCAGGCATTTATGAATGGCTGGCACAGGCACGCTTTCTGCTACAGGACAGCGGGGGATGCGGCTTGGATGATGTGACATCAGCGGCTCAAAGCGCGCTGATTGGATGAGCGGTCAAAATCCTGGGTTTTGGTCCACTTCAAAGTTCATACAGTAAACATTGCTGTCTTTAAAGTCAATTGGATGCAGCTAGACAACTAAAGACTGAAACAGCAGATACGAATTTTGCTTCTTTTCTCAAAATAATGTCAAGTGAGCACAAATATCGTATAAGTAAGGTGGAGGAAAGGTCGGCGAGGTTGCACCCCTTATAGTGTTTGAAGTTAACCCCTTTTGCCTTGACCAGTTACTTTCTTTCCACTCACCCATCAATTGCATTACATTTTCCTTGTCTCCTCTGTTCATTTACATTTTCTTTAAAGTGGATCAAAACCCAGGATTTTGACTATCCTGGGTTTTGTTCCTTTCCCCCGGGTCATTCCGATCGGTGGTGCCCCACTGCGTGAAACCCCTGATATTGCTGCAGCCTACCAATCTCTTTCCGGTCCCACGGCGCGTGCATGGGCGCTTGTCCAATCAGCGCGCTCTGAGCTGCTGACGTCACAACGTCTAAGACTTCTTCTAAGGCCAGCGGCTCTGAGTGTGCTGACGGCCGCAGCTACCCTCTAGCAGGAAACGTGCCCGTGCTGGCCATTCACAAATGCCTGGCGTGGGTACATGCCCTGCTAGAGGGATAGCCGGGATGCACCCGTGGCTCACGCATGCACGGTTGGTAGGTGTAAGGGGCGACGTTCATAGAGCGGGGCATCCCGATTTTGGATGCCCCGGGGGGAGGAATTCGATCAGCCTGGGAACCTTTAGATTCCCAGGCCGATCACGGTGACTTTTGGTCCCCTTTCATTTCCTTTGGACTCAACTTCCCATCTACCTTTGCTTTCATTTTACAAGCCTATCATTCCTCAATTTAATTTTTCTTTCCATTTAACTATTTTCTCTTCATTTTTCCTTTTATATTTCTTTCATTTTCTATTGGCTTTCTTTTATGGACGGCATGCCAAGTCAAGCGTCGCTCTACTGGCGCATGGTATTTGGGCACCCTCCGGGCACTTGTGGCAGTCTCCGCCCGCCCTATCTCTCCTGTAGCGGTGCGCATGCATGTGCCCGCTTTATGCTCTCCAGCAGGTGTGTGCTGTCGCTGGAGGGAAACATGGATGGATCAATGACCAGTACAGTGAAGTATATTAGAAGAGCTAATAGGCAAATGATCAGGAATAGGCAACAAATCACCCACCGCTCCTGTCTGGTGTATCCCACCTTTGACAAATATTAATACAAGGGGCCAGTGCGTAAGGATGGGGCTGCCCCTGGGGACCCAAAACCGGGGAGGCCGATTCATTAATAGCGCCAGGTAGCGACAGATGAGCGACTGTAGCAGTATTTTTAGAGCGCCCGCTAGTAGTCGCTGTGCTTGGCCGTTGTTCGGTTGTTGACAGCGACTTAGTCGGTGTGCGGTAATGTTGAATATTGGGTGAGGAGTCGCTGTTTGACAGGTTCCGCGCTGTATGGGAGCGCATGATAGCGAATGGCCATAGCGAACGGCTCCCAGCATATTCATTAACAAATCACGCTAAAAAAATTATCGCGCTGTGAAATGCATTTTTAAACCCCAGAGCGCTGGCGGCGATGGGTTAAAAGTAGTTTTTTAACCCCCAAACAACCATATTTTTTGAAACCAAAAAAAAATAGTTTATAAAAACATTTTGTAATATGAATACATTAATATCAGACCTGTAATATCAATTCTGCACAATATTTTTTTTATTTTTTTTTTACCTTAAAAAAATATCTTACATTGCAGAAGTGGTAACAGAATTTTTCACATTAAAAAAGAAAATAAAAAAATTAATAACAATTATTTATGATTATTTAAAGATTGTTCCATTGAAATGCATTGGAGAGCGCCAGGTAGCGAGAGGTCATACCTGTCGCTGTTCAAGGTCGCTCGCTGGCGCTGTGGGGTGAGGCTGGAATAATGATGAATGATTCGCTATCTGGCGCTCTCTCAGTCGCTAAGCAGGATCGGCTTGATAAATGTGTGATTGTGGTGGGGAGCCGGCGTTCTCGTGGCGGTGACCGTCATTACCGTTCGCTCACCAGTCGCTACCTGGCGCTATCCCTTGTTAAATAAGGGCCTAAGTCTTTAGTTGGCGGATTCCAGCTGGTCACCCTATCCCGTTACTTATTACCATGCCTCAATATCATTCAATGTATTTTATTATATCAAGACTTTTATCATAAATACATAAAAACAAAGCATATTGCCACACTGATTCATTGCATTACAATTGATCCTATTTACAATCGTCTGTTAAAAAGCTTCACTTGAGCCAATTGTTATATAGTCCATCAATTTTATTGTAGTTGATTGAGTGTGAACACGTTTCGCTTTGAGGAAGAGGAAAATATATAGAGAGACGCTTTGTAAATGGCTACAACATTTGATCAATTTCATTACATATTGGGAATAGGGTTTCATATATATATTTGTGCCAAATTTATGTGCTTGATATTATTAACAAACAGTATCTGAGTGGCAATAGGTGCCTCTGACTGTTCCTTGTGCCGGCCTCACACCTAACCATGGTTATATATGTTTGTCTGTCATTGCATATTGTGCTGGGACAGTCTGCCCCTTTAATGAAAGGCACTCACTTTATTCCAAGCATCTACTACTCTTTCTGTAAAATAATATTTTCTAACATTGCTCCTGATCTTCCCCCCAACTAGCTTTAGTTTGTGCCCCCTTGTTCTATCATTACGTTTCTTTTTAAAAACACTTCCCTCCTGAACCTTATTCTCTCCTGTCACATATATAAAGGTCTCCATCATGTCCCCTCTCCCTTCTTTCCTCCAGACTGTACAGATTAAGTTCTTTAAGTCTCTCCTGATATGTTTTAAGTTTAAGCCCTTTTGTTGCCGGCCTTTGGACCCATTCTATTTAAATAATGTCTTTTTGCAGGGGAGGTCTCCAGAATTGCAAACAGTATTCTAGCTGTGGCCTCACCAGGGCTCTATACAGCAGCATCACATCCTCCCTCTTCCTACTGGTGATGCCTCGAGCTATGCAGCTGAGCATCCTGCTTGCTTTTCCCACTGCCTGGCTACACTGTCCAATCATCTTGCAGCTATCAGTAATCAGTATCCCTAAATCTCTCTCCTCCGAGGTCCTGGATAACACAGTGCTGTCCATACGGTACTCAGAGCAGAGATTCCTTCTACCCAAGTGCATGATTTTACATTTTGTAATGGTGAGAGTTGTGGGCAACACTGGGGGTATCGCACAGTGCAGCATCCGGAATTCAGATGTCCCAGGAGAAGGCTAGTGGCCAGCCAAGGAGGCTTTTAAATTGGGTTTTGGTTGACTTTAAAGAACTAGGAATGGGATTTTTTTTACTCTTGCGGTAACTCACAAACCTATGTTTGCATGATGGGAAATAGAGCCCTGGCTGGAGGTTTTTATTACATCGTCCCCTTCATGTAAAGCAACTAAACCGGTTTCCTTCTACACAAAAGGCAGAACCAAGCTAGTAAATGTTCCTCAATATTCTCTTTAAAGAGGGATTCCGATGGGTCTTACAGAAAGCTCAGCGGAGTCTGGCAAAATGATAAACAAAGATATAAATTGTAGCCTTGCCTGACTAATTGTTGCAGCGTGGCAGCGCGCCTAGATTGCGGTAATTAATGTTACAGTCGCATAATCTCAAGAAACAAAAAAGCGGGAGGACGCGAGCCAATGGATGTCACACGCAGAATTTCCAGACGCACAACTTGTATTTAGTCCAGGCGGGGGGGCCCGGCTACCCGTCCTCTTTGTAATGCTTTTGTCTCTTGGCCAATAACCATGTTAGTAATTATCAAGAAATCTAATCACACGGCGCCATTGTCACAGAAGAGGAGGCGTCATTTAATAACTCAGCTCTGTGACATCACGCAATGATAACTCAGCCTGGCAATGTCACACAAGAATTACACATAAAGGGCTGGGTGCACTTAAGGGCCTTCAAAAACTCATTTCCAATGTCAGATGACTTGTAAATCCTATTTGTTTACCCGCAGGAGACTTATTTAAGAAAGGATAATGTAGCGGTACTCAACTGGCGGACCGGGGTCCGAATACGGACCTCGGCTCCAGATTTCTGGACCCCTGCCCTGGCGGCCCTGCACTCGGTTGCTTTTGTGTTGCCATGCTCAACACTGCCCCCTTTACTTGAGCGGAGATGTAGTGCTTAGTATAGGCAAGCTCGGTTTCTTGGCCCCATCCAACCCTATCCTGCTGCCCCAGCTCAGCCCCATACATCCCTGTCCCCCAAGCTTTGCCCCATTCATTCTTGCCCCCTATCCATCCCTGTCCCCCAGCTTTGCCCCATTCATTCTTGCCCCCTATCCATCCCTGTCCCCCAGCTTTGCCCCATTCATTCTTGCCCCCTATCCATCCCTGTCCCCCAGCTTTGCCCCATTCATTCTTGCCCCCCATCCATCCATGTCCCCCAGCTTTGCCCCATTCATTCTTGCCCCCCATCCATCCCTGTCCCCCCAGCTTTGCCCCATTCATTCTTGCCCCCCATCCATCCCTGTCCCCCAGCTTTGCCCCATTCATTCTTGCCCCCATCCATCCCTGTCCCCCAGCTTTGCCCCATTCATTCTTGCCCCCCATCCATCCCTGTCCCCCAGCTTTGCCCCATTCATTCTTGCCCCCCATCCATCCCTGTCCCCCAGCTTTGCCCCATTCATTCTTGCCCCCCATCCATCCCTGTCCCCCAGCTTTGCCCCATTCATTCTTGCCCCCCATCCATCCCTGTCCCCCCAGCTTTGCCCCATTCATTCTTGCCCCCCATCCATCCCTGTCCCCCCAGCTTTGCCTCATTCATTCTTGCCCCCCATCCATCCCTGTCCCCCAGCTTTGCCCCATTCATTCTTGCCCCCATCCATCCCTGTCCCCCAGCTTTGCCCCATTCATTCTTGCCCCCCATCCATCCCTGTCCCCCCAGCTTTGCCCCATTCATTCTTGTCCCCAATCTATCCCTTAGTCTTAAAGGAGCCACAGCACTTAACCCTGTTAGCTTGCAGACCAACCTAAACTCTGTCTCTAAATCTGGTTAAAAGCAAAGGCTTGGTCACACACATCTGCAGAAGTAGCTGAAGCTGCAGCACCAAGCGCTAAGGTGCCTCTGTGAGGTGCAGCCCTAACTCTACTCTCTGAGAGCCCCATTTGGGACATACAATGTAATAGATAAATTGGGAGCAGGCTTACCTGAGGTTGCCCTAAAACCTTGAGTGCAGCCCATGGGGAGGAAGGGTAGAAGACCTTGCAGTACAGCCTATCTCTGGGGCTGTCAGAGATTAGTTAGGACTGCAGCCCACAGAGGCACCTTGGTGCTTGGTGGTGCAGCTTAAGCTACTTCTGCAGATGTGTGTAACCGAGTCCTCTGTTTTTAACCAGATTAGAGACAAATTTAGGTTGGTCTGCAAGCTAACAGGGTTGAGGGATGTGGCTCCTTTAAGACTTTTGTATCCTAATTGCCCTGCTAACATGCACCTCCCAGGTTAGTTATAAAATGGTCTGAGCGGCTGCCACCCCTCCTTTGTTTCCCAATCTATCCCTGTCCCCCCAGCTTTGCCCCATTTATTCTTGTCCCCCATCCATCCTTGTACCCCCAGCTTTGCTCCATTAATTCTTGCCCCCCATCCATCTCTGTCCCCTCAGCCTTGTCCCATTCATTCTTTCCCCCATCCATCCCTGTCCACCCAGCTTTGCCCCATTTTAGGGATTTAGGGATACTGATTACTGAAAGCTGCAAGATGATTGGACAGTGTAGCCAGACATTGGGAAAAGGAAGCAGGATGCTCGGCTGCATAGCTCGAGGCATCACCAGTAGGAAGAGGGAGGTTGTGATGCCGCTGTATAGAGCCCTGGTGAGGCCACAGCTAGAATACTGTGTGCAGTTCTGGAGACCTCCCCTGCAAAAAGACATTATTCACATAGAACGGGTCCAAAGGCCGGCAACAAAAATGGTGGAAGGACTTAAACTTAAAACTTATCAGGAGAGACTTAAAGAACTTAATTTGTACAGTCTGGAGGAAAGAGGGGAGAGGGGGGACATGATGGAGACCTTTATATATGTGACAGGAGGGAATACGGTTCCGGAGGGATTTGTTTTTAAGAAGAAACTTAGGGGTTTATTCATCAAGGGATAACGCCAGGTAGCTCCTCGTAGCGACAGGTAGCGGCAGGTGAACGCCGGCGCTGTACGAAATACCACATGTATGAAGGCGATTCTGGTGAGCGCCTCTTACAGCATCACGTAGGGACTGATTCATCATCACAGACGGCTCTGCGGATCCCGGCGGCGCTCTGGCTTCCAGAGGCAGGTATTACTTGTCGCTCTCCCATAAATTTCAATGGACGTTTCTTTTCTTCTCTTTAAACAGGGTTTTCTTTAAAAAAAAAATTCTCAAATCAATGTGTCACCTCTCCTGGCCCAGAAAAGTCATTTTTGAAAACTTTTGGGATTTTAAATATTTTTATGCAGAATTGTCATTACAGGTCTGGTATGAAGTGTTAATGTCACAATGTTACAACAATGTCATTCCATGTGTTTTCACTTTGGCCCTTATTCATCAAGCGATAGCGCCAGGTAGTGTCTGACGAGCGCCAGGTCCCGCCAGCTAACGGCGGCTACCGACTCAAGTACGCCCGGCGTCGGCCACAATGACGCATTTATCAAGCTAAATAAGGCTAGCGCCGGCGAGAGCGTCAGCTAGCGCGGGATTCATCATGTAGCCGACTGCAACGAACAGCGCCGCTGCTAATCCCATCACAGCGACAGGTCTGACCTGTCGCTACCTGCCGCTCTCCCATACATTTCAATGGCAGACACTGCAATGATTGTTTTAAGTGGTTTTTGTGTTCTTGTCTTTTGCACAAAATTCAACACATGTTTCTTGGGATATGTTTTATTAATCTTGTTATTTTTCTTTTTTAGATGAAAGTTGTAATTTTTACACTGTAATGTTGTGAGTGACATCTAAAATGCATCTCCTCCCACAAACGCTCATCGAAATTGTCAGCGCCCAAGCTATTCGGCAGCCCTGTCCTTGATGAATCTGTGGTGGTCAGAGTTTGTGCAGTCGCTGTTTTGATTCGCTATGTGGCGGCGCGAGCGGCGCTGTGCTGCGCTGTGCTGTTCATACATGTGCCCTTCTGCCATTTTCCAGGAATTCACTTCCCGCGACCCCAGTCGTTCTTAATAAATACACTGTAGTTGTGAGCGTGCATGTCCACATTCTGCAGGATTTATTCAGGCGTACAAGCTCATAACAACCCGTTATGCATTCTCCTGTGTGCCACATTATCATGTAGTTGGATAGTTTTATTGTGTGATTATTTTATGAAGGAATAAGATTTGTATTTTTAAGCACCAAGCTTTTTGGTTTTCAAAGACCTATGCATTACAGGATCTTGAACCCCCAGCTAAATCAAGCTAATAATTAATGGCGTCTTTGCCAATAGCTTGTTGTAATGCGTAAATTTATTTTTTCCCGCCACTTAGCTTGCACATAGCTGATATTAGCTTGTTCCTGGTGCGCGGAGGTTTTTTTTTTTGAATTGTTTGCACAGTTGCTTTGGTCATATCCGGTTCCTGTTTCCTCCTTTGCGTTTCAAAGCCCCATAAAGCTTTAACTTTCTTGCGCTTTGTCCAATAGCTTGTGTTAATGTGTAAATTGTCTTTTTCCGCCACTTAGCTTGCACATAGCTGATATTAGCTTGTTCCTGGTGCGCGGAGCGTTTGTTTTATTTTTTTTTTCCCAGTTGCTTTGGTCATATCCGTTTCCTGTTTCCTCCTTTGCGTTTCAAAGCCACATAAAGCTAAAAATTACTAGCGCTTAGTCCAATAGCTTTTTGGAATGCGTAAATCGACTAGTTCCGCCACTTAGCTTACACATAGCGGATATTAGCTTGTTCCTTTTGCGAGGAGCGTTTTTTTTTTTTTGCCCCTGTCGCTTTGGTCATATCCGGTTCCTGTTTCCTCCTTTGCGTTTCCACCATGCTGCCCAGGAGACGGATTCTGCGCCTCCCCAGCTCCTCCTCTGATTCTGACCCCACCACCCCTCCCCCACCTCCCCCACCTACCTCACCTCCCCCACCTAACCCCCCTCCCACCCCTTCCCCTCCTGGGCCAGCAAAATCTAAACGACAGAGGGTGGATAGCCGCGTAAACGGCCAGGTGGTCAAAGTGAGTATGTTTATCTTGGATTTTATGTTTAAAGTGGACCAACACACAGGGGGGATTGGCCCTGAAATCTCTTAGTTTTCAGGACCAATCTGATCACTCCCCGCGGGGCATCCCAAATCTGGATGTCCTGCGGGGATGAACCCCCCTGGAGGCCCAAAAACCTTACCTCAGCCCCGTCCCATCTCTGCATGCGTGATCCGCGGATGCGTCTTGCGCTTCCCTCTAGCAGGGTGGGCCCCTGCGCCAGACATTTGGTAATGGCCTGCGCAGGCGCCCTCCCTGTTAGAGTGAAACGCCACACGCGTCCTACAGTGCTCAGAGGCAGCTGAGCTGGTATGCACGTCCAAGCGGGCTTGGACGCGCATACCACAGCGGCGCAGAGCGCTGTGCTAGCCTGGCGCAGTCACGTGGGAGCGTGGTCAGTGGTGTATTTCTGGCCTTCCCAGGGGGTTTCAGACAGCGGCCCACCCCCGATTGGTGTGCCCCACCAAAGTGGACCCAAACCCAGAATAGTCAAAATCCAGGGTGTTGGTCCACTTTAATCTGTTCTCAGTATAACTGTTTATGCCATTGTTCTGATGTCATGTATTGATTTGTGTTTGTTTTTCATTGCTCATAGGATTTCTGCATCCACCAATATGACTATGCCCGTGGGGGCAAAAAGCGCATTGCCATGGAGGTGAAGGCCACAGTGTCCCGGCGCTTCGACACCCACCTATCAGTCCGAGCTATCCAGCAGAAGTGGTCGGACTTCAAGCGCCGGGACCCTGAAGGCGTGTACCGCCTATATGATGCCTACGCATCAGGTAAGTTTAAGCTTATGCTATGTTTATACTTTTGTTTAAATAATCTGCTAAGCTGTGTCCATTTGGGGTATTAATATTAATTATTTTCATTCACCCCCTCAACACAGATAAGCGTCCTCCCCTGGGGAAACGTGGGAAGGGAGTCCTCCCCCGAACCAGGCAGGCGGACTCGGGGGAGTCATCGGGGGAGGGTCCCTCTCGCGGCTCCTATTTAGAGGACCCAGGGGAGGAAGGGGATGACGCCCCAGAGGAGTGTGCTGCTGGGGGGCTGGCAGGATCAAGCCTCAGCTCCTCACACTCTGACTCTGAGGAGTCTCACCAGCCAAGGGGCCACTCTCAAGTGGGGAGTCCAAGTGGGGTGGAAGATGTGGACTCTCCCACACTCCCTGAAGGAGCAGGGAGTGAGAGGGAGGAGGGTGGCCCTTTGGCTGAGGGATCTTCGGAGCAGAGTGTGAGGAGCCGAGGCTCCCCGCCTCCTCCTCAGAGCCCTCCCTGGGCTTCAAGTGGCGGATCATCCCCTGGTGAGTGCACATTTAGTCAGTGTTAGTCTGTGACAGGTTACATATGGCCATTTGTACTTAGCCCTTGCCATTCCTCTCTAATTTGCAGGGCATCATATAGGCAGCACCTCCATGGCCTTTTGGCAACGCCTTCTCCACGGGCATAGTCATGGTAAGTGTTTGTTGTTATCCCTCACATTCCATATGTTATGACATTCCATAAAGTGGACCAACACCCATTGTTGATTGTGCTTGGAATCTCTAAGCTTACATGCCCAATCACCTCCCTCACCCAGGGCCCCCCCCCAAAAAAAGCCCACAAACTCCTTACCTCATTGGGGCTGGCAGAAGCCACCGCTGCAGCCTCCTGCGTGCCCCTCTAGATGTGTGTGCGCCTGCGCTCTCTGTTTCCTAATGGGCTGCGCGTGCGCACACACTGGAGGAGTGATGTGCGGAAGGCAGCGGCGGCGGACGGTGTCTCACTCAAATTGTTGTGCTCTGCCAAAGTGGACCAAAACACAGAATAGTATCAATCCTGGGTATTGGCCCACTTTTAACAGACACATGTTTCCTGGTCCATAGTACAAGCTGGTTTGATAATGTACATTAACATCACAAACCCCACTACCGTGCAATCCAAATGGCAACCACCCCTATGTTTCTGCCCACACCATGATGGGGGCTAGCAAATGTGTTATTTGGTTAAGTTGTTCCGGCTAACACATGTTGCACACTAGTAACATTCTACAATCAACTGCAAATTATTCCTTAGCATTGCACTGTCAAGGTTATTGGCACATTATCTTTATGTGTCCATGTTGCAACCATAAATAATTTACAGGAACTCATGGACCAGGAAATATGCTAATGTTGGACAACATGTGTGTAACCATGCAAGCATTTGTTTTTGCAGACTCCCTAACCAGATGGATGACAAATAGTCATGTGTCATTGGCCCACTAATTTGGCTTTTCTCTTTTGCTTTCTCATGACAGATGTTGCCACGCAGACGGAGCCGGTGTACATCACCACCACACCTCCCGGGACGGCCAGCAGCATGGGCCCCCGCCACAGCTGCGATGGTGAGTACATCCCACTTCATATGCCTAAAGACTTGTGAACCCTATGTCTTATAGTCAATTCTGCAGACATTTACAATGTACCTATGTGTTTAAGCAACACACATCTAGGTTACATGTGTTTGGCCAACAATCCTACATGCATGTCTGCATGCTTGATTGTTGCCTCACATTCTTGAGTTTGCCACATAGAGACAATTTGTGTTTTCTACCCAAACAAATGGGCTTGCTTAGGTCAGGACCTCTAAGATTCTTGGCCAAACTAGTTTACTCGTTAGGACTTAGGCCCTGATGTTTGGATGTGACTAAACACATAAATGTCCACACTGGGACTTATACCTTCTTTGATTACCAAGAGTTAAGAGTAAATGTATGCTTGGGATGTGGTGGCCACATTTAAGCCAGCCACTAGTACTCATATAATGGTAACACCTAAGGGCACAGTGGGCAACAATGTTAATGTGAGCGTCAGCTAATTGGACCCCCTGACATTACATTGCTACATCTGTGTCTGTTGAGGTCACATTCCATTTATTAAATCTGTTTTTTTTTTACTCTCTACAGCTTGTGAAAACCAGCATCGCAGACTGTGGCGGTCGATCCGGCGTCTTCGCCTTATGCTGCTGGCCAAGAAGAGGTGTCGGCGTTAAAGTGGGGTGATGACTGGCCCCTTGTTTTAGCCCCTTTGTGGGCAAATGTTGGGCCTGTTGCCCACCTTTATAATTAAAATTTTTCTATTTTGCTAATTACAGTGTGTTGTGCCTTGTCAAGCATAGTTTAAGTGTCTACAAACCCATTTGTATGTAAATTTTGCCATACCTTTGTAGCCATTTAATGTGTAAACCATAGTAAGCTATGGTCACAAATGTGTGGCATAAATTTTGGCCTACATTTACATATGTAGATCAAGATACTCATCCCTGACTGTGTTCTTAGCTATGTCTTAGGAAAAACACAATTTAGAGGTGGGTTAATCAAATCTATTTACACACAAAAAATAGAACCACAAACAAATTAATATTCTTGGCTGGGTGGCCGGGGAGGTTGGGAGTCATTGCTAGGGGCGGTGTTGGGGGACAACAGTGCAGTAAAAAAAATAGACTGTTGTTGATACAACAGCTCATACAACAGCAAACTTTGTTCCTGCCGCTGGAGACATTCTTCCTGTCGCTGGAGAGATTGCTCCATTAGATTGCCGAGGCGACCAAGTTCCTGGTTATGTTGTTGGTTTTGGAGCAACTGGTCTATCTGGCGCTTCTGGGCCTCATTTTGTTGCTGACACATCAGCACCTGATGTTCCAACGCCGCAATGCGCTCATTAGTTCCATCACGCGGCTGTTGGCGACTGTAGTCCTCCAGCATCCAGACCCCTAGCTCATAAAAATCATGACTGGTTGGTGCCACACCTCCTCTTGCTCTGGTTTGAGGCTAACATAATAGAAAACCACATTTTAGTCAAACAGAACCAATGCAGCTATGCCCCTCAAAATCATTTGGCCAAACTGTAACAATACAACTTACCCTTGTTTGAGCCTCTGAAGCTTGGCCGCATGGCACTTGGGAAGAGGTCCCAGCTTGGGGTTCTGGTCCCGCCTCCTGCAAAAACAACCAAGAAAGGAAATGTGACATCTCGGTTCATCGCCTACCCACGAACATGGCAATGTGGTTATTGGACCTCTAAATCAGCCATGTTACCTCTGTGTCGTCCGGCACAGGTAGGAGCGGGGTATCGCTGCCAGAGAGGGGCAAATCAACATCCGAGAGCTCCGGCAAGTTGGCATATGCTAAACAGGAAAGTCAGGTTAGTAGGTCAGTGGACCAAACTCAAATGTAACATGGATAGCCTTTCGAGGCCATACCTCCACAAAGTGCAAGATTACACACTAGCCAAAAGGTATATTAGAAACTCAGATTGCTAACATGTATGTTAGAGGAATATGAGGCAATAATTGGGCCAAATAAGATCAGACACATTGCTAAAATTACACATACCCGCAATCTCCCAGATGTCTGGAGTGGGGACCTCACTCGAGCTTTGCCCTGGAAAATACATGTTTAAACACAAGTTGGTCGAATAAAGTGCAACAAAAGTAGAGCAAAAATACATACTAGATCATCAAGCCAAAACAACTTACCCTCATCTCTGGCAGCCTCAACGTGAAGGGCCCTTTCCGGACAGCCACTTCCGATATTCTGGCCAACTAAAAGACACAATTAATGTCTCTAAATATTCCTCCAAATACTTGGGTGAATGTTTGTCTTTAAATATACACAAAAAATGCATTGCAATCACTCCAAAAACTATTAGACTGACCCTGGGGATGGAAAAAGCACTCAAAATAGGCATCTTCAAGTTGACAGAGCAAACATGTAGATTATTAGACTAACCCAATTGAACCAGTGTAACATAAACAGCATAAAGGATACATTATTTATTGCAATACACACCAACAGGGTCCTGTTGACCTGCAACATCGGAAGTGGGGTCCAAAGATGAACCAGTCACTTGGCCTACAAATGAAAAAGAGGAATGATAGACATGCACTTGTGTTAAAGCGGCTAAAGCCAGGTTCACACATGCACTTACCGACATCCAAAGAGTACCTTGGCTCCTGAGGAGATGCTGGTGCCAATGGCGGGGCAGCTAGGCAAAAACAAAGCAAACATTTAGCCATTGGTAATGTGCCGCACAAAATAAAACATGCATTTAGGTGTGTGTGAGCAGCTCATTCAATAATATTCACTAAACAAGGCCAGTGTGGCTTCCACATGTATATGCAGATATATGGCCACACATATCTGGCTTCCCACATAGCTACACATGTTAGGGCCTTGTTAGTTAGTTGCTGTGAGGGTTAAAGTGGGCGTGAAATTAGGCCGCAGGTCCATATTAGTAATCCTCAACAGTGGTACAAGCTATTGTTTGAGGTGCTCCCACACCCATTTTGGGAAAAAAAAAACAGCCCCTAAATTAGTGTGCAATACCTTCAATGGCAGACTGGGTTAGGCTGGAGGTTGGCTGAAGGGCAGGATTTGGGGTGTCCTCCTCCTCCCCCGAATCATGGACAGCAACATGTGCACCTATGCAGAAAGCAACACACATGAAAGTAAAACATTTATGAGGTATAATGTACTACTTCACAGGTCCTACTGTTAGTTGGGCAGAAAGAGAACAAGCTAATCACATACATTAACATTACCATCACAAAATAGACAGAAAATATGTACCTTCAGTCCAACCTGTGGTGTCATCCCCAGGATCCACACCCTGCAGCCGAGAAAGTGGGATTTTCCCCTTCAGCATCTCCTCATACGGCCTGTAGGTACTCTTTGGACCCTGGATGGTCCCACTCTCGACATCAAGATCGTGGTTCATCTTTTTCATAAGGGCCCCTCTCAAAGTGTAGAAGCGTTTCCTGCAGGATGGGCCACTACGTGGGTGTTGAGCACTGCTAGTAAGCTCCTCACCAATGGCATCCCACAGTTTGCTTCTTTCTTGTTTGCCTAGTGACTTGCTTTGGGAGCCAAAGAGCAGCTCCCATTTCGCAAGGGTCAGGCGAACAAGATTATTATTCTCCGCCAAATTAAATTCAGGCTCCCTCTTGGCACCTGGGCGCTTATCCTGGGGTGCTGCACCACCTTCAGGCTGGGCCCTTTTCCTTAAGGGAGGTCTGCGCACAGCACCCACCACACTCCTACTTGGGCCTGCTGTGGCCGGCAGATGTCCTGAATTTGGCTCCATCCTGTAGCTGCACACACACACCAATACACAACCAACAAGCACGCATGCAGACTACAGAATGGCATCGCCCTCTCTTTGGGTTGGGCAGGTTTTATGTGCTCTAACAGCCAATCACAAACAGGCCCACTTAATTGATTAACACATACTGGCAAGGTGCTTGTAGCCACAGCTCAAATGCAGTGATTGAACCATGTGTGGTAGCCAATTAACTAATTACAGACCTCATTAACAAAACAACACACAACCAAAGACAACAATGTACTCATGTATAGTAAACACTTGTGACATGTGGCTATACAAACGGCTATTTAAATCAAGAGCAGCTTACCTTTCATTGGTCCACCACAGAATTTTCAGCCATGTCCGTTAATGCACGCAAGTTTAGGCTCACGTACGCTAGTAGCGCTACTAGCGTGCGCGTGCGCACTCCGTTTCACGCACACCTGGGTCAGCTAATTGGAGGCCGGAAATAGCAGAGCAACACAAAAGGCGGCAAAGCGGACCTGTCCTTTTTGAAAGTGAAGTATAAATGGCTGGATTTGGCAAGCTTCTGGTATTGTTACACTGTGGCAAAGGCTGTGGTGTGGTGCTTGTTTCCCTTAGCTCATTTGAGTGTCTGGCTGGGTTTGGTCCTCACTCTCTGTGGCTTGTTGGGTGATTTCTGACATCAGTGCTGTTTCTTTAGGAGATTGATTTTGTTGGCATATGCAAATATTGTGGAGCATACAGCAAGTGAGGCTTGATTTTGGGGCCTTTTGTGGGCTGTGCAGCAACTCCCCTCTTGGTTGTGCCTAACTTAGAAAGCTGTTTTTCAGCAGGCTGGTGGTTTGGACCACTATACTTCTGGTTTTGTGGTGAGCTGCATTGTAGTGAGTGTGTGAGGAGTGTGATTGTTTGTGTGTGTGGTGTGTTTGTGGTTTTTGGTTTTGTTTGGCTGATTTGGTATATCTGTTGAGTGTGTGTGATGGATAAGAGGGTGATGTATGGGGTATGGGTGGATGGATGTATGCGTATGCTGGAAGAGCAGGAGGACAGGGAGCGGGGTGCTGTGAGGCTTAGGGCACCCCGCTCCTTTGGAATCCGCCTTTCAGTATGGGACTTAAGTGACGAGCAGATCAGGAGCCGCTTCCGTCCGAATCGTGCTGCACTACAGTCCCTATATGATCAGATTAAGCACAAAATTGAGCCATCCACCAAACGCACTCGATCCATTCCAGGCATAGTACGCCTGTGTGCCACTCTTAATATTTTGGCACGAGGGACCTTCCAGGCAACCTCTGCCCTCCTCAGCGGGATCAGCCAGGCTACAATGAGCTGCATATTAATCCAGGTAATTCTGGCGATTTGTGATTTGATCCCTATTTACATCAAGTTTCCTGAGGATGAGGAGGAGGTTGCCAAAATAAAACATGCCTTCTATCTAATGGGAGGGATCCCGAATGTGCTAGGGTGCGTTGATGGTACACATATCCCTTTCCGCCCTCCCCGTGCACAGGAGCTGTATTTCCGGAACCGGAAGCAATTTCATTCATTTAACATCATGGTGGTCTGTGACCACAAAATGAAGCTGCGGGCGGTGAGATCGGGGTTCCCTGGCTCATGCCACGATTCTTACGTCCTGCAGCGGACAGTCCTGTGCCGGAAGTTTGAGAACAACGAAATGCCAGCTGGCTGGCTACTGGGTAAATAATTAACCATGTCAAAGTATTTGGCCTAAAATATGTGGCCTAGTAAGCGAAATTAGTAAAAATGAAAACCAAAACATGTACTAGTACTAATTGCTGTCTCTCTCCTTGTGTTTTTTCTACAGCGGACAAGGGATATGGGCAGAGAACGTGGGTGATGAACGTGGGCAGAAGCCCACAGACCTCTGCCCATGAACGCTACAATGCAGCACACCGCAAAACCCGAAGCATTGTGGAACGAACCATCGGCCTGCTGAAAGCACGCTTTCAATGTTTGGCACGCCCAGGAGGAGAGATGCTGTACAGTCCACAGAAGGTCTCCAAGATCATCCTCGCCTGCTGTGTGCTCCACAACATTTGTATATGCCACAGAATCCAATCCCCTGAAGAGACAGCACTGGTGCCCGAAATCCCCAACTTGCCCGCAGAAAGAAGTGAGGACACCCAGACTGGCAATGAGCTAAGGGAAAGCATGATCACTTCATTTTTTGCGGTAAGCTAACTACCCTTCACTGTAATCCAAGTACTGCACTACAGGGCAAATCTTTTTTGGCTCCAATCATAATTTGTCCAAAACCACTATAAGGGGGGTGTAAGATGACCAAAACCACTATAAGGGGGGTGTAAGATGACCAAAACCACCATAAGGGGGGTGTAAGATGACCAAAACCACTATAAGGGGGGTGTAAGATGACCAAAACCACTATAAGGGGTGTGTAAGAGGACCCAAACCACTATAAGGGGGGGGTGTAAGATGACCAAAACCACTAAAAGGGGGGTGTAAGAGGACCCAAACTACTATAAGGGGGGGGTGTAAGATGACCAAAACCACTATAAGGGGGGCGTAAGATGACCAAAACCACTATAAGGGGGGTGTAAGATGACCAAAACCACTATAAGGGGGGTGTAAGATGACCAAAACCACTATAAGGGGGGTGTAAGATGACCAAAACCACTATAAGGGGGGTGTAAGATGACCAAAACCACTATAAGGGGGGAGTAAGATGACCAAAACCACTATAAGGGGGGAGTAAGATGACCAAAACCACTATAAGGGGGGTGTAAGATGACCAAAACCACTATAAGGGGGGAGTAAGATGACCAAAACCACTATAAGGGGGGTGTAAGAGGACCCAAACCACTATAAGGGGGGTGTAAGATGACCAAAACCACTATAAGGGGGGTGTAAGATGACCAAAACCACTATAAGGGTGGAGTAAGATGACCAAAACCACTATAAGGGGGTGTAAGAGGACCCAAACCACTATAAGGGGGGTGTAAGATGACCAAAACCACTATAAGGGGGGTGTAAGATGACCAAAACCACTATAAGGGGGGTGTAAGATGACCAAAACCACTATAAGGGGGGTGTAAGAGGACCCAAACCACTATAAGGGGGGGTGTAAGATGACCAAAACCACTAAAAGGGGGGTGTAAGAGGACCCAAACCACTATAAGGGGGGGGTGTAAGATGACCAAAACCACTATAAGGGGGGTGTAAGATGACCAAAACCACTATAAGGGGGGTGTAAGATGACCAAAACCACTATAAGGGGGGTGTAAGAGGACCCAAACCACTATAAGGGGGGGGGGTGTAAGATGACCAAAACCACTATAAGGGGGGTGTAAGATGACCAAAACCACTATAAGGGGGGAGTAAGATGACCAAAACCACTATAAGGGGGGTGTAAGAGGACCCAAACCACTATAAGGGGGGTGTAAGATGACCAAAACCACTATAAGGGGGGAGTAAGATGACCAAAACCACTATAAGGGGGATGTAAGATGACCAAAACCACTATAAGGGGGGTGTAAGATGACCAAAACCACTATAAGGGGGGAGTAAGATGACCAAAACCACTATAAGGGGGGTGTAAGATGACCAAAACCACTATAAGGGGGGTGTAAGAGGACCCAAACCACTATAAGGGGGGTGTAAGATGACCAAAACCACTATAAGGGGGGTGTAAGATGACCAAAACCACTATAAGGGGGGTGTAAGAGGACCCAAACCACTATAAGGGGGGTGTAAGATGACCAAAACCACTATAAGGGGGGTGTAAGATGACCAAAACCACTATAAGGGGGGAGTAAGATGACCAAAACCACTATAAGGGGGTGTAAGAGGACCCAAACCACTATAAGGGGGGTGTAAGATGACCAAAACCACTATAAGGGGGGTGTAAGATGACCAAAACCACTATAAGGGGGTGTAAGAGGACCCAAACCACTATAAGGGGGGGTGTAAGATGACCAAAACCACTATAAGGGGGGTGTAAGATGACCAAAACCACTATAAGGGGGGTGTAAGATGACCAAAACCACTATAAGGGGGGTGTAAGAGGACCCAAACCACTATAAGGGGGGTGTAAGATGACCAAAACCACTATAAGGGGGGTGTAAGATGACCAAAACCACTATAAGGGGGGAGTAAGATGACCAAAACCACTATAAGGGGGTGTAAGAGGACCCAAACCACTATAAGGGGGGTGTAAGATGACCAAAACCACTATAAGGGGGGTGTAAGATGACCAAAACCACTATAAGGGGGTGTAAGAGGACCCAAACCACTATAAGGGGGGGTGTAAGATGACCAAAACCACTATAAGGGGGGTGTAAGATGACCAAAACCACTATAAGGGGGGTGTAAGATGACCAAAACCACTATAAGGGGGGTGTAAGATGACCAAAACCACTATAAGGGGGGTGTAAGATGACCAAAACCACTATAAGGGGGGTGTAAGATGACCAAAACCACTATAAGGGGGGTGTAAGATGACCAAAACCACTATAAGGGGGTGTAAGATGACCAAAACCACTATAAGGGGGGAGTAAGATGACCAAAACCACTATAAGGGGGGTGTAAGATGACCAAAACCACTATAAGGGGGGTGCAAGATGACCAAAACCACTATAAGGGGGGTGTAAGATGACCAAAACCACTATAAGGGGGGTGTAAGAGGACCCAAACCACTATAAGGGGGGTGTAAGATGACCAAAACCACTATAAGGGGGGTGTAAGATGACCAAAACCACTATAAGGGGGGAGTAAGATGACCAAAACCACTATAAGGGGGTGTAAGAGGACCAAAACCACTATAAGGGGGTGTAAGAGGACCCAAACCACTATAAGGGGGTGTAAGAGGACCCAAACCACTATAAGGGGGGTGTAAGATGACCAAAACCACTATAAGGGGGGTGTAAGATGACCAAAACCACTATAAGGGGGTGTAAGAGGACCCAAACCACTATAAGGGGGGGTGTAAGATGACCAAAACCACTATAAGGGGGGTGTAAGATGACCAAAACCACTATAAGGGGGGTGTAAGATGACCAAAACCACTATAAGGGGGGTGTAAGATGACCAAAACCACTATAAGGGGGGAGTAAGATGACCAAAACCACTATAAGGGGGGGTGTAAGATGACCAAAACCACTATAAGGGGGGTGTAAGATGACCAAAACCACTATAAGGGGGGTGTAAGATGACCAAAACCACTATAAGGGGGGTGTAAGATGACCAAAACCACTATAAGGGGGGAGTAAGATGACCAAAACCACTATAAGGGGGGGGGGGGTGGAAGCTGAACAACATAACAATTAGGGTTGTTGTGCAAGTTGGACCCAAATGTTTGTAACAAATTAATGCATTATTTTTTAACAGCGAAAAAGCCACATTAAATATAAATACTAACTGCACTTTTTAATCTTTTTCAGGCACCCCGAGAATCATCTTGAACATTCCTTTTGTTTTTTTCATAATTTTCCTTTAATTTGCAAAACATTTCAAACCAAAATAAAAAAAATTAAAAGAAACATGTTGCAATGTGTTTACTTGTGAAGGTACTAACATTGATTTCAAGCCCACAGCAAAACAAAGTGCAGGCGCTGTGTTGAATAGCGTGGTCAAAATGACAGCGCCTACAAAGCTGAGCTCAAACATCATATTCAGCAATGTAGGCGTTGTTCCCAACAACGCCAGGTAGCGACTGAGGAGGCCTGCTATAGCGAATCGCTACCGCCCGCGGTGTACGCTAGCGGCGCTCATAGCGCCATACTTCAGTCGCTCATCTGTCGCTACCTGGCGCTATTAATGAATCGGCCTCCCCGTTACTGGTAGATATATGTTCAAAAACAAACTTTAATCACACTGCATCTGGCGCTCTAGGCTACAGCGACACAATTTTGTGTGAGGCTGTTTTCTTGATGAATATGGTCTGAGTCGCTCACACTGAGCAGTCGCTACCATTCGATCCCATATATCGCTGTACTGGTGTTAGAGTGACCGACGTACATCAAATTCATCAATGCCAGCCATGTTACTACAGCGACTGAGGCGCTCTGTAATAGCGACTCACGGCCGATCAGAGCGCCACTAGCGGTATCTGCCGATACCTGGCACTAGCCTGCCAATGATAGAACAAGGGCCCCAACCGGAAGCTAGTCGGAGGGAAGATCAGGAGCAATGTTAGAAAATAATATTTTACAGAGTAGAGTAATTGGTGCAATGGTGAACACTTGTGCGCAAATTGACGCTAAAACAAAAGCGCATCCATTTTGACGGCCATGAATCAGGCCATGAATCAGGCTATTTGACACTCCAAATAGCACACACAAACTCACCGACCATGAATCCACCCTATGGTCTCCTTCTGCCGTCAGCCTTCTATGTTTCTATCCTTGCAGCAATCCGAGCCGTTTTGTTACAGAAACACACAGAACTCCATATTACTGAGCATTAGAGGGATCATCCCAACAATTCTTTTCTGAAAAATCAGCCTGGCAGAAATCAGTCTCCTTCTGCTGCCCCAAAGTTATTTTGCAGAGAACAAAACAGAGACAGGTTTCTTTGCTCTGAAACGGGGAGGCTGATTCAGTAATAGCGCAAGGTAGCGACAGATGAGCGACTGTAGCGTGATTTTCACAGCGCCCGCTAGTATTCGCTGTGCTTGGCCGTTGTTCGGTTGTTGACAGCGACTCAGTCGGTGTGCAGTAATGTTGAATACGGGGTTAGGAGTCGCTGTTTGACAGGTTCCGCGCTGTATGGGAGCGCCTGACAGCGAATGGTCATAGTGAACGGCTCCCAGCATATTCATTAACAAATCACGCTCCAAAAATTCTCGCGCTGTAAAATGCATGTTTAAACCCCAGAGCGCTGGCGGCGATGGCTTAAAAGTAGTTTTTTAACCCCCAAACATCCATATTTTTTGATTAAAAAATTAAACAAGTTTTTCTAAACATTTTGTAATATGAATACATTAATATCAGACCTGTAATATCAATTCTGCACAATTTTTTTTTTTTTATTTTTTTACCTTAAAAAAAATATCTAACATTGCCGAAGTGGTCACAGAATTTTTGACATTTAAAAAAAAAAAAAAAAAAAAAAACATTAATAACAATTAAATATGAAGATTTAAAGATTGCTCCATTGAAATGCATTGGAGAGCGCCAGGTAGCGAGAGGTCATACCTGGCTCAGTGATGGGATTAGCAGCGGCGCTGTTCGTTGCAGTCCGCTACATGATGAATCCCGCGTCAGGTGACGCTCTCGCCGGCGCTAGCCTCATTTAGCGTGATAAATGCGTGATTGTGTCCGCCGCCTGGCGTTCTGGAGTCGGTAGCCGCCGATAGCTGGCGATACCTGGCGCTAGTGAGACACTACCTGGCGCTATCCCTTGATAAATAAGGCCCAAAATAGAGTAAAAGTAATCCGGGATTCTGGTGACTCTGCAGAAGGTGGCGATGACTCCAGCAGAAAGCAAGGAGGGGCTGTGCTTATTGTATCTGGGGCATCATCATACAGAGCTCACAACCGCTATCTTTTTATATACCATATAGCGCTGTTTACAAAGTGCCCTCGTTTTCCCATCATTTTGTCTATGATGACATGCTGTATGTGGGAAAACTATTATTATTATTATTATTATTATTATTAATAATAATAATAATAATACTAAAAATAATATTAATTAATAATAATAGTTTATATAGCGCCATCATCTTCCATAGCGCTGTACAAGGTGTGATTACAGACAAGGTAAAACATATAGTACGGGGAACAATACAAAACTAGATGCTACGAGGTTCAAACCTGTGTTGTAAGCACAGGAGACAATAGGAAGGAGAGCCCTGCCCTTGCGAGCTTACAGTCTAAAGGAGGGGGGTGGAGACAAAAGGTAGGGATCACAAGTGGTAGAGCTTGAGCTGGGCTGAGTGTGCCATTTGAAAATTATGGTAGTTGTTTAAGCCAGGTTATAAGCTTGTCTGAAGAAGTGAGTTTTGAGGGCACTTTTAAAGGCTTGGAGTAATGGAGAGTGACGGATTGAGTGGGTAAGTGAATTCCAGAGAAGTGGGGAGGCATAGGAGAAGTCTTGAAGGCGAGAGTGCGAGGAACAGGGACGGCTCCAGGTATGTGGGGGCCCTTGGGCAAGTGAGTCACATGATGTCACCTTTCAGCTCCGCTGCCACAAATGGGTCATCTTCTGCTGCTGATTACCCTACAGTCCTTATTGCCTTCCCTATAGCCACCAATCATCCTCTAGTCCTTATTGCCTTCCCTATAGCCACCAATCACCCTCTAGTCCTTGTTACATTCTCTATTGCCACCAATCACCCTCCAGTCCTTATTGCCTTCCTTATAGCCACCAATCACCCTCTAGTCCTTATTGCCTTCCCTATAGCCACCAATCACCCTCCAGTCCTTATTGCCTTCCCTATAGCCACCAATCACCCTCTAGTCCTTATTGCCTTCCCTATAGCCACCAATCATCCTCTAGTCCTTATTGCCTTCCCTATAGCCACCAATCACCCTCTAGTCCTTGTTACATTCTCTATTGCCACCAATCATCCTCTAGTCCTTGTTACATTCTCTGTTGCCACCAATCACCCTCCAGTCCTTATTGCCTTCCTTATAGCCACCAATCACCCTCCAGTCCTTATTGCCTTCCTTATAGCCACCAATCGCCCTCCAGTCCTTATTGCCTTCCCTATAGCCACCAATCACCCTCCAGTCCTTATTGCCTTCCTTATAGCCACCAATCGCCCTCCAGTCCTTATTGCCTTCCTTATAGCCACCAATCGCCCTCCAGTCCTTATTGCCTTCCTTATAGCCACCAATCGCCCTCCGGTCCTTATTGCCTTCCCTATAGCCACCAATCACCCTCCAGTCCTTATTGCCTTCCTTATAGCCACCAATCGCCCTCCAGTCCTTATTGCCTTCCCTATAGCCACCAATCACCCTCTAGTCCTTATTGCCTTCCCTATAGCCACCAATCATCCTCTAGTCCTTGTTACATTCTCTATTGCCACCAATCACCCTCCAGTCCTTATTGCCTTCCTTATAGCCACCAATCACCCTCCAGTCCTTATTGCCTTCCTTATAGCCACCAATCACCCTCTAGTCCTTATTGCCTTCCCTATAGCCACCAATCATCCTCTAGTCCTTGTTACATTCTCTATAGCCACCAATCACCCTCCAGTCCTTATTGCCTTCCTTATAGCCACCAATCGCCCTCCAGTCCTTATTGCCTTCCCTATAGCCACCAATCATCCTCTAGTCCTTATTGCCTTCCCTATAGCCACCAATCACCCTCTAGTCCTTGTTACTTTGCCACCAAGGACCCTTTAGACCTTACTGCTTGCTCCGCTGCCACTGTAAAATAATACCATGGCCAACTGTGAGCCTGAGTGGGCCCCTGAAGATGCCAGGGGCCCTGGCATTTGCCCAGGTTTGCCCTGTGCTGGCACTAGCCCTGAAGAGGAGGTAACCAAGGAGGAGGACAGGAGAATGTCAGAGGCAGAGGGGAGGTTGCACTTGGGTTTGTAACGCTGGATCAGAGATGAAATGTAGGGAGGGGCCTGGCTGGATAGAGCTTTTTTAGGTTAGTGTTAGAAGTTTGAACTGAACTCTATATGAAAACTATCTAAAGAGACAGACATTGCTGAGAAGCGGGGGCGCTTTCTAGAGTCAAAAAATCTGATGTGGTTAAAACGACTTTCCAGACAAAATGTGATAAACATGGTTCAGCCGCTTACCCTGTCATATCCACCCTCTCTCTTCCTATAACCTTGCAGCAGGACCTAGAAGCAGAAATTTGCCACTGACTTCTATCACTCCCTCTGATTACCACAGCCAGGGTCGGATTATAAAGAGGGCTGAAGGAGCACACTCCCCTAGGCCTCCACCATTTGCTATGTCAAGGGGGCCTCCACCACTTGTTCATTGTGGTCATCGGGAGGCCGGAAAGATGCCAGTGGCAGCATGCTTGCAGCAGTAAAATAGTAAACATCAGTGAAGGTAGGTAGGGGGCTCCTGGTTACAGCCACGAAAGCGGCTTGCACTGATGGGGCCAGGGCCAGTGGTGGTGGGGCCCACAGGGCCTTTTCTAGCATGTGTGTGCAGGCAAGGAGTGTGCAGGGGGCCAGTGTTGTGGACACCATGGGGTGGAGCAAAAATGCTGCGCTCCATAAAAGGAAACCAGGACATAAGCTACAAGCGTCTCTTCAGCAAGAGAAAGGTGGCCCGGACCAGCGGTGAAGATTGGAGCCAAGGATGACCGTCGAGTCCAACAGAGGTGTAGAAGGACGGGTGTGGTGGCTAGGGAAGCAGGATTCCCCAGATCATTGCAGACTGAGTAAGTGGCAGACGGCAGTTGACAGGTTTGTTCACAGGGGGCCGACAATCCCGAAAAAAAAGAAGTGGTTTGCACTGGACCATTACTTTAAAGTGGAACAAAACGAAAAGAACCGGTCCTGGAATCTAAATGACTTGTTTGTAGCATTACAGGTATATACCCTTAAAGTGAACCATCACCGCCTACAGCTAACCTGGAATCTCACAGATTTCAGGACCAGCCGCTAGCATGCCCCCAAGGCATCCTATGTCAGATGCCCCGTTGTGTAAAACCCACCCCCCCCCCCCCCCCGGTTATCTTACCTGATCCCAGGACTCCAGTGACGCTCTCTGTGCGCTCTCCCCGCACCCAGCCATTCAGCTAGGCCAATCGTGCGCACTCTACAGGGCAGCCAGGAGATGTGGCCTCCGGCGTGCCCATGTGAAGTTCAGATTAGCAGCCCTATGCCGTGCATCAGTATGTTTGTGTGGAGGAGAAAATGAATGTTTTGTAAGTAATTGCTCTACAAATTGTGGAATTCATTCTGACTCACAATGTTTTCGCTTTCAATGGCAATTTTTATAAACAAACCTCTGGGATGGCAATGGGAGCTAAATGCGCTCCATCAATTGCGAACCTTTTTTTAGGCTGGTGGGAGGAATGCTATGTCTTCAACTCTGACTGTGACCGGTACCACCCCCATATTGTGGGGTGGTTTAGATTTATTGATGATATTTCAATTCTTTGGCAGGGCCCGGAAGGGGTTTGTCGAAAATTTTTGGAACCCCTCAATGCCAATGATCTGAACATGGTCTTAACTGCAGACATTTTTCCCAGAGAGGTCATTTTTTTGGATTTGAGACTAACCTTGAAGTCCGATGGGTCGATCAGTACAGATCTGTATAGGAAACCAACTGCGGTCAACAGTTTTCTCGACTATAGGAGCTCACATATAACACATCTCAAAAATACCATACCTTACGGACAGTTTTTAAGAGCCCGGCGTAATTGTACCCATGTTGTGAAATTTTTTTAGCACAATTGGATAATCCAATGATTAACACTGGCTTATTTGAGGTGGTACACTGGTTTGCAGTTTATGGCACATTGAGCTTTTACAGGTGTCTATATGTTTATATGGCTTATATATGTGGGTATATATATATATATTTGTATGTGTTTATTTATAGTTTTTTTAAAGTTAATAACACTATTTTGTTTGTGTTTCACTTTGTTGTTCATTATTTATAATTATAATGGTATTTATAATTATTATATCATTTTTGTTTCACCCCCTTCAAGGCATTCAGAATGGTATTTGTTTATGTTTGACAGCACATTCACGTTATGAGTACCGAAGCAAGCATCGTGGAATATGAACATGAAGATCCGCCAATATTGAGTCTTCTAAGTCAGTGGTCCCCAACCTTTTTTTCACCGTGGACCGGTTCAGGATTTGGTAATTTTACCGCGGGGGGGGGGGGGGGGGGGCTGGGGGTGTGGCTGGGGGGGGGGGGGCAAGGAGAAAATGGAGGAAGAAAAAAAGAGAGTGAACATAGGGTGGGGAACAGAGAAAAAGAAAGTAAGAGAAAAAAAGGAGAAAGTTTGGAGGTTGGGAAGAAGAGTAAAGAAAGAAAAGGAGAGAAAAAAAGGTGAGAAATAGAGAGAAGGGAAAATAAAAAGAAGGAAGTGAGTGAAGCAAGGAAGAGAGGAAAAACGTAGAGAGGAAAAACGAAGTGGGGGAGGTAATGAAAAAAGAGAGAAAGAATGTATAGCAATAGTGAGTGAAAGAAAAGAGAAAGGGAAGAAGAAAGAAAAAAAGAGGGGGGGGGAGAGGGGGAGTGAGAAATAAATAAATAAAAAAGAGAGCGAGAAAAGAGACGGGAAGAAGACAGGATGGAAAGAGGAGAGGAGGAATGGACAGGATGGAAAGAGGAGAGGAGGAATGGACTAAGAGAAACAGGGAGGAAAGGAAGTGAGAACTGAAGAAAGGGAGAGAGAGAAGAGCAAGGACAGAGAATAAGAAAGAGGAAGGGGGAGTGAAAGAGCAAAAGGAAGGAAGAAGGCAGTACGAGAGTCAGGGAGAAAGAGAGTGAAAGGCCGAAAGGGAAGAATTTAAGGAAGAAAGAAAAGGTGAGAAAAAGAGAGGATGGAAGGAAGCAGCGGGAGAAGAAAAAAGAGAGGAAATGCAGAAAGGATGGGAGAGAGGGGTGAGGGAAAGGATGAAGGAAAGAGAACAAGAGAAAGAGAGAAGGAAAGTTGAAAAAAAAAGAAAAAGAGAAGGACACAGGGAGAAAGATAGAGGAAGTAAAAAGGGAAGGAAGGGACAAATAAAAGAAGCAAGAGAGGACAAAAAATTAAAGCAGGGAGAAAGAGAGAGAGAGAGATGGGGAAGGAAGGGAGAAAAAAAGGACAGTGATAAAGTGAGAGAGGGAGAAAAAGACAGAGAATGGAAAGGAAACACAGAATAGAAGAGAATGAGGCAGACTTGCCACAACTAATACATCATGGGTGGAACTTGCCTTTTCTCTCCTTTACTGTTGTCGTGTCCTGCCAGTCTGACACCTCCAGGACACTGATGATCGCAGAGCTGGGGGGGGGGGGGGGGACGCGAGAACAGCCTCACTCGGCAAGCCCCCTCCCCTGTGCAGTCTTGTGGAACTGACAATCGGGGGGGGGGGGGGGGGGGGGCAGGTAGAGGTCAATCAGCTCCCGGCCGGCCAAACAAAAGTCTCGGACGGCTGGTGGGAGCTCTGAAGCTTTTTTATTTTTACCTTATCTTCCCTGTCTTCGCCAGAGCCCCATCACACCGCAAATTGTGCCCCGCCCACTCCTCCATCATTGGCCCAGCCGTGATTGGGCTTCCCTTAGCCTCTACAAAGCACCTCCTCCAGTTCTGCTGATGCGCGTTATTACCCCGGCCCCGGGCACACCACTCCACAGCGGGGGCAGCCGGGACATCTCTTAAAGGGGCGGGACCGCGGGACATGGGGGGGATCCCGCCTCAGGGCCCGGTACCATTTGAGCCACAGACCGGTAGCGTTCCGCGGGCCGGGGGGTTGGGGACCACTGTTCTTAGTGACCGTGAAGTGGAGATTGGTCTAGATAAAATTGTAAAAAACTGTGTAGTGGTTAACTGCTTTGCTAGGATAGGGTTGTGTTGCTCTGTGCAATATATGGGCATAGCTGTGAGGGATTGTATATATATATATATATATATATATTTTTTTTTTTTTTTTTTGACCTGTTAGATTATTGGTTTTTGTTACAAACAGCTGCTACTCGTTGGTTTAGATTCTCTTTCTTATATACATTTTGTGATTTATGTCCATGTGGGCTTAATATATTATTCTTAATATTTATATGGTTCTTACATGTATTGATTGTTTTTTGTATTAGGTGATTAACTGTGTATTATCCCCTAGTACTTGTTCTACCTTCCCCCGGCCTGCAGCGTGTGTTCGCGTCCCTCCTCAGTGTGCGGTGTCTGGTCAAAGCAGCTGCCTGTCACAGTGCAGCATACTACTATCTCTCCCTCCGCGCGTCTCTGGTTGCCGCGGAGACAGGCAGACGACGAGTCTGCTTGACGCGATTGACGTTGCGGGTCACGTACGCGCGTTGCGCGGCTCAAGCACTTCCGCGCTTCCAGAAACGGCGGAGCACGTCGGAACGGAGAGGATGGGCGGGAGCACGAACGCGCAGGTGGATGGGTAAGTACTTAAACCGGACCTTCACCATGATTTATTGAAAAGCCCAAACCCTTAAAAAACGATTCCCCAGCATATAAAATTAATATGTTTTAAGTTTTTAGTCATTTACTTATTATTCTTTCCGATTAAAGGGGGGTGGGAGCAGCTCAATCACTATTATTTATACAAAATTATTATTATTATTCAGGGCCTGGGGACTAATTTACCGCCCAGTTTAACCCTCTCATCAACTAAATATCAAGCAACAAACATGTCTAGCTATGTGGAAAGACAGAGATTCTTTCCCCCCACTGGGCTGCAACTCTGTTCAGAACTTTAGGATATGGGCGCTGCCATCTTGACTCAGAAGCATCACACTTACTGAGGAGAGGAGAGTGGGATAAAGTACAGGGGGGCGGGTTATAGCTGTGCTTTGCTCACACAGAGCAGAGCTGAGGTCAGGAAAAGGTCAGCAATCCCAGAATGCAGAGGAG
Source organism: Gastrophryne carolinensis (assembly GCA_027917425.1). Classification (NCBI taxonomy): domain Eukaryota; kingdom Metazoa; phylum Chordata; class Amphibia; order Anura; family Microhylidae; genus Gastrophryne; species Gastrophryne carolinensis. The sequence continues at coordinate 506,709,637 of CM051236.1, read as the reverse complement.
CATTCCTGTTTGCAGGCTGCCTGATGTCCCATGAGCCGCCATCTTGAATGTTTAAAGACTCATAACATGCAGCAGATGCAGGTAGGATGATTTTTAATGTGAGCAATCTGTATGTACAGGGTGTGGGAAACAAATAAGATAGACTCTTATTCAGAGTGAAGGTCGGCTTTAAGGGCCACAACACACATTTTGCTTTTACCCTCACCCTGTGAAGCGGCACGGGAGTCGCGTGCGCAGGTGCCTGCGTTTTCTCCCTTTCCTGCATTCACTCTGTAGGCTGCCCTGTGACTGGTGACTGTCCCTTTGTTTATTTGCTGGCACATGCACTTTATATATGTTTGTCTCTGTTCATCAGTTTGTATTATTGGCTATTGATTCTCTTGGATGGATTATTCTGTGCAATATACATATTTTCTTAGTATATCATGAATTGTGGGATTATGATTGTTATGCACTAGACAATTTGTGTAAATTTATTTATATTGTTGCACTTTATATGATAATCACGTTAGCACTTTAGTGGAATTCATTGAGATTTTTTTGTGTCATGTAATATTTATTAATAAGTAGCATTTAATATTTATTCACTTATTTATTAATATTTTGGGTGATTTAGCATAGTTTTTGTGCCGGCACAAACATTTTTAGGGTGTTTTATTAATCAGGGTATATATATCGCCTATTGAGGTTTATCATTAGCCTGTGTTGGCAGGGCCTATTATTGGATATTAGCGGAGATTAAAGGGGGTAATGTATTGGTTTTAAATGTCTTGAATTGTATGTATTTTTTAGTCTTTTTTGATTTAATAAAATGATTGGTGTTTATTAGAGATAAGCGAACTTCTCAAAAATTCGATTTGGGCGATTCGCCGAATTTCTCAAAGAAATTCGGGTTCGTCCGAATCGAACTTTAGCAAATCACTCATCTCTGGTGGGAGCGGGGAGGCCGGCTGCGCTGTCAGTGGGCGACGGAAGCCGGCTTCCGCCGCCCGCTGACAGCGCAGCCGGCCTCCCCGCTCCCACCAAGCCGGCATTTTTTTTTTTTATTTCAGGGAAAATTCAGTCAGCACGAACCACTAAAAATTCGCGTTCGTGCTTAATCAAATTTTCCCTGAAATTCGGAGCGAATTCAGGTTCGTCAGAACCGATTCGCTCATCCCTAGTGTTTATGATTAGTTTTCATGATTTGTGTCTGATCTGGTGCTCCTCATTGGGAAGGAGGTGTGGTTGGTCCAGGTCCACTCCATTTTTTTATTGTCTGGATATATGGAGTGAGCACAAACTTGATTATTGATAGGTGGTGCACCCCTTGGTATTTATAATTGCTCTACGAAATTGCACAGAAAAGGAATAAAAAAATGAAGGATCATAATTAGAGATGAGCAAACTTCTCGAAAATTCGATTCGGGCGATTCGCCGAATTTCTCAAAGAAATTCAGGTTCATCCAAATCGAACTATAGCGAATCGCTCATCTCTGGTGGGAGCGGGGAGGCCGGCTGCGCTGTCAACGGGCGGCGGAAGCCGGCTTCCGCCGCCCGCTGACAGCGCAGCCGGTCTCCCCGCTCCCACCATGCCGGCATTTTTTTTTTTTTTTATTTCAGGGAAAATTCGGTCAGCACGAACCCGAATTTTTAGTAGTTCGTGCTGATCTAATTTTCCCTGAAATTCGGAGCGAATTCAGGTTCGTTAGAACCGATTCGCTCATCCCTAGTGTTTATGATTAGTTTTCATGATTTGTGTCTGATCTGGTGCTCCTCATTGGGAAGGAGGTGTGGTTGGTCCACGTCCACTCCATTTTTTATTGTCTGGATATATGGAGTGAGCACAAACTTGATTATTGATAGGTGGTGCACCCCTTGGTATTCATAATTGCTCTACGAAATTGCACAGAAAAGGAATAAAAAAATGAAGGATCATAATCCATTTGACCCAATTGTCAGAATTCACCTGTCGCTTAGCAAATTAGGACACATAAAGCGCTGAAATGTATGGTATATATTATTTACACTACCACATCCAGTACTGTCCTCTAGATCTACAGCAGGGGTGCTCAAACTTTTGAAGAGTGTGGCCCACTTATATGATTTGGAAACTATTCAGGGACTGGTAGACTGGAGTCCAGCCACGAGTAACCCCTGTATTTTACCAGTATTATCTCTGGTCATTGGCTTCTCCAATCTTTCAACCTGTAGTTCTAGCTGTCCTGTCATACTCCAGAACATTGGGAGACTAGATGCCTCACAGGTGCTATTACACAGCAGTATCACTTATTTGTGGAAATGCATCTCAAAATTTTGAGAGCCATCACTAGGTTATTCTGTTCCTGTAGACCTCTGGTCCTTGGGAGCCACATGTGGATTGCAGACCCTTGCTGTGTGGCTCGTGGCCTGCCTGGAATTAACTGTCATCGTGAAATACATCCAAAACATCCATACATGTGCTCTCATTAGCAGGGGCTGCTCCAGACACACAGTGCAAGGCAGCGACGGACTGGGGCCAAAAATCAGCCCTGGATTTTACCAGCCCCCGGCCAACATCCCTGCTGAGCCACCCCCCAACCATTATGCTGGAGCTATAGCATTGGGGGTTGGGGTTCCTTGGCTTGTGGATACAGTGGGGCTGGGTACAGGGGGCTGAGAGGGAAACTAAGGGGCAGGGATTGAATGTGGGTGTTAAAGGCAGCAGCCCAACTGGGCCCAAAGCAGTGCAGCCCATCGAGCATTGTCCCGCGTCCCCCTATGGACAGATCGCCCCTGGTGCAGGGTGTGGGGTCCTGGCACTGGACACTGGATAAGAGAACATTAACTGCCAGCAGTCTGCTCAACCAAAAAGGGTGAAACACATCCAAAACAGGCATTGGCAGGGGGCAGGGCCGGATAAAGTGTGGTGGAGGCCCCTGGGCACAGTATTTTCTTTCCTTTAAAATAATAGTCCAGCCAAGTAACTGATTGGTGGTTGTCTGGCACCCGCCTACTTACTGCAACTTCCCTTGTGCGGGTGCGTGCTGCTCGGGAACTCCTGCTTTGCCATTCTGGGTGGGGGGTAGTGTAGTCGCCCGGCTGGTTCCCTGCATTGAGCTGCCAGCGGCTGTGCTTGGTGGCTTATGTGCAGTGACATCTCTGCACCCATCACTGTAGCGTCACTGACGGCGGCTTTGCTGCTCTAGACTCTCCATCCTGCCCTGTGGTGGCTTCGGCTGCAGGCTTGTCCAGGCGTGCCTCCACTGACACCGATAGCTTTGTTGCTGGCCACGCGGGCAGTCATACCAAAGACTGAAAAGCCTCCTGGACCAGACCATAACCCAAAGGTTGGTGGAGGCCCCCTTTGCAGGGCAAGTGGTGGAGGCCTCGGGGCATGTGTCTCCCACATAATCTGGCCCTGGCATACAATAAGCAGGCCATCTTACCTGTATTTGCAGCTTCCACTGGCACAATTCCCAGACCCCCATTGAGTGTTCTGTTGGAAGCTGCAGGTAAGCCAACAAATCTGTTATTTACCCTTTTTGAGATACCCCAAATATTTTTGGGGCAAGAGGGATTTGCGCATATATTTTCGCCAATATTTTCACACCAAATGTGGCTCAAGATCATCTCTCGGTGATAAATGTGGCTCCTGTGGCAGCCAATTGACCAGCTTTTTCAGGTTTATGCTGAATATGTCAAAGGATTGAATAAGGTTCAGGAGGGAAGTGTTTTTAAGAAGAAGCTTAATGATAGAACAAGGGGGCCCAACCTGAAGCTGGTCGGGGGGAAGATCAGGAGCAATGTTAGAAAATTTTATTTTACAGAAAGAGTAGTAGATGCTTGGAACAAACTTCCAGCAGAGGTAGTTGAAAAATCAACAGTCACTGAATTTAAACATGCCTGGGATAAGCACACATCTATCCTAAGATAAAGAGAACATACAGTATACACATAAGGGCAGACAAGATGGACCGTATGGTCTCCTTCTGCCGTCAACCTTCTATGTTTCTATGTTTCTATGAATACCGAACTCAAACACGGACTTCTGGCTGAAGTCTACGGGGTTTGTTCATGAAGGTCTAGCGCCAGGTAGCGACAGGGAGCGTGTGGTGAACGCCGGACGCTGTGTGCAATACCACATTTATGAAGGCGATTCTGGTGAGCGTCTCTAACAGCGCCATGTAGCGTCACATGTATTATTACAGGCGGCTCAGCATATAACGCCGGCGCTCTAGTTTCCAGAGCGACAGGTCTTACCTTTCGCTACCTGACACTCTCCCATACATTTCAATGGACGTTCCTTCTAATCTCTTTACTGATCCTAATTTTTTTTTTTTACTCTCAAATAATTGTGTGACCTCTCCTGGAATAAATTATTTTTGAAAACTTTTTTGATTTTTTATATTTTTATGCAGAATTGTCATTATAAGTCTAGCATTAAAGTATTAATGTCACAGTGTTACAACAATGTCATTCCATGTGTTTTCGCTTTGTTACTGGTGGATATGTGTTTAAAAACAGACTTTAATCACACAGCATCTGGAGCTCTATGCTATAGCTCCCAGATCCAGAACACCGTCTGTTTTTTTTTGTTGAATATGGTGTGAGTCGCAGAGAGTCGGTCGCACTGAGCTGGCGCTACCTGTCGCTACTCTGTACTGGTGTTAGAGTGCCCAACATACATCTCATTCATCAATGTCGGCCAGGTTACTAGAGCGACTGAGGCGCTCTGTTACATCGCCCGGTAGCCGATCACAGTGTATACTACTGGTCGCTCTAAGCGCTGCTATACAGACACTCATCTGCCGATAGCTGGCGCTAGTAATGAATCAGCCTCTAAGTTCCGAATTCACAAGAGTATGGTATGAACCTCAACTTTACGGTTTAGGTTCGCCCAACGCTACTAGTTATACTCTCAATGTTTTTGCACCACTTCCTGTAGTGGATCGTAGTTATTATTCTGCTCAAAGGATGAACATTATAAATGTATATATGCAGATGAATGCGCGTTACCTTTTTGGCAATAGATTTTCCCCGCATATGGCGAGCCACCTTCAAATGAAGAAAAAAAAAAACTTTTTCACAAAAAAGCCTCGCGCTCAACCTCAGCATATGTCCCTCTGTCAGCCTGACAAATTGAAGCCTTCAGTGACAAGTAAATTCGCAGATGTTTGCGTGGAGGAGAAATTGGATGTTGTGTAAGTAATTGCTCTACGAAATTGCACAGAAAAGGAATAAAAAAAATGAAGGATCATAATCCATTTGACCCCATTGTCAGAACTCACCTGTCGCTCAGCAAATTAGGACAGGTAAGCATTTAAAAAAAAAAAAAGAAAAAAAAAACATCCAGAGCTCTCTATATGGCCGACGATAAAACCCGAGCAGCGAGTTTAGAAAAATCAATCCCTAGCATGTTTCTTTTTTCTTTAACCATTTTGCTGAATTTAGAAGGAGCTTCTACTAAAATCAAAGGCATTTTTCTTCAGGCATTAGAAAAAAAAAAATACAGAGTGTACTGTACATGGATTTAAAACCCTTGTGTATGTAGCAGAGAACAGAAAGTAATTATATTTTACCGTATTACAGGTCCAGGCTCGGTTCCACCACTATTCCAGTATTGATCGATGGAGTAGTCAATCAGGGCTTTCGGGAACGGCAGAAAATAAAGGTCTCGGGTCCATTCTCTATTTCTTCATTTTCACTCTCTGACCTTTTTGGATGACATTTGACTTTGTCTTACCTTCTTGCCAATGTTAGTGTCCTGGAGTTTTTTTTTTTAAAGGACACTGTGACACCAGATATGTATTGTATATGTAAAAGCTATAATATTATCTATATCATATATTATCTAGGAACAATGTATATACTCAGGGGCAGTGGTGGACTGGGGCCAAAGATCAGCCTGGGATTTTACCAGCACCTGGCCGGCCCATGACCAGACATTGGCATCTCTGCTTCTACCTGGTCAGTCATCCAAGACTATGGGCCTTATTTATCAAGGGCTAGCGCCAGGTAGTGTCTGACGAGCGCCAGGTACCGCCAGCTAACGGCGGCTACCGACTCAAGTACACCCGGCGGCGGTCACAATGACGCATTTACCACGCTAAATGAGGCTAGCGCCGGCGAGAGTGTCAGCTAGCATGGGATTCATCATGTAGCCGACTGCAACGAACAGCGCCGCTACTAATCCCATCACAGCGCCAGGTATGACCTGTCGCTCCCTGGCGCTCTCCAATGCATTTCAATGGAGCAATCTTTAAATATTCATAATTAATTGATTTTATGTATTTTTTTTTTTTAACTGTCAAAAATTCTGTGACCACTACGGCAATGTTAGATATTTTTTTTAAGGTAAAAAAAAAAAAAAAATATGCAGAATTGATATTACAGGTCTGATATTAATGTATTCATATTACAAAATGTTTAGAAAAACTTGTTTAATTTTTTAATCAAAAAATATGGTTGTTTGGGGGTTAAAAACGACTTTTAAGCCATCGCCGCCAGCGCACTGGGGTTTAAACAAGCATTTCACAGCGCAAGATTTTTATGAGCGTGATTTGTTAATGAATATGCTGGGAGCCGTTCGCTCTGGCCATTCGCTGTCAGGCGCACCCATACAGCGCGGAACCTGTGAAACAGCGACTCCTAACCCCGTATTCAACATTACCGCACACCGACTGAGTCGCTGTCAACAAGCGAACAACGGCCAAGCACAGCGAATACTAGCGGGCGCTGTGAAAATCACGCTACTGGCGCTCATCTGTCGCTACCTGGCGCTATTAATGAATCGGCCTCCCCATCATAAGGGTTAGGACATTGATTGGGGTTGCTTGTGTAGGGGGCTGGGTATAACTAGCAACATGTCAGTTTACTAATAAGAATCCCTTTAAATAGAGTTAACCATACATAAAGCTCTTTTGTGGTTTCTACCCATGAAAGTGCATTGGGAGTGCCATAACCTAAATTAGACTCAAGATGGCAGTAGTGGGTTTAGGCCATAGACTAACATTCGGCCATAGGCTATAATGGGGATTGTTCAAGAAAGTGAAATCAGAAGGGTTGTTAGTCATAACAGGATGCAGAGTAGAAACATAGTTATAACTAGAAAGGTAGTGATTGGTTAGAGGGTTTAGAGAGCAACCTATCAGATGTCGGACATGAGGCCGAACATGTGATGGAATGTTCTGGAAGGTAGTGAGAAGGGATATAGGGAAACCCCAGTCCCAAAGCCACGTGTGATCCACCATCTTGAATTGTAAGAGGAGCAGGAATCCTGACTCTAACAGGGAAAAGGTGAGAGATCCAGCAAGGACAACTGGATGGATATATTGTACCTGTGCCGTGTTTGCTGTTTGCTTGTGGATTAAATAAACTTTAATCTACTTCAATCTACTCGACTGCTGTTCATCTTTCCAAGTGGCAACAGTGAGTACTAAACTTTCCCGCAACCCTAACCCTTACCTACCCACAACACACATGAAGAGCTGGGCCCTGAAGAACCTGCTCCCTGCCGTCCTCACCAAACGCCTGGTGCATGAGGGCTACACTTGGGTGAGGGGATAGAGTGGGGAAAGGGATGGGGGGGGGGGCTGGGATTGTATGGGAGTGTTAGTAAAGGTAGCAGCCTTTACTAACCCGGGTCTCCCTTTAGCCAGTCTGCCCTTGCTCAGGGACGTACATACCATAGAGTCATGGGAGGCAGTTGCTACCAGGCCCTTTGGAGAAGGAGGCCCCATGCAAGCTGTCTCTCCCAACTTGCAGCATCTGCCTTGCAGCATTGTTTACACCCTCTGATGCTCTGGGTTTAGAGCACTTGGGGAAACAAGGTACCACCTCGGGAAAAACCGGACCCCACTGTTGACAACCCAGGGCCCACACTAACTCCAATAAGACCACAGACCTGGTTTGGGTTGGCCATGTGTGTGAACCCCTAAGACCATCCAAAATCTGCCATGCAACATTCACAGGACCTCTTGCAATCAGCATTGATAAACAATGCTGAATTCAAGCGATTGGTCTTGGCATTGGTGTGGCAATGACATCACTACTACACTAGACTACAGCGCCCAATACCCGCTTACAGCGTCTACTAGAGGTCGCTCTAAGCTCCGCTATACAGACGATCATCTGGCAATACGTGGCGCTAGTAGTGAATCAGCCTCCACGTCTTGGAGCAACCAGGGGGTTCAGTAAGTAAGGCATACTGCGCTGATGGGGTCAGTTGCAGACAGTTTTTTTTTTCTTTTTATTTCAAAATGGTATTCCTATTTTTTTTTCTTTAAAGCAGAAGTCCAGTCATATGATACCCTCCCCCCAAAAAATCCTTATCTTACCCGTGGTCCAGGCTCTCTTGAGTTCTGGGCGCTGCCATCTTGAGAGATAGCACAAAGCAGCTTGCTCTGTGTGCACGCCCACCCATTTACTTGAGGAGCAGTGGGAGTCGGGGATGCTGCCTTGTCTCTTTCTTTGCAGTGACCTTACAGACCCGGTAGAACAGCACTGAACCGTAGGCGAGGTAAGGGTTTTTTCATTGTAACCCCCCCACCTGTCTTTCCTCATCGCTAGGTGAGGGTTTCAGGATGAGGGGTTAAAGATAAGAGGAATTCAGGATGAGGGGACAAAAAATAAACAGGGGCTGATCCCCCCCCATTGGCCCCTACTTACCTTTTGAATGGCTGCTGCGGCAACATCCATCTGCTTGAGGGCCTGATCGCTGACCCTCGTGCTGGCTTAGCTGTCTGTAAGCTTCAGCCGTGCTCTTCAAAGTCTTGCGGGATTTTGGGTGTCCCCATTGCATCCCATTTATGGTCACTCGGGGGCCGCACACTGCCTGATGGGATGCAAGATGGCACCGCCCTCGCCTGGAATCCCAGGGACCCAGAAGATGGATCCACCGGCGAGGTGAGTATTTAGGGTCCAAAGGTAATACCGGTGAGGTTTGGGGAGGTTTTAACCCCCCTCAAGATTTCTCTTTAAAATATGACTGAAATTCCACTTCAGCTGTCCAAGGGTCCCCTATACCAGTTCACAGGTTAGGCGGATTTGGAGCAGTTGTATTCAGCATTCAGGAGTACCTAATGCCAGACACTGGGGGCCCTTGCTATGTACAGGGATTCTGCCTGTTTGCTGCCAGCCCCTGACTTGCATTCGGACTTTTTGCCCACAAACTTTATCTACTGTATTACTCTTGCACGCTGCTGGCCTTTGCCCTTTGGCCTCTGACTATTCTACTTTCTTTATTTCTCAACATCGGCTGATATGTTTGTCACACCATCCCAAGTGCCATTGTATCATCTGTATCATCTGGACCAGGGGAGGTCTGTAGACTTCGGGTTACAGGGTTAAGTCACGGGTTCTAATGGTATATTCTAGGGCCATCCTTGCTGGGCAGTGGGACCCTGGTTCCCTGCAATCAGAACTTCGCCTAAGCCTGACAAATGTATGCGTCCATGGGAAGAGCTGATGCTTTGCATTCACTGATTGCACTGTGGAAAGTACCATCCCAGCAATCCTTCTGCTGAAAAGTTATCATTTCGCAATTTTTGGTATAATGTATGCAAATTGGGTCATGTGACTATGGTTTCACAATCTTCTTTAAAATATGACTGAAATTCCAACTTAACTGTCCAAGGGTCCCCTATACCAATTCACAGGTTAGGCCGATTTAGAGCAATTGTATTCAGAATTCAGGAGTACTTAATGCCAGACACTGGGCCCTTGCTATGGACAGGGATTCTGCCCACTCATTGCCAGCCCCTGACTTGCATTAGGACTTTTTGCCCACAAACATTGTCTACTGGATTACCATTGCATGCTGCTGGCCTTTGACCTTTGGTCTTTGGCCTCTGACTATTCTACTTTCTCCATTTCTCAACCTCAGCCCCTCCAAGTGCCATTGTATCATCTGTACCAGGGAACCACTGTCTGCCTGTTTAGTCTGATTACTCCCTGGGCATGACTTGGGAACTCCCAAGCAGCAAATGTATCCTCCCTTGCAGAGGGCTCTAGAAAAGACCAGGGAAGGTCCGTAGACTTCGGGCTACAGGGTTGAGTTACTGGTTCTAATGGTATATTCTAGGATCTTTGCTGGGCAGTGGGAACCTGGTTCGCCTAAGCCTGACAAATGTTTGCGTCTATAGGAAGATCCGGCCTTAACATGATGCTTTGCATTCACTGATCTCACTGTTGAAAGTACCATCCTAGCAATCCTTCTGCTGAAAAGTTATCGTTTAGCAATGTTTAGTATAACGTATGCAAATTAAGTCATGTGACTATGGTTTCACGATCCTCTTTAAAATATGACTGAAATTCCAACTTATCTGTCCAAGGGTCCCCTATACCGATTCACAGGTTAGGCAGATTTGGAGCAGTTGTATTCAGCATTCAGGGGTACCTAATGCCAGACACTTGGGCCCTTGCTATGTACAGGGATTCTGCCCGCTCATTGCCAGCCCCTGATTGGCATTAGGACTTTTTGCCCACAAATATTGTCTACTGGATTACCATTGCACGTCGCTGGCCTCTGACCTTTGGCCCTGACTATCCTACTTTCTCCATTTCTCAACCTCTGCTATGTTTGGCACACCTCCCCTCCTAGTGCCGTTGTATCATCTGTACCAGGGAACCACTGTCTGCCTGTTTAGTCCGATTACTCTCTGGGCATGACTTGGAGGGGGCTTTAGAAAGAACCAGGGAGGTCCATAGACTCCGGGCTACAGGGTTAAGTCTTGGGTTCTAGTGGTATATTCTAGGGCCATCCTTGCTGGGCAGTGGGACCCTGGTTCCCTGCAATCAGAACTTTGCTTAGGCCTGACAAATGTATGCGTCCATGGGAAGATCCGGCCTTAACGTGATGCTTTGCATTCACTGATCACAATGTTTGGTATAATGTATGCAAATTGGGTCATGTGACTGTGGTTTCACGATCCTCTTTAAAATAGGACTCAAATTCCAACTTAACTGTCCAAAGGTCCCTATACCAATTCACAGGTTAGGCCGATTTGGAGCAATTGTATTCAGGAGTACCTAATGCCAGACAATGGGGCCCTTTCTATGTACAGGGATTCTGCCCACTCACTGCCAGCTCCTGACTTGCATTAGGACTTTTTGTCCACAAACATTGTCTACTGGATTAGTCTTGCACGCTGCTGGCCTCTGACTATTCTGCTTTCTCCATTTCTCATCCTCGGCTGCTATGTATGGGGGAAAACGTGTGCAGATGGGTGAGAAATTGGCTTAATGATCGGAAGCAAAGGGTGGTTATCAATGGTACACACTCAGATTGGGTCACTTTTACTGTTACGAGTGGAGTACCACAAGGGTCAGTTCTGGGACCAATTCTCTTCAATATATATATATATATATATATATATATATATATATATATATATGACATTGGGTACTTATTAAACAGTAAAGTCTCAATCTTTGCAGATGGTACTAAGCTGTGTAAAGTAATTAATACAAAAGAGGACAGCAGGCAGCTACAAACAGATTTAGATAAATTGGAAGCATGAGCAGTTAAATGGCAAATGAAGTTTAACACAGATAAATGTAAGGTTATGCATATGTGAAGGAGAAATCTGTGTCATGATTAGATACTAAATAAAGAAACACTTGGTAAAACAACAATGGAAAAGGACCTAGGGGTTTTAGTTAACAATAAGCTCAACTGTAGTAATCAATGCCAGGCAGCTGCTACCAAAGCAAATAGGATCATGGGGTGCATCAAGAGGGGCATAGATGCTCATGACCAGAGCATCATTTTACCCCTGTACAAGTCACTGGTCAGCCCCCATATGGAATACTGTGTACAGTTCTGGGCACCTGTGCTTAAAAAGGACAGTGTTGAGTCTCAGGATCTAGTGCTATATTCTAGGGCCATCCTTACTGGGCAGTAGGACCCTGGTTCCCTGCAATCAGAACTTCTTCCATGGACGCCTGACAAATGCATGCGTCCATGGGAAGAACTGGCCCTAACATGATGCTTTGCGTTCACTGATCTTACTGTGGAAAGCCCTAACAATCCTTCTGCTGAGAAGTTATCGTTTAGCAATGTTTAGTATAATGTATGCAAATTGGGTCACGTGACTGTGGCTTCACGATCTTCCGCGTTTGTCATGTGTATAATTGATACAAATTGTTCTGTTTTGAAGGAATACAGAGGATGAATTGCTGCAATATGTCATGGATCATTTGGATAATTTACAGTCCGCTGTTTCCACTTTATATTACTTTAACAGAGCCGTTAACAGGTTTTATGAACGAGGCATCAAAAGCTTTGCACACTGCTCAGCGGCCCGCAGAAAAGGACAAACTCAATGCTTAACTTGTATATGTCTGAGACATTTCAAAGAGGATGATGTGTGTGTGTACCCCGGAAACTACGACAATGGCATTAGTTGAGGTAATAGTACTAAACCTGGAATATTGCTAAAATACTTATATGGCCGCCTGATGCCGATGATATCAACACGCCCTTGAGCCAACCACGAGTGGTCTGTTATGGAGACCACACGCGTGCCACCGTTGATGGTAAGATTCGAGTGTCCCTGGCCATTCTGATGCTTACCTTATTCCCTCTAACTAGGGGTCAGCTTCTGACCCGTCCTATTGGGCAGAGCGATTGGAGTCACCCACAGTTTGATTGGTGCATCTGGGATTCTCCATCTTTGGGTACCTGAAAGTTGGTCCATATGACATCCCCCATCTGTCCCATGGATTCCAAAGTGAGGAGGGATGGAGGACATTCCATGGAAGGGGGCAGGAGATGGGTCCTGTCTCTGCTTTCCATGGTTGGTTGGGTGATCTGCTCTGATAACCCTTACTTCATTATTATGTTTATGAGGGGAGGAAGTCTTCCCAGCTGACCCTGTGTGCATCCAGGGGGTTATATGGTGGGCAAGAGGGGGGAGACAAAAAATGAGATGGCATATCAGCCAAGGTATCTCTCTCTCTCTTTCTCTCTCTCTCTCTCTCTCTCTCTCTCTTATATATATTCTCTTATTCAGGGTGATAGGCTCTTATTCAGGGTGAAGGTCCAGATTAATGTGGGCAATCTGTATGTACAGGGTGGGTGGAAACATATAAGATAGGCTCTTATTCAGGGTAAGGGTCCGGATTAATGTGAGCAATCTGTATGTACAGGGTGGGGGAAACATATAAGATAGGCTCGTACCTAGGGTGAAGGTCTGAATTAATGTGTGCAATCTGTATGTACAGGGTGGGGGAAACATACAAGATAGGCTCTTATTCAGGGTGAAGGTCCGGATTAATGTGGGCAATCTGTATGTACAGGGTGGGTGGAAACATATAAGATAGGCTCTTATTCAGGGTGAGGGTCTGGATTAATGTGGGCAATCTGTATGTACAGGGTGGGGGGGGAAACATATAAGATAGGCTCTTATTTAGGGTGAAGGTCCGGATTAATGTGAGCTATCTGTATGTACAGTGTGGGGGAAACATACAAGATAGGCTCTTATTCAGGGTGAGGGTCCCGATTAATATGGGCAATCTGTATGTACAGGGTGTGGGAAACATATAAGAGAGACTCTTATTCAAGGTGAAGGTCCGGATTAATGTGAGCAATCTGTATGTACAGGGGGGAAACATATAAGAGAGACTCTTATTCAAGGTGAAGGTCCGGTTTAAAGCAGGCATTCAGTCACTGATGAATGTAGGTCTGCTCTAAGGCTCAAATCTTCAAATGCCTGTAATAAACTGGAATAATACAATATCAGGGGGTCTCAGTAAAGTAATCACACAACTAGTTAAGAGGAAAAAGGAAAACCAATCTATTTTGCTTTTTTTGGGGGGTCTTGGCAAAGAAGGGAGCGGAGGTAAATTGCAAACAAACGACTCGTGACCAACTTAAGCGGAGGCGCTGGTGCAGAAATGTCCCCCGGTAACAGATAAAATGCCATCGATCATTATTCCGCCTCAATTAATAATCAGTGACCTGCTTACCAGAAAACCCCGATATCATCTGATCACTTCAAATATACAAAGCTGGATCAATGAAATGGATTTAAAGGATAAGATTACTCGAAAACACATATTGTTCCCTTAATGAGTTCACTTTAGTGTTTAGCATTTAGGCACCTTCCATATTGATTTCTAGATGATGCAGAAACAAGTAGCAGTTGCGACTATCAGCCACAAATTAGAGAGCACCACCAAAGAAGAAATTCGAGTTTAGAAAATCATTTTATTTGAGTACAAAAACACTTTAAAAACACATAGGGCCTTATTCATGAAGGGATAGCGTCAGGTAGCGCCTTGTAAATGACATGTAGCGACAGGTAGCGACAGGTTGAACGCCGGACACGGCAGCAATTACACATTTATCAAGCAGAATCTGTTGAGCGACTGGGATAACGCCATGTAGCGTCCGATTCATCATTATCCCAGCCTCAGCGTACAGCGCCGGCTTTCAGCCTTGCAGAGCACCAAGGCCCTTATTTAAGAAGGGATAGCGTCAGGTAGCGCCTGGTTAATGAGAGGTAGCGACAGGTAGCGACTGGTCAACGCCGGACACGGCACGCAATTACACATTTATCAAGCAGAATCTGTTGAGCGACTGGGATAGCGCCATGTAGCGTCTGATTCATCATTTTCACAGCCTCAGCGAACAGCGCCAGCGTTCAGCCTTGCACAGCGCCAGATATGCCCTCTCGCTACCTGGCGCTCTCCCATACATTTCAATGGACGATCCTTTTCTTCTCTTTAAACGTTTATTTTTATTTTATTTTTTTTTTCAAAAAAATCACAAATAATTCTTTGACCTCTTCTGGCATTGAATAAGCAGTTTTTTCATATTTTTTCATTTTTAAATATTTCCTCAGAAATGACATCACAGGTCTGGCGTTAAAGTGTTCATGTTACAATGTTGTTACAATGTAAGTCCATATGTTTTCGCTTTGTTACTAGTGGATAGATGCTGGAAAACAGACTTTAAACACACCGCCTCCTGCGCTCTGGGCTTCAAACAACTATTTTACAGCGCCAGCGATTTGTGAGGCTGTTTTTTTCCTGAATATGGTGTGAGTCGGTCGCTATGAGCAGTCGCTAACATGCGCTCCCATACAGCGCTGTACTGGTCAAATAGCGACTCCTCACAATGTATTCACCATTACTGAACAGTGACTATAAAGTAGCGACTCACGGCCGAGCACTGCGACTACTAGCGGGCGCTCTGAAAATGTCTTCTACAGACGCTCATCTGTCGCTACCTGCCGCTAATGATGAATCAGCCTGCAAATATTACCTCTCGCTACTTGTCGCTCTCCCATACATATCTATGGACGTTCTTTTATTTCTCTTTAAACAGGGTTTTTTTTTTTTTTTTTTAAATCTCAAATAATGTTGTGACCTCTCCTGGCCTAGGAAAAGCCATTATTGAAAATATTTTACATGTTTTATATATTTTTGCAGAATTGACATTACAGGTCTGGCATTAAAGTGTTCATGTTACAATGTTATTACAATGTAATTCCATATGTTTTCGCTTTGTTGCTGGTGGATACATGTTCAAAAACCACCTTTAATCACACAGCCTCCGGCGCTCTGGGCTGCAGCGAAGCATTTTTGAGCACCGGAGGTGTGTGAGGCTGTTTTTTCAAAGAATATGTTGTGAGTTGGTCGCACTGACCAGTCGCTAACATGAATACCCATACAGCGCTGTACTGGTCATATAGTGACTCCTCACAATGTATTCATCAATGCTGCACAGCGACTGAGGCGCTATGAACTAGCGACCCACGGCCGAGCACAGCGACTACTAGCGGGTGCTCTGAAAATGCCTGCTACAGACGCTCATCTTTCGCTACCTGGCGTTAGTGATGAATCAGCCTACCCGGCTCCTTGTATGTTGTTTTCTAGATGATGCAGAAACAAGTAGCAGTTGCGACTACCAGCCACAACAGCCACAATTAAGGGAGCACCACCAAAGAAGAAATTCTAGTTTAGAAAATCATTTTATTTGAGTACAAAAACACTTTAAAAACACATATACACATCAAGACATTTAAAACCGACCACTGACTACCCCAGTCCTGTCTCACCTCATAGTGACCCACAGACAACAAAATGGGTATCCCAAATGGGGAGGACCCATGTGGAAAAATTGCAATGTTATTGCCGGTAAAACACCGCTATCAATGTAATTTTTTGTGCCGGCACAAAAGATAATTATGCTAATAAAAAATGAAAAGAATACTACTATCTGAAACATCTAAAACAATAAGTGTACATGTGAAAAATACATGCAGACACACCTGCAGAGCAATGACTTAAATGTGTTACAATACAGTAGCAAAAAGTCTATTCAAACAAACACATGAAACTTATGACATTCTCTCAAAACCTAATACTGTGAAAATGCAATTACACAAAATATCTGTCAGCATTGTAACCAATGTGTAAGCAAGTAAAGCAGTGGATGAATCATGACTCAGTGATTGACAATACAAGTATCACACCAGGGGGTGCACCGCCCTAATCCATATACCGTGCTACACTATAGAGTCTAAACACAATTGCAAAAGGGGACGGTGGACAATTAGTCCGCCTCCACCCGGTTTGTGCCGGTAAAACACCGCTATCAATGTAATCTTTTGCGCCAGCACAAAAGATAATTATGCTAATAAAAAATTAAAAGAATACTACTATCTGAAACATCTGAAACAATAAGTGTACATGTGAAAAATATATGCAGTCACACATGCAGAGCAATGACTTAAATATGTTACAATACAGTAGCAAAAAGTCTATTCAAACAAACACATGAAACTTATGACATTCTCTCAAAACCTAATAATGTGAAAATGCTATTACACAAAATATCTGTCAGCATTGTAACCATTGTGTAAGCAAGTAAAGCAGTGGATGAATCATGACTTAGAGGCTGATTTATTAATAGCGCCAGGTAGCGACAGTTGAGCGACTGTAGCATCATTTTCAGAGCGCCCGCTAGTAGTCGCTGTGCTTGGCCGTTGTTCTGTAGTTGATAGCAACTCAGTCGGTGTGCAGAAATGTTGAATACAAGGTGATGGGTCGCTATTTGACAGGTTCCGCGCTGTATGGGAGCGCATGATAGCGAATGGCCATAGCGACCGGCTCCCACCATATTCATTAACAAATCACGCTCCAAAAATTCTCGCGCTGTGAAATGCTTGTTTAAACCCCAGAGCGCTGGCGGCGATGGGTTAAAAGTATTTTTTTAACCCCCAAACAACCATATTTTGGGAAACCAAAAAAAACAAGTTTATAAAAACATTTTGTAATATGAATACATTAATATCAGACCTGTAATATCAATTCTGTACAATTTTTTTTTTAATTTTTTTCTTACCTTAAAAAAAATATCTAACATGGCAGAAGTGGTAACAGAAATTTTCACATTTAAAAAAAAAAAAAGAAAAAAATATTAACAATTAATTATTAATATTTAAAGATTGTTCCATTGAAATGCATTGGAGAGCGCCAGGTAGCGAGAGGTCATACCTGTCGCTGTTCAAGGTCGCTCGCTGGCGCTGTGGGGTGAGGCTGGAATAATGATGAATGATTCGCTATCTGGCGCTCTCTCAGTCGCTAAGCAGGATCGGCTTGATAAATGTGTGATTGTGGTGGGGAGCCGGCGTTCTCGTGGCGGTGACCGTCATTACCGTTCGCTCACCAGTCGCTACCTGGCGCTATCCCTTGTTAAATAAGGGCCTTAGTGATTGACAATACAAGTAGCACACCAGGGGGTGCACCGCCCTAATCCATATACTGTGCTACACTATAGAGTCTAAACACAATTGCAAAAGGGGACGGTGGACAATTAGTCCGCCTCCACCCCAATCATAGGAGCACCAATCAATATCAACACAAACGATATTAATAACATACAAGAATTTCTTGTGCAACAGTAAAACATAAAAAACAATACGTCAGACAAGACAATGGTTAAAAACACTGCACAAATCCCCTAATACATCCAGTGCTGCCAAGCAGCCAGCAAACAATTATATCTGGAAAGCTCATGTGTAAAAGGAACGGAACCTGCAAAAAAGTGCAGTTTTTTTGTGTAAGCACAAAAACCTTACCCTGTTATTCAAAAAAATTAATTAATCACTATTATTCAAAAAATTCATTAATCACTAAAGTGACAGTGATAAAAAAGTGCTAGTAAAGGTGCAACAAATGCAAACAATATCATCAAACCATGTCAGCAGATACTAATAAGTAAAAATTACATGAACATGGGGAACCATTCAAAATAGTCATTCATGTGATATACAAATCAAATATTACAAGTCATGGACCCAAAAAGTGCAAAGTGCATAAGAAACATATAAATCAAAAGAAAAGAATAAATATAATACAAAACCATTACATAGCAGCATAACTGTTCCACACAAATCAGAGGAGGGGACACCTGCGCACGCGAAGGCCCGTGTCGCTTCATTGACAATACAAGTGTTACAATGAAAGAAAGAAGATCTAGACCAGGGGTGGACAATTATTTTTTCCATGGGGCCACATGAGAAACTAAAAACATTGTGAAGGGCCGGGCCAAAAGGCTGAACTCAATTCTGCATAATATTAATTGTATTTCTTTATAAAAAGCAGTAAATAGCATTGTTGTGACAAGCTGCTACGAGTATATGTTATAGTTAAACTATGAAAAAGTGAGGTTGTCTTACAAAAAATGTAATTTATCAAATAAACTCCATGTTGTGTGTCCAGTAAGGTCCCAAATTGGGATGCCCCAGAGGCATGATGCCTGTAACCCAGCCCTGGATTCCTTCACACGCCAAAGGGCTGGGTTACATGGGTTTTGGTCTGCTTTAAAAGATCATGACCAAATCAGGTTAGGATTGAATAACTTCCTCCTTTACATTATTATTAAAGTAACACAGCGCTGCTCACACTTTTTACTTAATAGCAATGTGAAAAATTGCGGATTCTCTCACATAAAGCAGAACCAAACCCAGAGCGGCCACTGGTCTTCCCCCTGGAAATCCCAGATCGGGATGCCCCACCTTTTTACTCAGTAGCAACATGAAAAATGGCAAACTCCCTCCCTTAAAGTGGACCAACACCCAGGATTTTGACTATCCTGGGTATTGGTCCACTTCCCCGGGGCACCCGAAAACTCACCTGACCCCGCTCCCACGTGACTCGCTCATCCAATCGCCCCCGACGGACAAGGAGAGGCAGCGACGTACAAGCTGAGCACGGGCCGCCGCCTCCCGCTCATCCCTCTTACAGGGAGCGCGCCCGCGCCGGCCGTTCACAAACAGCCGGCGTGGGTGACCGCGCCCTGCTAGAGGGACGCACAAGAGGCAGCGGCGGCCCGTGCATACGCCGCTGGAACGAGGATCAGGTAGGATTTTCGGGGATCTGGGGGGGTTATTCACAGCAATCGGGGTGCCCCGCAGTCAGGGAGCTGATCGGCCCGGGAATCTTATAGATTCCCGGGCCGATCAGGGGAGGGTGTTGGTCCACTTTAAAGCGGAACAAAGCCCCGATCTGGGATGCCCAGGGGCAAGACCAGTGGCCGCTCTGGGTTCATTTCCACTTTAAGGGGGAGTCCAGCATTTGTCAACTCTTTTCTGGTCGCGGGCCGGTCAGAGCCAATCAAAGGGCCGTATGTGGCCCTGGGGCCGTACAATGCCCGGGTCTGATCTAGACGATCATTCTGTAGTAACTTCTAGACCTGGGGGACTCAACCACCACTTGTAAAGGTCCATGTAAAGGCATCCGGTGAGAGGTGAAGGCCCGCTGCCATTGTCCTCACTCATGGGAGCGGCAGCCGCCTTTCTGGAGCCCCGGCTGTAGCCAAATTGATAGCGGGACCATGGACCGGACCGCCGGCTAACCTTACTGTCCAGCTGCTTCCTGCTGCTGCAACAGTCTGCATTAGGTTAAGCTGGTTGATGTCGGGATACCCGGTTGCTGAGTAACCCATCAACCATTTCTTTCTTATGTAGGAATCAAGTTTCTTGTTCTGTGCTGCAGTTTTACTATTAAAGAAGACCCAAACTCCTCCTGGTAAGTTTATGCCAGGAGGCTGCTGATCCATAGGGGCATCAAAGTAACCTAACCTTCCCCCTGTTGGAGGAACTGTACAACAGACTTTCAGCTTAGTCTATGCTAGAGTGACTTTTGCTAGATTTACTGCAGTTTGCAGCTATTGCAGGTTATGACACTAGATGGCGCTGTTACCAATGCGCAACTGTAGAGTTGATTCAGATCAGGTTGATTCATTAACAACGGCAGGTATAGGCAGATGAGTGTCTGTACTGCGGAGCTTAGAGCGACCACTAGTAGTCACTGTACTCAGCTATCGGACGTTGTAACTGAGCGCCTCAGTCGCTGCAGTATGCTGGCCAGCAATCATGAATGAGATACGTTGGTCGCTATAACACCAGTATTACGCTATAAGGAGCGAAAGGTAGCGACCGACTCTCAACGACTCAAACCATATTCATCAAAAAATCACCCTCACACCGCGTCGGCGCTCAAAGTTGGGTCGCTATAGCCTGGAGCGCCAGATGCCGTGTCATTAAAGTCTGTTTTTGAACACATATCCACCAGTAACAAAGCGAAAACACATGGAATGACATTGTTATAACACTGTGACATTAACACTTTAGTGCCAGACCTGTAATGACAATTCTGCATAAAATTTTTTAAAAATATATATTTTTTCAAAAATGACTTTTTCGAGGCCAGGAGATGTAACACAATTATTTGAGAATTAAAAAAAATGGAATCAGGAAAGGGATTTAAAGGAACGTCCATTGAAATGTATGGGAGAGCGAGCGGTAGCGACAGGTCTTACCTGGCGCTCTGGAAGCTAGAGCTCCGCACTATACGCTGAGCCGCCTGTAATGATGTAATGATGAATCATACGCTACATGGCGCTGTTAGAGTCGCTCACCAGATTCGCTTTGATAAATGTGGTATAGCATACAGCCCCCGGCGTTCACCAGACGCTACCTGTCGCTATCAGTCACTAACTGACGTTAGACCTTGATGAATAAACCCCTATGTATTTTTCTGATGTGTTGTTACTTCCTGTAGATGGGAAGGCTGATTTATTAATAGCGACATGTAGCGACAGTTGAGCCACTGTAGCTGTATTTTCACAGCGCCCGCTAGTAGTCGCTGTGCTTGGCCGTTGTTCGGTTGTTGACAGCGACTCAGTCGGTGTGGCGTAATGTTCAATACAAGGTTACGAGTCGCTATTTGACAGGTTCCGTGCTGTATGGGAGCGCATGATAGCGACTGGTTAGAGCGACCGGCTTCCACCATATTCATCAAAAAATCAGGCTCAAAAAATTCTCGCGCTGTGAAATGCATGTTTAAACCCCAGAGCGCTGGCGGCGATGGGTTAAAAGTAGTTTTTTAACCCCCAAACCACCATATTTTTGGAAACCAAAAAAAATATATATATTTTAAATAATTTAGTAATATGAATACATTAATATCAGACCTGTAATATCAATTCTGTACATTTTTTTTTATTATTTTCCCCTTAAAAAAATTATCTAAAATGGCAGAAGTGGTCACAGAATTTTTCACATTTAAAAAAAAAAAAAAAAAAAAAAAAAAACATTAATAACAATTAATTATTAATATTTAAAGATTGTTCCATTGAAATGCATTGGAGAGCGCCAGGTAGCGAGAGGTCATACCTGTCGCTGTTCAAGGTCGAACGCTGGTGCTGTGGGCTGAGGCTGGAATAATGATGAATGAGTCGCTATATGGCGCTATCTCAGTCACTAAGCAGGATTGACTTGATAAATGTGTGATTGTGGTGGGGAGCCGGCGTTCTCGTGGCGGGGCCGTCATTACCGGCCGCTCACCAGTCGCTACCTGTCGCTATTCCTTCATAAATAAGGGCCTAAGCTGTAATATCTATCACTACAAGTTCTTCCCTTCCTCTTTCTTTGTTTTTTAATCCACCATGTAAGGTGGCATTCTCTTACTGCATCCATGCTCCAGTAAAGCCAGTTCCTGTTACACCACTAATGTCTATCTGGATTACAACTCTGCTGCACCCAGCACTTACACTCTGCAACGCCCCCTCCCACCATCATTGATCTGATTAAGGAGAAATTCACCTTTTTCTAACAGATCTCAATCTAATGAGGAACAGGAGACAGCTGCATAAATAAGCAGCGGCCTAACCTTCCACTGCAGGGGCGAACTGGCCATAGGGAGACCCGGGACAATGCCCTGTGGGCCATACTGCTTTGGGGCCAGTTGGGCTGCTGCTTTTAACACCCACATTCAATCCCTGCCCTTAGTCTCCCTCTCAGCCCCCTGTACCCAGCCCCACTGTACCCACAAACCATGGAACTCCAGCCCTTAATGTTATAGCCCCGGCATCATGGTTGGGGGGGCCTCGGCAGAGATGTCTTGGACTGGCCAGGAGCTGGTAATATCCAGGGCTGATTTTTGGCCCCAGTTCTCCCCTGTTCATGGGGCATCCTTTACTGCAGTGTGCAGTTGTTTTCTTTCCCTCATACATAATCCAATGAGGAAAAGGTGAGTATTAGGGATGAGTGATTCCCCAAAGTTCAGGTTAGGCAAGTTCGGACGAACTTTGAAAAAAAAATTTGGGTTCAGAGACCCGAACCGGTCCCCATTGAAATCAATGGAGATCCGAACTTTGAGGGCGATTCTGCCTCTAGGAGCCCCTCTGGCCAAAATGAAGGAAAATTGTGATGGCGGAGGGTGGGTTTTGGGGGGAGCGTGGGCGCAAAGTGTGCAGCAGTGAGAAACTTACCTGAACCACGCGATTTCACCCCCAGCGGCAGCAGCAGCAGCAGCAGCAGCAGCATTCAGTTCAAATGGTCCATGGCAGGGGCCACAGAAAGATGGCCGCCTCTCCGATGCATGAGGACACTTCTAGCTCATCAACCAGCTTTTCCGTGTTCAGGCCGAACGCCAAACTCTGGCTGAAGTCCCTTGCTCAGATTTGGGAACCTGAACCAGCACAGTTCGGTACGAGCCCAAATATTGCGGTTTGGTCAACACTAGTGAGCAGTGGTGGATTTGGGCTAAGAATCAGCCCTGGATTTACCACCTCCTGGCTGGCCCAAGACATTCCTGCTAAGGCCCCCAGCCATGATGCTGGGGACATAGCATTGGGGGCTGGGGTTCCTCAGCTTGTGGGTACAGAGCGGCTGGGTACAGGGGGCTGAGGGGGAGACTAGGGGGAAAGAGACTGAATGTGGGTGTTAAAAGCAGCAGCCCAACTGGCCCCAAAGCAGAGCAGCCCACTGGGCATTGTCCCGGGTCTCCCTATGGGCAGTCAACCCCTGCTAGTGAGTATCTCTCAATTTCAGGCTCCTGGGTAGTGAGAGTAGATGTATTAGGGGCCTTGCGCAACCTTACCTGCCACTAAATTGACTGGGAGGGTTTAGTCCAACTTTAAAGGGCATTCAAATTATCTATGGTGGCTAGATGGCTGCTAACAAAGAGATGGAGAAGTCATGCTGTGGCCCCTCACATAGGTTTCAGTGTAGTAGGTTACCATACCTCCCAAGTGTCCCTGATTTGGAGGGACTGTCCCTCTTTTAAAGTGGAGCAAAACCCATGATTTAGACTATCCTGGGTTTTGGTTCTTTCCCCCGGGGCACTCAGATCGGGGATGCCCCACTATGTGAAACCCCCCAGATCGCCGAAATCAACTCACATTTTCCCGGTTCTACGGCATCAGCGTGCTTGGATCTGCTGGCGTCACATCGTCTAAGCCTTCGTTTAAGGCCAGCGGCTCTGAGCGTGCTGACAGCTGCATCCCCAGCTACCCTAAGAGGGAGCGTGCCCGCGCCGGCCAGTCACAAATGCCTGGCACAGACACGCTCCCTGCTAGAGGGATAGCAGAGATGTGCCTGTTGCTCGCACATGCGCCGTTGGACCGGGAACGAAGGTATATGTATGGGCGACCTGGGGGGGATTCACACAGCGGAGTATTCCGATTTTGGATGCCCTGGGGGGGGGGGGGGGGGAGGGGATCAATCGGCCCAGGAATCTTATCGATTCCCAGGCCCCGATCACCTTGGGTTTTGGTCCACTTTAAGTCCATGTCCCTTGTTGTCTTCATTTGTCCCTCTTTGAGGTGTAACATGCAGATCTGCAGCAATAAATGATTCATTTGCCTATTCAAAGTGTTTCAATTGTTGTATCTGTTACATCCTATCTCCTATCCATCCCTCAATGAGGGGGTGTGGCTTCATTTAACAATTGTCCCTCTTTCCCACCCTAAAAAATTGGTAGGTATGCTTATGGTCACGGGTTAATATTTGCCATATATAACTGTGCTCAGCTCATTTATCCCCTCTCCTTCCAGTGCTGCGCATGCCCGGCATCCCACAAAAGTAAATGGCTCCTACGCTTTTTACAGGAGTTGCCGCTGCCAGACTGTCCTAACAGGTCTACTGCTTGGACCCACCAGGGGAGTCGCTGCTACCCCAAATACATACCTCTCAAGTGTCCCTGATTTGGAGGGACTGTCCGTCATTTGAGTCCATGTCCCCCTGTCCCTTATTGTTCTCATTTGTCCCCCTTTGAGGTATAACATGAAGATCTGCAGCAATAAATGATTCATTTGCGTATTTAAAGTGTTTCTTTTGTTGTAACTGTTACATTCTATCTCCTATCCATCCCTCAATGAGGGGGCGTGGCTTCATCCATCCATCGATGAGGGGGTGTGGTTTCATTTACATATTGTCCTTCTTTAGGTGTAACATGCAGATCTGCAGCAATAAATGATTCATTTGCCTATTCAAAGTGTTTCTATTGTTGTAACTGTCACATCCTATCTCCTATCCATCCCTCAATGAGGGGCGTGGCTTCATTTAACAAATGTCCCTCTTTCCCACCCGGAAAAGTTGGAAGGTGTGCAGGTGGGACAGTTTGAGCCTGTCAACATACACCTGTTATTATTGTTTATTATTATTATTGTTTATTATTATTATTTATTTATAGAGTACCATCCTATTCCATGGAGCTGTATACAGGGGCACCAGATACAGAAGTGACCAGGGAGTCTTCATTTGCATACGTGCATGTATTTGCATACACAAACATGTGCAGTTAGCATGCAGGCGGCTTTCCGGTGGGTCCCGTTGAGTGCGGCGCCGCAGCATGTGTCATACGTGTCTAGACTAACCATGGCTGATGACACAATGGCAAAAGAAAAACAACAAAAAAAAAAAAACTAAATGAGAATATTTCAAACCAGTTTTGTACTGGAAACATTATTTGATACATTATTGCGCATTTGACTTTTAAAGTGCAACAGCGCCCCCTGCTGGACCGGAGCGGAATCGCAGCCTGACAGGAGACGATTCGCTTTAATTGCAGGCGCGCCATCTTATCTGCAGAGACACAGAGCCATTCACCTGAAAGGTGCGGCGCTCCCTGATGAGGGATTTAATGTTTCCCTGAGATAACGCTGTTCAAAGCCAGACTGAGTTCCCCGTCATCTGACGGCGCGGGGGAGCGTTGGCTATGGGGTGCGTGAAAGGACGCGAGCGTTTCATCGCCTTTTAGCGACGTGGTGCCGCCAAGCTACGGCTGATTTCTGCTGTGAAATTGACTCCCCCAGGAACAAAGGCAGTCTCTTTATTCTTCTCTGATTTAACCTTTAAAGTGGAACAAAACCCGGGATTTTGACTATCCTGGGTTTTGGTCCTTCCCCCCAAGCACCCCAATCGGGAATGCCCCACTGTGTGAAATCCCCTTGATCGTCGATGCCAACTCACCACTGCCCCGTCCTACAGCGCATGTGCGGCCACTCGTCCAATCAGCGTGCTCGGAGTCGGTGACGTCACGTTGTCTAAGCCCTCGTCTAAGGCAACAGGGGGCATCCCTGCGCCAGCCATTCACAAATGCCACATGCACTGCTAGAGGGATTGCAGGGATGCGGCCACGTCTCGCACATGTGCAGTTGGACCGGGAAACAAGTTAAATGTATAGGGTGACCTGGGGATTTCACACACAGGGGGAGAGAATCGATTGGCACAGGAATCTTATAGATTCCCGGGCCAATCGCCTGGGGTTTTGATCCCCTTTAAAGTGCACCTACACTCAGAGGGATATGTAGTCACCTTTCATCACCAGCCCAGTGCCCCAAAACATCCTGGGTTTGACTCGAACCTGCTCCCCATTGAAATCAATAGGGATCCAAATTTCGGGACCAAAAAATGAAAGCGACCTCCCTTCCGCCACCCCCCCCACCCGCTGCAATTAAAGTTACCGGCAGGTAAGGAGCCCATACGAGCAGGCGAGGAGTGGGAGTGGATGGGGGTACCCTAATTCAGAGTGGTGGAAGGACCAGAACCCAGGATATTTAAGATCCACAGTTTTGGTCCACTTTCAAGTGACCAAAGCCCAGGTTTTTCACTCACTTAGGTTTTGGATGCCTCTGTGTTTGAAAACCACCAGCATCCCCTGTTTACTCACCTTGATTCACGCTCCTACAGTGCATGTGCGGGCTCTTATCCAATCACCACTCACTGCTGTGAATATTGATGCTTGGAGATAAGTGCTGAATGAGCTGTTCGCTGGGTGCCGCCTGTTGCTCGCTCCCCTTTGCTGCGCACACCTGCTACCAGTCATTCAGATATGCTAGAGGAGTGCTGGGGGGCCCGCGCATGTACCGCGGGATCGATTCCCAAGGTAAGTTTATTTGTGATCCAGGGGGTTTCACCAGGAGCGTAGCTGGGGGGACACTTGCCCCAGGTGCAGCAGGTCAGGGAGGTACCAAAGGAGGGCTTGAGCACAGGTGGAGGCACCATTTTGAAACTTTGCGCCGGGTGCCAGAAAGCCCAGCTTCTCTTTTGGGTTTTCACCCAGTGGGGAACAAAACCCTTCAGAACTGCATGGCAGTGGCACCCTGATTGGGGATGCCCCACTATGTGACACCCTGCTGGTCGCCCACTCAGGATTCAATCCCATGGGACATGCGCAAGCCCGCGGCTGTATCCCTGTTACTCCAGCTGATGAGCACAGCCTCCGCTGGCAAACAATTACATTCAGAACCCAATGGCATAAATATGCATGGCAGTGAGTTCTGATTGGATGAGGGCCCGGGCATGCACTATAAGAACAAAGATTGAGCTGAGTAAACATCTGATCTCCAGGGCTTCACACACTGATGTGGACCAAAACACAGATACAGTAAGTAAAAAAAACTGTGGTTTGGCACCCATTAATGCGAACTAAAACCCTCTATTCCACCACTCCCCTCCCCTCAAACCGGAGTACCACGAGCAATGCCGCTATGCCACAGCCACCTGACAATTTAGAGATTGACGATTGGCTGATCTCAAATCTGTTGGGTGATGTGACAAGCCCACTAATGGCCACATCCCCTGTATGCTCCTGCACCCTGCCTAATGAATGGATAGTGCTTTCCAGCTAAAGGGAAGCCAGGGATGCGGTCTCAGCCCATGGAGGTGTGATGGGAGCCTCAGAGTGTTTTTTAGGCTATCCCAGGGGGCATATCACAGTGAGGCATCCCAAATTGGAAAGCCAAGGGGGTGGGTAAGCGGCCTAAAAGACTGCCACACGGGTTTCGGACCTATCCCCTGGGACACCCTGATCGGGAGTGCCCCGCTGTGCGGAACCCCCAGATCTCCGATGCCAACTCACCTCTTCCCAGTCTTACAGTGCATGCGCGGCCGCTCATCCAGTTAGCATGCCACGCAGACGTCACGTCATCTAAGCCTTTGTCTAAGGTGATCGGCTATGATCATGCTGGCGGGCACATACCCACTTCCCTTTAACAGGAAGCGTGCCTGTGCCGGCCATTCACAAATGCCTGCTCCGGGCATGCTCCCTGCTAGAGGGATAGCAGGGATATGGCCGCGGCTCGCGCATGCACCGTTGGACCGGGAAACAAGGTAAGTGTATGGGGTAAACTGGGGGGGGTTTCACACAGTGGGGGTTTCCTTTTCTACCCCTGTAGAAAGCCCAATCTGGGCAATAACATAAAAAACAACTCAATGGGGGGCGGGCAGTCTGCACGGAAGCTGAAGCTGGGACCTTGAGTGACAGGTCAGTGACCCAATCCCATGCAGCTATGGGACTGTACTGGTCTGTCATCAGTGGAGGATTGTGGGCAGGTGAGATGAGTTTCTATATTATTTAGGGCCCAGAATGGGCAACAAGGCTGGCCCTGGAGTCTAAAAGACTTCATGGCTGGCCAACTAAGTGCTTTTGGGCACCCCCACACTGGCCCACAATCACTCACATTTTTGGCAATCTCAGGCCCCCTTTTGGCGCCCCCTGCTCCCATTAGCTGCGCCCCTGCGATGCCAGACTATAGGAAACCCTGCTGGTGCCCAATTTCCCTACCTCTCCAGCAAGCCCAGCTGTGATACAATATAACCTGCTGTTGTAAGGTAAACAGCGATGTCTGAATGTGTTTCTGTGATTTTTAGTTTACAATTCAGTCCATTTGTCACTTAAATCTATAGGATGCCCGACTATGGGAAACCCTGCCCAATTTTCTTACCTATCCAGCAAGCCCAGCTGTGATAAATTATAGTCTGTTATTGGAATGTAAACAGCTCACGGCTGATGTTCAGCTTTCTGCAATGTCTAAAAGTGTTTCTGCGATTTTTAGTTTACAATTCATGCCACTTCAATGAGATGAGTTGCTATATTATTTAGGGCCCAGAATGGGCAACAAGGCCAGCTCTGGAGTCTAAAAGACTTCATGGCTGGCCAACTAAGTAATTTTTGGGCACCCCCCACACTGTCCCACAATCACTTACCTTTTCAGCAATCCCAGGCCCTGGCTGTATCCCCAGCCTCCTTGCAGCTGAGGCTTAATCCTATGCCCGACCATTCGGGTAGGCTGGGCACAGGGGTGCACCACACAACGCAGGAAATCTGGGGCTGCAGCTGCTCCCTATGACAGCGCTCAGTACAAAACAATGCTTTATGCCATGTATTAGTATGCACAGCATAAAACGCTGATTGGATGCTGTGGGAGCGTCGGAAAGGAGTGGTGTGGGCCATCTGGGGGGTTTCCCACAGGGAGGCATCCCAAATAGGGACAAGGATAGTGAAAATCCTGGTGATAGGTCCACTTCAAAGTTAGACAAGCATAACCATCCTGATATGCAATGCCCCAGAGGAGTAGCTAGGCTTTCTGGCACACGGGCAAAGATTAGAAATGGCGCCCCCACCTGTGCTCAGGCCCCTCTTTGGCGCCCCCCTGACCTGCTGCACCCCCTGCTCCCCCCTAGCTAGCTGGTGCCCAATTTTCCTACCTCTCAAGCAAGCTTAGCTGTGAAACATTATAGCCTGCTTTTGGAATGTAAACAGCTCACAGCTGATTTTCAGCTTTTTGCAAGGTCTGAATGTGTTTCTGAGATGCCCGTCTATGGTAAACCCCGACCAATTTCCTTACCTATCCAAGGAGCCCAGGGTGCAACTGGTGATGCAGGGAGGTGCGTTGCGCTGATTGTGAGTGCGGCTAGGATTCCATTCAGCTTCTCCATCTGCACATAAATACAAACAAAGAGGCTGATTTGAAAAGCGCTGCCCCAAGGTATGTAGATTGGGCGATCTGGGGGGTTTCATGAAGCAGGGCATGCCAAATCGGCTTGCTCCGTGATACTGTAAATCCCAGGTTTCAGGTCTACTTTATGAGATACAATAGCAGAGCAGGTACATATTAGTCTATTGCATGCTCCAAATGATTTTTTCCATGATGAACATGTGAGGTCCATGTGACCCCCCCCCCCCCCCCCCCCGAAAGCCAGCTAATAGACCCATAAAACCAGCACCGCCGATGATAACACGTCGGCAATAAATTATGAATTTCTTTCGAGAGCTCCAAGAGAATCTCGCTCCCAGGCGCCGACAGCTTTACAGTTGTCATTTACTAATTCACTATTTTATTTTTAATTTGTCGGCGTCGGCCATAAATGTTTCTCTCTAATTGGCTGATAAATATTTAGAAGAAAGAAATGAATGATAAATGGCACAAATTAAACTGTAAGTTTGGGCTTTAAATTTAACAGAGAAGAGCGGTCTCACTGTCCCGCCAGTGGAGCGCAATCTCCCCGACCCGCTCGCGCCAATTAGCGGCTCTGTGATCGAGAGACTATAGCGGCGTAACGGAGAAAAAAAATGAATAAATAATCGGCCTTGTGTGTTTCAGGATGACGCCTGGCTCGGATTTACTCTCGGGCTGGAAGAGAGTGCTGCAGAGGCTGATTCATTATACCAGTTAAGTAGCAGAAAGCTCATGCTTTTTTACTTCCCTTGGGTTTAAGTCCGCATGACATGGGCTTCCTGATTTGGGATGCCCCTGTGTGTGAAATCCCTGGGATCAATTTGCTCATCTTGGTTCACATTTTTACAGCAAATGCACATACCCCTCCAACTGCAACTGAGTCTGCGGAACAGTCCCGGGTACACACTGCAGTCCCGCTGTCCCGCTTATACAGTGCATCAGCTGGTGAGGGCCAGGGATGCTGCTGGTGCCATAGGTGAGCATACAGGTGTCCAGTGTGGTTCCATGCAGTGGTGCATCCCAAATCAAATTTTCATTGCCCCTGCTTCACTCGAATCCCAGATAATGCCGCCTTGCATGAGCTGTAAAGCTCCGCCTCCTCCATTCATTGTTATTGATGTGTGCAGCAATTTCACACCAAGGAGGAGCAAAAAAATCAGTGTTCCAGGACAATTCAAAAAGCGAAAACATCCATTTCTATTTCTACAACCTAAGAAGGGGGCACGGGCTTTGGCCAAATGTATTTCACGGGTTCAGTGGGTTTTGACCCTCTTAAAGTTATTTGGGGGGGGGGCATGATCACACTCTGCAAATTTTCTTTATTGCATGGCACGGCCCGCTTCGGTATTCATAACAGTTGGGTTATTCCGCCACAAGGTGGTGCAGTGGCACTGCAGAAGAGCTGTGGCATCCCCCGGCTCCCTATAAAAACCAGTTCCCCAGTGTTTCCTCTGCAGTGATACTGCGAAGTTAGAAGATGGCTCTCTCTCTTGCGCAGGTGAGCGAGGCAACCAAGCCTGCGGCCCTGCAGGTCTATTTCCACCCGTTTCCGGACCCTCTGTGCCTCCCAGCCTCGGCTGACGGATCGGGTGAAGGTAGAGGAGCACTAGGGTCAGGTGCTCAAGGAGCGCTGCTCCAAGCCGCAGACCCTGTACCACAAAGGGTAGCCGGCCATAGGCTTTATGGTGAGCCTACTAGGGATGCGGAGTTCCTGTCCTGGCTTCTGAGGGGGTGAGTGTTTTGGGGACTGTTTCCTTCTTTTCCTTCAGGGGACCCACCCCCCCCCCCCCCCCCCTTCTGGCCTGGTTACTCGCCGCTGCCTTCTCGTCTCTCTCTCTCCCCCCTCTCTGACTTTGTTCGGGGGGGAGGATGGCAGAGGCGAGTGGTATTACCTGTGGTGTTTTGGCCATTTACAGTGGTTTTTTTTGGTGTATTTTGGCCGCTGCGCCGTTTTGAACTCCCACGGCTGTCCTGTGGCGTTTTTGCTTTGTCATGGCGCCGGCGGGGTCACGTGGGCGCCGTTTTCGGCATATCGTGTCGTCCCCCGCGGCCCACCCCTTGAGGTACCTCTGCCGGCGCCATTTTGGATTAGATGCGAGTCTGGATTTCTCCCTTCCGGGCTGCAGTGTGTCACGTCATCCGGTGGTCTGTGCCTTGGTGACTCTGTGGTGTCCTTGGTCCGTGAGTCCACCTTGGGGTTTTTTTTATTGGTCTTGTGGGGCATGTGCTGCGGGATGCTCATGTGTCGTTTTTACTTATGTCTTTCAGGCAGGATACCAGTGGGTTGTGGTTTCTCCCAGCTCTACTCCTTCCTCCCTCTCATCCCCCCACCCATTTTTGCTTAGCTGGGGGCATCCCATGGGAGGGCATCCCGGGTGGCTTCTGTATTAGCCTTTACCAAGCGCTGGCCTATTGCGCCTGTGTTAATCACCATATGGAGGCTTCTGGGAATAGCGTGCTCGGGGGTCCTTCGGGGCAATCCCGGCTGTGTTCCATGTGCAGGGTATCCCCTATTAGCAATGATGTCAGGGTGTGCGTGCATCGGTTCCCAGCTCTGCGCCCCCTTCGGCATCACCTACCCCCCCACTGCTTCAATTAGCTCCCAGTGAGGGGGATGATAGCAGGGGGTCACAGTCTGATCTGGCACTTCGTGTGGCCAACATTTAGAAGCAGCTTGCCGGGCCTATTTCTAGGAAGGCCTCTGGCAAGAAGCGGCACCTGACTTCCACTCCCTCACGCTATACAGAGGAGTATGAGGAGTTTGATGTCATTACTGGATGTTATTCCCTAGAGGAAGGGGAACTGCTCCAGGATTCTGACTCCTCTGGGGACCAGCAGGAGGGCTGTGATAGTGACCCTGAATCGGGGGAGGATTCATGGAATCCTGAGGACACTGATAATTTGCTGTCTCACATTTTTGAAATTTTACACATTGCTGCCCCTGTGGTGGCTAAAAGAAAACAGGGTGAGCTGGAGCATCTGGAGTTCCCTGAGCAGGGACATTTCACCACTATGGTGCTTAAAGAATGGGAACATCCTAACAGGCTGCCTGCTGTGCCCAAGGGTTTGGATAAAAGGTATCCCTTTTCTGTTGATCTTGTTAAGAGGTGGTCATTTCCCCCTGAAGTAGACGCTCCCGTGCTAGGCTTGTCCAATACTTCGATCATGCCTTCCCTTGACACTACCACTCCGAGGGACAGTGAGGACCGGCGCATGGATCAGTTGGCCTGCCATGCCTTTACCTGTGTGGGGGCTGGATTGCTCCCGGCCTGTGCGGCTGCCATTACAGCTATTGCCCTTAAGAAACTGCTCAAGCGTCTTGATGGCGATACAGATCGTAGCGGGGGGAGGAGTATATGACTCTCTTGGTTTGCTCTGATTTTGTGGCCTTTATCCTTACTGCTATGGATGATGCTGTGCGGCTGAGCGGTAGGGCCTCTGCGCTCTTGGTGGCTATGCACCGCTCTGTTTGGTTACGTCAGTGGGCAGCTGACGCTGCTGCAAAGAAAGCTCTCTCTGGCCTCCCCTTTGCGAGGCTGCGGCTATTTGGGGAGCGTCTTGATGTTCTAGCCAAGGATGGCAGGCTACCTCAGTGTAGGAGGCAGTCTCGGCCCTTTCGGGGGTCCTCCGTCTCCTTCCCTTCCTTTTGTGCTCCCAGAGGAGGCCGTGGCTTCCTCCTCTCTAGTGGCCGCAGAGATTCTTGGGGCCGTGGCAGATCCCGTGGTCGTCCTGGTCTCTCCTGGAGTTCCAAGCCCAAACCCTCTCCAAAGCCCCCTCAGGCATGAAGGGGTGCCCTCACCCATCTGGGTGGGGGGACGGCTTCGGCTCTTTGCTCACGTCTGGATGCTTCACGTCTTAGACCGGTGGATTCAGGAAGTAATGTCCTCCGGTTACAAGATAGAGTTTGCAGCCTGCCCCCCCCCCAAGATTCATCAGATCCCGGATGTCTTTAAACCCCCTGTCTGCTCAAGGGTTGCTTCTGGTGGTTCAATGCCTGTTAGAATCAGGAGTCATTTGTCAGGTGCCCCATCAAGAAAGAGGTCAGGGGTACTATTCCAATCTTTTCACGGTCCCCAAAAAGGACGGCTCTCTGAGGCCCATTCTGGACCTGAATGGCCTCAACAAATTTGTCAGATTCAAGCATTTTCGTATGGTGATGCTACGATCTGCTGTCAGTACCGGGCGACTTCATGACCACTGTGGACATCAAAGATGCGTATCTTCATGTGCCTATCTTCCCAGGTCATCAGAGGTTTCTAAGGTTCGAGCTGCAGGATCAGCATTGCCAGTTTGTGGCTCTACCCTTCAGTATCACCTCGGCGCCTCGAGTGTTCACCAAGGTACTGGCGACTGTGATGGCTCTGCTAAGGAACCAGGGCATACGCATCATTCCTTACCTGGACGACATCCTGATTGTGGCCAAGTCCATTCCTCAGGCCGAGCAGGACACTCAGATGGTGACATCCACTCTAGAATCCTTCAGCTGGGTGATCAACTATCCCAAGTCTTCTTTGTCCCCGTCCTTGGTGAGGTCCTTTCTGGGCATGACTCTGGATACCTCTCGGGTCAAGGTGTTCCTTCCTCAGCAGAAGGTGGTGGGGTCTTCAGATGTAGGATCGGGCTCTGCTATCGTGTCCTCATCCCTCCATCCGTCAGGGGATGCAGTTGGTGGGCCTGATGGTGTCCTGCTTCAAGGCAGTCCCCTTTGCTCAGTTTCACATGAGACCTCTTCAGTTGCACCTCTTGTCAGTTTGGGATCGGGACCCTGTGTCCCTGGATCAGGAATTTGCTCTGTCTCCTCTGGCCAGACGGTCCCTCTCATGGTGGCTGGACTCAAGGAACCTTCTGAGGGGCAGGACCTTTCTTCCCCCGTGCTGGGAGATGGTCACCACAGATGCCAGTCTGACCGGTTGGGAAGGCTTCTGGAAATCCCTGAAGTTCCAGGGTCGGTGGGGCCCACAAGAGGCCCATGCTTCCATCAACGTCCTGGAACTGAGGGCGATCAAGTTGGTTCTTTCTCACCTAACCACTCACCTTCAGGGTCGGGCTGTTCAGATCCGCTCAGACAACCAGACGGTGGTTGCCTACATCAACCATCAGCGAGGGACTCGGAGCAAGCGAGCCTTCAAAGAAGTGTCCCTGACACTGTCTTGGGCGGAACAGAATGTCCCCTGCATCTTAGCGGTATACATTCCGGGGAAGGAGAACCAAATGATGGACTCCCTGAGCAGGGGGACATCACGTCTGGGGGAATGGTCCCTCAACTACCAGGTGTTTCTCTCCCTGTGTCCCCGCTGGGGTCAGCGGATGTGGACCTGTTTGCGTCCCGTCAAAATCACAAACTTCCCAGGTTTGTCTCCCTGTCACAGGATCCTCTGGCCTTCGCCACGGATGCACTGGAAATGCCTTGGACGGAGTTACGGCTTCCCTATGTGTTCCCTCCATTCCCTCTACTTGGCAGGGTCATGCGCAAGATTGCCCAGGAGGGGGTGTCAGCCATCCTGGTGGCCCCCTGTTGGCCAAGAAGGGTGTGGTTCGCAGATGTCGCGCAGTTGGCAGTAGACCAGTACGTCTTGCCCAGGGATCCAGATCTTCTCACTCAGGGACAGCTACGCCATCCCAATTTACAAACGCTGGCTTTAACGGCTTGGCTGCTGAAACCTACATCTTGACAGAGAAGGGATTGCCTGCCTCTGTTGTAGATACCATGATTCGGGCTAGGAAGAAGTCTTCGTCCTTTATCTATAACAGGGTCTGGCATGCTTACATTGCCTGGTGTGACTCCAAATCTCTTCCCTGTCTGTTTTTTTTTCCATTCCCAGGATTCTGGAATTTTTGCAACATGGTTTGTAATCTGGCCTTCAACTAAGTACCCTCAAGGGCCATGTTTCAGCTCTGGCAATTTTTTTCTAAAGATCCTTTGCCAACCACCGGTTGGTTAAAACTTTTTCCAGGGTGTTACTCATGAGTGTCCACCTCGTAAGCCTATGCTACCAGTCTGGGACCTGAATCTGGTGTTGTCTGCTCTGCAGGGTCCTCCCTTTAAGCCTATCCGTGGGGCTGCTTTGCCCATCACTCTTAAGGTAGCCTTTTTGGTGGCTATCACTTCTGTAAGGCGAGTTTCTGAGCTGGCGGCGCTTTCCACCAAACCTCCTTATTTTGAGAGGCATCAGGATAAGGTGGTGTTTCGGCTTAAGCCGGATTTCTTGCCTAAGGTGGTGTCTGCCTTTCATCTCAGTCAGGACATTGTCTTGCCTTCATTGTGTCCTAATCCTGCTAATTCCAAGGAGCGGACTCTGCATTCCTTGGATGTGGTCAGGGCTCTGAAGTTTTATTTGGTCGCTACTGAGCCTTTAAGGGAATCTGATGCTCTTTTTGTTCTCACTTCTGGACCAAGGAAGGGTTTGTTTCTGGCTAAATCCACTATCAGCAAGTGGATCCGTCAGGCGGTGGTACAAGCCTATTCTGCTAAGCGAAAGGAACCTACCTTCCGCCTTACTGCTCATTCCACTCGTGCTATTGGTGCGTCTTGGGCTTTTCAGCACCAAGCTTCTGTTGAACAAGTTTTCAAGGCCGCTACTTGGTCTTCTGTTCATACTTTTTCCAAGTTTTACAAGGTTGATGTTAAGGCCTCAGCTGATGCTGCTTTTGGCCGCAAGGTGCTTCAGGCGGTAGTGACTTGAACTACTGGCCGTTTCTCTTTGGGGATCCCACCCTACTTTTGGACACTGCTTTTGGATGTCCCAACTGTTATGAATACTGAAGCAGGCCGTGCCATGCAATAAAGAAAAAAACAATTCTGTGAGTACTCACCTGTAGAATTGCTTTTGCCATGCATGGCACGGCCTGCTTCGACCCACCCTTGTTATCGTTATTCTTGGTTGCCTCTTTATGGTGATTGTTCCAAGCTAATTGAGGTTAATTGAGTTTTTTTGACCTTTTTTAAATTTTTTAGTCACTTACTTATTATTCTTTCCCCCACTGGGCTGCAACTCTGTTAGGGACTTTAGGATATGGGCGGCGCCATCTTGAAGCATCTCATACTTAGGAGAGGAGAGCGGGATAAAGTGCAGGGAGCCGGGTTATGGCTGTGCTTTGCTCAGACAGAGCAGAGCTGGGGTCAGGCAAAGGTCAGCAGTCCCAGAATGCAGAGCAGCGCAGTCAGAAGGCACTTCCTGTTTGCAGGCTGCCTTATGTTCCATGAGCCGCCATCTTGTATGTTTAAAGGCTCATAACATGCAGTAGATGCAGGTAGGATGATTTTTAATGTGAGCAATCTGTACGTACAGGGTGTGGGAAACATATAAGATAGACTCTTATTCAGGGTGAAGGTCTGGATTAATGTGGGCAATCTGTATGTACAGGGTGTGGGAAACATATAAGATAGACTCTTATTCAGGGTGAAGGTCTGGATTAATGTGGGCAATCTGTATGTACAGGGTGTGGGAAACATATAAGATAGGCTCTTATTCAGGGTGAAGGTCCGGATTAATGTGAGCAATCTGTATGTACAGGGTGTGGGAAACATATAAGATAGGCTCTTATTCAGGGTGAGGGTCCGGATTAATGTGAGCAATCTGTATGTACAGGGGGGGGGGAACATATAAGATAGGCTCTTATTCAGGGTGAGGGTCCGGATTAATGTGGGCAATCTGTATGTACAGGGTGTGGGAAACATATAAGATAGGCTCTTATTCAGGGTGAAGGTCCGGATTAATGTGAGCAATCTGTATGTACAGGGTGTGGGAAACATATAAGATAGGCTCTTATTCAGGGTGAGGGTCCGGATTAATGTGAGCAATCTGTATGTACAGGGTGTGGGAAACATATAAGATAGGCTCCTATTCAGGGTGAGGGTCCGGATTAATGTGAGCAATCTGTATGTACGGGGGGGGGGGACATATAAGACAGACTCTTATTCAGGGTGAGGGTCCGGATTAATGTGAGCAATCTGTATGTACAGGGTGTGGGAAACATATAAGATAGGCTCTTATTCAGGGTGAAGGTCCGCTTTAAATGAGACATTTCTTTTTTTGGCACACTGTACTGTACTGTAGCACTCATAAACCCGATATTATATAGGCTTCACCACAACACTTCTTGAGTTTGGAGATTTATCTTTGCATCATGGTTTGCCGTTAAATACAGTTGAGATTTAACGCTGAATAGTTCTTCTATCCTAACCCCCCCCCCAGACCCCCTCCCCCGCCCCGATCCCCCCCCTAGGCTTCTAAGGTTATGATATTGTTGGAATAATCTCACAAAGTATCAATATCTCTTCCTCCTCAGTTGTTGCTGCTGTCTCAGCGTATAATATTTGCTTAAAATAATTTTTCCATGACCCCAATTCAGGGGGCTGGTACCATTTTGTGTGTGTTGCATACGGCTACCTTTAACCCTTTAAGTGCCAGCCTAACCTGCAGCTTTTGTCACACTCTGTTGCCAGACCATTTTGCACTATTTTGCGCTCCCCATGTTCAAATGTGATTTTTGAAGGGATTTCCAGGGAGCTTTAACATGAAATGTCTTGCTTGTAATTTTTAGGTGTATTCTCAATATTTTTTGGCGAAATATGTGCAAAAAAATAAAAAAAAATCTATTTTTTACAATTTGTAGTGTTTTTTTGTAATAAAAAATGTAAGTTTGTCAATAAAATCTTATTGCGTGTGAGATCCCAATTTCTCCCGGTTACAGCGGTACCACATATGTATTGGTAGACACCCTTTCCTGCCCAGGAGACTCCCCCAAACTGAAATAGAGCTTTAGGGGATTTTCAGAAAAAATACAACTATGCTATGCAATATGCGCACCTTGCAGTTTTACCAGAAAAACAACCCTTTACATTTGAAATACCCCCCACAAACTATATATTCCCTAGAAGTACACACCTCAAGCTTTCTAGGTGTACCAGGCTTGTTGATGTGGCCACAGTTTTCTAGAAGTAATCCCTCAATGTATTCTTTGGTTGCAAAGAGTTTCCCTAAAAAAAGGATAAAAAAGCAGAATCAAAGCCACATTTTCCTAAAAAAACTATATACAAACAAGAAAAAAAACAAATATAATCTGAAAAAGCAACATCCCCTGAACAGAACGATACCCAACATGCATAGGTTCTGTCAAGGGAAGAGTTGCCAAACACCCCAAAGTAAAGCATGTGCGTAACAGTAATTTTTCTTGAAAATTTCAGCTCTGCAGACAAAGTGCGCACCTTGCGATTTTTCAACCAAAACAACCCTTTACATTTGGAATATCCCCCATAAACCATATATTCCCTGAAAGTACACATGTTAAGCTTTCTAAGCGTACCCAGCTTGTTGTAGTGGGCTCATCTTTCTGGAATTGATATCTCAAAGAATTCTTTGGTTGCGCAGGGTTTTCCTACAAAATGTATAAAAAAGCTGAATAAAAAACACCTTTTCCTAAAATATAAATATGCAAACAAGAAAAAACAAGCTAAATCTGAAAGCGCAAGGTCCGCCGAACAGAACAATACCCAATATGCAGAGGTACTATTAACCCTTTTAATTGCCAGCCTACTTGAGATTTTGTCACCCTCTGTTGACAGGTCATTTTTCCCCATTTTGCGCCATGTTTTGCGACATTTTTGCTGGAATTTTCAGGAAAATTATATATATATATATATATATATATATATATATATATTTTTTTTTTTTTTTTTTTGCAGCAGAGTTTAGGCTTTAACATGAAATGTCTTGTTTGTAAATTTTATTTATTATTAATTTTATTTATTATTAAGTAAAAAAAAAAAGATAAATACAAATTTTTTTTAGAAAATTGCCTCCTTTATTTTAAATAAAAAATGTATTTTATTAGGGAAAACCATATTGCATGTGAAATCCCCATTTCTACCGATTAGAACGGTACCACATATTTATCGGTAGCCCCCTCTTCCTGCCCAGGAGACCCCCCTAACTGAAACAGGTAATTTTTAACACTTACAAATAAAATACAACTACCATCCACACTACAAAGGGTTAAATCGAGAAAAAAAATGACATGGGGGGGGGGGCATTTTTTGGGGGGGATTTTTAAGGGTTAAAAACCCTTAAAAATCCCCCAAAAAATGACATGGGGCCCCCCTTACCCAAAGTAACCAGCCCGGGACCAGCTATGCAGGGCTTATAGGAACAGGGCGCAGGGGCCAGCTTTTGTGGCCCCTGGCCCTGCAGGCTACAAGCCCGCATAGCCCGTGGCCACGGGCTCTTCTGACCCCCCCTGGCCTTTGGGGAGGCAGGTAATGGGGGTGCCGGGGGTTAATGGCAAGTCACCGGCTAGCGCAGGTGACTTGCCATCCCCCCAGCCTTGAGAACTGGTATAGGGGTCTCATGGACCCCTTACCAGTTCACAAGGGGTTAAATGTAAAAAAAAACACAGACACACAAAGAGAAAAAATATTTTATTATTTTTTTTTTTTTTTTTTAATACTTACCTCCCATCCAAACTGGAGCACTCTGTCCCTCGGCGATCACTGGCTTCTGCTCACTTGCTAGAAGCCTTTTATAGCTGCTGGATGACAGAACACAAAAGGGTTAATTAAAAAAAAATGACATAGGGTTCCCCCTCCCAGGGAGGGGGACCCCATTTTTTTTTTGAATTTTAAGGGTTAAAAACCCTTAAAAATCCCCCCAAAAATGATGTAGGGTCCCCCCTACCTAGCATTACCAACCCGGGCCAGCTATGGGGGCTTGTAGAACAGGGCGCAGGGGCCAGCGTTGATGGCCCCTGGCCCTGCAGGCTACTAGCCCACATAGCCACTAACTGGCCCGGGCCCTTCTGCCCCCCCCCCTGGCCGTTGGGGAGGCAGGTAATGGGGGGTTGGGGGTTAATGGCAAGTCACCCGCTAGCCGCAGGTGACTTGCCAGACCCAGAGCCTTGTGAGCTGGTATAAGGGGTCTCATGGACCCCTTACCAGCTCACAAAGGGTTAACTGGTAAGAAAAACAACACACTTTAACAAAAAGTATTTTATTAAAAAAAAAATTTTTATTTATTTATTTTTTTACAGTTAGCAGCTGCTGCTGCAGAAGCGGGGGGGGCGGCCTATTCCGGGGGCTCTCCTGGAGCCATCCGACCCCCCACGGGGGCAACCACGTAAATTTTACGTGGCTGGCATTTAAAGGGTTAAGATAACGGACTCTCCATATGTTAGAGCATTAATAAAAATCTTTCCTCAACCAAAAAAAAAAAAGAAAGATGATAGGAGCCACTCCAGAGAAACCCTGTGAATGTCAGTTGGTTTGTTCCAGACCTTTAATAAGCTTTAGACAAGGTGTGATGTAGAGAGCAAAGGGGGTGGGAGTAGCTCCATCACTATTATTTATACAAAATCATCATCATTATTATTCAGGGCCTGGGAACCAATTTACCGCCCAGTTTAACCCTCTCATCATCCAAGTATTAAGCACCAAACATGTCTAGCTATATGGAAAGACAGAGATTTGGTTGCACATATCTGCAGATACATGTGGAAGCCACACCGCCCCGGCAAGGCAATCTGTGTTTAGTGTGGTCCCTACTCTTATTTTTGACTCCCCAAAGTTGGGACATGCAATGCAGCCAGAGCTACTCACCTGGGAAGCTGCCAGCCTCCCTTTAGAACACTCAATAGGGAGAGATCCATGGTGGCTGAATCCCTCCCTGTGTTTGTTCATGGCAATTCAAACTGAGCAAAGGGGGTGGGAGTAGCTGTAGATGTAGAGAACCTGAGAAAGAGCAGGAAGAACCACACTGGACTGACCACCTGGAGACACTTTGGACCGGCTGGCTTGAGTAATACCCTTCCTGGAAGGGACAGGGCAGAAGGGCTGTGTTGTGTGCTGCCCGGGACAATACTGCCCCGAGCCAGAGTCCTGGAGAGTGGGCCGGAGTAGTACCCCTTTCTGGAAAGGGAAAAGAGAAAGACTATGATGCTCATTTCCTGGCTTGTTTCCTTTGGGCATATTTGTATATTTGTTTATATGTGTCGATTTCGGATTGGATAATAGGATAAAGCTTAATAGGTTGCATACAGGGCATTCACCCATTGGACAATTTTGGGGACCTGTGATTGGTCCAACAGCGTGGAATGCCTTTTGTCCTGCATAGGACAACACCGTCCTATGCAGGACAAAAGGCATTCCACGCTGTTTGTGGCTCTCTTTCTTCTTCCACCCGAACCTGGAAACACTTCATGGACCTTTTTGCTGGCGTTGAAACCCGAAGGACCGGAATGACCCTGGAACCAGGACCACTTAATGGAGCAGTATCGCGAAATTTGCATTAAAAAAGATAAATAATTAAATAGCCACACAATAGCTTCTAACATGTGTATAAATAATCTGGCGATAGAAAAAGGAAAAAATATCTGCCTTTCTTTTAAATTGTATAATGACAATGGCTCAGTCCATTTGCTGAATAGGGGGATCTGCTGGGTTGTATTTAGTGAGCTGCTTTAGTGAGGTGCTGCTTTTGTTATGAGACCAGGTGACTCAAATGTGTAAAATCTATACAAAATAAACTAAACTGACTGAAAATGACTGAAATTCTTCTTTGAATAACTGTGCAGGAAAATCTAAAGGTATTAAAGTGGAACAAAACCCTGAGTGGCCGACCCTGAAGTCTATAAGACCCGGCCATTGACCTTCCCCCTTGGGCATTCTAAATCAGGATGCCCCACTGTGTGAAACGACCCCTGGATAACCACAGATCCCCCCATTTTCTGGCACGCTCACGCAGATAGTCATTTAGACAGGCCGGGCGTCCAGGAAGGTTACTGCTCAGGCCCCCCATCTGCGTGCAAGTTGATTGGATGAGAGCCCGCGCATGCGCTGTGGGAAAGGGAAAGGTACGTTTTCACAGGCGAACTTGGGGATTTCACATATCAGGGCATCCCAAGTCGGGATGCCCCTAGGGGCACAAAACAAAACTCCAGATAGTGAAAATCCGGGGTTGGGCTTTGCCCAAAACACACAAAGCAGAAAGAAAGATCATATGGAAAAATGAAAAATAAGAATATGAAAGAGAAAATGGTAAACTGAAAGATTCTGCAGCAGAGCCAACATGAAGGGAAAACTGTCAAAATCAGCTAAATGACTTCTAGAGCTTTTCTCTCTGTTTTAGATATATAAGTTCTGGCCAGGCAATGTTGTTATCTTATGCTGGACGGCTGCCAGCACTGAACAGCTGATACTTTGTTACATTGTTTCCCCCTCTCCTCAACATGAACAGGCCAGAGTGTCAGTCCCGACACTCAGCAGACATAAACATGAGCTATTAGTCTCCAGCTGCTCAACACAGACATAATTTTTTTCTAAATTTGTAATTCTTACTCCAACACTTACCTACATTCAAAGTACCATTTAAATATAAGTCGCCAAGAAAAATTTGCGATACTGCTCC
Organism: Gastrophryne carolinensis; assembly: GCA_027917425.1. Taxonomy (NCBI): domain Eukaryota; kingdom Metazoa; phylum Chordata; class Amphibia; order Anura; family Microhylidae; genus Gastrophryne; species Gastrophryne carolinensis. The sequence continues at coordinate 506,666,740 of CM051236.1, read as the reverse complement.
TTTAACTAAGATAAGTTTGTTAAACTACTGTTAAGCTACTGTGAACTGCATTTTTTGTAACTTTATATTTATTCTTGGTTTTATTGCATTTTTGTTCCTTTCTCAAAGAAACCTTCCAATTGTTCTCTTAAACTAGTCAGACCAGGGAATTAAGACGTATTATTGACCTTGAACCTGCTGCAGTTTTTTCACTTTCAAATGGACTTGGAATCATAGGGAATCCCCACCAGAAAACTCCCGGGAGTGGAGTAAGTACTCTCCACCTGCTTTGCCCTCCCATCCCCAAACATGGCCTGGTCTGAGTCTGACTTTCCCACTCCTCAAAAATCCCCAAGCTGGGTGGGAATGTTTTAAGTTAAACCGGGCCAACAGCCAGGCACAGTTGGAAAAGGAAGATAGCGGCCATTTTGGAGCTCCCATCTGTCAATGCACAATAACAGGAAGCCCAGCAGCGCTTCCTGTTTGCAGGTGGCCTGCAAGTCCATGAACCACCATTTTGTTTTTAAAATTAACCACGGCATGAGTTAGAAAATGGTAAATGAATTTTTATGTGCAGCAATCTAAATTGCCCTGGATAGGGATATATATATAAGCACGGCATGTTGTGTTGGTCTGGTTTAAACCAGACCTTCAGCATCATTTAATGAAAAACCCAAACCCTTAAAAAAACTAAAACCCCAGCATCTAAAATTAATATATTTTAAGTTTTTAGTCACATATTATTCTTTCCCCCACTGGGCTGCAACTGTGTTCAGGACTCTAGGATACGGGCGCCGCCATCTTGCCTCAGAAGCATCACATATTGAGGAGAGAAGAGGGTTGGAAAGTGCAGTGGGTGGGTTATAGCTGTGCTTTGCACAGACAGAGCAGATCTGTGGTCAGGAAAATGACAGCAATCCCAGAATGCAAAGCGGCATAGTCAGAAGGCACTTCCTGTCTGCAGGCAGCCTGAGACACCACAGGCCGCCATCTTGCATATTACAAAGTTAAAAAAACACAATATGTGCAGGTAGGATGATTTTTAATGTGGGCAATCTGTATGAAAGGGGTGAGAAAAACATACAAAATAGAATCTTATTCAGGGTGAAGGTCCGCTTTAAGTTAAACCGGGCCAACAGCCTGGCACAGTTGGAAAAGTAAGGTAGAGGCCATTTTGGAGCTTCCTCTCCCAACTGACATAACTGACAATGCAGAGTAATAGGAGGCCCAGCAGCACTTCCTGTTTGCAGGTGGCCTGAAAATCCATGAACCACCGTTTTTTTTAAATTAACCACAGCATGAGTTAGAAAATGGTAAATTAATTTTTATGTGAAGCAATCTAAATTGTCCCGGGGAGGGATGCATGTGAGCATTGTTTGTTGTGTTGTTCTGGTTTAAGTCATTTTTGACTGTTGGTCTGCTTTAAGTTTTGTTAATTGAACTTGTTCCACATGTTATCAGAAAACCTTCCAACAAGAGTCGAGTCCATTCCAATGGTTCTATATTGCGATGCATGATGTACTTTTGCGCTGCAGATAAATCGGCATCAGGTAAAACACGTCTGCGTGTATCAATGCAATGAAGACCATAATGGATCACACAAAGTAAAGCTAATGCCATCTGATAGATTGTTTCATTCTAATCCCTGCGTTCTTCGCTTTGCCTTTGCTTTGACTTGATCCCCGTGTTTGTTTTCTATTTAAGTCGTGTTATGCGGGGTAATTCTACCGGCGTTGGGCTCCCCTCAAACATGTATTATCAGCAAGAAAATAATTGAAATGCCAAAACTCCTGTTTAATCTGGGTGGAAATTGTCCTCTTTCATTTCACTTCAGAACACACCTTTCATGTCGGAGAGTTTGCATCGCTAATGGAATGTCATCCGGAGAGATCTGGAAAGAGGATAATGTAATATAGAGGTGAGTCGTATGCAGCGTGTACTGATGTGCGGATGGTAAGCTAGTTATTGTATCTGGACGTAGCTCCCCTATTGGCTGTCCACAGGGCCAGATTATAAGGGGGGCGCAAAGGTGGCTGGTATAGGGGTCTCAAGGACCGCTTACCAGTTCATAAAAAGTCTAAAAACACACACACACACACACACATACACATCCTATTGCGGTTACCAATCTCATTGCCGTTGCCATGCTTTCCTGTCATAATCACTGACATACAGAAGTGATCAGTGTCACAGATTTCTCAGCAGAGAAATCCCCTATTATAGAATGACCAGTAATTGAGAGCTGCGAGACAGGGGCAGCTATGCGACAAATCGTGTTTAACGGTGATAAACAGAGACAAATATACATAGCACATACCAACCAGGCTGCTGTAAAGATTCACAAGTGAACATAATAACAAACACGTGCTGAAGTAAAGGTACAAGAATACAGATGAACACGACATGTTTCGGCTGCTGTGCAGAAATATAGGTAAACCCGGAAAACATAAACACACTTAGGCCGCTGTACATAAACACAGGTGGAGTCTGGAAACATACATGCATAGGGATAGGGAAAAATTAGAGGTGATTTGTATACAGCATATACTTATGTGCGGATAGTAAGCTAGTTGTTGTATCTGGATGTAGCTTCCCTATTGGCTGTCCACTGGGCCGGATTATAAGGGAGGCTCAATGGTGGCTGCTATAGGGGCCTCAAGGACCACTTACCAATTCACAAAAAGTAAAAAAAAAACACACACACACATCCCATTGCCGTTACCGTGCTATCCCGTGCTAATCACTGATAGACAGAAGTGATCAGTGTCACGGATTCCTCAGCAGAGAAATCCCCTATTATAGAATGACCAGTAATTGAGAGCTGCGAGACAGAGGCGGCTATGCGACAAATCGTGTTTAAAGTGGACCAACACCGAGAGGTGATCGGCCCGGAAATCTATAAGATTCCCGGGCCGATCACCTCCCACCCCGCGGGACATCCGAGATTGGGATGTCCCGCGGGGTGAAACCCCCCCAAACACCCCGAATCACCTACCTTCTCTTCCGCCGCCGCCGCCTCCCTCGCGCCCCTCTAGGCGTGCGCGCCCCCGCGCCGGCCGTCTGTGAATGGCCGGCACGCGCGCGCGCCGAAAGTGACGCGAGGGAGGCGGCGGCGGCGGAAGCCGCTTCGACGTTCCTGTTCCCCGTCTGGACGTTGGCGGGGATTGGACCGGGCAGTCACGTGGGAGCGGGGAGAGGTGAGTTTATTGGGGTTTCTGGGGGGTTTCACACAGCGGGGCGCCCCGCCGAAGTGGACCAAAACCCAGGATAGTCAAAATCCTGGGTGTTGGTCCACTTTAACGGTGATAAACAGAGACAAATATACATAGCACATACCAACCAGGCTGCTGTAAAGATTCACAAGTGAACATAATAACAAACACGTGCTGAAGTAACGGTACAAGAATACAGATGAACACGACATGTTTCGGCTGCTGTGCAGAAATATAGGTAAACCCGGAAAACATAAACACACTTAGGCCGCTGTACATAAACACAGGTGGAGTCTGGAAACATACATGCATAGGGATAGGGAAAAATTAGAGGTGAGTTGTATGCAGCGTGTACTGATGTGCGGATAGTTAGCTAGTTATTGTATCTGGACTTAGCTTCCCTATTGGCTGTCCACAGGGCTGGATTATAAGGGGGGCGCAAGGGTGGCAGGTATAGGGTCTCAAGGATCGCTTACCAGTTCACAAAAATTGTAAAAAAATACACACACACACACACCCCATTGCCATTACCAATCACATTGCCGTTACCGTGCTATCCCGTGCTAATCACTGATAGACAGAACTGATCAGTGTCACGGATTTCTCAGCAGAGAAATCCCCTATTATAGAATGACCAGTAATTGAGAGCTGCGAGACAGAGGCGGATGTGCAGCAAGCCGTGTTTAATGGTGATAAACAGAAACATATATACATAGCACATACCAACCAGGCTGCTGTAAAGATACACAAGTGAACATAATAACAATCACGTGCTGAAGTAACGGTACAAGAATACCGATGAACACTACATGCTACAGCTGCTGTGAAGAAATATAGGTAAACCCGGAAAACATAAACACACTTAGGTTGCTGTACATAAACACAGGTGGAGTCTGGAAACATACATGCATAGGGATAGGGAAAAATTAGAGGTGAGTTGTATACAGCATGTACTTATGTGCGGATAGTAAGCTAGTTATTGTATCTGGATGTAGCTTCCCCATTGGCTGTCCACAGGGCCGGATTATAAGGGAGGTGCAAGGGTGGCTGCTATAGGGGTCTCAAGGACCGCTTACCAATTCTCAAAAAGTAAAAAAAAACACACACACATCCCATTGCCGTTACCAATCTCATTGCCGTTACCATGCTATCCCGTGCTAATCACTGATAGACAGAAGTGATCAGTGTCACAGATTTTTCAGCAGAGAAATCCCCTATTATAGAATGACCAGTAATTGAGAGCTGCGAGACAGAGGTGGCTATGCGACAAATCATGTTTAATGGTGATAAACAGAAACAAATATACATAACACACGCCAACCAGGCTGCTGTACAAATACACAAGTGAACATAATAACATACACGTGCTGAAGTAACGGTACAAGAATACAGATGAACACTACATGCTAGGGCTGCTGTGCAGAAATATAGGTAAAGCTGGAAAACATAAACACACACAACAGGTTGTTGTACATAAACACAGGTGAAGTCTGGAAACATACATGCATAGGGATAGGGAAAAATTAGAGGGGAGTTGTATGCAGCGTGTACTGATGTGCGGATAGTAAGCTAGTTAATGTATCTGGACTTAGCTTCCCTATTGGCTGTCCACAGGTCTGGATTATAAGGGGGGCGCAAGGGTGGCAGGAATAGGGGTCTCTAGGATCGCTTACCAGTTCACAAAAATTGTAAAAAAATACACACACATCCCATTGCCATTACCAATCTCATTGCCGTTACCGTGCTATCCCGTGCTAATCACTGATAGACAGAAGTGATAAGTGTCACGGATTTCTCAGCAGAGAAATCCCCTATTATAGAATGACCAGTAATTGAGAGCTGCGAGACAGAGGCGGATGTGCAGCAAACCGTGTTTAATGGTGATAAACAGAAACAAATATACATAGCACATACCAACCAGGCTGCTGTAAAAATACACAAGTGAACATAATAACATACACGTGCTGAAGTAACGATACAAGAATACAGATGAACACTACATGCTACGGCTGCCATTCAGAAATATAGGTAAACATAAACAAACGTGGGCTGTTGTACATATACACAGGTGGAGTCTGGAAACATACATGCATAGGGATCCAGTGAAAGTCCAAAGTCCAAAAGTGGATACAAGGCTGAGACAGGGAAGGCAAATCACCAAGGCTGTGGCAGGGGTCCTGGGTTCAAGATTCAGAGTTCAGAGAGGCCTGGGAAGACAATACAATGCTGATTCACCGGCTGCAGGGGTGATCCACCAGGAAGTGACACAGGTGCTGTCTGATTACCAGAACCTCTGCAGGAGAGGACCGCCTGCTGGCGGAGCAGAGGAAAGTCCAGGAAATGGAGCCAGCAAAAGCAGAACATAACAGATGCATTCTGCCATGTTGCGGAGGAACTCCAGACCTGACAATCGGTGGAAGCAGGTAGCAAGGCAGGCGTTCACTACCGGCCTCTGACTGCTCGCTCCTGCTGTTAGGAGGAGCTCTTCTCACTTCCAGCATAGAAGGCAAAGGTAGTGATAGCTGGCCAACACACGGGGCAGAGAACCTGTGTTCTTTGCCCAGCTGAAGACCCCAGGGGAGGAGATAAAAACTTGCATGCAGATCATAATAGATCACACAAACTAAAGCTAATGCCATCTGATAGATTCTTTCATTCTAACCTCTGCGTCTTCAGTTTGCCTTTGCTTTGATGATCCCCAACAGATAGTTTACAGATGTAAAATCAATGCAGACATTAGGTGTCTTCTTTGGTGCACAGCAAGATAATAGGGGTCACTTCAGGGAAATCCTATGAATGTCAATTGGTTGGTTCCAGACCATGTCTAGGCAAGGTGTGAAGTAGAGAACCCGAGAGAAAGCAGGACGAATCACACAGGACTGACCACCTGGAGACACGTTGGACTGGCTGGCTGGAGTAATACCCTCCTGAAAGGGACAGGGCAGAAGGGCTGTGTTGTGTGCTGCCCGGGTGCTCTGACAGGAGTTGTCACTGAGGACGCCGGCAATGTATATGTGTGTGTGTGTCTGTCTCTCTCTCTGTTTAAGTCGGCGGGAGACACTGTGTGGGAGCCGGGAAGTGCAAGTTGTTGTTTTTTTTTACATTTGCTCGATAAGACGCCCTGATATTTCCCCCCCCCCCCCGCTTTTGAGGAAAATAAGTGTGTCTTATAGAGCGAAACATACAGTAACCCCAGCAGCACTTTCTCTTTGCAGGAGGCCTGCAGCTCCATGAGCCTTTTTGTTTGCAAAATTGGCCACAGCAGGAGCTACAAAATGGTAAATTTATTTTTATGTGCAGCAATATGAATTTCCCTGGGGAGGGAAGCATATGAGCACTATTTCTTGTAAAGGTGTTGGTCTGGTTTAATGTCAGTTGGTTGGTTGGCTGGTTGGTTTCAGACCTTTAAAAAGGGTGTTAGGTGTCTGTCAGCTTTAAAGAGGAACTGCTGCTGCCGATCTGCTGACACCCCCCCCCCCCCTCCGGTTTGGGCACTAAACAGACATTTAAAAATGTACATAAAGAGTTTTCAGCACTTTTATCCGCAGTCTTGTATTTATGGAGCAAACCAGGGTTGGGTTAGGTATAGCTGGCAGCAGATCAGGTTGGGGTACAGGACAGTCTTGCAACCTTAGCACGTACCACCTGATATGAGCTTAAAGTGGACCAACAGTGTAATTACAAAAACAGTTTTAATTATGGCCACCTGTGCTGCACTTTTAAATAGCAGGAAAAAAATTTAACAGAATCAGAAGTTTTTGAAACGAGGCAGCCTTCTATGGTTGCTTCCGGGTACCTGGGCTGCAGATTCCACTCGAGCAGGCATCCCCCTGCAATCCACCTTGAATCTGTTAACTCTTTAAGTGCCAGCCTACCTAGAGATTTTGTCACCCTCTGTTGCCAGACCAATTTTCACTGTTTTGCGCTATACATGTTTAACTGTAATTCTTGAAGGGATTTTTAGTGTTTTCCCAATATTTTTGGGTGAAATATGTGCAAACAAATAAAAAATCTATTTTTACAATTGTAGTGTATTTTCAATAAAAATCATATTTTGTGTAAAAGCCCCAATTCTTCTGGTTACAATGGTACTACATATGCATTGATAGACACCCCTTGCAGCACTAGATCTGCATAGCTACTGGATTTGATACACACATATGCATGTGGTTCAATAAGTGGTCCAACCCCCTGGCAAGAAGAGATATTTTCTCACATTCATTGATGACTTTTCCAGATACACAATTTTCGACCTTTTGCACCTTCTTGCTTTGGTGTTTAACAAATTTGGAAGAATGCCACAAGCCCTGTGTGCAGATAATGGAACTGAATATACAAGCGGAAAGGTGCAGACCATTTTGAAAAAGAAAGAAATTGTGTTCCAGACTATCGTTCCATACAACCTAGAACAAAATGGTGTTGCAGAAAGAAAGAAGTTGTTATTTTTTTTGAGTTAGGAGAAAATTCAGCTTCTTGGTCCAGCAGAAAACAGGTGTCAGTTGCGTTGTCTTCAACAGAGGCAGAGTGCATGTCTGTTGCTCATGCAAGTCCAGAAGTAATTTGGCTGAAACAACCTATAGAAGATTTCCATAAACCCCTAACTCAGCCAACCGTTATCAATGAGGACAATCAAGGATGTATTCAACTTGCCAGCAGTTTCAGCAGAAACTTTGCCACCTGTGTGATGTTATGGCACGTGGGATACTTGAGTTTGTTTAGTGTGAGTCTGACAAGTTGATATGATGACATGACAATGCCACTATCAAGAGCCAAGTTTGAGGGATTCAGAACCACAATGGGACAAACAGGATAAGTACCGTATATACTCGAGTATAGGCCGACCCGAATATAAGCCGAGGCACCTAATTTTACCCCCAAAACCTGGAAAAAGTTATTGACCCGAGTATAAGCCGAGGCACACACAGCACACACACAACATACACACAGCACACACACAAACACAACACAGCACACAATACAGCACACATACACACACAAGGCGCACACATACACACACAAGGCACACACAGCACACAACACAGCACACATACAATGCACACAACACACACACTCACCAGTTCAGCTCCTGCAGAATCTTCAGCGAGGCTCCTTCCAGCGACGGTGCGGGAGAGAGTGAGGACGGCGCGGGACGACGGCATGGGTCCATCTAGATGCAGGGCAGAAGAGCCGCCTCAGAGGCTTCAGAACTCGGCGGGGAGATCAGTACACCCAGCGCGAGGTGGGTGTACCAAGATGGCGGCCGGCGCGCTCCGCGCCGCCACGTCACGTCACGTCACTGAGGCCCGGGCCGCCATCTTGGTACACCCACCTCGCGCTGGGTGTACTGATCTCCCCGCCGAGTTCTGAAGCCTCGGCGGCTCGTCTGCCGCCTCGGAGGCTCTTCTGCCCTCGCTCAGGTAAGTCACTGACTCGAGTATAAGCCGAGGCTGCTTTTTTCAGCCCAAAAAGTGGGCTGAAAAACTCGGCTTATACTCGAGTATATACGGTAGTTGTTGAGTGGGGGGTTTGGAATAGCTTAAATGCAACAACTACATCCTGTAAATGAATGCCTGCTTGTTATTGCTATTGTTATTGATGAAGTTAGTTTAAAAAAACAGGAAGGCATAGGCAGACCATGTGACTGTAGGCATAGTGTGTTTAGCCTGCCAACAGAAAGAAGCTGTTTGCTTTTGTTTCATTACCTGAGATATATTGCTGATGTATCAAGCTCATGTTGTGTTTCTGATTGTTGCTGAATAAACAGCAGTTGTTCCTGTACGCCGGAAGAGTGTCGTGTAAAATCCTTTGCCAACAAAATATCAATATGCATACAAGAAAACAAAAAAACAAGCTGAAAGTGCAGGGTCCCCCAAACAGAACAATACCCAACATGCATAGGTACTTTTAAACCTTTTAACTGGCAGCCTACTCAAGATGTTGTCACCCTCTGTTGACAAGCCATTTTTCACCCTTCTGTGCTATGTTTAACTGTGATTTTTGCAGGAATTTCCAGGAAAGTCGGCTCTCACGTAGCTGACACTTAACTGTTGGAGAGGCAGCTATGAGAGACTCACGTAGCTGGAACTAATAGGGTTAAACTGTCCCTCACACCTACAAGTCTGTACTGTGGTGAGACTTGGGGGCTAGGACGCACGCCGGATTGTTTGCCAGTCACATCTCTGAGCTGAACAACTATGGGCTATGGTGATTGGCTGGGATGCCACACAGCCCTGCCCATACATCTCATTTAACCTGCAATAGTACAGGAGCTGAAAAGCTATGGGCTGCCCAGACCTGTCCTTAGAGCTCATTCTGCCAGCAACATTATTGTTGCTGGCTAAATGAGCTATATGGGCGAGGCTGGGCAGTCTTCCAGCCAATCAGCACAGCCCATAGCTAAAGCATTCAGTTCCCAGAGTTCTGAGAGTTGTGTCTTAGACACAACCCGGTGGGACACCACAACTACCGGGACGAGAGGGGATCTACAGCGTATACGTGAGGTTTGCTGCGCTCCTGTTTGGAAAATGGCCACGCCTGTTTTGTTAAAAGGATGTATTTTCACACGGTTGGTCACCCTTTGCGGCACTAGATCTGCATAGCTACTGGATTTGATACACACATATGTATGTGGTCCAATGAGTGGTCCTACCCCCTGGCAAGAAGAGATACTTTCTCACATTCATTGATGACTTTTCCAGAGAAACAATTGCACTACCTTTTGCACAGCAAAGATGAGGTGTCACAGAAGCTTGAATATCTTGCTTTAGTGTTTAACAAATGCCATAAGCCCTGTGTGCAGATAATGAGAACTGAATATGCAAGCGGCAAGGTGCCAGCCATCACCACCACTCGCTTTGTGAAAGTGCTAGAATTATGCTGTTTGATGCAAGTCTACCTAAGTCCAACAATTTGGGGGGATTCAAGTTATTGGAAATCAACAAGTTGTTATTTGTTTGAGTTAGGAGAAAATGCAGTTTCTTGGTCCAGCAGATGTCAGATACGTGAGGTTTCCTTTGCTCCTGCTTACATGCTGTTTTGTTAAAGGATGTATTTTTCACACTGTTGGTCCACCAGTTGTACTTTTACCACTGATAGGAAACCAGTTTATTAGGGAAGGTAGTTAATACCCAGAGCCGGATTAAGCGTGACGGAGGCCCCTGGGCACAAAATCTGGTGGAGGCCCCAGATACAGTATCTTCTTTTTCCTCTAAAATAATAGTCCAGCCAAGTAACTGATTGGTGGTTGTCTGGCACCCGCCCACTTACTGGAACGTCAGATTGAGTCCCTTGTGCCACCCTTGTGCTTGTGCATGCTGCTCAGGAACTTTGCCATTCTGGACGGGGGGTAGTGTAGTCGCCCAGCTGGTAGTAGTCACTGTAGCGTTGCTGGCGGTGGCTTTGCTGCTCTAGACTCTCCATCCTGCCCTGTGGTGGCTTTGGCTGTGGATTTGCAAAAACAAGAAAAGCTTGCCCAGGCACGAGGAGCCCCCACTGATGGCGATAATTTTGTTGCTGGCCCCCAGGCCCGTCAGACCAAAGACTGAAAAGCCTCCTGGACCAGACCATAACCCAAAGGTTGGTGGAGGCCCCCTTTGCAATGTGCATCTTTACTAATGTGGTAAGATGCTGGGCTCATTAATGCCAGAATAATAGATAGGGGGAGAAGACATGCCATTTAGGGAAACAACAGATCACACAACAAACAGAATACGTTGTTCTTTCTTTTTTATTTGTAACAAATACCCCATGTTTTCTTCTCACTAGAAAATCTACTCATTAACACAAATGGATAATGCCAAACATTGTGACCGCCGATAATTGTGTGCTTACAAATATGCTAATCTTTCCCTATCTAATGTGAAGCATCATTTTGGAGATGTGAAAAACATTGCAAGCAGGGTTCAAAGTGCACAAAGCAAAAGTACACAAGTCCAAAGCTGAGTCGAAACCAAAGAAGCAATTCAAAGGGCCATCCAAAAGCAGGGTCCAAGTTCAAAGCTGAGGTCGCTAATGAGGGTTCCAAAAGCAGGGTTCACAGAGCAGGAGCAGCAATGCAGGAATCTTCAGGAAGCTGCATCAGCACGTCCTGGATGCCAGAGCCCTCCTTTTAAAGGCCCAAGGGCCGGAAAAGTACAGGAGCCTGACCAGAACTTCCTGGATGTCAGAGCTTTCCTCTGGGATGAGGGTAAATGTCCGTTCATGTTTGAGCGCATTCTCAAACGCTTACTGCAGAACCCCACATTCACCTTTGTGCGCCGAGGATCGCTTCTGGATCCTGGGAGTCACTAAAACTTACACTAAAAAGCATGTACAGTATAGAGTGCAAGAAAGCGATCGGGGGCACGCGATCAAAATGCGCATGGGAATGAATCATGTGTTACACCCAGCCATAATGCCGAGCCCCTGAAAGGCTAGCCTTACAGTAAAGGCTCCCATGTGGGGACCAGGTAAAAAAAGAAATCCCACGTTGGGATGCCTCAGGGCTAAAAAATGCTGCACCCCCGAGGACACTTTAGTAAAGGTGGACTGAAGAGGTGGACTGAAGATCCACTTTAAGTATAGTAGGGCATTTGATTAAAGTGGACCAAAACCTGACATTGGCAGCCCTGGCTCCAGGGCTGCCTGATTCCTTGTCTGCGCTGTGCAAAACCCCCAAGTCCCCTACCTATCTTCTCCCTGTTCCAATGGCACATGTGCAGGCTGCGGGCGCCATACGCTATGCCCACACCAGGCATTTGGTAATGGCCGGCGCGTGTGCGTACCCTGTTAGAGGCCAGCAGGGATGGGGCTCCTGTCTCTCGTCTACGTTCAGCTTTTTTACGCATACAATCGTCCAAGCTCCTTAGGACCAATCGGCCATGCGCGGTGGGACCAATCGGCCATGTGCCGTAGGACCAATCGGCCATGCACCGTAGGACCAATGGGCCATGCGCGGTGGGACCAATCGGCCATGGGCCTTAGGACCAATCGGCCATGCACCGTAGGACCAGGGAAAGGTGAGTTTTACTGGGGGTTTAAACATAGCAAGGCATCCCCGATCGGGGTACCCTGGGGGCAAGGACCAAAACCTGGGATAGGCAAAATCCTGGGTTTTGGTCCACTTTAAGTTTTATAAACAAAAGCAAGGCAAGCTTTCCAAATGAAAGATTCTACACACAGGAATAAAAATAATAATAGAAGCCTGAGGATGGCAAAAAAAAAAAAATTAAAAGATGTCATGGGCGGTTCATCCAGACGAGGAGGGAGGGAGGCAAAAAAAATATGGCAAGAGATGCAGAAATCACGCTGTCATCAGGAAAACAAAGCGAAAGGCGTAGGAAACACAAGCACGAGAGCAAAGAGAGGAGGAAAATGATCCATGAAAATGAGTAATGATAGGAAAGCGTCTGTGGAGTGGGGGGGAATAGTGGCTCCGGAGGGGGCTGATGGAGATAACTCGGGCGTAAAATGGGAAGGAGATAGCGTGGAGAGCGCTGGGGGTGCACTACAGAAATTGTATCATGATATAAAAAGAAAAAAATAAAATAAAATAAATTTGAATTTCATATTATGTATTAACCCTGCAGGGCTGAGCTGAACTAACGTCATCCTAAATAAACATGATATGGAAATCAGTCCACGTGTATGTGTGTGTGAGGGAGAGCAATGGGAGACGCTGATGGATATTTAACCCCTGCTGAACTGCAAAATTGCCCTTTTGTTAGGTCATTTGCCCCAGGCCTGTCAGTCCCAGAGAATGGAAACGATAATTATTTATCGTTGCCAAGTAAATATCTGTCTACCTATAAGCAATTATTTTTTTTGCAGCAACAATGGGGCTCCGTGCAGTGGGTAGGAGAGTGGAAATCAAACAAGATATAGAGAAAAGTATGGCCCGCTATGGTTGAGGCCTAGAGGTGAGGGGGGCTCCTTTGGTACCACAGCTGCTGTGGAGGGGACATCTACAGACTTTGGGCAGAGGCATAGCTAGGGGGGAGCAGGGGGGGACCGTGCCCGGGGTGCAGCAGGTCAGTGAGGCGCCAAAGGGGGGGCCTGAGAACAGGAGGGGGCGCCATTTTGAATCTTTGCCCCTGGTTCCAGAACTCCTAGCTACTCCTCTCCTCTGCCTCTGCTTTGAGATGCCACCAAGGAGGAAGCAGTTCCACGAAAAAGGGGATGTGGGCAGACCCTGAGCTCGACTCCAAAAGGGAATATCTGTGGCCCAAGGGGATTTAGGTACTCACCCTGGTTCTCCGGCAGCAATCCAAGGCAGGTCTAGGTCTTTCAGCGGTCCAGCAACAAAACCACACAGAGAAGGAAGGAGGATTAAGGGGGCCATCCCCTCTTTATTGGCATGCCTCTTCTTGAAAAAGGACACCGGGCACAAGTATACTCCTTGGAGTGCTCGCCTCTAACTGCTTGTCCCCTACCAGGTTTGCCCAGGAGACTCGTCCAGCTGGTCCTTCCTCCCCCTGGCCACCGAAGACCTCCTAGTACCAGGGGCAGAGGCGTAGCTAGGGGGAGCAGGGGGAGCACTTGTCCCGGGTGCAGCAAGTCGGGGGGCCAAACGGGGGGCCTGAGAACAGGTAGAATCTTTGCCCCGTGTGCCGGAAAGCCTAGCTACTGCTCTGACAAAGGGTAGTTTTCCTCAGTGGCCTACAAGTCCCCTTGTGTAGCAAATGCTACAGGGGTGGTCCAGCAGCCAGTGCTGCTTCTCTGGCGCACTGTTCTCTATCCTCTTTTCAGCCTCTGGGGTCAGCATTCATGTTTTGCTTCCTCGACACTCAATGACTGCTCACTCCCTGGGTCTTCCTCATATAACACCCAGGAACCAATTAGTTAGGAGGTGGGCAGTCCTTATCTAATTACCTGTCTTTAGAATAACTGGTTAATTTCTTATCCTATGCTGACATCTAGTGGCCTAACTATGTAATGGCACCTACAAGTGAAATTAATTGAAATCTGCGTACATTTTTTACTTAAAGTGGACAAAACCAAGGATTTTGACTATCCTAGGTTTTGGTCCTTGCCCCCCGAGGCACCCCGATCGGGGGTGCCCCGCTGTGTGAAACCTCCCATATCGCACAAACAAACTCAACTCTTTCCTGTCCTACAACACATGTGCGGTTGATCGCCCAAACAGCACGCTCAGATCTGCTCGAGCCCCATCATCCGGGAGCTCGTCTAATGCGAGCAGATTTGAACCCGCTGGAGGCCGCATCCCCCGCTACCCTCTAACAGGGAGCGTGCTCGCGCTGGGCATTCACTAAAGGGATAGCGGGAATGTGCCGTTGGACCGGGTATGAAGGTGAGCTTTCAGGCGACCTGAGGGGTTTCACACAGGGTGGGTTTTGGTGCTTTTTAAACTACCTATTAACAAATTGACAGTGGTGGTGGATAAGCCACCACCCTGTTACATTACCTGCCCAAGCAGCTATTGCAGGGGGCCACTCAAAGGAGTCCTGGTCAGGGAATTGGTACTCGGGGGGAGGGGCGCAAGGAAGATGGAGAGGGTAATAGGGCTGCAAGAAGCCCTTAATAAGGTGCATGTGGGGAGGGACAACAAGTTATGTATTGGGGGGGGAGTTGTCACATGGAACAAATGGCAAGTTACTTGGGAGGAGGGTGTAAATAATGCAAGGAAATTGGAGGGAGGGCTGCAAGAAGGACCCAGAAAGGTACAGCTTGGAGAAAAAAGGGGGCTGCAGGGTAAAGCCTGGAGGGTATTTGGGGAGCAGCAAGGAAGATGGATGGAGGAGCGGCAGAGCACATTGCAAAGTACAGGGAAGGGGTGAGGCAGCAGGGAGAACCTAGCAAGGTGTTTGGGGGCAGGAAGGAACATGAAGAGGTGGAGCACCCTACAAGGTACATGGAAGGAGGGAAAAAGGGAATATGTAGGAGGAGGTGGCTACAGGGCGCACCACAAGGAGGAAGCAGTAAGCCAATTACAATGGGAGGAGCTGCAGTTAGCAACGCGTAAGGTACTCAATAGTGGGTAGCTGTAGCGATAACCTTTATCGCCGGAGAGCTTCCCCGCCAGAGACGTCCTTTTCCCAATGGTGAGAGGCGCTGCAGGAATTCCAGAGTCATCCGTGAGGGAAACAGGAACAGCCCTTACAAGGGCTAGTGAATTGTAATATAGCGTTCCCCCCAATAAGAGACAGAACTCAGTATTGAGGGTGAAGATGAACTTAACTTTATTAGTGCCACACTGTGCCTTATATGCAAGGCTCCATGCAAGGGGACCTCCCCCATGGACCTGATGGAGAACTGCATGACAAACACACGGACCAATGGGAGCAGGGCACACAATCCCTCAACTATGCCGGTAACACAATCAGTAGAACAATAGCAGTCTGTAACACAATCAGTAGAACAATAGCAGTCTGTAGCACAATCAGTAGAACAATAGCAGTCTGTAATACAACCAATACCACAATGGCAGTCTGTCTGGGACATGCTCAAGAAAATGAAAGTAATGGGTCTATGCAGAAACAGCGCCTTTAAAATCCAAAGGCAGAGTCTGTCACAGTAGCAAAGAACAGGGCACCCTGCAAGAAGCAGCAGCACTGAGCATAATAAAGCTTGGGCTTTTAGTATTAAAACATGCAATGCTGCTGCGCTGTACAATGTAACAAGCAGGAGTCCTGCTGTTATATTGCAGAAAGCTGGCCAGCTTCTTGCTTAGCTACCCTGTAAAAGCCAAATGTGTACAATGTAACAATGACATTGTAAGGTAAAATGAGAGAAAGATATGGAAAAGGTGAAAAGATAGAGATGGAGACAGAGAGGAGAGACACAAAGAGAGATGGAGAAAATGTGGAACGAGCGAAAGTAAAAAGAGAGGAAGATGCCTAGAGAGGTAAATGGAAAGAATGGGAAAAAGCAAAAGAGATTGATGGAATGTGTAAAAGAAACAAAAAACTAAGGGGTTATAGAAATGAAGGGATCACATAAAAAGAGATGAGGCAAGGAAAGGAAAGGCAAACAAAAAAAACAAGAAGAAATAATAAAGGGACGTACAAAAAAAAAAAAAAGAAGGGGGTGGGGGGTGTTAATGTCAAACCAGAAACCCGCTAAATAAGTGTCTGATTGGTGCCTTGTGGCATCCCTATACAGATGAGTGGCAATGGTTCCCTGTACGTCCGCACAGATTGCACACCCCAAAGGCCGGCCATGGGTCCATATCTCTATTTGAGCCTTGAGGACTGGAGATTTTCCACCACTGATTATGTAAAATTGGCAACATGAATTTTAAACATAACAGTAAATTCTCCATTTGTTCCACCATCCTCCGCATTGTGATGAGAACGCCAGCGCCGCGCAGACACAGTTCCAGAAGGCGTTGGACTAATCATCAGAAGCATTCTCTTTACCTCCAGAAGTATTAATAAACCTCAATTTATTCCGTGTTACGATTTAGTCGGAATATTGCTGCCAGAGATGATCCTATTTCCCCTTTGTTTTCACTGTAGCTGATTTCTCATGAGCATTGTGATTGGGAGAAAATTGTGCATTTTGATAAGCTACTTAACTGGCAAGCCTCGGTACGGCGGGGGTCGAAAACGCAATTGAAGTTACAATGTGAATGCTGAGACTTTCCTGTATGCTAACGAGGGAGAAGAAAAACCCTCTGATGGTCTGTAATGCCTGAAACTAGAATAGCATTCAGCTACAAGTACTCCAGTCGAAATTGTGGGTGATGAATCGGGGCTGGATTGGGCCACTCGTTTCAATGCCAAAGAAACCATTGGCTAGTGAGATGAAGGGCTTTAAACCAGTATTGTTTACATCTATGGTCATCAAGAGGATTGTGATGGAATACATGAAGGCAACCATAATGAACCCTATGCAATTTACATTTAGGGCAAACAGGTCACCTGAATACAATGTCAGTATGGCCCTTCACTTTATGCATGAGCATATGAATAACCCTCACTCTTATGGTGTGAATTTTCTTAATCCCCCTATACCGCCTAACATGGGTCTCTCCCTATTAAAACCAGATCCTGCCATTTGTCCATGCCCCATGAAAATAGACTATATTCACACCTAGGCCCTTATTTAACAAGGGATAGCGCCGGGTAGCGACTGGTGAGCGAACGGTAATGACGGTCACCGCCACGAGAACGCCGGCTCCCCACCACAATCACACATTTATCAAGCCGATCTTGCTTAGCGACTGAGATAGCGCCAGATAGCGAATCATTCATCATTATTCCAGCCTCACCCCACAGCGCCAGCGTCCGACCTTGAACAGCGACAGGTATGACCTCTCGCTACCTGGCGCTCTCCAATGCATTTCAATGGAACAATCTTTAAATATTCATAATTAATTGTTATTAATGTTTTTTTTTTTTTTTTTTTAAATGTCAAAAATTCTGTGACCACTTCTGCAATGTTAGAGGTATAGAAAAAAAAAATTGTGCAGAATTGATATTACAGGTCTGATATTAATGTATTCATATTACAAAATGTTTTTAAAAACTTGTTTTTTTTTTTTTCCAAAAATATGGCTGTTTGGGGGTTAAAAAACTACTTTTAACCCATCGCCGCCAGCGCTCTGGGGTTTAAACAAGCATTTCACAGCGCGAGAATTTTTTGAGCGTGATTTGTTAATGAATATGTTGGGAGCCGTTCGCTATGGCCATTTGCTATCATGCGCTCCCATACAGCGCGGAACCTGTCAAATAGCGACTCCTAACCTTGTATTCAACATTACTGCACACCGACTGAGTCGCTGTCAACAACCGAACAACGGCCAAGCACAGCGACTACTAGCGGGCGCTGTGAAAATACTGCTACAGTCGCTCATCTGTCGCTACCTGGCGCTATTAATGAATCGGCCTCCCCGTTGCCAGCGAGGTACCTCAATAGCAGAGGTGTTTTCTGTGCTGCAGCTCATTTCCCTTTGAAAAGGAATGCTTGAATTCCTAATTAGGTTGGAAACAGACGAGACAATCAAATACACATTAGGCACGGACATTGGATGTTATTTGTGGAGAGTAATGTAACTCCTGAAATATGACATTAATGACTTATGATTATATTAACAAGAGAGTCTTATTCAGGATTATAAGACCTTTCATTTGATACCAAATATGACTTATATGTATTGGCCAGAGTCTGATAATCCACATAGTATCAGATTCTGTACGATGTGTATTTGGTGTTTAGGTTCATTTAACTAAGAAATGAATGGGGATCATGAATTTCTCGGTTACATTATGATAACATGCAACAGGTGGGAGTTATATTACTTTATATAATATTTATCTAATCTCAGAGAGGCAGGTTATGGGCAGTGTAGTACAGACACACCCAGGAGGCTGGGAATGCTGGCCACACCCTCTAATGTTCAGTAGATTGTTTGCAGGGGTATTCATAACCTACAACAAAAACTCCTTAAAGGCCTTGAAACATATGGGCACTCCTACCAAACTTAAAGTATAAAATATGTAATTTTATTGGTGGCCACAATCAGACCATTAAAAAACACAAACACACCAATACACAAGACAAGGTTAATGCAGTAAGGGGTAAATCATTTATTATTTATAGATTGAAGATTGATTGTGGCACGTTATAGGGATTGATCATTATTTTTGGAACAATAAGGGTTGATTATCTATTGTACATATTATATAATTATTTGATCCTTACAACCCAAATTAATGTTATTATTTAAGAAATCGTATTCAATATTAAATTATTGTATGTATTTTCTAGTTCCAGGAAAGGGAGCGGGTTTTTTTTTTTAACCTTGTTTTGTGTATTGGTTTGTTGGTGTTTTTCAATGGTCTGATCGTGGCTGCCAATAAAATTACATCTTTTATGCTTTAAGCTTGGTTGGAGTGCCCATATGTTTCAAGTTCCTTAAAGTGGACCAACACCCAGGATTTTGACTATCCTGGGTCTTGGTCCACTTCGGTGGGGCACCCCCGATCGGGGTGCCCCGCTGTGTGAAACCCCCCCTAACCCCCCGAAAAACTCACCTCTCCCCGCTCCCAGCGCCAACGTACAAGCGAGGATCAGGAACGTCTAAGCGGCAGCCGCCGCCGCCAACTCCCTCGCGTCACTTTCGGCGCGCACGCACCCCCGCCGGCCATTTGCAGACGGCCGGCGCGGGCACGCGCACGCCTACAGGAGCGCGAGGGAGGCGGCGGCGGCCGGCCGCCGCCGAAGATAAGGTGAGGAGTTTGGGGTGTTTGGGGGGGTTTCACCCCGCGGGACATCCCGATCTCGGATGTCCCGCGGGGTGGGGGGTGATCGGCCCGGGAATCTTATAGATTCCCGAGCCGATCACCCGTGGGTGTTGGTCCACTTTAAGGAGTCTTTGATGTAGGTTATGAGTTGTCTGGGAATTGGGGAGCACCCCCAAGGGGAATATTGATTGCACTTAGGCCCTTATTTAATCCTTTTCTTCTCTTTAAACGGGGTTTTTGTTTATTTATTTTTTTCAAAAAATCACATATAATTCTGTGACCTCTTCTGGCATTGAAAAAGCATTTTTTTCACAATGTTTTCATTTTTTATATATTTCCTCAGAAATGACATTACAGGTCTGGCATTAAAGTGTTCATGTTACAATGTTGTTACAATGTAATTCCATATGTTTTCGCTTTGTTACTGGTGGATAGATGCTGAAAAACAGACTATTCTAAGTATGTCACACACCCCGCTTCAAGATATCCATAACATGTGGGTAATACCGACCTGAAGAGGGCGTTCCTGCAGAGATGATAGCAAAAAGAAAGCCCCTCCCTGATCCATAAATACCTGGGACCTCCCACTCATCACCCAGTTTTCCATCTCTGCAGACGGCGAGCAAGTCAGAAGATGATGGCTCCTCCTTGCACAGGGGGATTTAAGGTAGCCGGGATGATTCCCGGCCCGCTACTTATTTATTTCCGTTTGGACCCTTTTTTTCCTAGAATCCATATGCCTCCCAGCTTTGGCTGTGGGTCCAGGCGAGGGTATATCAGCACCTCAGGTGCTCAGGAGCAACGCTCCACCGTGAGACCCTATACAAGAGGGTAGGCGGTTACACCGGGTTGGTGACCCCGGTTTGGGATGCCCTGTCCCTTAGTTTTAACCTTGAATGGCCCTCCCAGGATCCCTTTTCCACAGTGGGGATGGGGGGTGTGGGTCCCTTCTTTACTATTCTCCTTAGCACGTTCTTAACCTTTTCTGTCTTTTACTAGTGTTATTGTGTGTGTGTCACTTTAACTGTCATTAATTCAGCGCAGCGTCCATTCTTGAGGAGGCCTCTGTGCGGTGCTGGGCCTGTCTCCTTTTCTTCATAATGGCGGAGGTAGTTACCTCACGCACTGTATGGATGACCATGTAGTGGGGGGGGCGGGGGCGGACCGTCGGCGCGGGGCCGGGGTCCGTCCCTCCTGGTATTGTGTGCTGCGGTGCTTAGGTGCAGGATCACATTTTTACTGTTTTTCACTTCACTGGCCGAGCGCCGCGGCCGCACATACGCTGCGGCGCCGGCCGGTTTTGGCGCCTCTTTTCTGAGGAGACATTCTCCTCACGATTGTCCTCCTGGGGGCGGGGCCGGTTTTGCGGCGCGTCACCGCTGCCCGCCCCCATCTATCCCTGGCGCCGCTGAGGAGCTATTGCCTTGCATAGGAAGGGGGGGGGCGGATCTTGGCGTCCCGCGCGTCCTGCGCTGACCACGCCCCCTTCTCCTCTTCTTGTCAGCAAAGCCTCTTCCTCACAGTCTGGTCGCCATTGCAAGCTCCCGCGGTACTGTGAGTGGCCTGTGGCCCCCCTCTTCCCCATCCTGCGTTGTTTGCATGTGTCTTTTGTTTCCTATCGCCTTATAAGCTGTTTCTGTGTCTTTCAGGCGGAGGTTTATCAGGAGGATCTCCAGTAGCATTTAGGGGGTCTCTCCCGATCCTAGATCCCTTGGTTCATTTTATTGCTCATAAATCCTCCCACTCGGGACATTAAAGGGGCATCCCGGGTTGTCTAGTGGCGTAATTCCCTGGGTCATAGCGACTATTAAAAGTTCACCTTATGGAGGCATCCCCGGATACTGGGCTCGGGGCCCCTTCGGGGCATCCCCGGAAGTGTATGTTGTGTGGGGTATCCATTACTGGGGACGATGTACTTCTGTGTATACCATGTGCACAGCAAACTATTACGCGGCAGTCCGAACCCCAGGCGTCTGGGTCAGCACCGCCGGTCGCTTCATCTCCCCCTCCCGCCTTGACACGCACCCCGTGTGACGTCGTCATGGGCAGGGAGCTGCAATCTGAGATGTGCGCCAGATTGGCTAACCTTGAAAAAATTATCTCCAGCTCGGTCGCCCGTAAGGCTCCGACTAAGAGAAAGCATTTGTCGCCGGCTCCACCGGTGGAGGACCATGAGGACGTTAATAATCTGGATTGGTCTGATTATTCCCCGCTAGAGGAAGGGGAGGTTTATGAGGATTCAGATATTTCGGACGATGAGCAGTCTTTTGGCGCTGATGCCGAGCTTGTTGACTTGGGGAGATCCTCGGATACTCCTCACGCTCTGGCTCTGATGTTGGAGGTTCTGAATATTTCCCCTCCCGAGGAGGCGTCACAGCAGAAGGGTGAATTGTTTGAGGAATCCAGGCCGCACTTGGAATTTCCGACACAAAGGCATTTTGACAAAATTATTGCTAAGGAATGGGACAGGCCGGCTCGGCTCCCTGGCATCCCTCAGGGGTGGGATAAGAAATATCCTTTCCCTTCGGAGGTGGTTAAGCGCTGGGCATCTCCCCCCGAGGTGGATGCACCGGTTTTGGGGTTGTCCAACTCCTCGGTTTTAAATAGACCTGATTGTTCCACCCTCAAGGATGGAGAGGATAAACGTATTGACCAGATGGCTTGTCATGGTTTTGCTAGCGTTGGGTCAGCCATGCGGCCTGTTTGCGCTTCGGCGCTAATGGTGTTGGCCGCCAGGTCTGTGGTCAGGGACCTGCTGACTTCTTCCGGGCTTCGTCCTGGTAGTGCCGAGTTCCTTAGCCTTAAACGGTGTGAGTTGTTTTTATCTTTTGTGTTAACAGCCTTGGATGACACGTTGATGATGTGTGGTAGGACATCGGCGCTGCTGGTGACTATTCGGCGGTCGGTGTGGCTGCGCCAGTGGGCGGCCGATTTTATGTCCAAGAAGTCACTGACGGCTCTACCTTTTGTTGGCTTACGGCTCTTTGGAGAGACATTGGACTCTGTCACCAAGGGTGGTAGGTTACCTCAACGCAAGAAACAACGCTGTCCCTTTCGGGGGGCGCCTTCTTTTACCCCCTCTTTTCGTGGGGCCAGATCTGGCAGGGGATTTGCTTTCCCCTCTTCCAGAGGAGATTCTGGGAGCAGGGGCAGAGGACGTGCCCGTCCAGGATACAGTTGGGGCTCTAGGCCCAAGCCGGCTACTAAGCCGGCTCAGCAATGAGGGGGCGCCCTCACCCATGCGGGTGGGGGGACGGCTGCGACACTTCTCCCACATCTGGGATCAAGAGGTCTCGGACAGATGGATCCGGGAAGGGGTGTCTTCGGGTTACAAGCTGGAGTTCGAGCTCCGCCCCCTTCCAGATTTTTCAGGTCTCGGATGCCTTCGGAACCTCTGGCGGCGCAGGGGCTCCTGTTGGCAGTAGAGAATCTTCTGGACATAGCTGTCATTTGCCCAGTGCCCCCCTCGGATCAGGGCAGGGGTCTTTATTCCAATCTGTTCACGGTACTCAAGAAGGACGGATCGGTCCGACCCATCTTGGATCTGAAGTTTCTCAACAGGTTCATCCGGCCACGGAAATTCCGCATGGAAACGCTGCGTTCGGCCATTCACTCTCTTCGTCAGGGAGACTTTCTGACGTCCATAGACATCAAGGATGCTTATCTACACGTTCCGATTTTTCCAGCACACCAGAGGTTTCTCAGGTTCGTGGTGGAGGATCGGCATTTTCAGTTTGTGGCACTCCCTTTCGGTCTCACCTCGGCTCCTCGGGTGTTCACCAAGGTGCTAGAAGGGGTGATGGCTCTGCTCAGGGTTCAGGGTATCCGCATTGTGCCCTATTTGGACGATCTTCTGATCATGGCCTCTTCTTTCAACCAAGCGGAGTTGGACACCAGAGTGGTGGTGTCCACTCTGGAGAGGTTCGGTTGGGTGGTCAACCACCCCAAGTCTTCTCTTTCTCCGTCCAGAGTAGTGACCTTTCTGGGAATGTCTCTGGACACTTCGCAGGCCAGGGTGTTTCTGCCCCAGGCCAAGATTCTTTTGATTCAGGAGTTAGTTCGGCTTCTCTTGTCGGCCCCTCGTCCGGCCATCTGTCTAGGGATGAGGCTGGTGGGGTTAATGGTGGCCTCATTCGAGGCGGTTCCCTTTGCGCAGTTTCATACAAGGACGCTTCAGCTTCATCTGTTGAAGGTTTGGGACAAGTCTCCTCTATCGTTGGATCAGTCCTTCCTGATGACTCCCTGAGTTCGTCGATCCCTGCAACGGTGGCTGGGGTCAGTCAATCTGTTGAAGGGCAGATCTTTTCTGGCTCCGTGTTGGGAAACAGTCACCACGGATGCCAGTCTGTCAGGTTGGGGGGGTGTTTGGAAGGACCTCCAGTTTCAGGGTCTGTGGGGCCCGCAGGAGGCTCACGAGCCCATCAATGTTCTGGAGTTGAGAGCCATCAGGTTGGTTCTGTTTCGCTTGACTCATCAGTTGCTGGGCCTGCCAGTTCAGGTCCGGTCGGACAACCGGACAGCGGTTGCTTACATCAATCACCAGGGGGGGACTCGCAGCAGGAGTGCCCTCAGGGAAGTGTCTTTGATTCTGGACTGGGCGGAGAGCCACGTCCCGTGTATCTCAGCAGTCTACATTCCGGGAGTGGAGAACACGAAGGCGGACTCTCTGAGCAGGGCCTCCTCTCGTCAGGGGGAGTGGTCTCTCAGTCCCAAGGTGTTTCGTTCGATTTGTCTCAGGTGGGGGTTCCCAGCGGTGGACCTCTTTGCCTCTCGTCACAATCACAAGCTTCCGGTCTTTGTGTCTCTCTCGCAGGATCCACTGGCTCTGGCGGTGGATGCCATGTCTCTGAACTGGAGGGATCTGGGGTTTCTTTACCTGTTCCCTCCGTTTCCAATGGTAGCCAGAGTGGTGCGCAAGCTGGCCCTGGAGGGCGCGTCGGCGATTCTGGTGGCACCAAGGTGGCCAAGGCAGGTTTGGTTCGCAGATCTGGTAAGACTGGCAGAGGATCAGTTCGTGCTGCCTCTACTGCCGGACCTGCTCACCCAGGGTCGGCTACTCTATCCCAATTTACCTTCGCTGGCTTTGACGGCGTGGCTGCTGAAACCGCCATCTTGAAGGAGGAAGGGCTTTCTGACGCGGTGATTCAGACTCTTATTAGCGCCAGGAAGCGCTCTTCCTCTACTGTTTATTATAGGACTTGGAGGTCCTATATTGACTGGTGTGAAAGTAGGTCGTTCTCTTGTCGGGAATTCTCCATTTCCAGAATCCTGGAGTTTCTTCAACATGGTCTGGATCTGGGACTTCAACTTAGTACCTTGAAGGGGCAGGTTTCTGCCCTGGCGGTGTTCTTTTAAAGGTCCTTTGCACTTCATCCCTTAGTCAAGACCTTTTTCCAAGGAGTTACGCATGTACGGCCTCCTAGGAAGCCCTTTGTTCCAGTTTGGGATTTGAACCTGGTTCTTTCAGCTCTTCAGGGTCCTCCGTTTGAGCCCTTGAATGAGGTTGCTTTGTCTTCGCTTACTCAAAAGGTGGCCTTTTTGGTTAGGCGTGTTTCTGAGTTGGCAGCTTTATCCATTAAAGCTCCGTACTTTGAAAGGCATCAGGACAAGGTTGTCTTTCGTTTCAAGCCGGATTTTCTTCCTAAGGTGGTCTCTGCCTTTCATCTGAATCAGGACATTGTTCTGCCTTCTCTTTGTCCTAATCCCAGCAACGACAAGGAAAGGGCGCTGCATTCCTTGGATGTAGTTCGTGTTGTAAAATATTATCTGGTGGTTACGTCTTCCTTTTGTAAGACTGATGCTTTTTTGTGGTGCCCTTTGGGCCTAGGAAAGGTTTGGCTCCTGCCAAATCTTCCATTAGTAAATGGATTCGTGAGGCCATCATTGGGGCCTATTCTGCCAAGGGGAGGAGTCCCCCTTTTCATGTCACTGCTCATTCTACTCGTGCGGTTGGGGCGTCCTGGGCTTTTCAGCACCAGGCCTCTGTTGAGCAAGTTTGCAAGGCCGCTACTTGGTCCTCTGTTCACACGTTTTCCAAGTTTTACAAGGTTGATGTTCGGGCCTCAGCGGATGCTGTTTTTGGCCGCAAAGTTCTGCAAGCTGTTGTGGTTTAAGTTGTGCATTGTTGCCTTGTTTTGGATCCCCGCCCTTTTTATGGACACTGCTATTGGATGTCCCACATGTTATGGATATCTTGAAGCGGGGTGTGTGACATACTTAGAATAATACCATTTTGTGAAATACTCACCTGTAAAATGGGTATTATAAGTATGTCACACACCCCGCTTCACCCGCCCTTCTTGTATTCTGGATCCTTTATATTGTGAACTTTGCGTTGTTTTGACTTATATTTGCCTCTTCCTGGTCCCTTACCTTACTGCTTCTATATACTGGGTGATGAGTGGGAGGTCCCAGGTATTTATGGATCAGGGAGGGGCTTTCTTTTTGCTATCATCTCTGCAGGAACGCCCTCTTCAGGTCGGTATTACCCACATGTTATGGATATCTTGAAGCGGGGTGTGTGACATACTTATAATACCCATTTTACAGGTGAGTATTTCACAAAATTGTATTTTAATCACACCGCCTCCTGCGCTCTGGGCTTCAAACAAGCATTTTTCAGCGCCAGAGTTTTGTGAGGCTGTTTTTTGGTTCAATTTGGTGTGAGTCGGTCGCTATGACCAGTCGCTAACATACGCTCCCATACAGCGCTGTACTGGTCAAATAGCGACTCCTCACAATGTATTCAACATTACTGAACAGCGACTGAGTCGCTATGAAGTAGTGACCCATGGCCGAGCACAGTGACTACTAGCGGGCGCTCTGAAAATGTCTGATACAGACGCTCATCTCTCGCTACCTGGCGTTAGTGATGAATCAGCCTGCCCATTTCATTCTTTAGGCTATTTATGGTGCCCTCCTTGTTGTTTTTTCTGCAGTGGTATTCAGTCAATGGATGCCCCCACCCCTACCTAAATCATTAATGATGGCGGGCAGGCTGATTCATCATTAGGTAGCGACAGATGAGTGTCTGTCGCAGGCATTTTCAGAGCGCCCGCTAGTAGTCGCTATGCTCGGCCGTGGGTCGCTAGTTTATCGCTGCGCAGTAATGTTGAATACATTGTGAGGAGTCGCTATTTGACCTGTACAGCGCTGTATTGGAGCGTATGTTAGCGACTGGTCATTGCGACCGACTCACAACATATTCAGCAAAAAAAACAGCCTCACAAAACTATGGCGCTGAAAAATGATTATCTGAAACCCAGAGTGCAGGAGGCGGTGTGTTTAAAGTGTGTTTTTCAACATCTATCCACTAGTAACAAAGCGAAAACATATGGAATTACATTGTAGCAACATTGTAACATGAACATTTTAATGGCAGACCTGTAATGTCATTTCTGCAGAAATATCTGAAAAATGAAACATTTCTCTAAAAAGTGCTTTTCAATGCCAAAGGGGTCACAGCATTATTTGAGATTTTTGGAAAAAAAATAACAAAACCCCATTTAAAGAGAAGAAAAGGATCGTCCATTGAAATGTATGGGAGAGCGTCAGGTAGCGAGAGGTCATACCTGGCGCTGTGCAAGTCTGAACGCCGGCGCTGTTCGCTGAGGCTGTGAAAATGATGAATCAGACGCTACATGGCGCTATCCCAGTCGCTAAACAGATTCTGCTTGATAAATGTGTAATTGCGTGCCGTGTCCTGCGTTCACCAGTCGCTGCCTGTCGCTACCTCTCATTAACCAGCCACTACCTGACGCTATCCCTTCATGAATAAGGGCCTAAGTATCTCTCGCTCTCTCCCTCTCCATTAAGACATTAATTGCACTATAACTTATCATTGTAATACCTGTCTGTAACATTTAAGGTGATTTGGGGAAACTTCGGGAACGTATTGGGTTAGTGAAGGTCATACCGTGCTGTTGAATTAATTCCGTTTTCATTTATACATCTTACTGTGTGTGTGGTGGATAATTTCTCACACGATAGATTTATTTCTTGGGACATTTCGCTGGATGTGTGAGGAGCCTCAGCGACTATTGGTTTGTATCAGATTAGTGTCCACTGTGCTGATATGATTATTAGTATTTGCGACATTTATAATATTAATCTCTAATATAAAGATTGGAGATTAATGTGCAGCAAATATTTATTTAAATCATATTATTCCGCCTTCACTCCCTAACCAGGCATATGACTAGAAGTTTCTTAGTGGACATTAGTTAGGCACTTAACACAAAATGTAACATTCCTCAAAGCATCTGCACCTGGATAGGAAGCTTCCTAACAGACAGATGTCAAATGGATAAACTTGAGCCATTTCTGCACAGTGTCAGACATACTAATGTTTGTGCCCCCAAGCTTCATTCTGCCTACTTTCCTTTTCTCTTTCAATACCAATGATTGCACCTCCTTGGCTAACTCTGTTAAAGTGGACCAAAACCCAGGATTTTGACTATCCTGGTGTGATGCCCTGTAAGTTGGCAACCCCCAGTCTCCGCCGCCACTTTCGCTTACAGTAAAGCCCCGGTTTGCAGGGCTGCTCTTTATGCCTTACTGGACACCTTTGCCCAAAGGTCTTAAAAGGCACAGAGGATGCCAGCTTACGGTAAAGAAGGAAGAAGCATGAGGGTATACTATGGCCAAGGCTGTACACAGGTGATCAGTCCGAGAATGCGTCTATACACAGGGATGAGACAGGAGAATTGTCAAAAACCAGTCAAGGGTCAAGCCAGGAGGTCAGAGGAATAGCGGTATCCAAAAGGGGCAGGCAAGTTCAAGGTCGGTCAGCAAGCTGGGATGGTCAACCAAAGCCAAGGCGGTAACAGGTACAGCACAGATTAAATGGCACCCTGAGCTCAACTACCTATAATAGACACTGAGGTCAGGGCAAAACTCTATTTAAGGAATGACTGGGCAATGGGAACACTGAGGGGAGGAAACAAAATGCTTGGTGGCACTATGATCCCTAACAGGATTGGTTTACAGATCCCTTACTGACCAGGGCCGTCTAGCTCCTAATATCAATCAGCTGTGGAGGAGGCTGCAGCGCCTGCCACTAAAGGTGCGGCTCCATTAAGGGCACTTTGTCCAGAACAGGGTGCGCACGCAGGCCTGCACAACTGGAGGGGAGCGGGGGAAGCAGCCAGGGCAGCTCGCTGCGCTCTCCGACTTCCGGCAGCGTGCCCCCGTTCCAGTCAGCTGGGGAGCGCCGGCCGGGGAACGCTTGCCACGGGCCACCCGATGCAAGTAAGTTCCCTACACCTGAGTTTTGGTCCTTGCCCCTGGGGCTCCCCAATTGAATTACTTGGGCGAATTCAGCAAATCTTCCAATCAAATCTGAAGGAAATTCACTGAATTACTGGATCTCTCTAAACTGGCCAAACCACCCTGGAAACCCTGATGTTTGACTGACAAGTAGTTTTGGGCGAACACCCAACCCAACAAATCAAAGGTGAACTTTGAGGGGGTGTAATTATGGATCCTCACCTTACCCACTCCTCACCCACCCAGGACAAAGCAGGGTAATTTGTCAAGGGCCCCCCAGAGGCAGAATCTTGGCTGTAAAAAAAATAGTGATGGTAGCTGTGTGTGAGAGGCAGTTTGCCAAGTGGCTGTAACTTCCCTGTAGGAAGTTGCTGTAACTTCCCTGAGCCCCGCAATCTGGTCCCAGATGGGCGGTCGGCGTTCCGACCATCAAATGGGCTACAGCTGGGGCCATAGAAAGTTGACAGCGGCTCCCATGGGTGAGGACACACCTAGTGTCAGCTGCCAGTTTCTTAACTCATGTAAGCAACGGACATCTTTCTGTAGCCCACCAGTAACCTATCTGACAGTTGAAACAATGACCACCGACCAGGGAACGGATCACAGGGCTCAGGTATTTTTTTTATACATTTTTATTTATAGTAATTTTCAAGGTACCATGTACAAGTAACAACATTACACAACGTAATGCCCTCCTAAACAGAAGCCCATCTGACCCTTAACCTGCAGTCAGTGGAAAACCTCCGACCCAAACTAACACATATATAGCCTCACATTCACACACGTACACAACACACCACACTTCATACTCGCCTGCTATCGACCATGTATGTCTGTCAGAAAACCCAAAGCGTCTAGGAGGCGGTGGGCCATGGGCATTACTAGTCGCTAGTGGAGTTATGGCTGTTGAGCCAAGCATCCCATACCCGCTCAAATTTATTTGGGCCTCCCCTGGCCAGGTAAGTCATCTTATATAAAATATGTTTCCCATTTACCAGGTTTTTCCAGCCTGACAGAGTTGGTTTATTCGGGAGCTTCCAGTTTAACAAGATGCATTTCCTTGCATAGAACATTAATAAACGTGAGAGGGTTTTCTGTGGGCCATCATCCAACATGGGCTCGACCACACTTAACAGACAGAAGGCGGTTGACTTTTTAACTGATAGGCCTATGGAGGTAGCCATAAAATTGGTTGTCTCATCCCAGAACACTGAGATCAGCAGGCATTCCCAGATCATATACAGCAGGGTGCCAGGCCTGGTGTTACATCTAGGACATAGATCCGATTCCAGCAGGCCCATTCTTTTAATCCTAACAATAAGTCTGGTGGAGCCATTTGGCCTGGATTAGTCTATCCCTTAAGTCTATGACTCAGGGGTATAGGTTGTTTACGGCCTCCTCCCAGTCTCTTGAGGGAGGCTCAGGTATTTTGCAGCAGCTCCCTGCCTAATCCTCTGCACACGTAAGCTTGGTTGATGGGTGGTTAGCAGCCCATTGACCACCTTTTCTGTGTCGAATGCCGAACTTGAACACGGACTTCTGTCTGAACTCACAAAGTTCGGTACGAACCCAAACTTTTTCGGTTTGGGTTCGCCCAGCACTACTGAGAAGTATAGACACACTGCCACAAGCAGAAAAACATTGGCGTTAACCTCGAGGCCATGATGGAATTTTTGGGGGAACTCCATATAAATTTGTTTGAATATAACAGGGAAGGAATTGATCCTGTGTTAGAACGTAAGTGTCATTCTTGACCTCAGTAGAGGGGTCTCCACTTTCAGTTCTCAGAAGCCCGAGCAGACCAGCTCTGTATAAATTTGATTTTGAACTGTTTTACTGATTGAAGATTCAAACTATTTCGCACATTGAGAGGCCACCGAAATCGAGTTTGATGAGAAGGAATAGCCTGCCCCTCGCAGAGATCTGAAAATGATATTACATAGCGCCGGGCCCGCACAAGTTCTCCTTCTGCCCGCTGATCATAGGTGTATATGGTTTATTTTTTCTCTCTACATTCTGTTGGATTAAATAAAGAAGGTGGCATATTGTGGTCAGAAGGTTAATGAACATCTCTGTGAGGAAATGGAAAATGGAATGACAGCCGCCACCGAGTTAGGAAGGAGAAGCTGAAAACCTCCCTACGTGGTGATAAATAGATTTTTATTATGTGGTTGAAAGCTCTGGAATGTTCAAGGCTTTGTTCTAGGCTCATTTTATTACCGTTTTTTTTTTTCTCTGTGCAAACACTGAAATTCTACAGGACCTAATTTTATTCTTCTTGTGTCTAATCTTCATTTACTAGGCACTTATGGAATCACCTATGTAGTTCTCATCAAGGAGGAATACGGTCAAATTAAAGGGTTCCACACTGCAGGGGCATCCCAAAATGGAAATTGTCTTAACTCATTTATATTTCTTTTGGTCCACTTGAAGTATACCATCATAATTAGTGTTGGGGGAACCCCTATAAGTTCGGGTTTGGCAAGTTTGGCCGAACTTTGAACAAAAGTTTGGTTCAGGTACCGAACTTGACCCAAACCTGAACCTGCTCACCACTGAAATCAATGGGGAGCCAAAAATGGCCCCATGCAGAGTCTGCAGCAGCAGGAAGAGGTTGTACAGTTTACCTGAGCCCCTCAATCCGGTCAGTGTTCTTTTCTCAATCAAAATGTCCACGGCCAAGGCTTCAAAAAGATGGCCGCCCCCATGAGTGAGGACACTGGTAGCTGGCATTAGAAGTGCTGCTAGCTGCTGCCAGAAAAGAATGCCAACCACCGACCGGATCACGGGACTTAGGTAAGTAAGTTGTACAGCCGCTTCCTGCTGCTGCACACTCTGCATTAGGTTAATCTTTTAAGGGTTCGGCCGAACACCGAACTCGAAAACAGACTTCTGGCTGAAGTCCGTGTTCGGGGTGAGAACCCGAACTCACAAAGTTCGGTACAAACTTTGAGGTTTGAGTTTGCCTATCAATTATAACGTGTAAAATAGCTATCACGAGAAGTTGGAAAATCCAAGCTTAGCTACTGTAAGTGTGGATGCTTCTGTAATTTATACGACTCATCCTTTATGCTGATCCTCCATGCGCCATTGGCTTGTGCAAGTCAATTAAAAATAAGACTTGGGTACCTGGGCCTTGGCTTCCTTCACTGGTCTCTTCTAAGGCAGATGTCCAGCCTGCACTTCAGCTCTCTCTGGGTTCCCACTACCATGGCTTCTTCTCTCCAAAATCAACAAGTTCTAACCTAACATCAATAAGTTCTTGCCCCCCCTAGCCCAAACACTGTATACAACACTCACACTTGTTAGGCCATGGGAAGAATGTTCTGGTTAACTGAGAAAATGTACTTTATTGAAGAGCTGATTAGAGATGAGCGAACTTCTCAAAAATTCGATTCGGCGATTCGCAGAATTTCTCAAAGAAATTTGGGTTCGTCCGAATCGAACTTTAGCGAATCGCTCATCTCTGGTGGGAGCGGGGAGTCTGGCTGCGCTGTCAGCGGGCGGCGGAAGCCGGCTTCCGCCGCCCGCTGACAGCGCAGCCGGCCTCCCCGCTCCCACCAAGCCCTGAAATGGAAAAAAAAATTCCGGCATGGTGGGAGCGGGGCGCTACATGGCGCTGTTAGAGGCGCTCACCAGATTCGCTTTCAGAAATGTGGTTTTGCGTACAGTGCCCGGCGTTCACCAGACTACGAGAAGCTACCTGCCGCTATCCCTTCTTAAATAACCCCCTTAGTTGAACAGGGGAGGGAGCCAGAGCTACATCCATGTCCTCCCGTCAAGACGAGTTACGTGACGCAATTTTCCATTTTGCTTGAGACTGATTGGCCCATCACTCCAACAATGTCTACTTATGACACCTTAGTCATTTCTTCCTTCTTTTCCCCAAACAAAAGCCTCCAGTATATGTGAGTCAATATTACACTATTAAAATGCCGTATGATACAACGTACATTTTGCCCCATCATTTCCCTCACTCGCTATCTTCCACAATATCACAGCGGGATCATTATTTTGTTTTCATTTTCTTTTTTTTTCTTAATTTGTTCGGTGCTGCTCCATCCACGGCGCAGCTCTGAGCTGAAATGAAAGAGGAAATTGGCAGCGTGGTTAAAAAAAAAAAAAAAACAGAGAGAGAAAAACACAAAATGCAGTTTGGAAAATAATAAAATCGAAACGGATTGAAGCAATAACTGGGGCTCCCTACCTGTGACAGCATCTATAAAGGTAAAAAAGGTATGACAATAAAGAATAGAGCGGCACGGTCACCGGATAATAAATCCACATTACATACTGTAAGAATAAATAGTAGCGCTGCCCCCCCGGCTAGATACCCCGCTGGTGAGATGGCGGTTTCGGGCCAGGCAGGAAAAGAATGAACACTTTGCTGGATCTATTGTTGTTTTCTTGTCTAGGCTGATAAATACCAACTTTCTTTTATTGTCGGATGGAAGTGTCTTCATACAGGGAATAGAGACAGTTACGAGCCCTCTCCCAGGATCGTAGCTCTGGCTAAATTGTTTTACACGCAACTATAAGTTGTATATAGGAGGAAATGTTCATTGTTGTTCATTTTGCTTGAAAGCTTAAACTTCTGCTATGCAGCGTAACCGTTTGACTGCCGAGAATGTGCTCTACAGGGTATAAATCTTCCATTTCCTTGCTAATTATTATTATTTATTATTAATTTTGTTTATTTATATAGCGCCATCATCTTCCATAGTGCTGTACTAAGTAGTAATTACAGACAGGGTAGAAACATACAGTACATAGACTATTACAGATGCAGGCCTGATTCAATAAAGGTAGAAAAAAATTCTCATGGTAGTAAAAAATTTAGGGGCTCCTCAGGGGCGGGGCTCTCTCTCCTATTGTATCTTGTATTTAGAATATTCATTGTAAACTATGTAACACTGCGGCCTCGATTCAATAAAGGTAGAAAAAAATTCTCATGGTAGTAAAAAATTCAGCGGCTCCTCAGGGGCGGGGCTCTCTCTCCTATTGTATCTTGTATTCAGAATATTCATTGTAAACTCTGTAACACTGCGGCCTCGATTCAATAAAGGTAGAAAAAAATTCTCATGGTAGTAAAAGATTCAATTCATGAGAAAAAAGCCTGAGAATGTCACTGTTGCTGAATCACAGCGGGGAGGCTAATTCATCATTAGCGGCAGGTAGCGACAGATGTGCTTCTGTAGCGCCCGCTAGTAGTCGCAGTGCTCGGCTGTGAGTCGCTACTTTATAGCAACTCAGTCGCTGTGCAGTAATGTTGAATACATTGTGAGGAGTCGCTATTTGACCAGTACAGCGCTGTATGGAAACGCATGTTAGCGACTGCTCATAGCGACCGACTCACACCATATTCAGCAAAAAAACTGCCTCACAAATCCCTGGCGCTGAAAAATACTTGTTTGAAGCCCAGAGCGCAGGAGGCGGTGTGTTTAAAGTCTGTTTTCAAGCATCTATCAACTAGTAACAAAGCGAAAACATATGGAATTACATTGTAACAACATTGTAACATGAACACTTTAATGGCAGACCTGTAATGTCATTTCTGAGGAAATATTTAAAGAATTAAACAATTATGAAAAAACTGCTATTTCAATGCCAGGAGAGGTCACAGAATTATTTGTGATTTAAAAAAAAAAATCGTCCATTGAAATGTATGGGAGAGCGTCAGGTAGCGAGAGGTCATACCTGGCGCTGTGCAAGGCTGAACGCTGGCGCTGTTCGCTGAGGCTGTGAAAATGATGAATCAGACGCTACATGGCGCTATCCCAGTCGCTAAACAGATTCTGCTTGATAAGTGTGTAATTGCGTGCCGTGTCCGGCGTTCACCAGTCGCTACCTGTCATTAACCAGCCGCTACCTGACGCTATCCCTTCTTAAATAAGGGCCTAAGAAAACAATGAAAGTCTGGTCGTCAGTAACTGACACAGACATTGTTTTAACACTGTGACAATGACACTGCAATGGCCGACCTGCACATACAATTCTGCATAAAAAAGAAATCAAAATATACCAATATAAAGTGTTTGGTTGCTGGGCAGGAGAGGTCACACAATTGTTATATTCTAAAAATGAGAAAAATAATTAATTAAAACGCTATTTATACACAACCAAATAAAACACCATTGAAATGTTTGGTAGAGTGATACTAAGGCCCTTATTTAACAAGGGATAGCGACAGGTAGCGCCTGGTGAGCGACCGGTAATGACGGGCCCCGCCATGAGAACGCCGGCTCCCCTCCGCAATCACACATTTATCAAGCCGATCATGCTTAGCGACTGAGATAGCGCCATATAGCCACTCATTCATCTTTATTCCAGCCTCAGCCCACAGCGCCAGCGTCCGACCTTGAACAGCGACAGGTATGACCTCTCGCTACCTGGCGCTCTCCAATGCATTTCAATGGAACAATCTTTAAATATTCATAATTAATTATTATTTTTATTTTTTTTTTAACTGTGAATAATTCTGTGACCACTTCTGCCATTTTAGATAATTTTTTTAAGGTAAAAAAAAAAAAAAAAAATCTACAGAATTGATATTACAGGTCTGATATTAATGTATTCATATTAAAAAATTATTTTAAAACCTTGTTTTTTTTTTGGTTTCAAAAAATATGTTTTTTGGGGGGTTAAAAAACTACTTTTAACCCATCGCCGCCAGCGCTCTGGGGTTTAAACATGCATTTTACAGCACAAGAAATTTTTGAGCGTGATTTTTTAATGAATATGGTGGGAGCCGGTCGCTAGGGCCAGTTGCTATCATGCGCTCCCATACAGCGCGGAACCTGTCAAATAGCGACTCCTCTCCCAATATTCAACATCACAGCAAACCGACTGAGTCGCTATCAACTACAGAACAATGGCCAAGCACAGCGACTACTAGTGGGCGCTGTGAAATGCCACTACAGTCGCTCATCTGTCGCTACCTGCCGACAGGTGAATCGGCCTCCCTGTGACAGGTGCTACGTGGCGCTGCTGAACACAAACCGCCAGTTCTTTACACTGAGCCACCGCTAGTGATACATGTGACGCTACATTACGCTATTAGAGGCGCTCACCAGATTGACTTTCATATATATGTTTTTTCACACACTGCACCCGACGTTAACTTTTTAGAGTAGGAAAGAGGGACAATAGGGGATTAACTATGGAGATAGGGTTTAACAGTTACAACAATAGAAGCACTTTGAATATTTAAGGGAATCAAATCAAATCAAAGGAAATCGTTGATGCAGATCTGCAGGTTACACCTCAAAGAGGGACAAATGATAACGAGGGACAGGGGGACTTGGACTCAAAAGAGGGTCACTCCCTCCAAATGAGGGACAGTTGGGAGGTATGTTATCCATGTGGTTGCACAATCCCATACGACAGAGCCAATCCTGATGTAACTGCGGCCTGGCACTGAAACAGAGAGGCCGATTCATCAATAGCGCCAGGTAGCGACAGATGAGCGACTGTAGCGTGATTTTTTCTGCGCCAGCCAGTATTCGCTGTGCTTGGCCGGCATTAGCTTGATGACAGCGACGGGGAGGCCGATTCATCAATAGCGCCAGGTAGCGACAGATGAGCGACTGTAGCGTGATTTTTTCAGCGCCAGCCAGTATTCGCTGTGCTTGGCCGGCATTAGCTTGATGACAGCGACTCAGTCGGTGTGCGGTAATGTTGAATACGGGCTGGGGGGTCGCTGTTTCACAGGTCCAGCGTTGTATGTGAGCGCCTGACAACGAATGGCCAGAGCGAACGGCTAGCTTCATATTCATCAAAAAATCACGCTCCGAATGTGCTGTCGCTGTCCATTCCTTGTTTAAACCCCAGAGCGCTGGCGGCGATGTGTATTAACTAGTTTTTAACCCCTAAACAACCATATTTTTTGAATGTAACATTATACATGTTTTTAGAATCATTTTGTAATATGAATACATTAATCTCAGACCTGTTAGATCAATTCTGCACATATTTTTTTTTTTTTTTTTTTTACTTAAAAATAAATCCTAACATTGCAGAAGTGGTCTCCGATTTTTTGACATTAAAAAAATTAAAAAAAAAATGATTACCAATTAATCATGAATTATTATAGATTGCTCCATTGAAATGCATTGGACATCGCCAGGGAGCGACAGCTCATACCTGGCGCTGTGAGGGAATTTGCAGCGGCGCTGTTCGGTCCAGGCGGCTTCATGATGAATGCCGCGCTAGCCGTTGCTCTCGCCGGCGCTAGCCTCATTTTGCTTGATAAATGCGTCATTGTGACCGCCGCCGGGCGTACTTGAGTCGGTAGTCGCCGTTAGCTGCCGCTACCTGGCGCTCGTCGGACACTACCTGGCGCTATCGCTTGATGAATAAGGGCCAGAGACAAGTAAGCAACACTAACAAGGATCCTTCGGTTGGTTCTCTGATCTGATGTATCAGCCATCAGATCAGCTAGAACTTTACAAAGTAGTTTAGTTGGAGCTTAATCTTTTATTTTTTTTGTGAGCAGAAATATAGTGAAAAAATAACTTTGTGAGAAAAGAATCGGAAACTGCCAGTGAAGCTATTTTTGAAATATATGATGTCTTTAAAATTACATTTTGCCTGTTTGCAAATTTTTTTGTTCTCCACAAATTGCCTCCATTGCTTGTTTCCCTTCGCGGCCATTCTTTGTTCCGTGGTTGGCAAATATTGAAATAAAATCAAATGGAGGAATTATTCAAACATGATCACAGCTGTGTGTCAGTCTGAGGAGTTGAAGACTTTTTTTTTTGTTATGCCACATAACACTAAACTTTTCCCAAATATAAATGCTATTGTAAAGGTAATTGATGAAGCCGAGAAGCCGCGGGCCCGCCGAGCAATCATCGTTTTTCTTTCTGTCGGAATGTCTTTTGCTCCATGCGGAAGTGGATTGCATATTGTATGCACGGCCACTTCGGAAAGAAAAATCCGGGTCATTAAACATCGTAGAGTCAGACCGTTGAAGAAGCAAATCACAAGTTTTTCTACATGATGCTGAAATACCGTATTTTTCTCCCCATATAAGACGCACATGCCCATAAGATGCACTTAGGATTTGGAGGAGGAAAATAAGAAAATAAATATTCTGAACGAAATGTTGTGCTTGAACACCATCCGTCATAAAGCAAATTTCAGGTAAGGTACAGAATCCCCCCCCCCCCCCCCATTACAGGCAAAGTGACTTCCCCCTCCATTCTCCATAGGCAGTGTGGCATTCCCCCTCCCATTCCCCATATAGGCAGTGTGGCATTCCCCCTCCCATTCCCCATATAGGCAGTGTGGCATTCCCCCTCCCATTCCCCATATAGGCAGTGTGGCATTCCGCTCCTCCCACTCCCCATATAGGCAGTGTGGCATCCCCCTCCCATTCCCCATATAGGCAGTGTGGCATTCCCCCTCCCATTCCCCATAGGCAGTGTGGCATCCCCCTCCCATTCCCCATATAGGCAGTGTGGCATTCCCCCTCCCATTCCCCATATAGGCAGTGTGGCATTCTCCCCTCCCATTCCCCATGGGCAGTGTGGCATTCCCCTCCCATTCCCCATATAGGCAGTGTGGCATTCCCCCTCCCATTCCCCATAGGCAGTGTGGCATCCCCCTCCCATTCCCCATATAGGCAGTGTGGCATCCCCCTCCCATTCCCCATAGGCAGTGTGGCATCCCCCTCCCATTCCCCATATAGGCAGTGTGGCATCCCCCTCCCATTCCCCATAGGCAGTGTGGCATCCCCCTCCCATATCCCATAGCCATGTGGCATCCCCCTCCCATTCCCATAGGCAGTGTGGCATTCCCCTCCCATTCTCATAGGCAGTGTGGCATTCCCCCTCCCATTCCCCATAGGCAGTGTGGCATCCCCCTCCCATTCCCCATATAGGCAGTGTAGCATCCCCCTCCCATTCCCCATAGGCAGTGTGGCATCCCCCTCCCATTCCCCATATAGGCAGTGTGGCATCCCCCTCCCATTCCCCATAGGCAGTGTGGCATCCCCCTCCCATATCCCATAGCCATGTGGCATCCCCCTCCCATTCCCATAGGCAGTGTGGCATTCCCCTCCCATTCTCATAGGCAGTGTGGCATTCCCCCTCCCATTTCCCATAGGCAGTGTGGCATCCCCCCTCCCATTCCCCATAGGCAGTGTGGCATCCCCCCTCCCATTCCCCATAGCCATGTGGCATCCCCCTCCCATTCCCATAGGCAGTGTGGCATCCCCCCCCCCCCATTCCCATAGGCAGTGTGGAATTCTCTCCCCAATTCCCCATATAGGCAGTGTGGCATTCCCCCTCCCATTCCCCCATATAGGTTGTGTGGCATTTCCCCTTCCAAACCCCATAAACTGTACGAAGCCGGCTCTGCGTGTGAAGGCGCCGCTGAGAAGAAGCGGCAGCGGTAGATACAACGAGGACAGCGGGTACAGCGCGAGTGGTGGGGCAGTGAACAGGGATAGGTTGCCCTGCCCGCACGCCAGCCACTCCCTAATCTTCTGGCCTTCCATGACTGTGGCGGCCTGGCCAGCAGCACAGGAATGATGGAAAGGTGAGTTTACATTTTTTTACATTCACCCGTTAAGACGCACTGACACCCCCCTCCCCTCCCCTCCACTCCACACACACACACACACACACACACACACACACGCACACACACACACACTGTTGGGAAGAAATAAGTGCGTCTTATATGGCAGAAATACGGTATTTAGAATTATAACAACTTATTGCAGAAAGAACAAATGTTGATAAACATAGTTCCTCACCTAGGAGATGGCAATTGCCCAACTATTAAGTGAACCTACACCCTAAGTAGTGTACGGCCATTGTGACAAGCCATTGCCCTTGTTAGGGAAACATTAGGTTAAGTTTAGGCTAGTTTTATTTAAGTACAGAAGTATTAGGAAAGGCTTGGCAAGACTTGTAGTAAAGGGTAACTGGCAATACATGTCACCTTTGCTCCACGAATAACTTTAGCTAGAGAAAATGAAGGTAAAATCCAGTTAGATCTGGCTGGTTGTCTATCCAAATCACTTTAGTGAGAAAGCGGATGGGAAATTTAGTTACAGCTGACTGGTTGTTTACCAGGGTTTATAAATAGACCAAGGCTGGCTGTAAGACAAGAAGGAGAAATAGAGAAAAGAAGAGACGGTGTGTGAAGAGCGTCTTCAGGGAGCATACTTGCCGGCTCACTGGAAGGAGAAGCCTTGGATTTATATATGGAGGAGTAATCACTCTACAAGACATGGGGGAGAGGTTGATTCTCTCCATGGCCTTGAGGAGGGGAAAACCATGTGGAAACAGAATCTTCCCCAGTCTAAGAATGCTCGTCTGGCATTTAGAAAGGAGGAGAACACAGGTTTGCCTCCTACCATCCCGGCTACTGGCCGGGGACTACATGATGAGCCGCTGTGGGGCCGTTTTTATTCTAAGAGACGGGGCCTCTCTGGAATCTCCCCCACATCTCCTCTGATGTTACAAAAGTGTAAGCGCCTAGAGGGGGTTGCATTGGAAATCCCCTTTAGGCCCGATCCGCTCTGTGACATCATCTATGACATAGGGGAGATTACATGTAGGTTGTCCCGGCCCCTCACTTCAGTCCCTCGCTGGGTAGCGAAGGTGAAAGAAGGGGGAACCTATGGGACACAGTGGTCAGCTTATGAAGGAGGTGCTGCCATCCGAAGAGGCCAGAGGGGGCCCTTATGAGCCCCAAAGAAACAAGAAGACCCGCCATGGGACCAAAGGAAGACAGCGTCTGGCAGAGAAACAATATAATACAAACACAAGGGGTGCCCCAACCCCAAAAAGGGAGCATAACCAGAGACTAACAAAGGCACTCCATTTAGTATAATTCATGTCCAATTTATTTCACAATTATTACATTTTCAAGACATATCAAAAACTGTTAAAAACAAGTATCACATATGTAGACTGCCATCAAATGAGGGGCAAGGGGGTTAAATTCTGATGTGGCCAGTGGAGGAAACTAATATATCAATAAATAATCAATAATGCTATCTTCATAAAACAATCCATAAAGTGTCAAGTGCTTCCAAAGTGCATCAAATCTCAAGTATATATATATAAAAACAATACAATTACTAAGGAAGAGGTAGGTGTAAGTCACAAACAAAATACATATAGGCCCTTATTTAACAAGGGATAGCGCCAGGTAGCGAATGGAGAGCGAACGGTAATGAGGCTCACCGCCACGAGAACGCCGGCTCCCCTCCGCAATCACACATTTATCAAGCCGATCCTGCTTAGCGACTGACAGAGCGCCAGATAGCGAATCATTCATCATTATTCCAGCCTCACCCCACAGCGCCAGCGAGCGACCTTGAACAGCGACAGGTATGACCTCTCGCTACCTGGCGCTCTCCAATGCATTTCAATGGAGCAATCTTTAAATATTCATAATTAATTGCTATTTCTTTTTTTTTATTTTTTTTTTTTTAATGTCAAAAATTCTGTGACCACTTCTGCAATGTTAGATATTTTTTTTTAAGCTAAAAAAAAAAAAAAAAAAAAATGTGTGCAGAATTGATATTACAGGTCTGATATTAATGTATTCATATTACAAAATGTTTTGAAAAACAAGTTTTTTTTTTCTAAAAATATGGTTGTTTGGGGGTTAAAAAACTATTTTTAACCCATCGCCGCCAGCGCTCTGGGGTTTAAACAAGCATTTCAAAGCGCGAGAATTTTTTGAGCATGATTTGTTAATGAATATGCTGGGAGCCGTTCGCTATGGCCGTTCGCTGTCATGCGCTCCCATACAGCGCGGAACCTGTCAAACAGCGACTCCTAACCCCGTATTCCACATTACTGCACACCGACTGAGTCGCTGTCAACAGCCGAACAACGACCAAGCACAGCGAATACTAGCGTGCGCTGTGAAAATAGCGCTGCTGGCACTCATCTGTCGCTACCTGGTGCTATTAATGAATCGGCCTCCCCGTCTACTATAGGTATTATTACTATTAAGATCACCATATATTACTTTTTCTTTCTTTGACAGTAAGGTATTCACAGCCTTGACAGAACTACATATCAGACCGAACGGCTGTATGCTTTAGTCTGCTATACTTAGAGGCCGATTCATTAATAGCGCCAGGTAGCGCCAGATGAGCGACTGTAGCGTGATTTTTGCAGCGCCAGCCAGTATTCGCTGTGCTTGGCCGGCATTAGCTTGATGACAGCGACTCAGTCGGTGTGCGGTAATGTTGAATACGGGCTGGGGGGTCGCTGTTTCACAGGTCCAGCGTTGTATGTGAGCGCCTGACAACGAATGGCCAGAGCGAACGGCTAGCTTCATATTCATCAACAAATCACGCTCCGAATGTGCTGTCGCTGTCCATTCCTTGTTTAAACCCCAGAGCGCTGGCGGCGATGGGTATTAACTAGTTTTTAACCCCTAAACAACCATATTTTTTGAATGTAACATTATACATGTTTTTAGAATCATTTTGTTATATGAATACATTAATCTCAGACCTGTTAGATCAATTCTGCACATATTTTTTTTAATTTTTTTTTTGACTTAAAAATAAATCCTAACATTGCAGAAGTGTTCTCCGATTTTTTGACATTAAAAAAAAAAAAAATTAATACCAATTAATTATGAATAATTATAGATTGCTCCATTGAAATGCATTGGACATCGCCAGGGAGCGACAGCTCATACCTGGCGCTGTGAGGGAATTTGCAGCGGCGCTGTTCGGTCCAGGCGGCTTCATGATGAATGCCGCGCTAGCCGTCGCTCTCGCCGGCGCTAGCCTCATTTTGCTTGATAAATGCGTCATTGTGACCGCCGCCGGGCGTACTTGAGTCGGTAGTCGCCGTTAGCTGCCGCTACCTGGCGCTCGTCAGACACTACCTGGCGCTATCGCTTGATGAATAAGGGCCTTATATTCAATATATCATGTGCACAGTGTATATAACATACATGGATATGTGTGTGTATATCGTATGTAAATATATATTACTATTATTTCTTTTGATACTATAAACAAAGAGCAAACTTTGAAAATATTGGTGTGCTTCCTCGTTCTTTAAAATTTTTTGTACCTTATGTTGGGATATAATGAGGAAAGATCCCAGGGGGTGAAGCACCCAACTCAAACGTTCACATTTACCTTTAAATACGGTGTGCCAACCAGTGTATTAACTATTTGTATGCTTTATTTTCCTCAAAGAAACAAGAAGACCCGCCATGGGACCAAAGGAAGACAGCGTCTGGCAGAGAAACGGGGAGGCCGATTCATTAATAGCGCCAGGTAGCGACAGATGAGCGCCAGTAGCGTGATTTTCACAGCGCCAGCTAGTATTCGCTGTGCTTGGCCGGGGTTTGCTTGTTGACAGCGACTCAGTCG
Source organism: Gastrophryne carolinensis (assembly GCA_027917425.1). Lineage (NCBI taxonomy): Eukaryota > Metazoa > Chordata > Amphibia > Anura > Microhylidae > Gastrophryne > Gastrophryne carolinensis. Next base: position 506,623,727 of record CM051236.1, on the reverse strand, counting down.
GTGTGCGGTAATGTTGAATACGGGGTTAGGGGTCGCTGTTTCACAGGTTCCGCGTTGTATGGGTGCGCCTGACAGCGAATGGCCAGAGCGAACGGCTTGCTGCAGATTCATTAAAAAATCACGCTCAAAAATTTCTCGCGCTGTGAATTCCTTGTTTAAACCCCAGAGCGCTGGCGGCGATGTGTGTAAAGTAGTTTTTAACCCCCAAACAACTTTTTTTTTTTATATGTAAAAATTATACAAGTTTTTCTAAACATTTTGTAATATGAATACATTAATATCAGACCTGTAATATCAATTCTGCACATTTTTTTTTTTTTTTTTTTACTTTAAAAAAAAAAACCTAACATTGCCGAAGTGGTCACAGAATTTTTGACATTAAAAAAAAAACATTAATAGCAATTAATTATGATTATTTAAAGATTGCTCCATTGAAATGCATTGGACCACGCCAGGGAGCGCCAGGTCATACCTGTCGCTGTGATGGGATTAGCAGCGGCGCTGTTCGTTGCAGTCGGCTACATGATGAATCCCGCGCTAGCTGACGCTGTCGCCGGCGCTAGCCTCATTTAGCGTGATAAATGCGTCATTGTGACCGCCGCCGGGCGTACTTGATTCGGTAGCCGCCGATAGCTGGCGGTACCTGGCGCTCGTCAGACACTACCTGGCGCTAGCCCTTGATAAATAAGGGCCAAAGAAAGAAAATGAGAACATAGAAAATATTTGTGTGGTGTCTTTTTTCTACTGAAACTTGGGGCTTCAGGGGATCCCTATACCAGTTCACCAGGCTCAATAGCCGGCACTCGGCGGGTGTCATCAGATTACCCGCACCCCCATATTGGGCATCGGGGAATGCGGAAGAGCCCAGTGACCATTGCAGGGCCAGGGGCTGCCAAAGCTGCCACTTTCCTGGCTTAAATCAATGCTGTTTAAACATGGAAAGTGTCCAAAAAACTATTGTATCTAATAAAAAATCAAATAAAGTTAATAATTAACCGGTTATAAATCTTGCCAGCACGACATGATTTTTAACAACTTCGCCTGTGCTAAGCCAGGCGCCAGCTTTTTGCTTCAATTCCTATGAGAATCGCGGGAATTCGTAGTTTTGCAGGGATTTTCATTTGGAAACCTTTTTGGTCACTTTAGCCCCCGATATTAAAGTGGACCAACACCCACGGGTGATCGGCCCGGGAATCTATAAGATTCCCGGGCCGATCACCCCCCACCCCGCGGGACATCCGAGATCGGGATGTCCCGCGGGGTGAAACCCCCCCCAAACACCCCAACTCACCTACCTTATCTTTGGCGGCGGCCGGCCGCCGCCGCCTCCCTCGCGCCCCTGTAGGCGTGCGCGCCTCCGCGCCGGCCGTCTGCGAATGGCCGGCGCGGGCGCGCGCGCGCGTCAAAAGTGACGCGAGGGAGGCGGCGGCCGCCGCCGCTTAGACGTTACAGATCTTCCCTTGTACGACGGCGCTGGGAGCGGGGAGAGGTGAGTTTTTCGGGGGGTTAGGGGGGGGTTTCACACAGCGGGGCACCCCGATCGGGGGTGCCCCACCGAAGTGGACCAAGACCCAGGATAGTCAAAATCCTGGGTGTTGGTCCACTTTAAGCCTAACATAGGTCTCTCGAGATAGTGGCTTGCAACTCTTTTTGATACCAAGGGGTTTATTCATCAAGGGATGGCGCCAGGTAGCGCCTCGTAGCGGCAGGCAGCATCTGGTGAACGCCGGGCGCTGTACGCAAAACCACATTCATGAAAGCGAATCTGGTGAGAGACTCTAACAGCGCCATGTAGCGTCATTTATGAAAGTGATTCTGGTGAGCGCCTCTAACAGCGGCATGTAGCGTCATTTATGAAAGTGATTCTGGTGAGCGCCTCTTACAGCGCCATGTAGCGTCATTTATGAAAGTGATTCTGGTGAGCACCTCTTATAGCGCCATGTAGCGTCATTTATGAAAGTGATTCTGGTGAGCGCCTCTTACAGCGGCAAGTAGCATCATTTATGAAAGTGATTCTGGTGAGCACCTCTTACAGCGCCATGTAGCGTCATTTATGAAAGTGATTCTGGTGAGCGCCTCTAACAGCGCCATGTAGCATCATTTATGAAAGTGATTCTGGTGAGCGCCTCTAACAGCGGCATGTAGCGTCGTTTATGAAAGTGATTCTGGTGAGCGCCTCTAACAGCGGCAGGTAGCGTCATTTATGAAAGTGATTCTGGTGAGCGCCTCTTATAGCCCCATGTAGCGTCATTTATGAAAGTGATTCTGGTGAGCGACTCTAACAGCGGCATGTAGCGTCGTTTATGAAAGTGATTCTGGTGAGCGCCTCTAACAGCGGCAGGTAGCGTCATTTATGAAAGTGATTCTGGTGAGCGCCTCTTATAGCCCCATGTAGCGTCATTTATGAAAGTGATTCTGGTGAGCGCCTCTAACAGCGCCATGTAGCGTCGTTTATGAAAGTGATTCTGGTGAGCGCCTCTAACAGCGGCAGGTAGCGTCATTTATGAAAGTGATTCTGGTGAGCGCCTCTTACAGCGCCATGTAGCATCATTTATGAAAGTGATTCTGGTGAGCACCTCTTATAGCGCCATGTAGCGTCATTTATGAAAGTGATTCTGGTGAGCGCCTCTTACAGCGCCATGTAGCATCATTTATGAAAGTGATTCTGGTGAGCGCCTCTTACAGCGCCATGTAGCGTCATTTATGAAAGTGATTCTGGTGAGCGCCTCTAACAGCGCCATGTAGCATCATTTATGAAAGTGATTCTGGTGAGCGCCTCTTACAGCGCCATGTAGCGTCACATGTATTATTACAGGCGGCTCAGTGTATAGGGCCGGCACTCTAGCTTCCAGAGCGCTAGGTATTACCTGTCTCCACCTGTCGCTCTCCCATACATTTCAATGGACGCTCCTTTTCTTTTCTGTTTAAACAGGGTTTTTTGTTTTTCATTTTTTTTTTTCTCTCAAATAATTGTGTGACCTCTCCTGACCTAGAAAAATACATTTTTGAAAACTTTTTTGATTATTTTTATTATTTCAATTTTTGTTATATTTTTATGCAGAATTGTCATTACAGGTCTGGCACTAAAGTGTTAAGGTTACAGTGTTACAACAATGTCATTCCATGTGTTTTCGCTTTGTTACAGGTGGATATGTGTTCAAAAACAGACTTTTAATCACACAGCGTCTGGCGCTCTATGCTACAGCGCCCAGATCCAGAGCACCGTCGTGTGTGTGTTTCTCTTGCTGTAGCACTGTACTGGTGTTAGAACGCCAAACACACATCACATTCATCAATGCCGCCCAGGTTACTACAGCGACTGTTATGGCGCCCGATAGCCGATCACAGCGTATTCTAGCGGTCGCTCTAAGCGCTGCTATACAGGCGCTCATCTGTCGCTACCTGGCGTTAGTAATGAATCAGCCTGCCTGTCTCACACCCCACACAGCCAGAAACATCCTCCCTGGTGCTGATGAGAGCCTAAAGCTTGAAACACGTGTCCACTAGTTGGATGTGTTTGGCTGTGTAAATTTAAAGCTAATCATTGGCATTGCACCCTTAGCGTTTCTAAGGGCCTTGGATGGCACAGAGACATAACGAGATGATTTGCATAGCTCCGCCTGCTGCAAGGATTGATGGGTAATGCTATTTTTCCTTGCGTTGGGTACTGTGCAAATACTTTCCGTTTTAGGAAAGCGCCTCTTTTCCTTTGAGTAGAGGGTTTTTTGGTCTCTTTAACCCCTCTATATTAAGCCTAATATGGGTCTCTCTACATATTGGCTTGCAAATAAGAAAAAACTGAAAAAAATGCAAAAAAAAATTTGATTTTTCAAAGGAAAAACAGGTGAAAATGCATTGTCGAGAGGCTCCGATTCGACCTTATAATCTATGTATCCTATACCGTCTATGGAGAGATACTTACAACTGTCATCTAGTGTCCTGTTTCTATCACTACAACTGCTGCTCTATTTTATTCTATGGCTAACTAAAAAAATTGAATACACAAAGGCCTCCCCTCGATTCACCAAGAGTTGAAAAAAATTCTCATGGCAATAAAAAAATGTATTTAATGAGAAAAAAAATGAGAATGTCACTGTTGAATCACTACTAATGTCACTTTTTTACTCTTGAGAAAAGTCATTTTTATACTGTAGTAAAAAGTGCAAGATGATTGGACAGTGTAGCCAGGCAGTGGGAAAAGCAAGCAGGATGCTCGGCTGCATAGCTCGAGGCATCACCAGTAGGAAGAGGGAGGTTGTGATGCCGCCGTATAGAGCCCTGGTGAGGCCACAGCTAGAATACTGTGTGCAGTTCTGGAGACCTCCCCTGCAAAAATACATTATTCAAATAGAACGGGTCCAAAGGCCGGCAACAAAAATGGTGGAAGGACTTAAACGTAAAACTCAGGAGAGACTTAAAGAACTTAATCTGTACAGTCTGGAGGAAAGAAGGGAGAGAGGGGACATGATGGAGACCTTTATATATGTGAAAGGGCTGAATAAGGTTCAGGAGGGAAGTGTTTTTAAGAAGAAACTTAATGATAGAACAAGGGGCCCAACCTGAAGCTAGTCGGGGGGAAGATCAGGAGCAATGTTAGAAAATATTATTGTCAGGATTCGCTCACCGGACCCTCGGTCCAGCGATGTCCCGGCCGCACAACCGCCCGCCCGGCAGCCGCGGCGGCTGCGGCGGCCGGCGGCTCCAGTCTCGGCCGGCGCGCCCGCGCTCTGCGCGTCCCCAGCCGGCGGGGCCGGCTGCCGTACACGTGCTCGCACGCGAGCGCGAGCACGTCCTGTTTATTCTTAAAGTTCTTAAAGGGCCAATGAGCCCTAAAGTTCCGGGTTTGGGCCAATGAGCCTGGGTAGGGAGATTCTGGGATATACGCCCCTTGGTTCTGGCCCAATCTCTTGAAGGTTTTAGTTTGCACCAATCACGCTCTCTCCTATCCTGTTGGTTCCTATAAAGCCTTGCCCCATCTTTCACTCAGTGCCTGTGATAGCGCTTAGAACCTAGTCTCTCCTGTGAATTGTTGCTGACCTGAACTCCCGTTGCCGACCTTGATTGTACTGACCACTCTCGATCTGAACTCCTGTTGCCGACCCCTGCCTGTATCCTGACTACGAGTTGCCTGATCCCTGGTGCCGCTACGATCTCTGTCTTCTCGCTGTCGACCTCTGGCCTGTCTCTGGACTTCCTCTGCCAACGCTCTAGCTATTGGTTCTCCAGACCTCTTACATATATGCTCACATCCTTTGAGCCATTAAGTCCTGAGGGCAACCGATCCCGGGTAGGCGTATTCTGCGTCCCGGCAAGCGGGGGGTCCTACAGGTGAAGCTGGCTGCGGAGATTGGGGGTTGTGGGCTTATCAAAGGGCTGGAGTTACCCCGAGCGTGACAATTATGTTACAGAAAGAATAGTAGATGCTGGGAACACACTTCCAGCAGACGTGGTTGAAAAATCGACAGTCACTGAATAAAGAGAACATACAGTATACACATAAGATACAGAGAACATACAGTATACACATAAAGTACAGAGAACATACAGTATACACATAAGATACAGAGAACATACAGTATATACAAAAAGATACAGAGAACATACAGTATATACAAAAAGATACAGAGAACATACAGTATATACAAAAAGATACAGAGAACATACAGTATATACATAAGATAAAGAGAACTGTCACGCTCGGGGTAACTCCAGCCCTCTTAATAAGCTCACAACCCCCAATCTCCACAGCCAGCATCACCTGTAGGAGCCCCCGCTTGCCGGGACGCAAGATACGCCTACCCGGGATCGGTTGCCCCCAGGACTTAATGGCTCAAAGGATGTAAGCTTATATGTGGGAGGACTGGAGAACCAATAGCAAGAGCGTGAGTGACGGAAGTCCAGAGACAGGCAATAGGTCGATAACGGGAAGGCAGAGATCGTAGCGGCACCAGGGGTCAGGCAAGACGTAGTCGGGGTTCAGGCAGAGGTCAGCAACTGGGGATCAGGATCTAGAAGCGTCAGTTCAGGCAAAGGTCGGCAACAAGGATTCAGGATCGAGAGGCGTCAATTCAGGCAGAGGTCGGCAACAAGGATTCTGGATCGAGAATGGTCGTACAATCAAATCGGCAACAGGCTAGACTTCACAGGAGTAGGTAACACAGGGTTCTGAGCGCTATCACAGGCAATTCACAACTGAGAGGGAATTGCCTTTATAGGAACAGGTCTGAGGGAAGCAGTGTACTGATTGGAGCACATAGGATTCCAAGGGTAATTGGCTGCAGAGCAGAAGAGGGCGAAGCCCTCAATCCCCTAGGATTCATTAACCCTTTAATTGATCCTCCGGCGGGTGCGCGCCGCACAGCGCCGCCGGAGGGCATAACAGACACGTACTCGCGGCCGCGCGCGAGCACGTCTCCTGGAGGAGGAAGCGGGGGGCGTGGCTGAGCTGGGCGCCGCTCGAGCCGACGCTGCTCGAGCCGACGCCGCTCGGCGCGGCCGCCGCACAGTGACAGCTGCAGCTGGCCGCCTGGAGACGTCGCTGGAACGGGGATCAGGTAAGCGGTTCCTGACACTACCCCCCCCTTCACGAGGGGCCTCCGGACCCTCACCCGGTTTCCCTGGATTGTCACGATGGAACCTTCTTACAAGAGCCTTGGCATGAACATTCCTTGCTGCCACCCAGCATCTTTCCTCCGGACCATAGCCAACCCAATCCACCAAATACTGTAAAGAATTACGCACTTTACGTGAATCCAAGATCTTATTCACTTCATACTCGGGCTCATTATTAAGAAGAATTGGTGCAGGACCAGCAAGAGGAGCATTCTTCGCCGGTTTTAACAGTGAAACGTGAAAGGAATTAGGTATTTTCATAGTTGGCGGGAGTTGAACTTTAAAAGACACATTATTCAACTTCTTGACGATTGGAAAAGGACCAATAAATTTTGGACCTAATTTGCTAGATGGCTGACGGAGCCCAATATTTTTAGTGGAGACCCAAACTAGATCGCCTACTCGAAGAGTAGGTTCCTGTGATCTGCGGCGGTCGGCAAATTTCTTATACCTCAAACCAGTGGTCTTAAGAATCTCCTGAACGTGTGTCCAGATATTCTTCCGTTCTTGAAGCCACTCCTCCAACGCCGGCAGATTGGAAGGTGACCCTGAAAGGGAAGAAGCTCTAGGATTTTTCCCTAAGTTACAATAAAAAGGAGATACCTTGGTACTCTCACTAGGCGCGTTATTGTAAGCAAACTCGGCGAAATCAATAAATTCCGCCCATTGTTCTTGGGCATCAGAAACATAACACCTTAAGTATTGTTCCAAAGTTTGATTAGTTCTTTCTGTCTGCCCATTAGTCTGGGGATGGTAGGCAGAAGAAAGAGAGATCTGTATTCCCAACCGCGAACAGAAGTGTTTCCAAAAACGGGAAGTAAATTGAACACCCCGATCAGAGACTATATTGGACGGAATACCATGAATACGAAAAATATGCGAAGTAAACAGCCACGAAAGCTCAGGTGCAGAAGGAAGTTTGGCCAAAGGAACGAAATGTGCCATCTTACTGAAACGATCTACGACCACCCAAATGACAGTATTACCATGTGAGAGAGGCAAATCTACAATAAAATCCATAGAAATATGGGTCCATGGCTCAGCAGGAATTTCAAGAGGAACCAAACTGCCACTAGGAGCCTTGTGAACTCCTTTACTTCGAGCACAAATAGCACAAGCGTCGATAAAGGCAGTGATATCGCGTCTCATGGTAGGCCACCATACATGACGACGGGCAAGCATAAACGTCTTACGGTTACCCAAATGACCAGCAGTTTTGGCATCGTGAAATTCGCGAATTACATCCGAACGCAGGTGCGGCGGAACAAACTGGCACCCCAAGGGTACATCACTAGGAGATTCATCTTGAAACGGCGCCAAGGTATTGGAGAGATCAGGAAGTAACGCCCCCACCACACAACCTGTGGGTAAAATTGGTTCACCAGAATCATCCCGATCCTTACATTCACCGAACATGCGAGATAGAGCATCAGCTTTAGTATTTTTTACACCCGGCTTGAAAGTAATAATAAAATTGAAACGCGAGAAGAATAATGCCCAACGTGCCTGACGAGAGTTCAGCCTCTTGGCAGAACCTATGTATTCGAGATTTTTATGATCAGTATACACAGTTATAGGATGTAATGAACCCTCCAACCAGTGTCGCCATTCATCAAATGCCAGTTTAATAGCTAATAGTTCCCTATTGCCAACATCATAATTTTGTTCCGCGGTACTGAATTTACGCGAAAAATAAGCGCATGGATGGAGACGCTCAGGGTTACCAGAATATTGTGACAAAACTGCACCCACTCCCAGCTCAGAAGCATCCACTTCAATAATAAAAGCTTTATGAATATCTGGATGCACTAAGACAGGTGCCGAAGTAAAGGCCCGTTTCAAGGTTAGAAAGGCCTCACAGGCAGAGGGGGACCAGTTAGCAGTAAAAGCCCCCTTGCGGGTAAGGTTGGTAAGGGGTGCAACAACATGGGAAAAGCCTTTTATGAAACGCCGATAAAAATTTGCAAAACCTAGAAAACGTTGCAATTCCTTTAAAGTTTTGGGTTGGACCCAATCCTGAACTGCTGAAACCTTCCCCGCGTCCATCTCCAAACCCTGGTTGGTAATAACATACCCTAGGAAGGGAACTGTAGTGACTTCAAACACACACTTAGACAGTTTAGCAAATAAGTTGTTCTCTCTTAATTTTTGTAGCACCAACTTAACATGGTGTCTGTGCTCCGGTAAAGAATTAGAAAAAATGAGAATATCATCCAAGTAGATGACTACAAATCTACCGAGATATTCCCTGAATATATCATTAACAAAATCTTGGAAAACGGCTGGCGCATTACAAAGACCGAAGGGCATGACCAGGTACTCATAGTGCCCATCCTTCACATTAAATGCAGTTTTCCACTCGTCCCCCTGTCGGATGCGAATCAGATTGTAAGCCCCTCTCAAATCCAATTTGGAGAAAATTCGAGCTCCAGTGACTTGATTGAACAGATCCCCAATCAAGGGTAAGGGGTATCGGTTTTTTACAGTGATCTTATTCAAGGCTCGATAATCTATGCACGGTCTCAAGCCACCATCTTTTTTCTCTACAAAAAAGAACCCGGCCCCAGCAGGCGAGGTAGAGGGACGGATAAATCCTTTCCTAAGATTTTCGGTAATATACTCCCTCATTGCTTGCTCCTCGGGCAGGGTAAGGTTATAAATCTTTCCCCTCGGGGGAATTGTGCCAGGCAGCAAGTCAATGGGGCAGTCATAGGACCGATGTGGAGGAAGAGTATCAGCAGAGCGTTCAGAGAATACATCGATCCAATCAGCGTATGGCTGAGGTAATTCCTGTGGTAAGACTTGAACGCTTCTGAGGCCTGTATTAAAACAGTGACCTTTACAGTGGTCACTCCACTTGACCAACTCCCCAGCCCGCCAATCTAACACCGGGTTATGGAGTTGCAACCAGGGGTATCCCAAAACCACCGGAGTTTCCGGACAATCAAAAATAAAGAATTCTAAGAATTCAGAGTGAGAAGAGCCGACAATTAGTCTGAGAGGTGGGGTCTTGGTATTTATAGGACCTCCCTGGATTGCCTTTCCATTGATAGCTAAAACTTGTAGGGATCTTTCAAGAGGAACTACAGGGATCCCTAAGGTGGAGATCATGCTCCTGTCCAAAAAGTTTCCAGCCGCACCACTGTCTATGAAGGCGGAAACTGTCTGCTTAGAGGACCCCCAAAACAAATCAATAGGTACAAGCATCTTATTCTGGCGAGAGTTACAAACTGAATCACCCAGATCAGTACTCTCTACCTGGTCTGGGTGCGGAAGTTTTCCGCCGGTTTCCCCTTGTTGGGACAGGACCCTGCAAAATGACCAGAATTCCCGCAATACAGGCATAACCCCTCGGATCGCCTACGCTGTTTCTCCTCTTGGGATAAGCGGGTTCTCCCTAATTGCATAGGTTCTTCCTGGGAGGATGATGAGGTATTTTCTCCACGGGGAACCGGGTATCTATGACTCTGGACTGGTCTAAAGGACGTGGGAGCCCCGACTCTCTCCCTGGCCCTTTCTCTAAGACGTCGGTCTATTTTAATGGAGACCTGCATTAATTGATATAGGTCCGCTGGCGGGGAAAAATTGACTAAGGCATCCTTGATGCTATCCGACAGTCCCACCCTGAACTGACTACACAAAGCTGGATCGTTCCACCTAGCTTCGATAGCCCAGCGGCGGAATTCAGCACAGTAGTCTTCAGCCGAATTCCGTCCTTGTTTTAAGGCCCGAAGCCTATTCTCTGCGGTAGACTGTATATCTGGATCGGCGTATAAAACGCCCATAGCATTGAAGAAGGCAGTCACTGATTGTAGAGCAATGTCATGGGACGGTAAACTAAAGGCCCAGGACTGTGGGTCTCCTTGAAGCAAGGAAATGACTAGGCCTACTCGTTGGACCTCTGTGCCAGAGGAGATAGGTCTTAACTTAAAATATAGTTCGCAGGCATTCTTGAAATTGGAAAATTTTGCTCGTTCTCCAAAAAATTTCTCAGGCAGTGGAATCTTAGGTTCGGAGAAATGAGGTGGTACAGCGGAAGTTGGCACTTGACGAGATTCCTGAGTGGCCACTCTTTGAGCGAGTTGGTTGATCGCTGTGGCCATAGCTTGCACCTGCTGTACCAGGTCATCCATTTTTGGGCCTGTGATAATGTCACGCTCGGGGTAACTCCAGCCCTCTTAATAAGCTCACAACCCCCAATCTCCACAGCCAGCTTCACCTGTAGGAGCCCCCGCTTGCCGGGACGCAAGATACGCCTACCCGGGATCGGTTGCCCCCAGGACTTAATGGCTCAAAGGATGTAAGCTTATATGTGGGAGGACTGGAGAACCAATAGCAAGAGCGTGAGTGACGGAAGTCCAGAGACAGGCAATAGGTCGATAACGGGAAGGCAGAGATCGTAGCGGCACCAGGGGTCAGGCAAGACGTAGTCGGGGTTCAGGCAGAGGTCAGCAACTGGGGATCAGGATCTAGAAGCGTCAGTTCAGGCAAAGGTCGGCAACAAGGATTCAGGATCGAGAGGCGTCAATTCAGGCAGAGGTCGGCAACAAGGATTCTGGATCGAGAATGGTCGTACAATCAAATCGGCAACAGGCTAGACTTCACAGGAGTAGGTAACACAGGGTTCTGAGCGCTATCACAGGCAATTCACAACTGAGAGTGAATTGCCTTTATAGGAACAGGTCTGAGGGAAGCAGTGTACTGATTGGAGCACATAGGATTCCAAGGGTAATTGGCTGCAGAGCAGAAGAGGGCGAAGCCCTCAATCCCCTAGGATTCATTAACCCTTTAATTGATCCTCCGGCGGGTGCGCGCCGCACAGCGCCGCCGGAGGGCATAACAGACACGTGCTCGCGGCCGCGCGCGAGCACGTCTCCTGGAGGAGGAAGCGGGGGGCGTGGCTGAGCTGGGCGCCGCTCGAGCCGACGCTGCTCGAGCCGACGCCGCTCGGCGCGGCCGCCGCACAGTGACAGCTGCAGCTGGCCGCCTGGAGACGTCGCTGGAACGGGGATCAGGTAAGCGGTTCCTGACAAGAACATACAGTATATACATAAGATACAGAGAACATACAGTATACACATAAGATAAAGAGAACATACAGTATATACATAAGATAAAGAGAACATACAGTATATACATAAGATACAGAGAACATACAGTATACACATAAAGTACAGAGAACATACAGTATACACATAAGATACAGAGAACATACAGTATACACATAAGATACAGAGAACATACAGTATACACATAAGATAAAGAGAACATACAGTATATACATAAGATACAGAGAACATACAGTATACACATAAGATACAGAGAACATACAGTATACACATAAGATACAGAGAACATACAGTATACACATAAGATACAGAGAACATACAGTATACACATAAGATACAGAGAACATACAGTATATACATAAGATAAAGAGAACATACAGTATATACATAAGATACAGAGAATATACGGTATATACATAAGATACAGAGAACATACAGTATACACATAAGATAAAGAGAACATACAGTATATACATAAGATACAGAGAATATACGGTATACACATAAGATACAGAGAACATACAGTATACACATAAGATAAAGAGAACATACAGTATACACATAGGATACAGAGAACATACAGTATATACATAAGATACAGATAACATACAGTATATACATAAGATACAGAGAACATACAGTATACACATAAGATAAAGAGAACATACAGTATACACATAAGATACAGAGAACATACAGTATACACATAAAGTACAGAGAACATACAGTATATACAAAAAGATACAGAGAACATACAGTATATACATAAGATACAGAGAACATACAGTATATACATAAGATACAGAGAACATACAGTATACACATAAGATACAGAGAACATACAGTATATACATAAGATAAAGGGAACATACAGTATACACATAAGATACAGAGAACATACAGTATACACATAGAATACAGAGAACATACAGTATACACATAAGATAAAGAGAACATACAGTATATACATAAGATACAGAGAACATACAGTATACACATAGGATACAGAGAACATACAGTATACACATAAGATAAAGAGAACATACAGTATACACATAAGATAAAGAGAACATACAGTATACACATAAAGTACAGAGAACATACAGTATATACATAAGATAAAGAGAACATACAGTATATACATAAGATACAGAGAACATACAGTATACACATAAGATACAGAGAACATACAGTATACACATAAGATACAGAGAACATACAGTATACACATAAGATAAAGAGAACATACAGTATACACATAAGATAAAGAGAACATACAGTATATACATAAGATAAAGAGAACATACAGTATACACATAAGATACAGAGAACATACAGTATACACATAGGATACAGAGAACATACAGTATACACATAAGATAAAGAGAACATACAGTATACACATAAGATAAAGAGAACATACAGTATACACATAAAGTACAGAGAACATACAGTATATACATAAGATAAAGAGAACATACAGTATATACATAAGATACAGAGAACATACAGTATACACATAAGATACAGAGAACATACAGTATACACATAAGATACAGAGAACATACAGTATACACATAAGATAAAGAGAACATACAGTATATACATAAGATACAGAGAACATACAGTATATACATAAGATAAAGAGAACATACAGTATATACATAAGATACAGAGAATATACGGTATACACATAAGATACAGAGAACATACAGTATACACATAAGATAAAGAGAACATACAGTTTATACATAAGATACAGAGAATATACGGTATACACATAAGATACAGAGAACATACAGTATACACATAAGATAAAGAGAACATACAGTATACACATAGGATACAGAGAACATACAGTATACACATAAGATACAGAGAACATACAGTATACACATAAGATACAGAGAACATACAGTATATACATAAGATACAGAGAACATACAGTATATACATAAGATACAGAGAACATACAGTATACACATAAGATACAGAGAACATACAGTATACACATAAAGTACAGAGAACATACAGTATACACATAAGATAAAGAGAACATACAGTATACACATAAGATACAGAGAACATACAGTATACACATAAGATACAGAGAACATACAGTGTATACATAAGATAAAGAGAACATACAGTATACACATAAGATACAGAGAACATACAGTATATACATAAGATACAGAGAACATACAGTATATACATAAGATAAAGAGAACATACAGTATACACATAAAGTACAGAGAACATACAGTATACACATAAGATAAAGAGAACATACAGTATATACAAAAAGATACAGAGAACATACAGTATATACATAAGATAAAGAGAACATACAGTATATATATAAGATACAGAGAACATACAGTATATACATAAGATAAAGAGAACATACAGTATATACATAAGGTAAAGAGAACATACAGTATATACATAAGATACAGAGAACATACAGTATACACATAACATACAGAGAACATACAGTATACACATAAGATACAGAGAACATACAGTATATACATAAGATACAGAGAACATACAGTATACACATAAGATACAGAGAACATACAGTATACACATAACATACAGAGAACATACAGTATACACATAAGATACAGAGAACATACAGTATACACATAACATACAGAGAACATACAGTATACACATAAGATACAGAGAACATACAGTATATACATAAGATACAGAGAACATACAGTATACACATAAGATACAGAGAACATACAGTATATACATAAGATACAGAGAACATACAGTATACACATAATATACAGAGAACATACAGTATACACATAAGATACAGAGAACATACAGTATATACATAAGATACAGAGAACATACAGTATACACATAAGATACAGAGAACATACAGTATATACATAAGATACAGAGAACATACAGTATATACATAAGATACAGAGAACATACAGTATACACATAAGATACAGAGAACATACAGTATATACATAAGATACAGAGAACATACAGTATACACATAAGATACAGAGAACATACAGTATACACATAAGATACAGAGAACATACAGTATATACATAAGGCAGACTAGATGGAGCGTAACATCTCGTTCTGCCGTCACCTTTCTATGTTTCTACTGACTTTGGCCTTGATTCACAAAGGGTTGAAAAAAATTCTCATGGTACTAAAAAAATTATTTCATGAGAAAAAGCCTGAGAATTTCAGTGTTGATTAATCACCTGTTAGGAAGACAAAGGCCTTGATTCACTACAGGTAAAAAAGGGGTAAAAAGTTCAATACTTTTTCCAGGAGTAAAAAAGTGCCATTGACTTTCATTGTCTTCTTATCTGGTGATTCACTAACAGTGAAATTCTCAGGCTTTTTTCTCATGAAATGAATTTTTTAGTACCATGAGAATTTTTTTCAACTCTCGATGAATCAAGGTCATAGGCCTTGATTCACTAAGAGTTGAAAAAAAATTCTCTTGTTAGGAAAATATTGAATTCATGAGAAAAAAACCTGAGAATCTCACTGTTAGTGAATCACCAGATAAATAGACAATGAAAGTCAATGGCACTTTTTACTCTTGAAAAAAGTATTGAACTTTTTACTCCTTTTTACTCTGTAGTAAAAGCTGCCATTGACTATCATTGTCTTTTTATCTGGTGATTCACTAACAGTGACATTCTCCGGCTTTTTTCTCATGAATTGAATTTTTTACTACTATGAGAATCTCTTTCACTATCAAGGCCTAGTGTTTCTCTAAGCTACTTTCTAATAGAGGGTTCTAATCATTCCTAGTGGTTGATACGCCAGCACCCTACATAAGCGCTGTGTAATGATCTACAGTATGGAAGGTGGCCCTCAGCCAGAGACAGCGGTTCATTTCCCCTTTGTTCCATTCGGTTACATTACCATGTTGTCATGCCAAGTGCCAGCGAGTGTCGGCGGCCTGGTATCATGTAATTTTGTTGAGTGCTACAAGAAGGGACTGTTATTCAAACAATTCCTTTTGTTTGCAGTAACGCAAGAGCTTCTCAGCATGCCAATGGCAAAACACAACCTTGTCTGAATGATAAGGGACCCCACGCCGTCGCCTGAGTCATTTTTCACCAACGCTGGAAACCGGGAGTTAAAAAAAAAAAACAAAGAAAAAGAAAGAGAAATCGCAGACATGCTGACGCGACATTTTCTCAAGTGCCTTTTTTTTCCTCTTTCAGCAAAAGAAAAGACTTGACTCTACGATATTGGCCGATCGATAAACCAGTAAGTAGCTTTTTAGGGAGCGGGCACGAGGGTCCTTCAGTTAAATGTAGAGCACAATGCGTCTTCGGGAAGGCAATGCGCTAGCGCGAAAGTGTCTCAATATCATCCGGTCTGAATGGAGGCGCAATGCTCAGCCGACCATGGCAGGAGATGTCTCGCCGGTCACAAAGCCATTTCTATAGACTCTTAACTCACGAGACCGAGCTGCTGTTTCTGAGCTGCTGACATTTCTGAAAACAAACAAGGATGAAGTCAATTGCAATCCTCTAGAAAAAGGTTTGGAGGCTCTACAGTCTGGAATGGATGGGGCCAGGGCCGGCGTCAGCATTGGGCGTACTCAGGCCCGGATTAACGTAGGGGCGGACGGAGCTGCCGCTCCAGGCCCCTACGTTAAAACAGGCCCAGCAGCCTGCAAACGCGGCCCGCCGTGTGTGTCTGCTCCTCCCAAAAAAAAGTTTTTGGATTTTTTTTTAATTCATAGCCGCGGGGCTCCCACACGCACCCCCGTCTGGCGCTCGTGGCCGCGGTGTCAGAGAAGATCCAGATAGCCTGCCCCCCGCCAGAGCAGCCCGTCCGGTGCTCTTGCCCGCAGTGTGACACCAAGCAGATCCGCCTGCACGGTTCTGCTTGGTGTCACACTGCGGGCATGAGCGTCGGACGGGCTGCTCCGGCGTGGGGGGGGGGGGGGGGTGCTGTGGGCCGCTTGGTGACACCGCAGCCGTAGCTTAAACAAAAAAACAAAACAAAAACCAGCCTGCCCTCTCCACCTCCCCCCGCCTCGGCGCCCTCACCCGCCCCTCCTATTCGGCGGGTCTGTCAGCCTGCCTTCTGATTGGCCAGCTCGCCCCGGCTAGCCCTGCCCCGTTAGGAAGCAGTGCCGGCGCGGGACATGAGAGCTGCTGAGTCGCTGCTCCTGCACCCAAGACCTGAGGACCCCGGAAGAAAAGGTAAGGAGCCAATATAAATTAATTATTTTAGATTTAAAGTGGACCAAAACCCAGCAGGATCGGCCCGGGAATCTATAAGATTCCCGGGCCGATCCATTCCCTCCCCGTGGGGCATCCAAAATCAGGATGCCCCGCTGTGTGAAACCCCCCAGGACGCCCCCTAACCTTACCTTACTCCCGGTCCAAGGGTGCATGCGCAGGCTCTGGTCCGATGAGAGCCGGCCACTGTCACTAGGTAATTCGGCAGGTGGCTCTCATTAGAATTAATGGGGATCCCAGCTTGTTGAATTACGCAGTGACGGTGGGCGGCTTTCATTGAACCAGAGCCCGCGCATGCACCATTGAATGCAGGTAAGGCAAGTGTTTACTGGACTTTCTGGGGGGTTATACACAGCGGGGTATCCTGAATTGGGATTCCCTGCTGTGTAAACCCCCCCAGAAGCCCCATTTCACTCACCTTGTCGTAGAGCCCTCACCGCATCTGGGAAAAGTGGCCACATCCCGGCTCACCTCTGCCCGAACCCGCACTTGGCCTTCTGAATGGGTGCACCAACCACACACGGGACGGCTAGGAGGTGAGCGGGGGATGTGGCCAGATGCGCATTCTGCTCCCTTTGCCGCCCCTCGGCTGGCGCAAAAGGGAGCCAAGTGAAAGTGAGTGTTGTCCCATACATAACCTCTTTTTCTGCTCTCTCTCTTGCTTACTACACCCCCTCTCTTTCATATTATTTCTTCTATTTGCTTTTCTAATTCCTTTCTTCCCACACTCTCTCCTTCTCACTCCCCTCTTTTATTTTCCATTCTTCTGCTGCATTGCTTCCACTGTTTTCCTTAGTCACATTCTCAATCTCTATTTCACTTTTCCACTTCTTCTCCCCCATTTTCTTCTTTCCCCATCTCTCCTCACATTATCACTCCCTTAAGCTGCTTTCTATCCCCCTCATTTCTCCAAACTTTGTCCTTCTACTTTCCCTTAAGCTTCTTCCACCCCCTCACTTTCACTTCTCTATCTCTCATCCATTAGTCCCTTTTCTCATTCCTTTTTTTCCACCACCCTTCTTATTTTTACATATAATTTCCCCTCTCTCTCTCTCATACCCCCCAATCTTTTTCTTTTACATTTTCTTCACCATGGCCTCCTTTGGGGTGCGTGAGATGTACAGTCACACAGGGTTCCATCCTGATCTCTCTGTAACCAGGACATTCAGCTTGCCTTTTTTCTTCCGTTTTGCTTTGTCTTGCTTTCTTTACATTCCCCTTCAATCATTTATTTTCCCCTTCGTCCCGCTCTAATTTTTACATTCCCTCCTACGTTGGTTCTTTTTTTTTATTCCCAAATCCCCTCCTGCTTTTATTTACACTTTCTGTTTCTCTTCCACATTCTTTCTATCTTTCTCGTCACCTTTCTTCACTCTCTTATTTAACCTTCTCTATTATGTCCTCCTATTGTTTTTCCACATTTATTCCTCTCTTTTCTACATTATTCCGCTCATGTTTTATTACCCATTGCCTTCACCTCTCCTTTGCGCATTTTGCCCATCTCTTTCTCTTGTCACCCCCCCCCCCCCCCACCATTTTTCACCTTTTCTATGTCTTCCTCTCTTTTCCAAATTCCCTCTTTCTCTTTTTCTAAACCTTCTGTTCGTCTCTCTTTTCCACATTCCTCCCATCTTTTTCTTGCCACCTTCCTTTCATTTTCCGTATGTATTCTTCTTTTTGCTGTTTTTACACCTCTCTCTTTTCTACCTTACTTTAGACTTTCTTTCTTGTTCTGTGCACCATACACCTTATTTTTTTGTTGCTGCTTTCTAGGTGAATATATGTGTGAGTTTGGGGCAGTCATCCTAACATCTTGTACAGGCTGAACTTTACCAAAGGCTGGCCCTGCTTTTCACACCTTTCCCACCACCATCACCACTGCCCCGCTGTGTGGAACCCGCTGGGGCACAGCTAAACACTCACCTTTTCCTGCTCCAACGGCGCATGTGCGGGCTCTCATCCATTGAGTGCCCTCAGTCGTGACTGTCATTCAGCAAACAGCTCTAATTGAGTAGAATGGGGATTGTGTGCTACTGCATCCCTGGAAGCGTGTGTGCTCTGGGGATACGGCAGCATGTGCTCCCCATCCACAACAATGAGACCAGCTTGGCAAATGACATAGTCACAGCCGACAGCTCTCATTGTACAAGAACCCACACATGTGCATCATTGAAACGAGGAAGAGGTGAGTGGAAAATATCTTTCTTGGGGTTTCACACAATGGGGCATCTGAATTCAGGGTGCCCCGGGGTACCAGAACAAAACCCAGGAAAATCTAGTTCCCAGGTTTTGTTTAAATATGGGGGGTGACCAAAAAAGTGCCTAGGGCAGCACAAATCCTAAATACGGCCCTGCCGCTATACAAAGGAAAAGGGCCGGCCGCCGTGCAGGCACTTTAACAAGTGAAGAGGGCCGGCCCTGCGCTGTCACAGGCCGGCCCGTCTCCTTACCTAGGCCCCCAGTTCCGGCCGGCAGAGACGTAGTCTCACGGTGACCTGCGTGCCCCATGTGATGTCGGGGCGCGTAGGAGGCTCCACCGTGTGACACACAAGCATCATTTTCCATGCTATGGCCAGTGAGTTGAGTAACAGCAGTGGCATCTCAATGATGTGATTGTTACCACACAAAGAAAACCTCAGTGTTATAATATAATAAGAGGCCAGGAAACAGCCGCACACAAATATATATTAATCTGCAGACTCGTAACCTCACACATATTCTCTGGATCTACAATGGCGGCCTGCACAAGCTTCCTCCTGGCGGCAGCGATATGCATAGGGACAGGTAAAGGATCAACAATGTAATATAGACCAACTGCATAGAAAATATAAAGTGCCTCACGGGCACTAAACCTATTTTGTATTTGGATAGCTGTAGGGCATTTCTTTGGCTTTATAGTGTACCAAAATCCATGTCCATCGGCCTGGCCGGCGCCAGCACAGGGGCAAACCTGGACAATTGCCAGGGGTCCAGGCATTATTTTACAGTGGAGGGTGATTGGTGGCTATAGGGAAGGCAATAAGGACTGGAGGGTGATTGGAGGATACAGGGAAGGCAATAAGGACTGGAGGGTGATTGGAGGATACAGGGAAGGCAATAAGGACTGGAGGATGATTGGTGGCTATAGGGAAGGCAATAAGGACTGGAGGATGATTGGTGGCTATAGGGAAGGCAATAAGGACTGGAGGGTGGACATGTTTCAGCCCTATAGCAAGCCCTGTGTGTTAACCAAAAAAGCTGCGGGTGTGACATCACATGAGATATATGCTACAGTCTGGGGGCATAGCGAACCCACTACAACACCTCTTTGACACTCTGGGCCCCCCCAAAAGCGAGTGGATTCTTTTTTTTTTTTAGCTAAAGAACAATGAAGATATGCACATTTTTCATACACTAACATGTATTCAGCTATCCTGGTAATTTAATGTACATTAGACATGCGACAAATGCACTTTGTCTTAAACAAAATTGCTTTGTGTTGCGTTTTTATTTTATATACTTCGATAAATAGGCCCGTCAAAATCCACAGCACCAGGCCTGGGATGCTCTTAATCCGGCCCTGGGCGTACTGGGGCAGGTGCCAGGGCCCTTTCACCTTGGCAGGGCCTCTACTATGTGCAGAGCCTATGCAGGACGGCGGGCCCTGCAGTAACCAGGACTAAGGACTGAAAGCCAGGGGCAGATTGGCCTTTGGAAGATCCTTTCTTTCTTTCTTTCTTTCTCTTTCTTTCCCTTATTCTTTGAGGCCGATTCGTTAACAGCGGCAGGTAGCGACAGTTGAGCGTCTGTAGCGGTATTTTCAGAGCGCCCGCTAGTAGTCGCTGTGCTTGGCCGTTGTTCGGTAGTTGATAGCGACTCAGTCGGTTTGCCGTAATGTTAAATATTGGGTGAGGAGTCGCTATTTGACAGGTTCCGCGCTGTATGGGAGCGCATGACAGCGACTGGCCATAACGACCGGCTCCCACCATATTCATTAACAAATCACGCTCAAAAAATTCTCGCGCTGTGAAATGCATGTTTAAACCCCAGAGCGCTGGCGGCGATGGGTTAAAAGTAGTTTTTTAACCCCCAAACAATCATATTTTTGGAAACCAAAAAAAACAAGTTTTTAAAATAATTTTGTAATATGAATACATTAATATCAGACCTGTAATATCAATTCTGTACATTTTTTTTTTTTTTTCTTTTTTACCTTAAAAAAATTATTTCAAATGGCAGAAGTGGTCACAGAATTTTTCACATTAAAAAAAAAAAAGTAATAACAATTAATTATGAATATTTAAAGATTGTTCCATTGACATGCATTGGAGAGCGCCAGGTAGCGAGAGGTCATACCTGTCGCTGTTCAAGGTCGGACGCTGGCGCTGTGGGCTGAGGCTGGAATAATGATGAATGAGTCGCTATATGGCGCTATCTCAGTCGCTAAGCAGGATCGGCTTGATAAATGTGTGATTGTGGTGGGGAGCCGGCGTTCTCGTGGCGGTGCCCGTCATTACCGGCCGCTCACCAGTCGCTACCTGTCGCTATTCCTTCATAAATAAGGGCCTCTGTTTCTTTTTTAAATCTGTTCTTTCTACCATTCCTTCCTTTATTTCTTTATCATTATATATTTTCCTTGATTGCATGTGGCTGACTTCCTGTGGCCCTTGGAGACATAAATACAGGCACGGCACATTGGACACTAACCTTATCCCTCGCAGGGTTGTGGGAGACAGAGCAAATGGCCGCACCAACACCAATTAATCAAAGAAATGTGCAGGCTTGGGTACCTGAATCCAACATATATACAACATGGAGGCTTCCACACAGCCCCCAACCCCAAGACACAATCTGCACCACTCTGTTTAAATGATAACAATAATCACTCTTATTAATTCATCTAAACACTACACAGGTTAAAATACACTGAAAACTGATTGTATGAACATTCCACTAGAGGGCGCTTGTGGTAATGCACAGTTAACTAGGGCCCTTATTTAAGAAGGGATAGCGTCAGGTAGCGCCTGGTTAATGAGAGGTAGCGACTGGTGAACGCCGGACACGGCACGCAATTACACATTTATCAAGCAGAATCTGTTTAGCGACTGGGATAGCGCCATGTAGCGTCTGATTCATCATTTTCACAGCCTCAGCAAACAGCGCCAGCGTTCAGCCTTGCACAGCGCCAGGTATGACCTCTCGCTACCTGACGCTCTCCCATACATTTCAATGGACGATCCTTTTCTTCTCTTTAAACAGGTTTTTTGGTTTTTTTTTCAAAAAAATCACAAATAATTCTGTGACCTCTTCTGACATTGAAAAAGCAGTTTTTTCACAATTTTTTCATTTTTATATATTTCTTCAGAAATGACATTACAGGTCTGCCATTAAAGTGTTCATGTTACAATGTTGTTACAATGTAATTCCATATGTTTTCGCTTTGTTACTAGTGGATAGATGCTTGAAAACAGACTTTAAACACACCGCCTCCTGCGCTCTGGGCTTCAAACAACTATTTTTCAGTGCCAGAGATTTGTGAGGCTGTTTTTTTTGCTGAATATGGTGTGAGTCGGTCGCTATGACCAGTCGCTAACATGCGCTCCCATACAGCGCTGTACTGGTCAAATAGCGACTCCTTACAATGTATTCAACATTACTGAACAGCGACTGAGTCGCTATAAAGTAGTGACTCACGGCCGAGCACTGCGTCTACTAGCGGGCGCTCTGAAAATGCCGCTACAGACGCTCTGTTGCTACCTGCTGCTAATGATGAATCAGCCTGTAGGTTAGATATCAAGCATATGTCCCCGTGAAAACCAAATGGATCCTAGTGCTTCAAGCAAAAAGTGCTATGTGCTATATATACAATTAATAAACAACTTTAATGATACTATAAGTGCTAAAGTGACCAAGTGCAAGAAAAATTTAGGCAGTGTAAACCTACATATGCATAAAAGGTAAGAAAAAATGACCATACCAGGGGACACAGCAGGTTAACAAGAGGGACAACCAACCATACATCGCTTCCTCAGGGCAAATGGAGAGTCCTGGACTCTTTGACCGCTTTTGGACACAGAACACACGCCAGTTCAGGTCATGCTAAAAGTGGACCAAAACCCAATTTTTTCAACTAGCATCCCCTGAATTGCTCCCAACATGAAGAGAACCTTTTGCCAAATTTTAGGCCCTTATTTATGAAGGAATAGCCACAGGTAGCGACTGGTGAGCGGCCGGTAATGACGGGCCCCGCCACGAGAACGCCGGCTCCCTACCACAATCACACATTTATCAAGCCGATCCTGCTTAGCGACTGAGATAGCGCCATATAGCGACTCATTCATCATTATTCCAGCCTCAGCCCACAGCGCCAGCGTCCGACCTTGAACAGCGACAGGTATGACCTCTCGCTACCTGGCGCTCTCCAATGCATTTCAATGGAACAATCTTTAAATATTCATAATTAATTGTTATTAATTCTTAATTGTTAAAAAATTCTGTGACCACTTCTGCCATTTTAGATAATTTACAGAATTGATATTACAGGTCTGATATTAATGTATTCATATTACAAAATTATTTAAAAAACGTGTTTTTTTTGGTTTCCAAAAATATGGTTGTTTGGGGGTTAAAAAACTACTTTTAACCCATCGCCGCCAGCGCTCTGGGGTTTAAACAAGCATTTTACAGCACGAGAGCGTGATTTTTTTAATGAATATGGTGGGAGCCGGTCGCTAGGGCCAGTCACTATCATGCGCACCCATACAGCGCGGAACCTGTCAAATAGCGACTCCTCACCCAATATTCAACATTACGGCAAACCGACTGAGTCGCTATCAACTACCGAACAACGGCCAAGAACAGCGACTACTAGCAGGCGCTCTGTAAATGCCGCTACAGTTGCTCAACTGTCGCTACCTGCCGCTATTAATGAATCGGCCTCTTAGTACTCTTGCATCACTCTAATCCCAGATAATGGCACCTGTTTTAGATGTAAAGCTCCGCCTCCTCACCTATGTAATGACTAATCACCTGCCACACCGAGGAACAGCAAAACAACAGCAGGACGATTCGGAAAGTGAAAATATCCATTTCTAGGTCTACTCCTTCAGAAGGGAATATCGTCAGGGGCTTTGGTCAAATGTATTTTACAAGTTCTTGGGTTTTGGTCCGCTTTAATTTTTGGTTCATTTGCAGTGCCCTCTTTACTCTTCATGGTGATCACGATTAATATTTTTTTTTCTTTTTAATTTTGCTTTTTGATTAGTGTTTACTATTATCTTCTGCTTGTTTGGAGGTTGATTAACATATTCATATTATTGAGAGCACTTTATTAATTTCTCATACAGGCAGTTTATTAACCTCCTATATTTATAGTGTTTTCTTATCATATTTTTGATTACTATTTATAATGATTTTTTTGATTGTTTAGAGTTTTATCAGTATATTCATATGAAGGGAAGCACTTACTTTATTACATAGGTAGTTCATTAACTTTATTTACACAGTTTTTATGTTTATTTTGCATTATTTGTTATATTGATTATTTTTTTCACCATATAAGACGCACTTATTTTCTTCCCCAAAAGTTGGGGGGTTGGGGGGTGTCAGTGTGTCTAATTGGGCAAAAAATAAAAAAGTTAATTGACATTTCCATCGCTCCTGGGCTGCTGTCCCCCAGCATCAGCCATGCCCAACCCCTGCACAGAGCCAGGTATGCAGCTACCAGAGAAGAAGCGTCAGAGGTAGAGACAGCGTGGGCGGTGGGGACAGCACGAACAGTGGAGACATCGGGCAGGTATAGTTTGCCCTGCCACCCGGCCTGCCGCTCCACCATCTTCTGGCCTCCCGTGGCTGTTACCGGAGCGATGAAAATGTTTTTGTTTCTACTTCCTATTGGGGAATTGGAGAGGGGGATGCCACACTGCCTATATGGGGAATGGGGGGGGGGGGGTTACAACACTGCCTATGGAAATGGGAGGGGGGAATGCCACATTGCCTATGGGAATAGGAGGGGAGGATGCCACACTGCCGATGGGTAATGGGAGGGGTAATACCACACTGCCTATATGGGGAATGGGGGGGATACAACACTGCCTATGGAAATGGGAGGGGGGAATGCCACATTGCCTATGGGAATAGGAGGGGAGGATGCCACACTGCCTATGGGGAAAGGAATGGAATGGGGAATGCCACACTGCCTATGGGAATGGGGTGGGGAGGATGCAACACTGCCTATGGAAATGAGAGGGGGGAATGCCACATTGCCTATGGGAATAGGAGGGGAGGATGCCACACTGCCTATGGGAATGGGAGAATGGGAGGGGGGAATGCCACACTGCCTATGGGGAATGGAATGGAATGGGGAATGCCACACTGCCTATGGGAATGGGAGAATGGGAGGGGGGAATGCCACACTGCCTATGGGGAATGGAATGGAATGGGGAATGCCACACTGTCTATGGGAATGGGAGGGGAATGCCACACTGCCTATGGGAATAGGAGGGGAGGATGCCACACTGCCTATGGGGAATGGGAGGGGTAATACCACACTGCCTATATGGGGAATGGGGGGGATACAACACTGCCTATGGAAATGGGAGGGGAGGATGCCACACTGCCTATGGGAATGGGAGGGGAATGCCACACTGCCTATGGGAATGGGGTGGGGGGATGCAACACTGCCTATGGGAATGGGATGGGGGAATGCCACACTGCCTATGGATATTGAATGGGGGGAATGCCACACTGCCTATGGGAATGGGAGGGGAGGATGCCACACTGCCTATTGGAATGGAATGGAATGGAATGGGGAATGCCACACTGCCTATGGGAATGGGATGGGGATGCCACACTGCCTATGGGAATGGAATGGGGGGAATGCCACACTGCCTATGGGGATGGGGGAATGCCACACTGCCTATGGGGATGGGATGGGGGGGATGCCACACTGTCTATGGAAATGAGAGGGGGGAATGCCACACTGCCTTTGGGAATGGGAGGGGGAATGCCACACTGCCTTTGGGAATGGGGGGGTGCCACACTGCCTAAGGGGAATGGGATGGGGGGAATGCCACACTGCCTATGGGAATGGGAGGGGGAATGCCACACTGCCTTTGGGAATGGGGGGGGGTGCCACACTGCCTAAGGGGAATGGGATGGGGGGAATGCCACACTGCCTATGGGAATGGGAGGGGGAATGCCACACTGCCTATGGGAATGGGAGGGGGAATGCCACACTGCCTATATGGGGAATGGGAGGGGGGAATGCTACACTGCCTTTGGGAATGGGAGGGGGGATGCCACACTGCCTATGGGAATGGAATGGGGGAATGCCACACTGCCTATGGGAATGGGAGGGAGAATGCCACACTGCCTATGGGAATGGGAGGGGGGAATGCCACACTGCCTATGGGAATGGGAGGGGGAATGCCACACTGCCTATGGGAATGGGAGGGGAGAATGCCACACTGCCTATGGGGATGGGAGGGGGAATGCCACACTGCCTATGGGAATGGGAGGGGAGAATGCCACATTGCCTATGGGAATAGGAGGGGAGAATGCCACACTGCCTATGGGAATGGGAGGGGGGAATGCCACACTGCCAATGGGAATGGGAGGGGGAATGCCACACTACCTATGGGAATGGGAGGGGGGAATGCCACATTGCCTATGGGAATAGGAGGGGAGGATGCCACACTGCTTATGGGGAAAGGAATGATGGTTCATAATATTTATTTTCTTTTTTCCTCCTAGGTGTGTCTTATATGGTGAACTATTCTTTTGGACTGACCTCACAGTCGGCTAGAGATCAGATTAATTGGTCCAACTGCTGTCGGGAGGACCTCTAGCCTTGATTTGAATGTGTATGTCGGTCATTGTAATTTTAATGTGTTTTATATTTTGGTGATCTTGTAACAATAAACTTTGGGTGCGCATTCCCTGTAGCAGGTAATCAGCTCTTGTTTACTTGCTCCTTGTGGTTATCTGAAAGTCTCCTGAAGGGTTGCTTCATCTTGGGGGAGTCTCCTGGGCAGGAGGGGGTGTCTACAAATACATATGTGGTACCGTTGTAGCCAGAAGAAATTGGGCTTTTACATGCAATATGATTTTATTCAAAAACTGTTTTTATTACAAAAAAACTACAAATTATAAAAAATAGATTTTTTTATTTTTTTGCACATATTTCACCCCAAAAATATTGAAAATACACTAAAACAAGGCCAAACAAGACATTTCATGTTAAAGCTCAGACTCTGCTGAAAAATATATAACACACACACATATATATATTAATATATATATATATATATATATATATATATATATATATATATATATTCCTTGGAAATCCCTTCATAAATCCCAGTTAAACATGTACAGCGTAAAATATTGAAAAATGGTCTGGCAACAGAGGGTGACAAAATCTCCAGGTAGGCTGACAGCTAAAGGTTTAATACACGGGTTGGCATCCACATAGACCCCCTAGGCTCCACCCACCTATAAAAATGGACTAACTCCACCCACCTTCTACCCTGTGTGATGTTGTTACTAGCATTTCCTTATTGTGTTGTTTGCTTGCATGTTCTGCCTGGCAACAGTGAGGTATAGAGGAGGAGGAGTGAATAAAGGAAGTGGTTATTATACAGCAGCCAAGACCAGACAACAAGCAGGAAATAAAGCTCTCTGATCATCCGTACCTAACAACTTTTCAGGAGGGACATTTGTTAAATTAGGCCACACCCCCTCATTGATTGATGGATAGGAGATAAGATGTAACAGTTACAACAATATAAACACTTTGAATAGGCAAATTAATCATTTATTGATGCTGATCTGCATGTTAAATTTCAGAGAAGCAAAGGAGAACAACGAGGGACAGGGGGACACGGGCTCAAAAGAGGGACACTTGGGAGGTATGCATCACCACCCACCCCTTAAAGGAGCACTATTGCGAAATTGTGTCAAATTAAAAATCCATAGAAAGATGTCGACTAATGAGAGGAGGGGTCACTTATACACCCCAAGTGAATAAAACTCACATCAAGCTTGTGGTTTATTCTCTCATAGTAGGAATAAAATCCGGGGTGACAGGCTTAGTGTATCAGGAGTGACAAAACCTGTCACCCCGATTTCCTCTTCCTTCCATTAAAGCGGACCAAAACCCACTGAACCTGTTAAATACATTTGGCCAAAGTCCCTGCTGATACCCCTTCTTAGGTTGTAGAAATAGAAATGGATGTCTTCACTTTTCTAATTGTCCTGGAACATTGATTTTTTTTTTGTTCTTCCTCGATGTGAGATGGCAGGTGATCGGTCATTATATAGGTGCAGCAATTACATCATTGCCACACACAACAGTAACAATGAATGGAGGAGGCGGAGCTTTACAGCTAAAACAGTCAGAATTATCTGGGATTAAAGTAAAGCAGGAGCAACTAAATGAAAATTGGCAAAAGTTACTTTTCATAGGGTGAGCAATTCAGGAGATGCTAGTTAAAAATGTGGGATTTGGTCTGCTTTAAAATAAAAAAAGTCAAGCCTGGCTGGATATTCCTTGATGCTGGGTCTTTAAAGGAACACTATCGCGAAATTGTGTAATTTTAAAAATTCTTATAAACACGACAGCTAGTGAGAGGAGAGGTCACTTATACACAGCTGAATAAAACTTCTGCCAAGCTTGTGGTTTTCTTTCCCTGGTAGGAATAAAATCCTGGGGTTACAGGCTTAGTCTATGAGGGGTGACAGAGTCTGTCACCCCTGATTTCCTCTTCCTTCCATTAAAATAAAAAAAAACAAGCCTGGCTGGATATTTACTGATGCCGGGTGTATGAGTGACCCCTCCTCCCTCCATCCTGCATATTTATATGGATTTTTATCATTGGGCCTTTTTTTCGCGATAGTGCTCCTTTAACTGACCCCTCCTCCTGCCATTCAGCATGTTTGTATGGATTTTTATCCTTGGTCCATTTTTCGCTCCCTTAATCGGCCGATAGGGCAGGGGTGACCCCAGGGTTCTCACCACCTGCGTGTGCCTCCTCTCTGTGCCGCTCGAGCTGTCTTGGGAATATCAGCATAATAATAATTAATAAATAATTAAATATTTAATAATAAAAGCACAATAATTGGTCTTCTCTTTGAAGGTACTTGGAACTTATTTTCTCTAAGGGGTACTTAGCATAAAGAGTTTGAGAACCACTGCTCTAATCTATACCCCATGACCCCTGGAAGTCCACAGAAGGGACTTCCCTGTGACGCCACGCACCAGAACCCCCTATGCTTGGGGCCCTGTTGGCTCGCTTTACCTCCCCATCCTGTTCCCCTAATAAAACCTAATGCTTTTTAAGCAGCAGTGGTGCGATGTACTGTTTTGTACTGTGCTACACCACTACAATACTAAAACTTTAATACCATCCCTTTAAGAGAGGCCATATGCACTTCTGCCCATGTTGAGCCTCCAACATAGCAGCAAGCCGTGCTCCCTACCCATAACTGGGGGGGGGGGGGTGAGGGGCCTCTCTTAAAGCCTGCACTACTAATAATGGCCCTGACTTATCTGCAAAAAAAAAAAAAAGGCTGAGATAACTTTACCCCCCCCCCATTATCCTTGAAGCCCAAGGCAGAGGAGTAGCAAGGCTTTCTGGCACCCGGAGCAAAGATTCGAAATGGCGCCCCCACCTGTTCTCAGGCCCTCCTTTGGCACCCTCGTGACTTGCTCCCCCCTAGCTACGCCCCTGCCCAAGGCAATCACCGTGTACACCCTTCCCTAAAAGCAGCCCTGGGAATTGCTCCCAGTAGCGACAAGTGTAATGGCTGCTAAAAGGTACATTAATAGTGTACAAACCATTATCACCAATGTCATGATATGATCAAACAGGCCTGAACCACATGCCCCTACTACAGAAGTAACACTGGATGTTGTATCAAACTATAGGTTAAACATGGCAAACCTTGAATAGAAATATTTTAGTTTAAAAAGAGCACTTTAGAGATATACTGCAGCTATGTGCAATAAGGAAGCTTTAATTAAACAAAATGGAAAGCAGTACAATAAGAAATAAAAAAAACTGAAATAAATAGTCTCAAATTGCAATATAGGAAATAAAAGAGAAAAAAGTGGAATGAGTCATTATAAAAGTTATACTTAGAGGAATGCCAGACTTGGGCGGGCGGTGATGGATACCCGGCTTTGAACCGTGTCCCACACGCCATATTCCATACTCCCCACCCCTTCCCCCCCTTTTCTGTTCTTCCATCACCCCGTTCATTTCCTATCCCACCCAAGCCCCTTATGTGTCACTTTACTCCTTCCTAGGGTGGGCATATGATCTTCCCCGGCATGGATGAAGGGCCACTCCTCTATTGAGGGCTACACGGTAAAGCATGTCTGTTTGGAGGGAGGGGTGCTCCATTGGCCCGGATGGGCGGGAGTCAGGCGGCCTTTCTCATGTCGGGCTCGGGTTCTGAGCTAGAGGGGTCCTCTTCCCCTCCTCACGAACTGGCAACAGCTGAGAATCTTCCGTCATGTACCATGTAATGCTGACAGATGTTGTTGTTCAGATGCAAAATGATGCTTGCGCTTTGACATGGAGCCCCATATGTCCCCACCACCTCTTGTGTAATGTATTGTTTGCACCCAATGTTTATATGCTTAATACTGCAAAACCTTTAAATAAAGAATATTAAAAAAAAAGTTATACTTAATTATTTAAGTTTCTATTGGGTTCATCACAAAGTTCTGTCTATGAGCAGATTAATGATTAGAGTCTGATTAGATGTATAGCCTGGATGTCAGTAAATGATCCTATGCAAATGTCTCCTATGAAGACAGGACCGGCGCCAGCACAGGGCAAACCTGGGCAATTGCCAGGGCCCCTGACATCTTCAGGGGCCCACTCAGGCTTGGCTATGGTATTTTTTTACAGTGGACTCGAACCACCAAATGCCGGGTGTTTTGTGCAGACCAGCTCATGGCTGGCCTCAGCAACATCGGAGAAGGTGGCATGGAATGGAGGGCATATGATGGAAGCTCAGAAGGTGGTGAAAGTCAGGTGACAATTGACAGCAATGATGAAGCCTTTAGTGGCAGCGAAGCAAGCAGTAAGGGCTGAAGTCTGAAAACAACAAGGACTAGAGGATGATTGGTGGCTAGAGGAAAGGCAGTAAGGGCTGGAGAGTGATCAGCAGCAGAAGATTACTCATTTGAGGCAGCGGAGCTGACAGGTGACATCATGTGACACACTTCTTAGGGGCCCACTAAGACTCTCTTGCCCAAAGGCCCCCACAAACATAGAGCCGACGCTGTATGAAGACGTAGGGTACCCATTTGGGAACTCATATGCCCCCTGCCCATTTCCGCCTGGTCTAATGCTCTGCTCTCCAATACAGCAAGACTTAAGATGAAAAATACAGACTTCGGGCCCTCAGGAACACCCTATATGCCACAGGAGCCACGTAGGACCGTGAAGAGGTAAGTTTGTTTGGGGGACCTGAGGGGTTTCACACAGCGGTGCACCCCCAATTGGGGACAAGGACTAAAACCCAGGATAGTCCAAATCCTGGGTTTTGGTCCACTTTAAACTGGGGAGGATGGTGGACCAGAAAAATGCTTACTGTCCGATGGTGGGTAAGGGTTTATGGGCAGTTGCCCACAGGGGATATTAGGGTAAGTGTGCAGTTTTCAAAGGGCAGAGGCATATGTGTTGGCTCGGTTTGTTAGCACATATGCCTGCCTTTTAATAGGAGGGGGCCTATTATTTAGATGTTATGGGGTCCCAAAATTGCTAATGGTGGAGACCTGTCCCAACCATAAATCCAACCAATAGAGAAGTTTAAATGACTGTAAGTGATAACAGGCTGTCCACAGTAACTGTTTCATATTAGCTGTTACACCACTCACTCACCATTAGATATCAGCATTTGAATATGATATGTACAGAATTTTTGGGGTGAGGGGTTGGCTCTCCTTCCCTACGCAGCCACCATACAACAATACAGAAGCAGGCGGAGAGGTTTTTACCTCCTGCTGTGCAATGTATTAAAAAGAGGTGAGTCATCATCTAACATTGTCATAGCCAACCATCTGCTTCTGCTAGTAACACTTTGTAACAGCCAGGCTCCCTGCTCTGTAACACTTTGTAACAGCCAGGCTCCCTGCTCTGTAACACTTTGTAACAGCCAGGCTCCCTGCTGTGTAACAGTGTAACTGTAAGTGCTAAACCTGCTGTGATACATTGTATAGTGTGACTGCATTTAAAATGTAAACAGCTTAGACCTGACTAACAGCTTTCTGCGATGTGTAAGTGTGTTTTCTATCACAGAGTTTGGCGCATGTGCTTGGCGATGTTGGGCTAAATACTGGAAAAGTCCTCCAAAGTGGGATCCGGGGGCTCAAGAGGAATGGGAGGAAGTACACATATTTGCTGCAATCACCCTTGTCTCTGATAGGCAAGAGAAAGAAGTCAGACACAGACCAAGCGCGGTTTCAACTGAGGGATGCTTCTCCCTTTATTCAGGCACAGACTAACAGTTCATCCTTGCTTCACAAGGGATTTAGGCCTCCCTTAGGTCCTTGAATCCAGTTGCACATGGGTGGGTGGAAGGATCTCCACTTGCACCGGCTGCTGGCTTGTCTAGTGTCCCTCTCTGGATCCCCAACTAAGGGTCGCACCTCTATATCCGGCGGCTCTCACCAGGGCCCGATTCCCACACCAGGGATCCTTCTCTCCAGCACCCTCAATCAGGCTAGCCGGAACTGTCCTTGCCCCTCTTATCCCTTCTGAAAACTAACCAATCAGGGGAGTGGGCTGTACTCCAATTAACCCCTGTGTGCAAGGAGGCATTTCTTTTAAAGTTGACCAAAACCCAGGATTTTGGGACTATACTGGGTCTTGGTCATATCCTCCGGGGCACCCCGATCGGGGGCGCCCCGCTGTGTGAAACTCCCCAGATCGCCGATGCCAACTCACCTCTTCCCGGTCCTACGGCACATGCGCGGCTACTCGTCCAATCAGCATGCTTGGAGACACTGATATCACGTCATCTAAACCTTCGTCTAAGGCAAGCGGCTCCAAGAGCGCTGGCAGACACTTCCCCCACTTCTATCACGAATGCCCGGCGCGGACATGCACCCAGCCAAATGGATAGTGGGGATGCAGGTGCGGCCGGCACATGAGCCGTTGGACCAGGAAACAAGGTAAGTGTGTGGGGCGATCAGGGGGTTTCACACAGTGTGGCAACCCAATATTGGGTCCCTCTTATCATGCTGCTCTCTTATAGATTCCCAGGACGATCTGCTTTTGGTCCACTTTAAACTACCTAATTCCTTGCCTATGGGGGCATCTAGTAAAACACTACATCCGTATGTTATCAGTAACAGTGTAAATACTCTGCACACTGACTCGGAGGTGCGTCATTGTATTGATTAAAACATGCAGCACTTATTAACCGCCGTTAAGCAGCCAAAACTAAAATAGTGCGAATGATGCGAGAGCGTGAGATTGGTTTGAGAAAGGCGCTTCGCTGCTGTTTTCCATTTCATTAATATTATTCCCATTATCTGATTTAATCCGTTTAATTAGACGCCAGGCGTTTATGATCAGCGCTGTC
Organism: Gastrophryne carolinensis; assembly: GCA_027917425.1. Lineage (NCBI taxonomy): Eukaryota > Metazoa > Chordata > Amphibia > Anura > Microhylidae > Gastrophryne > Gastrophryne carolinensis. The sequence goes on along the minus strand of CM051236.1, from coordinate 506,590,201 downwards.
CCTGCGTGCCCGGGCATAGCCATTAGGAACAATTTTTTAGCAATTAGAAGTAATTTTTTTTTCATTTTTATAGCAACTGGCAGGATCTGCTAGGGGTTGTAGCCAGAAGGCGTCGCTCTCCCATGCGATAGAAACAGGCTGCTTCATAGCGCTTGCCAGATTTCACTCACATCCTTAGGGCTCAGGGGAGTGGGGGGATGACAACTTTCAGGAAACATCATAGGAGGAAACTGTCTGGCTCGAAACCTGGCCTGGTTGGTGGCCCTTGAGGGGAGAGTTTGACACCTGCCTCAAGGCCCACCAACAGATCAAGCTATGGAGAGCCGCAAAACATGACCTGTTGGTGGGTCTTGAGGAGAGGGTTTGACACCTGTGCCCTAGAACAGTGTTCACCAACCCTTTCCTCAAGATCCAGCAACAGATCAGGCTATGGAGATCCGCAAAACATGACCTGTTGGTGGGCCTTGAGGAGAGGGTTTGACACCTGTTTTCTAGAGCAGTGTTCCCCAACTCTCTTTTCAAGGCCCACCAACAGATCAGGCTATGGAGAGCCACAAAACATGACCTGTTGGTGGGCCTTGAAGAGAGGGTTTGACACCTGTTTTCTAGAGCAGTGATCCCCAACTCTTTTTTCAAGGCCCACCAACAGATCAGGCTATAGAGAGCCACAAAACATGACCTGTTGGTGGGCCTTGAGGAGAGGGTTTGACACCTGTTTTCTAGAGCAGTGTTCCACAACCCTTTCCTCAAGGCCCACCAACAGGTCAGGCTACGGAGATCCACAAAACATGACCTGTTGTGGCCCTTGAGGAGAGGGTTTGACACCTGTGCCCTAGAGCAGTGTTCCCCAACCCTTTCCTCAAGGCCCACCAACAGGTTAGGCTATGGAGAGCCACAAAACATGACCTGTTGGTGGGCCTTGAGGAGAGGATTTGACACCTGTGCCCTTGAGCAGTGTTCCTCAACCATTTCCTCAAGATCCAACAACAGATCAGGCTATGGAGATCCACAAAACATGACCTGTTGGTGAGCCTCGAGGAGAGGGTTTGACACCTGTGCCCTAGAGCAGTGTTCCCCAACCCTTTGCTCAAGACCCACCAACAGGTCAGGCTATGGAGATCCACAAAACATGAACTGTTGGTAGACCTTGAGGAGAGGGTTTGACACCTGTGCTCTAGAGCAGTGGTCTCCAACCCTCAAGGCCCACCAACAGGTTGTGTTTTGTAAATCTCCACACAGATGCACAAGTGGAGAAATGTGCTTAGACAAAGCTATTGAAGCAGTTATGTGGATAGGGTTTGACATGTGTTCCCTAGAGCAGTGTTCCCCAACCCTTTGCTCAAGACCCACCAACGGGTCAGGCTATTGAGATCCGCAAAACACGACCTGTTGGTAGGCCTTCAGGAGAGGGTTTGACACCTGTGCTCTAGAGCAGTGGTCTCCAACCCTTTCCCCAAGGCCCACCAACAGGCTATGGGGATCCACAAAACATGACCTGTTGGTGGGCCTTGAGGAGAGGGTTTGATATGTGTGCCCTTGAGCAGTGGAGAAGGAAGTTCATCAGCGAATCAGTGAAGGTGGAGAGTAAACTGAACATAGGGGGGAGGGAGATTTATGCTTTGGGGTGCACATACAAAAAGACTACTCAACACAATTTCATCCCCATTAAATCAGATGAGATAGGAGACAACAATATAAACGCTTTGAATAGGCAAATACATAATTTATTGCTGCAGATCTGCATGTTACACCTCGAAGAGGGACAAATGAGAACAACGAGGGACAGTCCCTCGAAATCATGTACACCTGGGAGGTATGATTATTTGATGCATCCAAGGTGCACACACACAGACAATACAGTTTGGCATATTGTTTCTGTGCATGGGCCCTAAATATCAGCTAGTGATACTTGCATGTAAGTGTGGGGTGGGCCCCAAGAGCCAGTTCTACAGGTGGGTCCTAGGAAGCCCATTCCAACAATGGTCTCATATACATGGTTCGGGTAAGACTGAATGGAGATTTTATCATTTGTAAAAGTTATGTGGGCAGCATTACATTGGTATATTATTTTTCTTAAGTTACTAAATTACTATTCATAACCTAAAATAATAGAGCAAATGCATAAATAAATATTAAAAGAAAAACAAACCTTAAAAAAAAGTATAAAAAAAAACAAAAAAAGAAATGAGCAGCAAAAAGCTGCTGCGCCTAACGATAACGTCGATCAGAGACGTGTAGCCCCACCTCCCCTCATTACCATCCCGCCAGTACCGAAACCCATTAAAGTGCTGAACCGCAAACGGCTTCCGCATACTAATTAGGGACGCGCTTGCAAAGATATTAATTAGGGGTGACACTTTCATGGCGACTTTTTTTTTTCCTATCTCCACGCCGCCACTTAAAAGGTGCGATAAGATGTGCAGGAAATACAAATAAAAACCGCCAGTCACCCGGGGAACGGAAGGGCCGCCGTATGGGGAGAGATAAACATTGCGGCGGAGGGGTCACTGTGCAGTCACCGCTCTGCATTACACTAGACGCCGAATATCAACTTGCAATTTTTAATATAGTCGAGATATGCGAAAGAAAATTCCAAACATGACCCGAGAAGCCGAGCGCTAAGTGGAACGGTGCTTGCGCAGATGGCGAGTGGTTCATTATGCGCATTTAACTGCGGCAGAATCATCCACTGGGGTCTCTGGAGTCATTGCTTTTCAATTATTTTATTTTTGCTTTCATTTTATTGCATATACAAAAAAAAAAAAATTATATATATATATATATATATATATATAATAAAAAAAAAAAAAAATATATATATATATATATATATATATATATATATATATATATACATATAGAATATATGCAGTGTAGGCAGTTAGGCAGTTATGGCCTAGAGGTAGGGAAGCGGGCTAGTGTCCAAAAGGTGGCAGGTTTGATTCCTGGACATGGGACTGAAGTGCCCTTGCGCAAGGCACCTAACCCCCAGATGCTGAGTTTAGGGCTGACGCTGTGTGTTATTCCCCTGTGTAGTCCTATGGTGTCGTTCCTTTTATTCTATCTTTCTTTCCGTCATTCATTCTAATGCTTTTGTTCTGTTTATTTCCATTTTTTTTAATATTTCATATTCATACATGCAAATGTTATCACCATATATAGAGTATCATACCACAGCGGCGAGGGGCCCACTGAGATTCTATTGCCCAAGGGTCGACATGAACCTTGAGCCTGCCTTGACAGGATGTATTGGTTGAGTTATGATTGGACTTCTACTTTAAAAGAAAAAATACAGTTTGGAGGCCCCAACCACAAGCCAAAGATTAGTATTTAGTATAGAGGCAGACAGAGGTATTACGGTATCCAAGGGTCAGCGGGTCATTGGTCTGACAAGGACTCTTGGCCATTATTGGGCGCAATCTTTAAAAAGACAGTGGAAATAAACACCCAATGGGGCTTATTGGCAACATCCTGACCACATATGAGAGTTTAAATTGGACCAAAACTGGACTTGTCATCTAAAAGATGCTAGGTTGAGTTAAATACCAACCCAATGGGGCTGGTAACTACCATCCCCAGGCATTACCAGCCCCAGCCCCAAGCTTCCACAGCCCCTCTGTGGAATTCCTCCCCCCATGTGACTCATTATGTGCGAGGGGCCTTAATATGCTCAGCAATCTGTTCTGATTCACCGAGAGCCTACGCCCAAATCATTATACCCTTGTAAAGGGGACCAGAACTGAAAATTCTGGGTTTCAGTCCACTTTAAAGTGGACCAAAACCCATGCTGATCAGCCCCATGAATCTATAATGATCAATTTGCTCTCGATTTTTCTGTGTGAAAACCCCCAGGTTGCCCCACACACTTACCCTGTTGCCTAGTCCAACAGCACATGCGCTAGCCGCAGTCACATCCCACTATCTCTCTAGCAGGGTGCATGCCCGTGCCAGGCATTTGTGAATGGCCGGCGCAGGCATGCTCCCTGTTAGACGGTACGACGTGACATCAGCGTCTCCGGGCGTGCTTATTGGACGAGCGTCCATGCATGCCCTGTAGGACCAGGAACTGGTGAGTTGGTTTCGGCGATCTGGGGGGTTTCACGCAGCCGAGCACCCCCGATCGCGGTGCCATGGGGGAAAGGACCAAAACCCAGGATAGTCGAAATTCTGGGTTTTGGTCCACTTTAAGTCTCATATATCACAGCGCTGTTACTGCAAATAAAATGAATCACAAGTGGGCAAATAAAAAATAAAATAAATAAAATATAAGGAAAAGCCTAGATGGCCTTTTTCAAGAAAGATGGAGTTTGCCAGGCATTGTTTCCTGCTGAGGTAGAGCCGCCTTGGTTGGGCGCTGAAAGAGAAGCACGTCGTCCTCCTCAGCAGGCTGTCACGCAATGCTTTGTTGGGTTCCAAGTGCCTGCAAGCTGCGATAAATCTGCCAGTGTGAAGCTAGCGCTTGAAAGAGAGAAACTAGGCGCGCAGGTGGGTGGTGGCCCGCAGCTAATGGCCTCTTACTAGAGCTCACCCAGCCGTGCCTCTGTACTCTGCCGCTGGGAGAGAATATTCATTTGTTGTCAGTGGAAATTAGAATAGGATTATCTTGACTTCTGGAGGAGGGAGGGGGGGGGGGTAAATCTTTCTACCTGGTTGTCAAGTCCTAGAAAACCAACTTCTCAGCAATAAGACTTAACCATTGCAACATCGGTAAAGAAAGAGGAGCAAGCCACCATGGCTAAAGATAGGGATTTTAGAGATAAGCAAATTCAATTCCAATTGGAGTTCAGGTCGAACTTGGGCCAGTCCCAAATTTTCCTTCCACTTCATCCAAATAAACTTGCGTTTTTCATTGGCTGATTAACGTGGATTTGGGCCCCAGGAAGTGACAAGGACAAAGGCCCAGAAAGAACAGGATGCAGAGGTCACAGATGATGCAAGGCAGTTAGTCAGTCCACTGCTAGCAACCCGCAAACTTCTCAGTAATAAGATTTAACCATTGCAACATCTGTAAAAAAAGAGGAGCACCATGGCTAAAGATAGGGATCTCAAAGATAAGCAAATTCACTTCCAACCGGAGTTCAGGTTGAACTTTAGGAAAAAACTTGGTTCGACCCTTCCACTTCATCCAAATGAACTTCATCCAAGTGAAGTTTTTCATTGGCTGATTAACGTGGATTTGGGCCCCAGGAGGTGACAAGGACAAAGGCCTAGATCGCACAGGATGCAGAGGTCACAGATGGTCTTAATCATGTAATTCCCTTGTTCCATGTACTAGAAGATGTCCTGCAACCAAACACTGGTGGGGGGACCCAGTCCAGTTCTCATATGTATCACGTTGAACTGAGCTGGATGAAGTGGTGAAGGAGGAGCAGGTCTATGCCCAGACCCTGTTAACAGCACTGGGTGGGAAGGACAGGTGTTCAGAGTCCCTTGTGCAACATCAGCATTAAAGGCATGGCTGGTGACATTGGTAGACCTTTGGTCATGGCCAGCACAGGGCAAATCTGGGCAGTTGCCAGGGCCCCTGGCATCTTCAGGGGCCACTCAGGTTCACACTTGGTCATGGTACAATTTTACAGCGGACCCGAACCACCGAATGCCGGGTGCTGTGTGCAGACCTGCTCATGACTGGCCTCAGCAACAGGGGATGGTCAGCATCAGTGGATGGCATGGAATGGAGGGCAATTGATGGAAGCTCAGAAGGTGGCTAGATCCAGGTGACAACTGACAAGGACTGGAGAGCGATCAGCAGCAGGAGAAGACCCATTTGTGCCAACAGAGCTGAAAGGTAACTTCATGTGACTCACTTCTTTGGGGCCCTCTTGCCCAAGGGCCCCACACAAACCTGGAGCCGTCCCTGCCCTTGGTTCCGCAGCAAAATGCCTAGCTTTTTTCAACCTGCTGAAAGGGATGCCAAAATGGCATACCACCATGAGTTACTCATAGTCATCCAGCACCATCGCTAAGAGGTCATCATGGGGACCCTGAACACTCTTCCCCAATATGCACCTGCATTAATTTGGTAGTTTTTTTCGTTAGTGGTTCTGTTCAATTCATCTCAAAACAAACTTCAGAAGAAAATTTGAGGAATCAACCGAACCAAATTTTTTAAAAGTTCGCTTATCTCTACTAGAGACCTAGATCAGGCTTAAAATGGACCAATCACCATGATTTTGACTATTCCGCTGATTGGTCCTCTAACCTGCCTGAGCCATACACAATTTTTTGGTAAATGTTATTGATTGACAATGAGGGAAACCAGCGCAAAGTGTCATTGAGGTACCTGCAAATACTGGATACCTCTGGCTTGCAATCTTTTTTGCCAGTTTCTGCTCAAGCAATCGCCATATTAGAGGAAACAGAGGCGATGACAGCCAAGCCTCTGCTCAAGCGATCGCCATATTAGAGGCAACAGAGGCGATGACAGCCAAGCCTCTGCTCAAGCGATCGCCATATTAGAGGCAACAGAGGCGATGACAGCCAAGCCTCTGCTCAAGCGATCGCCATATTAGAGGCAACAGAGGCGACGACGGACAAGAACAATTTGGCAAGTTGGCAAGTCAAAAGATAAAAACAAAAAAATTAGTAGCTTACCTTTTATAGAGTTCCTCCAGCGATGTCCTTCTTCCTGTTGAAAATCCCTTCCTCCTTCTTGTTTCTGTCCCCACCCCACCTCCAATCCAATCAACCTTCTGAGGACAGAGAACGGAAACCCCCCTACTCCCTACCCAGACGTTCTGAGTGGCGGCCTCTTTTTCTAAGTTAGGAAACCCCACCCCCCCTGCCTGGAAGCCACCTGGCACCACGGTGAAGCGTCCGCCTGGCGACAACCAGCAAAGGATAGGGCCCACAGCCGCTGGAGCCCGTCACCACAGCGGAGCCACTGCCCGAGCTGTTGTAGAGGAGCCACCGGGGGAATAAAGAAGCTAGAGCCACTGTCTGGGCCAGGAAAATAAAAAAGCCGGAGCCGCCATCCGAGCCTGGGGGAAGGAAGAAGCCGGAACCCCTGTCCGCAGGTAGGAAGAACCGTCTCCTGAGAGCCTGGGCCACCACTACTGCTGGAGTCCTCCTTCCCTTCCTCCTGTCTGGCTGCTGCCTACTAGGACACCCTTCTGCCTACCCACCTTTCTGGCCTTTCACCTACCTGCATGCCCACCTACCTACCCACCTGCCTGTCTGGCCACCAACCTGCCTGCCAAACCCCCTCCCTACCTACCAGGTCACCCACCTGCCTACCCACATTTTTGCATGTCTGGAGGTGTGTGCATGTGCTTGGGAGTGCATGGGTGCGTGCATGTGTTTGGGAGTGCAGGGATGCGCGCATGTGTTTGGGGGTGCATGCATGTGTTTGTGAGTGTGGGGGGTGTGCATGTTTTGGGAGTCCGATTTTAAGTGTCCAATGTCTCCAAGCAAACGGAAGAAAGGGAGGGAGCACAGCCAGGGTGTCTGAATTTTGAGCTCTTACAGACCCCGCCTATTATACTGATTATGTAGCATCACAAGGGCGATGCCCACTTTCTGCATATGCATTAACTATAAGCCCCGATATCTCGCCCATTTCTTCTTCAATTTAAAAACGGAAAACAGTTTAGGATAGCGGCAAACGTAGCCCGGCGCAATGGTGTAACTATTACTTTTGCTTTTAATATCATTTTAACTAGTGGAAAACGGTTACTATCGCAAATAAGACATTCTTTCATGAGAGAATTCTCGCACGATTTAGAGGGACACATGGTAGATAATCTTGAACATCCAAAAAAAAACAGTCAAGAAAGCTTTTCGAGATCTCTCTCGCTTTGTCCTATTTGAGAGAGAAATGAAAGCATTCTCGCATAATCCTTCTTGTTACAAAGCATGTTCATATGACTTCTACGGCTCCGAATGGTCAGCTGACTGTCCCTCCATTCTCCTGCCTACACACCCACACACACACATATATATATGTATATCTCCATTAATATTTTTAGAGATATAGTATTGTTATGTATTTTATAATTTAGTTACATAATTAATATGGATGAAATAAGACGTATGTCCATCTAGTTTTACCAAGGGTGTTGGGGTAGGGGAAGTTATTTTTTAATGTATTTTTTTTTTTTTTTTTTTTACTGATAACCGCTAATAGTAACTGTAAATGTTATTTTCTTCTAAATAAGCATCCAATCCATTTTTGAAGCTGTCAGCAGTTGATGCTGTAACAAGCTTCTGTCGGAGGCTATTCCACAGATTTATAGTTCTTATGGTAAAGAATGATTGTCGCCTCCGGAGACTGAATTTCTTGGTTTTCTGGCGGAGGGAGCGCGCCCCCTTGTCTTTAGTGAGGATTTTACCTGAAATAGTGTTTCCCCATATTTTTTGTATTGGCCATTTATATATTTATACAAGTTAATCATGCCCCCCCCCCATTCATCAAGACTGAACCAATTTAATTCCCGTAATCTTTCCTCATAACTAAGATCTTTCATTCCTCTTATTAGTTTGGTGGCTCCTCTGCACCCTTTCCATAGTCAGAGCATCCTTTCTATGAACGGGTGCCCAGAACTGGACGGCATATTCCAGGTGAAGGTGTGCCAGTGCCTTGTATAGAGGCAAAATTTAAATACATGATAAATAATATCTTGATAGCCTTAGAAGCAGCTGCTTGGCATTGCATGCTGTTATTTAGCCTGTGATCTACCAGTACCCCCAGATCCTTCTCAACAAGTGACTCTCCCAGTTTTAATCCCCTGGGGACATATGTGGCCTTCAGGTTATTAGACCCCAAGTGCATGTCTTTACATGACTTTACGGTGAACTTCATGTGCCAAGTGGAGCCCAGACACTCAAAGTGCCCAAGTCATCCTGAAGCTTGTGAACATCTTCAGTAGACTGCACTATGCTACATATCTTGGTGTCATCCACAAAAACATAGGCAGTGCTCTTAATTCCATCTTCTATATCATTTATAGACAAATTGAATAATAGAGGGCCCAGCACTGAACCCTGGGGTACACCGCCTACAACTGGTAACCATTCAGAGTAGGGATCATTAACCACAACTCTCTGCCCACAATGCTTTAGCGAGTTTTAAATCCAGTTACAAACTATATTTTCTAACACTGAAACCTCAATTTCACCAATAAGCGTCTATGAGGGACAGTGACAAATGCTTCTGCAAAATTGAGAAAAATTGTATCTACACCCGCCCCTCTGTCCAGGCTTCTATTAACCTCCTTATAGAAGTCAATCAGGTTAGTCTGGGAGCTTCTGCCCTTAGTAAAACCATGCTGGCTTATACTATTGTGCATAGTTACATATTCGTGTATGTAGTCCCTTCATAGCCCCTCAAGTAGTTTTCCCACAATAAAAGTTAAGCTTATGGGTCTGTAATTGCCCGGAGAAGTGTTAGAACCCTTGCGTCAAACCCAGTTATTAGTGAGGCTTAACATCAAAAGCATAGGTGCTGAAATAACTGAGCTGAGTTCTTTAAAAACTCTTGGGTGAAGTCCATCTGGCCCTGGAGTCTTATTTACATTTAAATGATTTAGTTTTTCTTGAATGATATCCATGTTAAGCCAGTTAAGAATTATGCTTGTGGAATTGTTTGCAGTGGCAAAACCTAATTTGGTACCTTGTGCCTTATTTGTGTACACAGTGCCTTATTTGTGTACACAGAGCCTGGGTAAGTTGACCTTTCTAAAATTTTGTGTTTTTGCCCTCCCAGCCAAAGAAGGTTTTTTACAGTTTATGTTGAATACAGCTATATTGTGGTCACTGTTACCGTTACAGTACAGTTACGTTACAGTTACTGTTACAGTACCCACCAGGTCATCATCATTTGATATTACCAGATCCAATAGAGCATCACCCTAGTAGGTGCCTCCAACAATTGGCTCATAATGTAATCTTGCAGCAAGCTCAGGAATGCTCTCCCCCCTTGAAGTAGCAACAGATACATGGCTCCAGTCAATACCTGGATAGTCGCCCATTATTACAACTATGCTTGTCTGCGCTGCTCGCTCTGTTTATGCAGTTAATCCTCTATTTCCTCAGTTATGTTTGGGGGTTACTAGAATACACTATGTGCAGAATCCAGCCATGTCTCAGCCACACCAATAACATCAATGCTTTCTTCCAGTAGCAGAGCCTCACCCTGCCCCACTTTACTTGCCAGACTCCTGGTATTTGTGAACATACACTTTAAGTTCCTATCTAGTTTGACACAATGAGCTTTAGTATTAGCTTCTGCAGTAATGCATCCACCTTATTTTTCACTGCTGGTTTGCAACACATGGATCTCCTCCCCCCATCTAATTCTCCACCCACCATCATATGTTGTCCCCTATGTAACCTCAGGAAGCTCTGGAATGCTCTCCCCCTTGAAGTAGCAACAGATACATGGTTCCAGTCAATACCTGGATAGTCCCCCATTATCCCCACTATTTTTGTCTGTGCTGCTCGCTCTGTTTATGCAGTTACTACTCTATTTCCTCAGTTATGTTTGGGGTTAATAGAATACACCATGTGCAGAATCCAGCCATGTCTCAGCCACACCAATAACATCAATGCTTTCTTCCAGTAGCAGAGCCTCACCCTCTCCCACTTTACTTGCCAGACTCCTGGTATTTGTGAACATACACTTTAAGTTCCTATCTAGTTTGACACAATGAGCTTTAGTATTAGCTTCTGCAGTAATGCATCCACCTTATTTTTCACTGCTGGTTTGCAACACATGGATCTCCTCCCCCCATCTAATTCTCCACCCACCATCATATGTTGTCCCCTATGTAACCTCAGGAAGCTCTGGAATGCTCTCCCCCTTGAAGTAGCAACAGATACATGGTTCCAGTCAATACCTGGATAGTCCCCCATTATCCCCACTATTTTTGTCTGTGCTGCTCGCTCTGTTTATGCAGTTACTACTCTATTTCCTCAGTTATGTTTGGGGTTAATAGAATACACCATGTGCAGAATCCAGCCATGTCTCAGCCACACCAATAACATTAATGCTTTCTTCCAGTAGCAGAGCCTCACCCTGCCCCCACTTTACTTGCCAGACTCCTGGTATTTGTGAACATACACTTTAAGTTCATATCTAGTTTGACACGTTGAGCTTTAGTATTAGCTTCTGCAGTAATGCATCCGCCTTATTTTTCACTGCTGGTTTGCAACACATGGATCTCCTCCCCCCATCTAATTCTCCACCCACCATCATATGCTGTCCCCTATGTAACTTGTCTTCCCCTTTGTTTTCTCCCTTGCCTTCCCCCCTCATCTCTTGTTTAAATACCTCTCCACCCCTTCTAGCATCCTCTTACCCAGCACAGCAGCCTCACTTCCATTCAGGTGCAAATTATCTGTAGAATACAGTTTGTACCCAAATCCTTCTGCCCGGCACCAGGACTTGAGCCATGCGTTTAACTCTCTAAGCTCCCGCTGTCATTCATGTGTAGCGCATGGCACAGGCAGTATTCCAGAGAATACAACTTTGGAGGTCCTTCCCTTCAACATGGTTCCTAGTTCCTTGTATTCTTATGGATCATCCATCTCTCATTTATTCTTTCATTGGCTCCCACATGGACCATGACATCGGGGTCATCCCCAGCCCCTCCCAGTAATTTATCCACCACATGCCGAACCCTGGCACCAGGGAGACAGCAAACCATTTGGCTGAGGCAGTCTGGGTGACATATAATTCTATCAGTCCCTCTGATAATAGAATTCCCTGTTATCACTGTCTAGTCCTACCTGCAGTCCCAACCACCTGCTCCCGGCTGTTAGGGAGAGCAGTATCTGCTAGGGCTGCCATTTCTGAGACTGACACTCTTGCATCATTAAGCAACTTGGCAATTTTGCTAGGACACACAGACACAGACATGGCCTTCCTTTCTGTGCACCCTTTCTACTCCCTCTAACTACATTTACCCAGCTACTTATCTGCTCCTCCTGACCCATTTCTCCACCTTCCATTTCTACCCCACTGATTGGCCACTCAGTGAGCATCGTGCCCCTTTCAAGATCCCTCAGTGTTGCATTTTGCGCCTCCAGATCTCTAACCAGAGCATCCAAGCGTGCAACATGCTCACATTTATCACAGCGGTATTCATCCTAGAACTGACAAATTGTGCACTGAAGTAGATCTCCAATATTGCCGGCCATTACTCTAGTTACAAATCAGCAGTGGACACAAAAAGTTAAGCACTTACAGTTGCAGCAATTTCTGCTCTTAACTTCTAATTTTTAAAACTCCTGATTTTTTTTAACTCAACAACACTTAATAACTAAAGCCAAACTTATTCCAAGCACAGCTTTCTGAGCAAAGCTCTCTGAGTTGTACCTTGGAATTTAAACCACTTGAAATAAGTTAACTCCTCCTAGTCAGCAGGGATGCAGGGAAGAAAAAAAAATTCATAGCCCACAGCGGCCCCTTTTTTTTGTTAGGCCCTTATTTATGAAGGGATAGCGACAGGTAGCGACTGGTGAGCGACCGGTAATGACGGGCAGCGCCACGAGTATGCCGGCTCCCCACCACAATCACACATTTATCAAGCCGATCCTGCTTAGCGACTGAGATAGCGCCAGATAGCCACTCATTCATCATTATTCCAGCCTCAGCCCACAGCGCCAGCGTCCGACCTTGAACAGCGACAGGTATGACCTCTCGCTACCTGGCGCTCTCCAATGCATTTCAATGGAACAATCTTTAAATATTCATAATTAATTGTTATTAATTGTTTTTTGTTTTTTTTTTATGTGAAAAATTCTGTGACCACTTCTGCCATTTTAAAGTGGACCAACACCCAGGATTTTGACTATCCTGGATATTGGTCCACTTCCCCGGGGCACCACGATCGGGGGTGCCCCGCTGTGTGAAACCCCCCAGAAAGCCCCCAAAACTCACCTCTCCCTGCTCCCACGTGGGCGCGCCGTCCAATCGGCGCCGACGGACAAGCTGATTGACAGCAACGTACAAGCAGCTTGCCCGTCGGCGCCTCCCGCGCGTCACTCTTGACGTGTGCGCGCCCGCGCCGGCCATTCAGAGACGGCCGGCGTGCGCACGGCTAGAGGGGCGCGAGGGAGGCGGCGTAAGGTAAGGTGATTTGGGGTGTTTGGGGGGGTTTCACCCCGCGGGACATCCCGATCTCGGATGTCCCGCGGTGTGTGAGGTGATCGGCCCGGGAATCTTATAGATTCCCGGGCCGATCACCTCAGGGTGTTGGTCCACTTTAAGGTAAAAAAAAAAAATTGTACAGATATTACAGGTCTGATATTAATGTATTCATATTACTAAATTATTTTAAAAAACTTGTTTTTTTTTGGTTTCCAAAAATATGGTTGTTTGGGGGTTAAAAAACTACTTTTAACCCATCGCCGCCAGCGCTCTGGGGTTTAAACATGCATTTTACAGCGTGAGAATTTTTTGAGCGTGATTTGTTAATGAATATGGTGGAAAGCCGATCGCTCTGACCAGTCGCTATCATGCGCTCCCATACAGCGCGGAACCTGTCAAATAGCGGCTCCTCACCCAATATTCAACATTACGGCAAACCGACTGAGTCGCTGTCAACAACCGAACAACGGCCAAGCACAGCGACTACTAGCGGGCGCTCTGAAAATGCCGCTACAGTCTCTCAAGTGTCGCTACCTGGCGCTATTAATGAATCGGCCTCCCCGTTTATACCTGTTTGGTTTGATTTTGGTTCATACTTTATGATAAGGCTTTGTCTTTAGTTATCAGTAAAGTCTGTTTAAGTTTACCCTGCTCTGTGCATAACTCGCTCCTCTGTCTTTGGGCGTCGAGCTTCGCTCCTGGAGTTTGGACGACCCCGACAACTTGCCTGTGTGCAAATCCTCCGAAAGAAGAACATTTCGATCAAAAAAGGTGCCAGCTGAATCATATGAGTGTAAAACAGACTTTAATCAAACCGCCTCCTGCGCTCTGGGCTTCAAACAACTATTTTTCAGCGCCAGAGATTTGTGAGGCTGTTTTTTTGCTGAATATGGTGTGAGTCGGTCGCTATGAGCAGACGCTAACATGCGCTCCCATACAGCGCTGTACTGGTGAAATAGCGACTCCTCACAATGTATTCAACATTACTAAACAGCGACTGAGTCGCTATAAAGTAGCGACCCACGGCTGAGCACTGCGACTACTAGCGGGCGCTCTGAAAACGCCTGCTACAGACGCTCATCTGTCGCTACCTGCCGCTAATGATGAATCACCCTGAAAGTCTACAAAGTTTCAACTTAGCCAAAAAAAAAAAATAGATTGTTTTCCTTTTGTTTTCAGTTTTACTTTTTAAAATAAAAATAACTAATAAAAAATGAATTAGCGAGAAAACCACAATATTTTATGAGAACACGACATTAATAAAAATTGTTTCTTGTTTTATCCTCTTTCAGATTGTAAAATTAGAATCTGCCTTAAAGCACGGCGTAATGTGAATATTTACTGACCTAAATACATTTTTACGTGGCGTTTTTTATGCTCGCGGCGGCGTAAATACTGCAAATCTATTTGCAAGTGTTCCTTTGTGGGTGCCAACGGCGTGGACTATCCAAGCATTTATTTTAGTCTGGAATCCAATTTATTGAGAGAGAAAGTGATTAATTCCAGCAACTAAAAAAGACTACTAATTTTTGCGGTGGCGTGAAATTTATTACATACAGAATAAGGTCATTTACACTGTTTGGGCTTTTAATAAAGATTTTAATTGGAGTGTCTCCGCTTAACAATACGGGAGCCGTATATGGTAATTTAGAGGCAACTTTTGTAGTGTCTCACAATGGAAGTGAGAAGGTTGCTTCCCGGCAAAATAAAAGTTTAGCGCAATAATAATCTTGTCTGTAGAGGGATAAAACTGCTTGTTCTTCCCAAAGTGTATCTCTGCGTCGCCTCTCGGTCGCAAAAACTTTTAACAGTCGGCCACTTTTGAGAGAAATAGTGGAACCATTAGACCAATGATTGGTATCTCTGGAGGCACAAGCGATACATCAAAGTTACATCTCTTTATTAAGGCCCTTATTTATGAAGGAATAGCGACAGGTAGCGACTGGTGAGCGGCCGGTAATGACGGGCCCCGCCACGAGAACGCCGGCTCCCCACCACAATCACACATTTATCAAGCCGATCCTGCTTAGCGACTGAGATAGCGCCATATAGCCACTCATTCATCATTATTCCAGCCTCAGCCCACAGCGCCAGCGTCCGACCTTGAACAGCGACAGGTATGACCTCTCGCTACCTGGCGCTCTCCAATGCATTTCAATGGAACAATCTTTAAATATTAATAATTAATTGTTATTGTTTTTTTTTTTTTTTTTTTTTTTTAATGTGAAAAATTCTGTGACCACTTCTGCCATGTTAGATAATTTTTTTAAGGTTAAAAAAAAAAAAAAAATTGTGCAGAATTGATATTACAGGTCTGATATTATAGTATTCATATTACTAAATTCTTTAAAAATGTTTGTTTCCAAAAATATGGTGGTTTGGGGGTTAAAAAACTACTTTTAACATATCGCCGCCAGCGCTCTGGGGTTTAAACATGTATTTCACAGCGCGAGAATTTTTTGAGCGTCATTTTTTGATGAATATGGTGGGAGCCGGTCGCTCTGACCAGTCGCTATCATGCGCTCCCATACATCGCGGAACCTGTCAAATAGCGACTTGTCACCCCGTATTCAACATTACTGCACACCGACTCAGTTGCTATGGTGGGAGGCGGTCGCTCTGACCAGTCGCTATCATGCGCACCCATACATCGCGGAACCTGTCAAATAGCGACTCGTCACCCCGTATTCAACATTACTGCACACCGACTCAGTCGCTATCAACAACCGAACAATGGGCAAGCACAGCGACTACTAGCGGGCGCTGTGAAAATACTGCTACAGTCGCTCAACTGTCGCTACCTGCCGCTATTAATGAATCGGCCTCTAAGTATCACAAAATCAACGCAAAAGACACATAACGTCACAATATTAAATACCATTAAAATACAATAATTACATGACAACAACAAACACAACCAGAGGTAAAGATTGGGAGGAGACAATTCATATAGACAATAAATGAATAAAGATACACATATGATAAATACCCTGCACATGGATCCTTGGTGTGAATAAATACATAAATAAGTACAATCTCACTAACCATCAAGATTTGTGTAACTTCATATGAGACTATGGGGGTTATTTAATAAAGGATAGCGCCAGGTAGCGCCTTGTTGCGGCAGGCAGCGTCCGGTGAACACCAGGCGCTGTGCGCAAAACCACATTTCTGAAAGCGAATCTGGTGAGCGCCTCTAACAGCGCCATGTAGCGTCACATGTATTATTACATGCGGCTCAGCGTATAGCGCCGGCGCTCTAGGCTCAGGAGCGCCATGTAGTACCTGTCGCTCAGTGTCGCTCTCCCATACATTTCAATGGGGCTTCATTAGTTGTGTATAATTTTTTGCTCAAATCATTGTGTGACCTCTCCTGGCTGCAAACAAACACTTTTAATATATTTTATATATATATATATATAAATTATATATATATACGGTATATATATATATATATATATATATATATATATATATATATATTATATAATATATATATATATATTTATATATTTATGCAGAATCGTCATTACAGGTCTGGCACTAAAGTGTTAATGTCAAAGTGTTAAAACAATGTAATTCCATGTGTTTTCGCTTTGTAACTGGTGGATACGTGTTCAGAAACAGACTTTAATCACACAGCGTCTGGCGCTATATGCTACAGCGCCCAGATTTAGAGCACCGACACTGTGTGTGTCGTTTTTTTGTTAAATATGGTGTGGAGCGCCGAGTGCTGGGCGCACTGAGCTGGCGCTATCTCTCGCTTGCTGCAGCGTTGTGCAGTTGTTAGAGCGCCCAACATACATGACATTCATCAATTCCGGCCAGGTTACTACAGCGACCGGAACGTTAGGTTACAGCGCCCGATACCCATCTACAGTGTCTACTAGCGGTCACTCTAAGCGCCGCTATACAGACACTCATCTGGCAATACGTGGCGCTAGTAGTAAATTTATTATTATTTGTGTGGGCGCACTGCAGTGCCTCATCTGAGATGCTTAGACAGCATCAGGTTCTGGCCGCTGGCGCTGTAAGCTGTAGTGTCCCCGGCCAGGCAGTGTTCGCAGTGCATATATATATATATATATATATATGTATATATATATATATATATATATATATATATATATATATGCCTATGCGCTAGCGACACCAGCCGAGAGCACCAAATTTATCATAAAAATACCAGGTGCTCCAAGAGGCGCTCAAAAAAAAGGGAATTCAGGCACACAGCGCCTGTTGGATTCCCTATTTTCATTTTTTTAATGTTTTTTCATTTTTTATCATTAAAAATGGGAAATGCATTAGGGACTTTATACTAACAGGACATATCTTTATCACGGGGCAAATCACAAGTTTGCAGCACACAAAAAAGTGCTTAAAATGCATATAAAAATAGTACGAACCAGCCCAGGGATCCCATGGCACATGCACCTGCACCCCAAAAATGTAAAAAATTCTGCTTAAATAATTGTAACCATCCCAACCCATTGAAATGTATGGGATCAGGCCACACAGTGCTAGGTGAGCGCCCGGTTCTATCTGGCACTGTAGGAAACCAGCACTCACCCCATCTCTGGTGCTGTTGATAGATAGGACACTACCTGGAACTATCACAGGCGCTCTGGATTTTTATCTGGCACTACCTGACCTTCGCTTTTCTTAAATAACTATAATATATATATATATATATTAACACCTCAAATCACCAAAACAGTTAAAAACAATAATCATTACTATTACCCTCAAATAACCCCACTCCCAAACCACTGACCCAAATCACTTGCCTAACCTCCCTCCCCAGTTGCTGATTTGTCACCTCTTCAGCCTTTATATGGTGCTCTGGGTGGTTTTGGGTGGAGATTTGTGTCAGGGGACAGGATCTGCTAGTGTTCTGCATATTAAAGTTTGGGTCAGAGGATAGAATCCACTGGTACTCTGCATATTAATGTTTAGGTCAGGGGACAGGAGCCACTGATGCTATGCATTTTAATGTTTGTGTCAGGGGACAGGATCCCTCTTTATTCTTTCCTAATTTAGAAGGGACTTGAGGGTATAAAAAGAACTATGGCCTTGATTCCGTAAAAGTTGAAAAAAATTCTCTTGGTGGTTAAAAATGTATTTTACATGAAAAAAGCCTGAGAATGTCACTGTTGCTAAATCACCAGCTAGGAAGACAATGAAAGTCAATTTCCCTTTTGACACACTTTCGCACTGTAGTAAAAAGTGCCACTTGCATTGTCTTCCTAAGCCAGTGATTCAGCAACAGACATTCTCATCACATGCATCTCATCACTTGCTTAGACCACTTGGCTGTCACTGCTGTTTAATATCAAATAATAGTGGAGTATACACTTGCTCAGACCACTTGGCTGTCACTAATGTTTAATATCAAGTAATAGTGGAGTATACACTTGCTCAGATCATTTTGTTGTCACTACTGTTTAATATCAAGTAATAGTGGAGTATCCAATTTATCAGACCACTTGGCTGTCACTTATGCTTAACCCGTTAAGTGCCAGCCTACCTGGAGTTTGTCACCCTTTGTTGCCAGACCATTTTGCACTATTCTGCGCTACGCATGTTCAAATGTGATTTTTGAAGGTATTTCCAGGGATTTCCCAGGAAAATTATATATTGTTTTTTTCAGCAAAGTCTGGGCTTTAACATGAAATATCTGTTTGTCATTTTTAGGTGTATTCTCAATATGTTTGGGTGAAATATGTGCAAAAAAGTGTTTTTTTGTAATAAAAAATGTAAGTTCGTCAATAAAATCTTATTGCGTGTGAAATCCCAATTGCTCCCGGTTACAGCGGTACCACATATGTATTGTTAGGCAATACAACTATGCTATGCGCACCTTGCAGTTTTTCAATAAAAACAACCCTTTACATTTGAAATACCCCCAACAAACTATAAATTCTCTGGAAGTAAACACTTCATGCTTTCTAGGTGTACCAGGCTTGTTGATATGGTCACAGTTTTCTGGAAGTAATCCCTCAATGTATTCTTTGGTTGCAAAGAGTTTCCCTAAAAAATGGATAAAAAAGCAGAATCAAACCCACAAGTTAAATCTGAAAAAGCAACATCCCCCCTAACAGAACAATACCCAACATGCATAGCTACTGTCAAGGGAAGAGTTGGTAAACCCCCCAAAGTAAAGCATGTGTGTAATTTTCCTTGATAATTTCAGCTCTGCAGACAAAGAGGCCGATTCATTAATAGCGTCAGGTAGCGACAGATGAGCGACTGTAGCGTGATTTTTTCAGCGCCAGCCAGTATTCGCTGTGCTTGGCCGGCATTAGCTTGATGACAGCGACTCAGTCGGTGTGCGGTAATGTTGAATACGGGCTGGGGGGTCGCTGTTTCACAGGTCCAGCGTTGTATGTGAGCGCCTGACAACGAATGGCCAGTGCGAACGGCTAGCTTCATATTCATCAACAAATCACGCTCTGAATGTGCTGTCGCTGTCCATTCCTTGTTTAAACCCCAGAGCGCTGGCGGCGATGTGTATTAACTAGTTTTTAACCCCTAAACAACCATATTTTATGAATGTAACATTATACATGTTTTTAGAATCATTTTGTAATATGAATACATTAATCTCAGACCTGTTAGATCAATTCTGCACATTTTTTTTTTTTTTTTGACTTAAAAATAAATCCTAACATTGCAGAAGTGTTCTCCGATTTTTTGACATAAAAAAAAAAAAAAAAAAAATTAATACCAATTAATTATGAATAATTATAGATTGCTCCATTGAAATGCATTGGACATCGCCAGGGAGCGACAGCTCATACCTGGCGCTGTGAGGGAATTTGCAGCGGCGCTGTTCGGTCCAGGCGGCTTCATGATGAATGCCGCGCTAGCCGTCGCTCTCGCCGGCGCTAGCCTCATTTTGCTTGATAAATGCGTCATTGTGACCGCCGCCGGGCGTACTTGAGTCGGTAGTCGCCGTTAGCTGCCGCTACCTGGTGCTCGTCAGACACTACCTGGCGCTATCGCTTGATGAATAAGGGCCCAAGAGGCCGATTCATTAACAGTGGCAGGTAGCGACAGTTGAGCAATTGTAGCGGCATTTCCAGAGCGCCCGCTAGTAGTCGCTGTGCTTGGCCGTTGTTCGGTAGTTGATAGCGACTCAGTCGGTTTGCCGTAATGTTGAATATTGGGTGAGGAGTCGCTATTTGACAGGTTCCGCGCTGTATGGGAGCGCATGATAGCAACTGGTCAGAGCGACCGGCTTCCACCATATTCGTTAACAAATCACGCTCAAAAAATTCTTGCGCTGTGAAATGCATGTTTAAACCCCAGAGCGCTGGCGGCAATGGGTTAAAAGTAGTTTTTTAACCCCCAAACAACCATATTTTTGGAAACCAAAGAAAACAAGTTTTTAAAATTATTTTGTAATATGAATACATTAATATCAGACCTGTAATATCAATTCTGTACATTTTTTTTTTTTACCTTAAAAAAATTATTTAAAATGGCAGAAGTGGTCACAGAATTTTTCACATTAAAAAAAAAAAAATATATATATATATATAACAATTAATTTTGAATATTTAAAGATTGTTCCACTGAAATGCATTGGAGAGCGCCAGGTAGCGAGAGGTCATACCTGTCGCTGTTCAAGGTCGGACGCTGGCGCTGTGGGCTGAGGCTGGAATAATGATGAATGAGTGGCTATCTGGCGCTATCTCAGTTGCTAAGCAGGATTGGCTTGATAAATGTGTGATTGTGGTGGGGAGCCAGCGTTTTTGTGGCGGGGCCCGTCATTACCGGCCGCTCACCAGTCGCTACCTGTCGCTATCCCTTGTTAAATTAGGGCCAAAGTGAGCACCTTGTGCTTTTTCTACCAAAACAACCTTTTACATTTGGAATACCCCTACAAACCACACATATATTCTCTCATGCTTTCTAAGCTTAACCAGCTTGTAGTGGGCTCATCTTTCTGTAAGTGATCCCTCGCAGAATTCTTTGGTTGCACAGGGTTTTCCTAAAGAATGTCTAAAAAAGCACCTTTTCTTAAAATATCAATATGCAAACAAGAAAAAACAAGCTAAATCTGAAAGAACAAGGTCCCCCAAACAGAACAATACCCCACATGCATAGCTACTTTTAACCCTTTTAATTGCCAGCCGACTTGAGATTTTGTCACCCTCTGTTGACAGGTCATTTTTCACCATTTTGCGCCATGTTTTGTGCCATTTTTGCAGGAATTTCCAGGAAAATTATATATATATATATATATATATATATATATATATATATATAGATAGATAGATATAGATATATATATAGATATTGCAGCAGAGTTCAGGCTTTAACATGAAATGTCTTGTTTGTAATTTTTCTACTGTTTTTTTAAATATTAAGTAAAAAAAACAAAAAAAATGTAATTTTTTTTTTGTCTTCTTGATTTAAATAAAACATTTATTTTATTAAAGAACACCATATTGCATGTGATAGCCCTATTTCTCCTGATTAGAACGGTACCACATATGTATCGGTAGCCCCACGTTCCTGCCCAGGAGACCCCCCAAACTGAAACAAGTACTTTATAACATTTACAAATAAAATACAACTACTTTCCACACTATAAGGGGTTAAATTAAAAATTGGCGTGGGGTCCCCCTTCCCGGGGGGGGGGGGGGCATCCTATTTTGGGGGGAATTTTAAGGGTTAAAAACCCTTCAAAATCCATCAAAAAATGACATGGGGTCCCCCCTACCCGAAATAACCAACCAGCTTTGGTGACCCTGCAGGCTACAAGCCGGCATAGCCTATGGCCAGGGGCTCTTCTGCCCCCCTGGGCTTTGGGGAGGCAGGTAATTGGGGGTGCCGGGGGTTAATGGCAAGTCACCCGCTAGCCGCAGGTGACTTGCCAGCCCCCAGCCTTGTGAATTGGTATAGGTGTCTCATGGACCCCTTACCAGTTCACAAGGGGTTAAATGTAAAAATACAGATAGAAAAAAATGACATTTATTTATTTTTTACTCTACTCACCTCCAATCCTGTGTCTTTCGCCACTGTCCCGCGATGACAAATGCCGCTAGTGATCGGAGTAGAGTGGGTGAGGGGCAGAAGGTCGGAGCCTTCTCGCCTCTCACTCGCTCTGCACCGGTACTACTGGCATCTGTCAGAGTCGGGTGAGAGACTAAGAGGAGCGTCATCCCCTCCTCCCACCAAAAAGGCGGGGCTATGGGCGACAGCCAGCGCTGCCAGAAGAGGTGGGGAGGACCCTCTTCCGGGTCCTCACCTGAAGCCTGCAGAGCCCGGGGGGGGGGGGATCAGACCCCCCCCCCCCCCCCGGTGAAGAGAAGATCAGGCGAGAATGTTTTTCTTTTTCTTTTTTACAGCCGCAAGTGTCAGCGGCGAAAGCAGTGGAGGCGGGTAATTTTGGGCCCCCTCCTGAATCCGGGAGACCCCGGGGGGGAGGAAGAGGAGACCCCGAGCTTTCCACACATACCAGAGGTGAGTTTTTTTTTTTCTATTTTTACACTAGCAGGGGGAAATGCCAGGCATGTAGATTCTACGTGCTTAGCACTTAACGGTAGGAGAAGCAACCGCGTAGAAACTACGTGCTTGGCATTTAAAGGGTTAATATCAAGTATTTGTGGAGTGGCTCAGGCCACTTGGGTGTCACTGCAATTTAATAACAAATGGTAATTGAATGTCCACTTAATCAGGCCATATCAGGTTCTTTTTTATTTAATAAATGGAGTGGCCGCTTCTTTTTGAAAATTGAATACCCCATTAGATCTATGTTCTTCAGATAGTGGGAATTAGATACTGCATTTAATCTATGTTCTACAGACAGGGAGAATTATATGTATACCACATTTGATCTAAATTTTACAATCAGTGTAGTCCATTCGATTTACAGACCAGAGACTTCCTCACTGTAACTTGCTAATAATATGCTTGGCTAAGGCAGATATGACAGATTTAACCCCTTCTGTTGTAATTCAACTTCTTCAGATAGAGGGGATCACAGTCTTATGTTCCTTTAGCTAAAGGGCAACTGGATGTGTCCTCACCTGGAGAGGTCATTACTGCAGCTTGACTTAGCCAAAGCTGCTGATAACCTCACCTGTTACATTGGATGAATTCTGGGACTTTTAGTCAGTAGATTTTACCCAAGGCCAGGAAAACCATTCCCGCTGTAGCCTCAGGTATATGAGAATTTTGGAAACAGCAGGTAGAGAACTAAATCAAGTACAGGGGCACAATCCTAACACAAATGATTATTTTACATTCCAAAAGCGGAAAGAAATAAGACAGAACACAAAAAACCTGGCAAAAAGGGAATTTAACCTTAAACACCCCGTGTGGGGGCCCAGACTTTAGATGGCGGCCTCTGTACACACCCTATCATACATGAAGTTGTTTATGTAGGCATCGCAGGACTTGGCAGCAGCGGACTGTGGGGGAAGAGGATAGCTGTACCCACCCTGTAAGCCACTTGTGGAATGGCCTGACATCTGTGTAAATGTGGCTTCCTCTTCCTTCTCCTGGGCAACCATTACATCCCCCATCATGACCTGAAGTGTTTTTCAGTAAAAGAGGCAAAGAATGGGGATGGTAGTGCTGACAATGGCATCATCAGCGCTGACGTGTGGTGTACTGGAATCACTGCAGCACGACACCAATGTCCCTCATTGAGGCCCACTCATTGGCGGAGAAGTGCTGTTGGTCTGTACTTTGATTTTCCCAGGCATTCTGTAGCTGGAACTCCACTATTGCCTGCTGCTGCTCACACACCCTTTCAAACATATGTAAAGTGGAATTCCACCCTGTTGGCAAAGTTCCTCTGCAGTGAAGATAGTCGAGCAGCAGCCAACGCAGAATGTGCATGCACACGGCACGAGTTGAGCATATGCACCAGGCAATGGATGTGAGTCAACCCGTCTCAACCCAAGGATGCTACTAGGTTCCACCCATCAGGCTTAAGGCTCATCTGTGACAACAGAATCAGATGGAACCTCAGGTGTTTGCATGTATTTATTTTAATATCATTTTTAATAATACTAATAATGTTTTTTTTTTGTTTGCTTTACAGGGCTCTGGTGATGGACATCGTATAGAGATTTTCCTAGCATCAGTAACTGGTGGCAAAGCATGCAAATGACCTGTGTCTTCTACATCCTCGGGCTAATGCTGCCCTCAATGTCATTTGGGAACTCCGCCAGTAGTGCCTCCGCCAGTTAGTGTTTGAACTCTATAATTTTTCTAACCACCACTGAAAAAATATCTGCCCCTATTACCGGCAGACACCTAAGAGCGACTCCCACTGAGTCCTCTACCTGGGATTACCTTATTTGTCTGTAGACCAGAGTTACCTTCACACTTCGGATTTCCGGAGCCCACACCAAGCGCAAGAAAGACACATAACAGCTATTCTCGGTGTGAACTGTTTATTTTAGCGTGGGTTACAGCATAAAAAGCAAAATCAAGACATAGGCGGGGAAAAGGCAATAGACTATCCCAATCAGTTCTTGATTGGTTCAATTATGTCAATATATTGATGTCCGGGGTGTGTATGGGGTGTGTATAAGGTGTGGCCATACATTGGTTCATGGCACGTCATTACACGTGAGGGAATATTCCAAGAACCAACCTAACCAAGGACTTCTCAGGAAACAGTTGTTTGGGTTCTCTACCAAGGTTTTCACAGGAAAGAATTGTTATGTTCTCATGTTCTTGTGGCCAACACATTCCTAGCACCCAGATAACGGACACTGCACTGTTCTCACAGTTTGAACCTTAAAGCGACAGTTTTCTAAATGTAAGCCTTGTAGCAGCCATTTTGTTACCAAGCCTTGCAGCAGCCATTTTGTTACCTCAGCACCCTTTCAGCCCCCTCTTTCGAGTCAAGACTTACTTAAGTCGCTGACTCGCTTTCTCATACTCCTCTTGGTTATGGGCTAAGTAAGCAGCATAAGTACTTTGAGCCTTACTAGCACGCATAGCGATTACACACATTATAATCTTAAAAGCTACTACTGCGATTATGATAAGCATGATGATGACCACCAACTGAGTTAAAAATCCCTTCCAGCCGGAGAAGAAATCTTTAAACCAGTTTCCCCAGTCCTGTTCTGAACCGGCATTCATTTTCATTTCCACTGACAGGGTTCCCTGTAGCTCCCATTGCAGTGCGGGGGAAATTACAAAAGACATAATCAATTTTACTGGTGCGCACTGTCCTTGCCAACTGAATTACAGTCTCGGATATAACACACTACCGCCACACAGCCACCAAATATCTCCCAGTGCAACTTTATATGGGCCAAGCTTATCCTCTGTCACGCTTGCTATCCCTGAGCACCATCCCTTGGGCATCCTACCTACACTTATGGTGCCCTCCTTTCTCTCATAACAGGTATAATTCCCCTTATAGGCATGTATACCCGACCCCACGGCGGCAGGGTGATCCAGCCGGGGAAAATGCTGAGACCACACTCGACATTCATTATTGCTTAAAGACTCATTCTTGTAAATTTTCAACAAGCACTCCTGGTCCTCCTGGGGTAAAGGTAAGGGGACTGTACCAAGATGTGGGCTAGTTCCCGCACACACATAACAGTCAGACCTATTGTGTTGGCGTGCTGTATAGTGGGCCCATTGTATCCAAATGTTTCGGGAAGGATTAAACCCCGTCTCTGTTTCTAGAGTGTTTTCAGGGGTAATATCAGTCTCCACAGCTATCCTTTTCTCTGTTTCCTCTGCAGAAGGCAGGGGTGTGGGGACAACTGGCTTGTCCTTAATGTCTTTAAGTAGGAAACTCTGTAAGCATTTATGACAGTTTTTTATTACACCCTCCTGTGGGGTAGATTCCCAGCCAGTATTTACCCGCATCCCCAGTCTCCATTGCCTTTAGGGAATTCAGGATTTGTGTTCCAGCCCACCGCCCCCCAATAGTCAAAATTCTGTCCCCAATAATCATCAGTTACACATATATAATATGTTGTGCTGGGGCTTCCATATTCGAGCATCTGTCGACTCCCTTTACACTCGAACAACGTACACAGATCAAAGGTATAAGTTACAACCTTTGCTGACGTGTTGTACCAGAATACAGGGACCCCATCCTCACAGGTCAATTGGGTCTCTAGTGTAGGCCTAATACCTCTTCGGTATCTCCCCGGGGTCGGGATGTTCACCTCTGAGAATATATAGGGCAGTATACAGAATTTCTCCTTACCCCTCCCTTCGGGGAGCAACTATTAACGGGACATTTTGCACGTAGGCATAAACAATACAATACAGTAAGTTCCTAAACAAGAGAAGGAATTAGAGGCAGCCTTAATGCTGTCTCCTGAAGCATACAGACTGACATTAGATAGGGCACATCTCGTTAGCTAGGTTATAATAATAATAATGAAATGTCCAGTTTCTGCTAAATGATTGCATGGATATGTAAGTGTCTTAAAGTGAAACTTTCACCTTTATTCTAAGCCTGAGCAAACTGATTCAAGCAAGCCTTAGTCTTGGTATATGGCTGGATATTAGTATATATCTGGATAAATATCACATCCCACATTCACCTATTAATTTGCATACACCCCCTTTTTCTGCTAAGAGCATGTCTAAGGCCATTCTATTCTGGAATACCATGGTGGACGTGGGACTCAATTGCTCTGCCATCCCCTTAAGGCCATCTCGCGTTGCATTAACAAAACGCTGCTGGTTGTAGTAGAGGTAGTTTATCCAATCAGCATTTTTATTGGCAGTGATAAGGGGAATAATAGACTCAAATCCTGTCTTAACAGGATCCTGGGCCTTAAACTCATCTTGGGACTTGGGACTCCTATGGCATCCAGGTACACGTGGGGGTCGAAATTTCCCCCTAGGCCTCTTTCATCTACCCTCGGTCAGCAAGGGGAAATGTACCTGCTCTGTCACGCTATTGGAGGGGGTGATAAGGAAAGGCATTATGATTTTCACCAAGGTACATTGGCCTCTCCATGATTGTCGAAGTTTATGTCTTATTTTCCCATCTCCACATAGCCTGAACACATCTCCCACACCATGTGACTGATTAAACAAATAAAATAAGTCAGGGATGGTGGAACTACCATTATTGGCACAAAAATCTGGACTGAAAATGCTTACATTCACAGTGCCATTAGGCAGGGAATAACAGGTGTAGTTCCCGGGGTAAACTTCTATTCCAGGTCCCGGGGAAACAGTCTGGGTTAGTATAGGATATTTTCTCTTCCAGATATCACACTCCCCCTCTTAGGTCCTATTGCTGTATATGTGTAAGGAAACACCCCTACTCCTCCGGGGGCAAGGTCAAAGGTACAGGACCTAGGTGAGGACGGGCGGCTGCACAAACATAGTGTTCTGGCTCTGTGCCATATAATATTTAAAGATTGTTCCACTGAAATGCATTGGAGAGCGCCAGGTAGCGAGAGGTCATACCTGTCGCTGTTCAAGGTCGGACGCTGGCGCTGTGGGCTGAGGCTGGAATAATGATGAATGAGTGGCTATCTGGCGCTATCTCAGTTGCTAAGCAGGATTGGCTTGATAAATGTGTGATTGTGGTGGGGAGCCAGCGTTTTTGTGGCGGGGCCCGTCATTACCGGCCGCTCACCAGTCGCTACCTGTCGCTATCCCTTGTTAAATTAGGGCCAAAGTGAGCACCTTGTGCTTTTTCTACCAAAACAACCTTTTACATTTGGAATACCCCTACAAACCACACATATATTCTCTCATGCTTTCTAAGCTTAACCAGCTTGTAGTGGGCTCATCTTTCTGTAAGTGATCCCTCGCAGAATTCTTTGGTTGCACAGGGTTTTCCTAAAGAATGTCTAAAAAAGCACCTTTTCTTAAAATATCAATATGCAAACAAGAAAAAACAAGCTAAATCTGAAAGAACAAGGTCCCCCAAACAGAACAATACCCCACATGCATAGCTACTTTTAACCCTTTTAATTGCCAGCCGACTTGAGATTTTGTCACCCTCTGTTGACAGGTCATTTTTCACCATTTTGCGCCATGTTTTGTGCCATTTTTGCAGGAATTTCCAGGAAAATTATATATATATATATATATATATATATATATATATATATATATATATAGATAGATAGATATAGATATATATATAGATATTGCAGCAGAGTTCAGGCTTTAACATGAAATGTCTTGTTTGTAATTTTTCTACTGTTTTTTTAAATATTAAGTAAAAAAAACAAAAAAAATGTAATTTTTTTTTGTCTTCTTGATTTAAATAAAACATTTATTTTATTAAAGAACACCATATTGCATGTGATAGCCCTATTTCTCCTGATTAGAACGGTACCACATATGTATCGGTAGCCCCACGTTCCTGCCCAGGAGACCCCCCAAACTGAAACAAGTACTTTATAACATTTACAAATAAAATACAACTACTTTCCACACTATAAGGGGTTAAATTAAAAATTGGCGTGGGGTCCCCCTTCCCGGGGGGGGGGGGGGCACCCTATTTTGGGGGGAATTTTAAGGGTTAAAAACCCTTCAAAATCCATCAAAAAATGACATGGGGTCCCCCCTACCCGAAATAACCAACCAGCTTTGGTGACCCTGCAGGCTACAAGCCGGCATAGCCTATGGCCAGGGGCTCTTCTGCCCCCCTGGGCTTTGGGGAGGCAGGTAATTGGGGGTGCCGGGGGTTAATGGCAAGTCACCCGCTAGCCGCAGGTGACTTGCCAGCCCCCAGCCTTGTGAATTGGTATAGGTGTCTCATGGACCCCTTACCAGTTCACAAGGGGTTAAATGTAAAAATACAGATAGAAAAAAATGACATTTATTTATTTTTTACTCTACTCACCTCCAATCCTGTGTCTTTCGCCACTGTCCCGCGATGACAAATGCCGCTAGTGATCGGAGTAGAGTGGGTGAGGGGCAGAAGGTCGGAGCCTTCTCGCCTCTCACTCGCTCTGCACCGGTACTACTGGCATCTGTCAGAGTCGGGTGAGAGACTAAGAGGAGCGTCATCCCCTCCTCCCACCAAAAAGGCGGGGCTATGGGCGACAGCCAGCGCTGCCAGAAGAGGTGGGGAGGACCCTCTTCCGGGTCCTCACCTGAAGCCTGCAGAGCCCGGGGGGGGGGGATCAGACCCCCCCCCCCCCCCCCCCCGGTGAAGAGAAGATCAGGCGAGAATGTTTTTCTTTTTCTTTTTTACAGCCGCAAGTGTCAGCGGCGAAAGCAGTGGAGGCGGGTAATTTTGGGCCCCCTCCTGAATCCGGGAGACCCCGGGGGGGAGGAAGAGGAGACCCCGAGCTTTCCACACATACCAGAGGTGAGTTTTTTTTTTTCTATTTTTACACTAGCAGGGGGAAATGCCAGGCATGTAGATTCTACGTGCTTAGCACTTAACGGTAGGAGAAGCAACCGCGTAGAAACTACGTGCTTGGCATTTAAAGGGTTAATATCAAGTATTTGTGGAGTGGCTCAGGCCACTTGGGTGTCACTGCAATTTAATAACAAATGGTAATTGAATGTCCACTTAATCAGGCCATATCAGGTTCTTTTTTATTTAATAAATGGAGTGGCCGCTTCTTTTTGAAAATTGAATACCCCATTAGATCTATGTTCTTCAGATAGTGGGAATTAGATACTGCATTTAATCTATGTTCTACAGACAGGGAGAATTATATGTATACCACATTTGATCTAAATTTTACAATCAGTGTAGTCCATTCGATTTACAGACCAGAGACTTCCTCACTGTAACTTGCTAATAATATGCTTGGCTAAGGCAGATATGACAGATTTAACCCCTTCTGTTGTAATTCAACTTCTTCAGATAGAGGGGATCACAGTCTTATGTTCCTTTAGCTAAAGGGCAACTGGATGTGTCCTCACCTGGAGAGGTCATTACTGCAGCTTGACTTAGCCAAAGCTGCTGATAACCTCACCTGTTACATTGGATGAATTCTGGGACTTTTAGTCAGTAGATTTTACCCAAGGCCAGGAAAACCATTCCCGCTGTAGCCTCAGGTATATGAGAATTTTGGAAACAGCAGGTAGAGAACTAAATCAAGTACAGGGGCACAATCCTAACACAAATGATTATTTTACATTCCAAAAGCGGAAAGAAATAAGACAGAACACAAAAAACCTGGCAAAAAGGGAATTTAACCTTAAACACCCCGTGTGGGGGCCCAGACTTTAGATGGCGGCCTCTGTACACACCCTATCATACATGAAGTTGTTTATGTAGGCATCGCAGGACTTGGCAGCAGCGGACTGTGGGGGAAGAGGATAGCTGTACCCACCCTGTAAGCCACTTGTGGAATGGCCTGACATCTGTGTAAATGTGGCTTCCTCTTCCTTCTCCTGGGCAACCATTACATCCCCCATCATGACCTGAAGTGTTTTTCAGTAAAAGAGGCAAAGAATGGGGATGGTAGTGCTGACAATGGCATCATCAGCGCTGACGTGTGGTGTACTGGAATCACTGCAGCACGACACCAATGTCCCTCATTGAGGCCCACTCATTGGCGGAGAAGTGCTGTTGGTCTGTACTTTGATTTTCCCAGGCATTCTGTAGCTGGAACTCCACTATTGCCTGCTGCTGCTCACACACCCTTTCAAACATATGTAAAGTGGAATTCCACCCTGTTGGCAAAGTTCCTCTGCAGTGAAGATAGTCGAGCAGCAGCCAACGCAGAATGTGCATGCACACGGCACGAGTTGAGCATATGCACCAGGCAATGGATGTGAGTCAACCCGTCTCAACCCAAGGATGCTACTAGGTTCCACCCATCAGGCTTAAGGCTCATCTGTGACAACAGAATCAGATGGAACCTCAGGTGTTTGCATGTATTTATTTTAATATCATTTTTAATAATACTAATAATGTTTTTTTTTTGTTTGCTTTACAGGGCTCTGGTGATGGACATCGTATAGAGATTTTCCTAGCATCAGTAACTGGTGGCAAAGCATGCAAATGACCTGTGTCTTCTACATCCTCGGGCTAATGCTGCCCTCAATGTCATTTGGGAACTCCGCCAGTAGTGCCTCCGCCAGTTAGTGTTTGAACTCTATAATTTTTCTAACCCACTCCAGTGGTGGAATCAAGATTGTGATGTTATCTTTATAGAGGGGATCCAGCAGGGTGGCCACCCAATAATCAGCAGTGGTGACTATGCGGGCAACTCTGCAGTCAGTCCACAAGCACTGGAGCATGTAGTGGCTCATGTGAGAAAGTCTGCCCTGGGTCAAGAAGAAGCTGTCCTCAGTGGGAGGTGTCTCCTCCTCCGCATCATCCCAGCCATGTTCCAGTGATGCCTGTGAGCTGCGCTGGGTGATACCCTGCTGTGCGAAAAAGCTTATGACGGCATCATCAGTGCTGACCATATTGGTGGACTATTTGAAGCACTGCAGGCACAAATGTCCCTCATGGAGGCCCACTCATTGGTGGTGAAGTGCTGTTGGTCTGCACCTCGACTCACCCAGGAATTTTGGAGCTGGAACCCCCCCAGTGGGATGCCGCACTGTGTGAACCCCCCAGTTTGCTGGATTTCACTCACCCTTTCCCGGTCCTACAGCGCATGTACAGCCCCCTTGTCCAATCAACACGCTCACTTCCACTACGCTGCGAACGCGCTGGCAGGCGCATCCCCCGCTACCCACCCATTCAGAAATGCCTGGCACGGGCTAAAGGGATAGCGGGGATGCAGCCACAGCCCGCGCATGCGCCGTTGGACCAGGAAAGAAGGTGAGTTTCCGAGCGACCTGGGTGGTTTCACACAGCAGGGCAACCCGATTCTGGTTGCCCCGGGGAGAGGGGATTCAGGGGTCCTGGGAGCCTATAGATTTCAGGGCCATTGGGGGCGTGGGTTTCAAGCCAGTTTAATAGCATTGTAGCACTGCGTTTCTGTTTAGGCTTGAGCTTCCTCTAGTGCAGCGGTACTCAACTGATGGCCCGGGGTCCGAATGCGGACCTCGGAGACAGGTTTCTGGACCCCTGCCCTGACAGCCCTGCACTCAGTTGCCTTTGTGTTGCTGTGCTCAGCAGTGTCCCCTTTATTTGATCGGCAATGTAGTGCTTAGTCTCCCTGCCAGTGTCATGGCTCCCTGGCACCTGGCATTGCAATATGAAGTACTGCACAGGTGGGAAGTGACATTGCAAGGTACACACAAACTTCATTTCTCAATCTTTTTGCCCCATCCAATCCTGTCCTATTGCCCCAACTCAGCCCCATCTATCCCTGTCCCGCCATCTCTGCTCCATCCATCCCCCCCCCCAGGTCAGCCCCAGCCATTCCCCCAGTTCTCCCCCTTCAGTCCCATCCCAATCCATTACTGCCCCCCCCCAACTCTGCCCCATCCATCCCAGACCTTTTTAGTTTTGCCTGTGGAATCTATAGCCCCCCCCCCCTTCCAGAGCACAGATTCTTAACTATCCGCCCGGACCTTCACCTCTCACTGGATGACTGTAAATAGACCTTTACAAGAAGTGGATGAGTACCCCTGCTCTAGTGTTTAGTTGCCACTATAACAGCTTGAATAATATAATTTACTGAGCACTAGAGGGAGCACAACTCAAAAAGAATATGATTACATAGGGTGCTTCTATTTACACTATGGATAGGGAAAAAAGAGAGAAAGTACAAGCGATAGCATGGATGCACCCTTCTGAATGTGATGCTTAGAATTGAGAGAATTGTACACACCATTTCAACTCCCCTAAGTGGGGTAATACGCGTGCTGATGATAAATAGTCCAGTCTGCATCTAGGCAAGACTCTTAGCAGGATCACGTTACTTCCTATCAAGCTTATCAAGCTCGCCCCTAGTTATATGCTAAATAAAAATCAGCAGTGAAAAACAAAGGCTTTGAATCCTGTTTTTTTCCTCTCTTTTTTCAATGCCGCTTCTTAAAAGTAGGTGCAGGCTGCCACCTAGTGGTGTTCTGCTGCAATATCAGAGACTCATGAAAAGGCATGAAAAGGAACAGTAACAGTCTCCCTCATCGAAGGTCTTAAACACATAGGCCCTTATTTAAGAAGGGATAGCGTCAGGTAGCACCTGGTTAATGACAGGTAGCGACTGGTGAACGCCGGACACGGCACGCAATTACACATTTATCAAGCAGAATCTGTTTAGCGACTGGGATAGCGCCATGTAGCGTCTGATTCATCATTTTCTCAGCCTCAGCGAACAGCGCCAGCGTTCAGCCTTGCACAGCGCCAGGTATGACCTCTCACTACCTGGCGCTCTCCCATACATTTCAATGGACGATCGTTTTCTTCTCTTTTTTTTGGTTTTTTTTTTTGTTTTACAAAAAAATCACAAATAATTCTGTGACCTCTCCTGGCATTGAATAAGCAGTTTTTTCATAATTTTTTCATTTTTTATATATTTCCTAAGAAATGACATTACAGGTCTGCCATTAAAGTGTTCATGTTACAATGTTGTTACAATGTAATTCCATATATTTTCGCTTTGTTGCTAGTGGATAGATGCTGAAAAACAGACTTTAAACACACCGCCTCCTGCTCTCTGGGCTTCAAACAAGCATTTTTCAGCGCCAGAGAATTGTGAGGCTGTTTTTATGCTGAATATGATGTGAGTCGGTCGCTATGAGCAGTCGCTAACATGCGCTCCCATACAGCGCTGTACTGGTCAAATAGCGACTCCTCACAATGTATTCAACATTACTGAACAGTGACTGAGTCGCTATAAAGTAGCGACTCACGGCCGAGCACTGCGACTACTAGCGGGCGCTCTGAAAATGCCGCTACAGACGCTCATCTGTCGCTACCTGCCGCTAATGATGAATCAGCCTCATATTTGCTTATGTATAGGAGCATAATCTAATACCAAACCTCCGGACTTTTCAGGGTGGGAAAGAGGGACAATTGTTAAATTAGGCCACACCCCCTTATTGGGGGATGAATGAAAGATAGGGTGTAAGATGATGGTGCTATATAAATAAACAACAACAATAATAATAATAACAATTTCAACAATAGAAACACTTTGAATAGGCAAATGACTCATTTATTGATGCTGATCTGCATGTTACACCTCAAAGAGGAACAAATGAGAACAATCAGGAACAGGGGGACATAGACTCAAAAGAGGGACAGTTCCTCCAAATCAGGGACATTTGGGCGGTATGTCTAACACTACTATTTTTAAAAGGTGAGCATTCTGGTGTTCCTGATTCTACACTCAATCATATGTTGTGCCCAGTAGTCACAAGAGCCCGCTGCTCATTGCTGGTAAATCAGACAATTTTCTGATCGTAAGTAATGTGTGTAAGTGCCACTGTCATGGGTTCACCAAGGATGTGAATCTGCAATGTGATTGCACAAAGGCCTTTTTAATAGGAAGCCGAGGTGCCTAAATGGTGCCAGAAGATCACGTGATGCTCTATACAGTGGCGACAAAGCACAGAGATAGTAAAGCCTTGGGATGGGCTATCTCTCCCTCCTGCCGTTACTATAACAAACAAGATGAGTCATGCTGAAAAGCCTTCCAGCTCCCTTCTGGGAGATTCATTAGTTACATTATTTAAAGCGGAACAAAACCTACCTAGGACTACCCTGGAATCTAAAAAATTTCCAGAGCCCGTTGATGGCTGTCACCTGGGACATCCTGGGATGCCCCGCTGTGTGAAACCCCCCAGAGAAACACTCACTTTCCCCGTTCCAATGTCGCATGTTTTGATTCGTGAGAGGAGTCTGCCATGACTATGGGGTCAATTCAGAGCCAGGTGAGAATGCTCACTCCTTTTTTAGGAGAGAAATCTGCACGTTAACTTTTTGATTGTCTACCGGGTGTAAATTTACTCCTGGCTCTGAATCAGCCCCAAGGTAAACAATGAAAGTCAATGGAAGTTTTTCATTGAATGAGAATTATTACCTGGCTCTGAATCAACCCCTATGTTATTTAGCAAACAGCTCTCACTGTTGCCAATGGGGAATGCACACTGCCGCATCCCCTGCATCCCCGATGGTGTGCACACGCTACTGTCCCAGACATTTAGATAGGCTGGCGATGTGGGGGATGCGGCAGCACATACTCCCCATTCTAGTTAATGATTTAGTTAAAGACAAAAGAGGATGGACAGCACCAATATATCATACCATAACGGAATCAAACTAAGAGGCTGATTTATTAATAGCGACATGTAGCGACAGTTGAGCGACTGTAGCGGTATTTTCACAGCGACTGCTAGTAGTCGCTGTGCTTGGCCGTTGTTCGGTTGTTGACAGCGACTCAGTCGGTGTGGCGTAATGTTGAATACAAGGTTACGAGTCGCTATTTGACAGGTTCCGCGCTGTATGGGTGCGCATGATAGCGACTGGTCAGAGCGACCGGCTTCCACCATATTCATCAAAAAATCACGCTCAAAAAATTCAAGCGCTGTGAAATGCATGTTTAAACCCCAGAGCGCTGGAGGCGATGGGTTAAAAGTAGTTTTTTAACCCCCAAACCACCATATTTTTGGAAACCAAAAAAAATATATATTTTAAATAATTTAGTAATATGAATACATTAATATCAGACCTGTAATATCAATTCTGTACAATTTTTTTTTTCCCTTTAAAAAAATTATCTAACATGGCAGAAGTGGTCACAGAATTTTTCACATTTAAAAAAAAAAAAAAAACATTAATAACAATTATTAATATTTAAAGATTGTTCCATTGAAATGCATTGGAGAGCGCCAGGTAGCGAGAGGTCATACCTGTCGCTGTTCAAGGTCGGACGCTGGCGCTGTGGGCTGAGGCAGGAATAATGATGAATTAGTCGCTATATGGCGCTATCTCAGTCGCTAAGCAGGATTAGCTTGATAAATGTGTGATTGTGGTGGGGAGCCGGCGTTCTCGTGGCGGGGCCCGTCATTACTGGCCGCTCACCAGTCGCTACCTGTCGCTATTCCTTCATAAATAAGGGCCTAAGTAACACATGGCGTGCTCACTGCCCCTGGCAAAATAACCAAAGCAACTACAAATATGTAATGGGGGTCCCCACACACCTCCAGAGAAATTGCCAAGACAGTAGCACTAACTTCCAAAGTAAATAATCAAAATTGTATTTATTGAAAATACATATAATTAAAAAAACACAAATACAATACATTGGGGACTACATTACATATACACAATAGACACCAGGGGGCGCCAGAGATCCATCATAATAATTAATACTAGTACATATAGATAAATAGCCTGTTACCACAGTTGGACATACAATAACACTTAAATAACCCTCACATAATAAATACAAATCCTAAACTAATCCTATAAGGAAATTCCTATAGCAATATACAATGTGCAAAAAATGCAAATAAATGCGTGTGAAAACAACACTTCAATATGAACACCATGAAGTCAATAAAGTGCCCGTGCCAAAAAAGTACTGTGCAAAAGTAAAAAGGACCAACCGGGATAAGCAGCAGAGCTATATAACAACATAATATACATACAGACCAGCTGGACCTCCCCCCTGTAAATATGTCCGTCAATGCGTGTCGCAGCGTATACCCGCCGCTTCCTCAGGATGACTATAGACAAAGGGCCATATGTTGTCCCCCTATATACCCACAATTCCCCTGGTAAAAAAATGACCGCCAATAAGGCTCACAGGAGGCTTAGGAAATGATTCCCCTCCCACCCAACCCGAGGGCGCCAATTAAACAATCACACCTGCGTAATGAATTTGATTGGAAACGCTTGACCAGCAACAGGCCATAATATAAACGGAGAAGCTGTGCGACCCACTCTGGCCGGAAGTGCGATAG
Source organism: Gastrophryne carolinensis (assembly GCA_027917425.1). Lineage (NCBI taxonomy): Eukaryota > Metazoa > Chordata > Amphibia > Anura > Microhylidae > Gastrophryne > Gastrophryne carolinensis. The sequence continues at coordinate 506,553,354 of CM051236.1, read as the reverse complement.
CACGGCAACCGCATTCCAGCGTTGCCGTGCGACGCACCCGGCCGGAAGTGCGTCACACAGCAACACAGTGTATGCAAAGAAGTAATAAGCAGATGTTCAGTTTATAGTTGGCAGGATAAACGTCTCCCAGCCACACAGAAATTCTGGCAGTTAAATCATAATAACAATAAAAAAGCGGGGCTGGGGACGGTCATAGAGAGTACGCGCCCACACCGCCGACAGCCAAGCAGCGGCGACGGGCGCGTGCGCACCCGGGGGAAGCAGGGGAGAGGAAAAGGAACTCAGGTGCGCACGCTTCAGCGCCATCTAATGGTGGGACCGACGGGCGCGCGCACAGGAGTGAGTGAGCATCAGCGCACATGCGCATAATAAAAAAACTAAAAGGTGAGTATACAGGGAGAGAACAAGACCTGCTATTTACAAAGGATCCAAATAAAACACATACAAAAACTAAAATGATCATTTACAATATATATACATAATTGTATTAGAACAACATGAATAAATTGCATCAATATATGGGTATAATAATCACCAATTGGTCATGATTACAGGACATTGGGGTCAGAAACCCACTAGACACAGGTCCACTCACAGCAGCCTAACAAACTATACGGGACCCAACAGAACGTGAATCCCATGGTACAAATGCGCCAAAATGTCAGCGCAGCTTAAAGGCAGGTATGGGCACTGGATGGCAGTTAGAGAATCTAATAGAGGAAATATGCATACAAATGGCCATGATACACAAAAGCTATACTATCACCCAAAAGGGGACACAATAAGCAAATGGCGTGTAAAGGGCAGGAACATTCGAACAGGGCAAGTTAGCCTTCTTCACAGGCAAGCAATGATAAAGGGAAAAAGAGGTCTCAGGGCCAGAGCCAAGGTAAGCGACCACTGCCAGAGCCGGGATAGGTGTCCACCCAGTATTCCCAGCGCAGAATGTAGATGTGGTCCGTGACTTCACCCAAACTGTTTGGGTTATCCACCCTCGCTAGGACAAGCAGGGGCATGTGTCTGTACAACCATCTAAACTCAAAAACAAAATATATATCAGTGCTAAAGGTGAGTAAAAAGGTGTGTATATGGGGTTAATGAGTTATGGGGTTAATCTAGTTAATGAGCGCCGTTTGCTGAATGTTATAGTCATGGCAGACAGCTCTCCTTGGACGAGGACCCACGCATGTGCCGAAAGTTGCTTTGGCGTCAGTGCAGGTTGGGCAGCAGCCATGTGCAGGTGGAGGCACCAGAAGCGGTGTGGGACTCGCTGGCTGGATAAGGTAAGGGTTTTTTTTTATCTACTGCCTGCTGTTGTTTACTGGTGTAAGGGGGGGGGGGGGCTAATGGCACATGAATGTGGCGGCTCCATTTGCACACACAGGGCCCCTGTAATGACACATGGACCCCATAAGGGCACATGGATGTGGGGGCCCCATTTGCACACACAGGGCCCCTGTAATGACACATGGACCCCATAATGGCACATGGATGTGGGGGCCCCATTTGCAAACACAGGGCCCCTGTAATGACACATGGACCCCATAATGGCACATGGATGTGGGGGCCCCATTTGCACACACAGGGCCCCTGTAATGACACATGGACCCCATAAGGGCACATGGATGTGGGGGCCCCATTTGCACACACAGGGCCCCTGTAATGACACATGGACCCCATAATGGCACATGGATGTGGGGGCCCCATTTGCACACACAGGGCCCCTGTAATGACACATGGACCCCATAAGGGCACATGGATGTGGGGACCCCATTTGCACACACAGGGCCCCTGTAATGACACATGGACCCCATAATGGCACATGGATGTGGGGGCCCCATTTGCACACACAGGGCCCCTGTAATGACACATGGACCCGATAATGGCACATGGATGTGGGGGCCCCATTTGCACACACGTGGCCCCTGTAATGACACATGGACCCCATAATGGGGTCCCCATTATACTGCTGCTTTTGTTTACTGAGTAAGGGGGCCCCCGTAATGGCACATGGATGTCGGGGCACCATTGGTGCACATAGGGCCCCTGTAATGACACATGGACCCTATAATGGCACATGGATGTCGGGGCACCATTGGTGCACATAGGGCCCCTGTAATGACACATGGACCCTATAATGGCACATGGATGTGGGGCCCCCATAATGCATTGTGACTGTACAGGGCCCCAGAATTGCTAATGGTGGCATATATAGTGTATATATATTTATATATGTGTAATGAGACCTTTTAGAGACCTTTTATAAACCAAGTCCACTGGGATCCCCTAGAAATATATGATGAAAAAGTTTCTATTGGCTAAATTGTAGCATTTTTTAAGTCCCAGCTGACAAATCTTTACTAGTGATTGGCTCTGTATCTGGGTCTAAGGTCAATTCATCTCGAATTTGGGAATTTTGTTTGATTCGGCGAGCCACGAAACCAGGGCCCTGGTAAATTACTATTTATAAAAAATGTATTAAAGTGGACCAAAACCCAGGATCTTGACTAACCTGGATTTTGGTCCTTGCCCCCGATCGGGGATGCCCCGCTGTGTGAAACCCCCCAGGTCGTTAAAACCAACCCACCTCTTCCCAGTCCTATGGCGCATGCGTGCGGCCACTAGACAACATGACGTCAGCAGCACCGAGTGCGCTGATTGGACGAGCGGCCGCATCCCCCACTTCCCTCTAACAAGAAGCATGCCTGCGCGTGGCCATTCCCAAATGCCTGGCATGGACACACACCCTGCTAGAGGGATAGCGGGCATGTGGCTTGCACATGCAGCGTTGGACTGGGAAAGAAGGTAAGTGTATGGGATGACCTGTGGAGTTTCACACAGCGGTGCAATCTGCCGGCTACAGTGTTCCTCTGGATGGATCCGGGTGGGACATGGGCTAATTGTTGGCATGGCCATATTTGGAGTCTAGGCTGTTCTAGATGCTTTTTTTTGGCTTGCGCCCCACTTGGGCTCCCCCACAGGTGGAATGCAAGAGGTTTCAATGCAGATAATATGTGTGTGTAAAGGGAAGGGTGCGAGGGGTTAAATGCAGATAGTATGTATGTGGAGGAGGGGTGGGTGCAAGGCATTAAAGAGGACCAACACCCAGGGGTGATTGGCCCGGAAATCTATAAGATTCCCGGGCCGATCACCTCCCACCCCGCGGGACATCCGAGATCGGGATGTCCCGCGGGGTGAAACCCCCCAGAAACCCCAAAAACACCTTACCTGATCCGCCGCCGCTTCCGCCGCCGCCGCCTCCCGCGCACCCCTCCAGACGTGCGCGCGCCCGCGCCGGCCCTCTGTGAATGGCCGGCGGGGGCGCGCGCGCGCCGAGAGTGACGCGCGGGAGGCGGCGGCGGCGGAAGCGGCCTGGACGTTCCTGATCCCCGCCTGGACGTTGGCGGGGATTGGCTGCGGCGCTCACGTGGGAGCGTTGAGAGGTGAGTTTTTTGGGGTTTCTGGGGGGTTTCACACAGCGGGGCACCCCCGATCGGGGTGCCCCGCCGAAGTGGACCAAAACCCAGGATAGTCAAAATCCTGGGTGTTGGTCCACTTTAAAAGCAAATCCCTGAACTTTTTACTGGCTTCTGACAGACAGGAGTCACCTGACCACAGCCTGGAGGCAGGGAAAGCAGGTCTTGTTTCTTTTAATGGAAGGAAGAGGATATCAGATAGAATAAACCTGTCACCCCTGGATTTTATTCCTACCGTGAGAGAATAAACTACAAGCTTGGCATGAGTTTTATTCAGTTCAGGTGTATAAGATGAATTTTTGTGTATCTCACTTAATGCTATTGATATCATGGGTATGGCGAACTGGCCATAGGGAGACCCAGGACAATACCCGGTGGGCTGCACTGTTTTGGGGCCAATTGGGCTGCTGCTTTTAACACCCACATTTAATCCCTGCCCCCTAAGTCTCCCTATGAGCCCCCTGTACCCAGCCCCAATGTACACAAAACACCAGCCCTCAATGTTATACCCCCAGCATCATGGTTGGGGGGCCTCTGCACACCCAGGGGCTGATAAAATCCAGGGCTAATTTTTGGCCCCATTCCACTAATGGGCCCAGCAGTCTGGGGGAACTAGCACCTTGGGAAGTTCAATAAATGTTTCCATCAAGCACTTTCCCTTGGGACTTTTCAAAGAAGAAATTCCTTTAACACTGTAGGTCCTGTGGGTGTTGACCACAGTATAAAAGGAGCAACGGCGGTGCGGGACAGTAGCCAGGAACTTTCCAGCTGCTTCACCAGGGTACAGACGGGCTCTCGTCTTCCCTCCAGCACCTCGGCCAGGGTTCCGGTCTCGGCTCAGGTTTGGTCCCAGGACGGCTTCCCTCAGAGTTGCACAGGTTTCACCATCCTTCTATAGTCATGCCACTAGTTCCCACCATCCACCTGGGTCCACTTTTACATTATACTAGGGGCGGTGACCACATATACCCACCTAGGCTCCACCGCTTTCTAAAAGTAACTGACTCCGCCCACCCTCTGCTCTGGTTCCATGATTCTCAGAATATAGGAATCTCAGCGCAGCCCTGCCACTGACCCTGTGACCACCACCAAGCCCAACCTCACCCTACGCTCACTGACTCCCAGAGGAAGAGTGGGGACCCACCCAAGCCATCCCCCTTTTCAGAAAATGGGGGTGCTGACAAAGCATGGCAAGGATTGGGGGTGCATTAAGCAAAGAGTGGGACAGAGCAGAAATGGGCGGGGTGAAAAAATAGTGAAGCAGTGGGCAGAGATGTGGGTAGCAGGACAGTGAAGATAGGGCGCAGTAGGAATCAGGACAGACAGTGGCACAGTAGGGAGTTAAAGAGGACCAAAACCTGGACTAGAGTCTAAATGATTGTAGTCAGGGTAAAATCAGGAAGCTCCACAGCTTGAACCCCCCCCACTCCACCTCCACTATGCCAGTCCACTGTATACTCACCTCATCCTTGGATCACACAATAACTTACTGGGGAAGAGAGCAGAGTGATTTGCCATGTCGCAGCATCCTCACATTCTCTGTTCTGTGACCCACAGGGGAAGAAAAGAAGCATCAAGACATCTATATGAAGATGACTGCTGTATATGGTGATGATGCACCTTCTTACCACCAAGTGAAGTTTTATGCCTCGCAGGGTAATTAATGGGGGAGGAATCAATTGAAGAAGACCCCTCTTTAGGGTTACCTGCTGAATCATCTTCAGAGGAAATTTGTAGTGGCCATGATTTTGGAAGATCTTCGGGTCAGTCAGTGTTATAGCTCATGAATTGACAAGGCATTTCAGTTTGCATGTGTTGCCCTCACGCAGCGGGGTGTTCAGCGAGTGATGGCAGGGAGCAGGTTTTTCTGGGCCCAGGGTGATCAGCGTGTGTGTTGTGAGAAGGTAAGGGTTAGAGTTGCCGGAAAAGTGTAAGTCGTGCACCGGTAGGTCTTTCAAGGTACACCAAAGCCACAGACAAGAAAGCGACACTGACACCAGCTTATGCAAAACACGTTTACTCAAATAGGCTTCTGAACACACTTCAAATAAATGCAGCAAACAGTAAAACAATAATCCCCCACCCCAAAGCTGACCCAAACTGTTGCAGCAGGCGCTGTTCCAAAGGGATGCACTGAGTAGAAATGCAGAAAGCTCAGTGCACAACAGTCAGTGTCTCCTGTAGAAATATTCCTCTGTAATCCAGAATCCAAACAGCAAAGCAAAAGAAGAAAAGTCTTGGCCTGTATAAAGTCTTTCTATCTGACTAACTAACAGGCGGTCTATAGCACGTGCATGTATTATTGAAATTACTGACCCGGGCCTTCGGTGAACTCCAGCTGGACTAAGCAGATCTCCTTCACAAATGACCGGATGCACCACACAGCTCTCAGGCGTCCTTCAGGCAAAAGTCCACAGCCTCTGATTCAGATCCAGCAATCGGGAAAGTTGTCAGTCTCTCTCTTTCTCTGCTGCACGCCAGGCCACACACCAAACTTGCTCACATGGCCTTTCTCTGTCTTTCCAAGATGGTTTCTCTCTCCACTTCCCTTCTCCTTCAGCACAAAAAGAGCACGTGATTTCCTGTCTCTTCAAATCAGTAAGACTCTGCAGTGCATTAGCTGCATGAACAGGGGAACCAGCGGCCCCTTGTGGCCAAACAACAGAACAGAGCAGTTTTTAGGAAATAACACTTCTTCCACCCTCTTACAAAAGGTTAGTACTCACTGTTGCCGCTTGGAAAGATGTACAGCAGTCCAGTAGATGAAAGCAGAGTTCCTCTTTATTTAATCCACAAGCAAACAGAAAACACAAAACCAGTACATGTCCATCCAGTTACAGGTCTGGTTCTGTCCATAGTCACAGGTAGAGATGAGCGAACCGGTTCGGACGAACCGGAATTCGCTCCGAATTTCAGGGAAAATTCGATTCGGCACGAACCCGAATTTTTTTTGGTTCGTGCCGATCGAATTTTCCCTGAAATAAAAAAAAAAAATGCCGGCATGGTGGGAGCGGGCGGGCCGGCTACGCTGTCAGCGGGCGGCGGAAGCCGGCCCACTGACAGCGCAGCCGGCCTGCCCGCTACCACCATGCCGGCATTTGTTTAAAAAGCAAACACTTACCTGCATGCTCGGAGCGTGGAGGCCGGCGTCGCTCTCAGGCGCCCTCTGATGACGCGCCCTCTGATGACGCGCCCTCTGATGACGCGTCCTCTGATGACAGCTGAGAGCGGCGCCGAAGCGTGGAGGCCGGCGCTGCTCTCAGCTGTCATCGGCGGCCCGCTGATAGCATAGCCGGCCTGCCCGCTCCCACCATGCCGGCATTTTTTTCAGATGAGCGATTCGTTAAAGTTCGATTCGGGCGAACCCGAATTTCTTGGGGAAATTCGGCGAATCGCCCGAATCGAACTTTCAAGAATTTCGCTCATCTCTAGTCACAGGTACAATTACAAAGCATTGCTTCCCAAGGAGGAACATGTCCTTGGCTGGATCTCTCCCTCCTCTCTCTCTTAGAGTCTGTGCTCCTGCTCCTCATACAATTTAAAATGGTTAAGAACAGCGACTGTGGGACTGGGGCTTCCCTATATACCTTCTCACTACCTTCCAGAACATTCTATCTGTTAGAGCCAGCGCTGCGGAGACGCCTCATGGCGCTTCCAGCCGTCCCTCTCCCGGGGCGAGAGCCGCGCTTCCTCCCCGCGGCTTTCCCCGCCGGGTCTCCCCTAGCCCGAGCGCTGTGTCCCTTCCTGGCAGCGCTCCTCGCTTACCTGGTGTCCTGCCCTCCGTCCGGCGTGGCTGCCGGGGCCTGCGGGCAGCTCCCTCACTTCCTGCTTCCTCCTTGCCTCTCCTGCGCGCACGTCCCCGGCCACTAGGGGGCGCGCGCTGCAATACTGTGGAATTTAAAGGGCCAGTGCATCTCTAATTGGTGTCCGGCCGTCCAATCCGGTAATATCACTTCCTTTATATGCTGGCCAGCCCTTCCTCCCTTTGCCGGATTATCGGTGTGTTTCCGTGATTGTCTGTAGTTAAATCTGTGGCTTTTTCGTGTATGACCTCGGCTTACCTTTTTGACCACGAACCTCCGCTGCCTGTCCCGACCTCGGTCTGTCCCTTCGTCTGTGAACCTCCGCTGCCTGTCCCGACCACGGCTTGTCTACTCGCTGCTGAATCCTCGCTGCCTGCCCTGAATCTGGCTACTCACCGTGACCATCGTTTATCTCTGCTGTACAATACCTCGGCAAATTGTGGAACTGTGCCGCCGTTGGGGGGTAGCGACCTGGGAGTCATCAGCCGCACAAGACCAACCTGCTTCGCGGCGGGCTCTGGTGAAAACCGGTGGCTCCTTAGACCCCGCTTCCCTGACGCGGTACTCACCAACATTTCCGCAGTTCCAGTGGGTCCACGCTTCATTAGTTTCATCCGGTTGTAACAGTATAATCCGGCCATGGATCCCGCCGAGGTGCCATTGCCAGACGTCTCTGAACTACCTGCACTAGTCGCCATGCAGTCACGGCAGATCAATCAACTTACGGCCATGATGCAGCAACTTCTGTCTATGCAGCAACCGCAGACGCCACCGCCTGCTCCTGCTGTTCCACCACAGCTTCCGGTGGCTTCCTCCGCGAGGATTCGTCTCTCCCTGCCAGCTAAATTTGAAGGAGACGCAAGACTTTGCCGTGGCTTTCTTGCCCAATGTTCCCTGCACCTGGAGCTATTGGCTGACCAATTCCCTACTGAGCGCTCCAAGGTGGCCTTTATTATCAGCCTGCTCTCTGGGAAGGCCTTAGCCTGGGCTACCCCATTGTGGGACCGCAACGACCCCGTTACCCTCATGGTTCAAACTTTTGTGGATCACTTTCGCCAGGTTTTTGAGGAACCTGCCCGGGCGTCTTCAGCCGAATCTGCCTTATTGAATCTGGTTCAAGGTGATCTGTCGGTGGGAGAATATGCCATTCGCTTCCGAACTTTGGCAGCCGAGCTAGCTTGGAACAATGAGGCTCTCTGTGCCTGCTTTAAGAAGGGTCTCTCTAGTAGGGTCAAGGATGTTCTTGCTGCCCGGGATCTCCCTACTTCTCTGTCTGAACTAATCCAACTTGCCACCCGTATAGACATTCGTTTTACAGAGAGGCGTGATGAATTCCGCCAAGATTCTCTGCGTGCCAAGAGGGCATTCCGTTTGGCCCCTACGTTTCAGAACCCTCAGTCTACGCTTTCGTCTCCGTCTGAAGAAGTCATGCAAGTGGACCATACTCGCTTGACTCCCCAGGAAAGGTCGCGCCGGAGACTCGAAAGACTTTGTCTATACTGCGCCAGCCCAGAACATTTTTTGAAAAATTGCCCAATCCGCCCACCACGCCAGGGAAACGGGCGCACCTAGAATCGTTTGGAGAGGCGTCTCTGGGTGTCTGTGCTTCCTCTCCTAGGTTCACTGTGCCGGCACAACTTCACTTGGGCTCCACTTCCGTCCTGAACTTACCGGCCTTCTTGGACTCTGGTTCGGCGGGCAACTTCATCGAGTCCTCCTTGGTCTCTAAGTATGATATAGCTGTCTACCGTCTGGCCAAGCCACTATATGTCGCGGCCGTTAATGGCGACAGATTGAACTGCATGGTGCGCTACCGCACCAAACCTCTACTTCTGAAGATCGGCCTCTTCCATCAGGAATTTCTGGAATTTTTCGTATTACCCCACTGTACCTCGCCGCTTCTCTTGGGGCTTCCCTGGCTCCAGCACCATAACCCTACCTTGGATTGGTCCACTGGGGACATCAAGTCCTGGGGCGCAACATGTGTTAAGAACTGTCTTACGTCTTTGCCAGTCCAAATTACAGCTCCCACGACTCCATTACCGGGTCTACCTGAAGTTTATCGGTCTTTTTCCGTCGTATTTAGCAAGAGGCAAGCTGAGTCACTTCCGCCTCATCGCCCTTACGATTGCCCGATTGATCTTCTACCTGGCGCCACTCCTCCTCGCGGACGCATCTATCCGCTGTCTGTTCCTGAAACCCAAGCAATGTCGGAATACATTCGGGAGAATTTACAAAAGGGGTTCATTAGGAAATCCTCTTCCCCAGCTGGAGCGGGCTTCTTCTTTGTACAGAAAAAGGACGGGTCTCTTCGGCCCTGCATCGATTACCGGGGCCTCAATAAAATTACGGTAAAAAACCGTTACCCATTGCCCTTGATCTCCGAACTTTTCGATCGTCTTCGCGGAGCTAAGATTTTTTCAAAATTGGATCTGAGAGGCGCTTATAACTTAGTCCGCATTCGAGAGGGTGATGAATGGAAGACGGCCTTCAACACGCGAGACGGTCATTTTGAGTATCTCGTTATGCCCTTCGGCCTCTGCAATGCCCCCGCAGTTTTTCAGGAGTTCGTTAACGACATTTTTCGGGACCTGCTGTACACCTGTGTTGTGGTCTATCTTGACGACATTCTCATCTTCTCCTCGTCCATCGAAGAACATCATCAGCACGTCAGACAAGTCTTGTCTCGTTTACTGCAACACCATCTTTATGCTAAGCTCGAGAAATGCCTTTTTCATCAAACCGCATTACCTTTTTTGGGGTACATAGTTTCTGCTCAAGGTCTCCAGATGGATCCTGCCAAGTTAAAGGCGGTCCTTGAATGGCCTCGACCAGTCGGTCTTCGTGCAATCCAGCGATTCTTGGGGTTCGCGAACTATTACCGCCAGTTCATTTTACACTTTTCCACGACAGTAGCCCCCATCGTGGCCCTCACCAAAAAAGGAGCCGATCCCAAGGCATGGTCTCCGCAGGCTGAAGCAGCCTTTCTTGCATTAAAGAAGGCCTTCGGCTCGGCACCGGTACTTTCCAGACCTGACCCGTCTCGTCCTTTCGCTCTTGAGGTGGATGCCTCTTCCGTCGGAGCTGGAGCAGTACTTACGCAACGATCCTCGACCGGCAAAGCTCGAACTTGCGGATTCTTTTCTAAAACCTTCTCTCCTGCCGAGAGGAACTACACCATTGGAGATAGAGAGCTATTAGCCATCAAATTGGCGCTGGAAGAATGGAGACATCTCCTCGAGGGATCTATCTTCCCAATTTCCATTTTTACTGACCACAAGAACCTCTCTTATCTGGAATCCGCACAACGCTTAAACCCTCGTCAGGCCCGTTGGTCACTCTTCTTTGCACGCTTTAATTTCCAGATCCACTTCCGTCCAGCTGCAAAAAACATCAGGGCAGACGCTCTCTCCCGTTCCTCGGATGTCTCGGATAAGGTCTCTTCTCCACAGTTTATAATTCCACCCGATCGTCTGGTTCACTCTGCTCCCGCTGCTCTAGAATCAGGTCCTCCGGGGAGGACTTTCGTACCTGTCTCTCGTCGCCTTTTAATACTAAAATGGGGTCATGCCTCCCATACTGCTGGTCACCCTGGAATCAAGAAGACCTGCGCCATCATCTCCAGATACTACTGGTGGCCCACGTTAGCAAAAGATGCCGCAGAATTCGTACAAGCCTGCACCTCGTGCGCGCGCAACAAGACCTCTCGTCAACGTCCCGCAGGTCTTCTCCAACCACTTCCCATTCCGGACATCCCCTGGTCTCACATCGCCATGGATTTTATTACTGATCTTCCGCCTTCACAGGGCAATACCGTCATCTGGGTAGTGGTGGACCGATTTTCGAAAATGGCGCATTTCATTCCGTTGCCTGGATTACCTTCTGCTCCCCTATTGGCAAAGAATTTCCTTAAACACATCTTCCGTCTACATGGGCTCCCAACCCACATTGTCTCCGACAGGGGAGTTCAATTCGTATCGAAATTCTGGAGGGCTCTCTGTAATCAATTAAAGGTGAAATTGGACTTTTCTTCCTCGTATCATCCCCAATCCAATGGCCAAGTGGAGAGGGTAAATCAAACTTTGGGGCTGTATCTACGCCATTTTGTTTCCACTCGCCAGGATGACTGGGTGGACCTGCTGCCCTGGGCAGAGTTTTCTTATAACTTTAAGGACTCTGAATCCACCGGAAAATCTCCTTTCTTTATAGTCTATGGTCGTCATCTCCTTCCTCCTCTGCCTATACTAACGCCCTCCTCGGTACCTGCGGTCGATGACCTTTCGCACCAGTTTTCTTCCATCTGGCGTGAAACACAGCATTCACTGGAACAAGCCGTGTCTCGTATGAAAATCCAGGCTGATAAGAAGAGAAGGACTCCTCCTTTATACTCACCGGGGGATAGGGTATGGCTTTCGGCCAAGTATATTCGTTTTAAAATCCCCAGTTACAAACTAGGACCTCGCTTCTTGGGACCTTTTAGGATCCAACAACGTATCAACCCTGCCTGTTACAAGCTGCATCTGCCACCCTCTCTCCGCATAACCAATTCCTTCCATGTCTCTCTGCTCAAACCGGTGACTGTTAATCGTTTTTCCCCCAAATTATTGGAACCTAAGCCAGTCGCAGGTACTGAAGATACCTTTACGGTCAAAGAGATACTTGCTTCGAAGATCTCCAGAGGAAGACGCTATTTCTTGGTGGATTGGGAGGGCTACGGCCCTGAGGAGAGATCCTGGGAACCGGAAGAAAACATCCTTGATCGGACCCTTATTTCGGACTTCCTTGGTCCTAAGAAGAGGGGGAGACCTAAGGGGGGGGGGTACTGTTAGAGCCAGCGCTGCGGAGACGCCTCATGGCGCTTCCAGCCGTCCCTCTCCCGGGGCGAGAGCCGCGCTTCCTCCCCGCGGCTTTCCCCGCCGGGTCTCCCCTAGCCCGAGCGTTGTGTCCCTTCCTGGCAGCGCTCCTCGCTTACCTGGTGTCCTGCCCTCCGTCCGGCGTGGCTGCCGGGGCCTGCGGGCAGCTCCCTCACTTCCTGCTTCCTCCTTGCCTCTCCTGCGCGCACGTCCCCGGCCACTAGGGGGCGCGCGCTGCAATACTGTGGAATTTAAAGGGCCAGTGCATCTCTAATTGGTGTCCGGCCGTCCAATCCGGTAATATCACTTCCTTTATATGCTGGCCAGCCCTTCCTCCCTTTGCCGGATTATCGGTGTGTTTCCGTGATTGTCTGTAGTTAAATCTGTGGCTTTTTCGTGTATGACCTCGGCTTACCTTTTTGACCACGAACCTCCGCTGCCTGTCCCGACCTCGGTCTGTCCCTTCGTCTGTGAACCTCCGCTGCCTGTCCCGACCACGGCTTGTCTACTCGCTGCTGAATCCTCGCTGCCTGCCCTGAATCTGGCTACTCACCGTGACCATCGTTTATCTCTGCTGTACAATACCTCGGCAAATTGTGGAACTGTGCCGCCGTTGGGGGGTAGCGACCTGGGAGTCATCAGCCGCACAAGACCAACCTGCTTCGCGGCGGGCTCTGGTGAAAACCGGTGGCTCCTTAGACCCCGCTTCCCTGACGCGGTACTCACCAACATTTCCGCAGTTCCAGTGGGTCCACGCTTCATTAGTTTCATCCGGTTGTAACACTATCACATGTGCATCCTCATGTCCGACATCTGATAGGTTGGTTGCTAAACCCTTTAACTGATCACTACCTTTCTAGTCAGGGCCGGCTCCAGGTTCATGTGGGCCCTCGGGCGGCATGGTCTCAGTGGGCCCCTTTGCAGCCGAGAGTCGCGGGTCAGGGGTCTATGAATTCCATGGCCAAAACTAAGAAGGGATACTTGCCCTCCAATCCCCTATTGGAGCTGTTTTTAGTGAGACTCACGAAGCTGGCACTAGAAGGCTTAACCACATTGTGCCAGCTGTCAGCGGGTCTCCCTGGGGGTGGGGGCCCTCGGCAGCTGACCGGGCTTGCCGGGTGCTGACGCCAGCCCTGTTTCTAGTTATAACTATGTTACTACTCTACCTCCTGTTACGACTAACAACCCTTCTGACCTCACCTTCTAGAACAACCCCCATTATAGCCTGTGGCCTAATGTTAGTCCATGGCCTAAACCCACTACTGCCATATTGAGTCTAGTTTGAGTTATGGCACTCCCAATACACTTTAATGGGTAGAAACCACAAAAGAGCTTTATGTAAGGTTAACTCTATTTAAAAGGTTCTTATTAATTGACTAACATCTTCCTAGTTATACCCAGGCCCCCTACACATGGTTTCAAAGATTGAGAGGGTGCAGGGGGTGCGACCAACAGGGCCCAGAAGGTCAGAGGGGCCCCATCATTGTTGCTTTAATTTTTTGAGCTTACTTGGCATCATTTAGAGAAAGGGAGCAGCATTTGTCTATTCATTCGATTGAGTTAAAAGACAGAAACGTTTCTGTATGAGCATTGAAAGGCCCCCATTTAATGTTCGCACTATCGTCATATTAAGTTACACCAGTGCTCCTGAGAGCCAAAAAGAGTCCATGTAATGAAAGCATAAGGGGTCACCAAATGTATGGAAAGAACATCTCAAGTAAGCTTTCTTATGTTTGTGGTACATAACAAGTGTTTCCCAAGCTTTGCAGCAGATGGCAGTATAGGATTGTGAATACAGAAACACTGTATAATGTGTGTGCTGATTCAGTAAATTTGCCTTTAAAATCCATATAACCACATTGGTTAATGAGAGGAAGAGTCGCTTACACACCCAAACTAAATAAATCTCCCACCAAGCTTGTGGTTTATTCTTACATAGTAGGAACAAAATCCAGGGGTGACAGGTTTAGTCTATGAGGGGTGACAGAGCCTGTCACCCCCGCTGTCCTTTTCCTTCAATTAAAATAAAAGAAACAAGCCTGGCATGATATTTCTTGATGTCGGGTGTATAAGTGACCTGTCCTCCTGCCATCCTGCATATTTATATGGATTTTTATCATTGGTCCATTATTTTGCGATAGTGCTCCTTTAAGTAGATCAAAACCTGGGATTTTCACTGTCCTGGGTTTTGGTCCGCCCCCCCCCCCCCCGGGGCACTCCGGTTTGGGATGCCCTGCCGTGTGATACATAGTAACATAGTATGTAAGGCTGAATAAAGACTTTAGTCCATCCAGTTCAGCCTGTTTATCTCTTTCCAGTGGTCTAGTAGCCATAGCTGGTAATATTATTACATGCACGGAGGGCATCCCGGCCACTATAGATCTCCTTCCAGTGGTCTAGTAGCCATAGCTGGAAATGTTATTACATGCTAGGAAGGCATCCCGGCCACTATAGATCTTCTTCCAGTGGTCTAGTAGCCATAGCTGGAAATGTTATTACATGCCAGGAAGGCATCCCGGCCACTATAGATCTCCTTCCAGTGGTCTAGTAGCCATAGCTGGCAATGTTATTACATGTAAGGAGGACATCCCGGCCACTATAGATCTCCTTCCAGTAGTCTAGTAGCCATAGCTGGCAATGTTATTACATGTAAGGAGGACATCCCGGCCACTATAGATCTCCTTCCAGTGGTCTAGTAGCCATAGCTGGCAATGTTATTACATGTAAGGAGGGCATCCCGGCCACTATAGATCTCCTTCCAGTGGTCTAGTAGCCATAGCTGGTAATGTTATTACATGCAAGGAGGACATCCCGGCCACTATAGATCTCCCTCCAGTGGTCTAGTAGCCATAGCTGGAAATTTATTACATGCAAGGATGGCATCCAGGCCACTTTTGAACGTTTTTACTGTATCCTTCATAGCTACCTCCTTCCATAGTCTCACTGCTCTTACAGAGAAGAATCCCCTCCTATGTCAGTGGAGAAAGCACCTTTCCTCTAACCTTAGTGGATGCCCTCGGGTTATGGTTACACTCTGGGGTATAAATAGATTGTGGGACAGATCTTTGATATTTTTCTACATAGTTATTAGACCCCAGCGTTCAACCAGTAAACTCACTTCTCCTTGGTCCAACAGTGCATGAGCGGCTTAAACACCAGTCTCGTCCGGTGCGCTGCCTAGTAATCTATGCATCCCACAAACCACAATAAACTACACACTCTATACACACTGAAGGACAAGGTTGAGAGTGGGACTGGCACATAAGGCTCTTAGAGAATAAATCAAAATGTAATAAATGGCTTTAATGAATTATCAAAAGTGACACATACCATCAAAAACAATTGGACAGGATAAAATACACATATAGGTGACACTAAAAAAACGGGGACCCCCCATGCAGCCACAACAGCCACACACACGCGTCACACATGCTCCCAGCCTCACAACACAAGCATGCCCTGAATAGGAGATCCAAGTTTGAATCCACCCCTACCGGGGAATGTTAATAAAGTCTCTCCCAGCGCTGTTTTAGGATCTGGCCAGATATGATCAGCAGAGATATAGGTGAATCCAACTGTAGAAACTTCAGAAACTTCACTCACGGGTCTAGGGGTGTGTGCCCCGTGTCCAGTATGCATATATACCCACAGGGTATTGACCTGCTGTAATCAATAGCCTGGTGTGACCGAGGCAATTATACAGTCCCCCGCCCGTGGAAAATACTGGTACTTAGCTTATACTTTCTCCTTTCACTGCGTCTCTTCAACCTGTCAGATTTCAGGGGCCGGATTTTGGTTTGGCATGTGCTCATGCGCAAATTTCTGCATTGCAAAATGTGCTTCAAATTTTGACAATTATAAGTCAGGAGGCACGACTTTGCGCTTCAAAAACTGTACGCAAATACACAGACGTACGACTATGAATCAAGCCTATATTGGGGTTGGTTTGATCAGCGTGTTGGGCAGTGTTGGCTTTCCTCCACACATTGCATTTTGCATTAAGGCCAAAAAGTTTATCTTTGGTCTCCTCTGAGCAGAACCCCTTCTCCCACATTCTTGTTGTGTTCCCTTCATAGCCTGAGGCAGCAAACTGTCTTATGTCTCCTATACATGGCTATTACTCACCAGGCTCCCATAAAGGGCAGATCCTGACATGTGGATCTCCTAAGCTCCTCCAGAGTGACCCTGGCCCCTAATTAGGGCTCTCCACTGGGCTGTCAGTGGATGGTGGCAAGGGTGGGATTCAACAGGTTCTCCCTGGTTCTGCGGAACCAGTTGTTAAAATTGTAGCTGTTCTCAGATCCAAGGAGAACTGGCACAAATAAGTTATACAATCCCTTAATATTGCTTAGACACATTTTAATAGTATTTCACAGTTCGCAGTTTATTAGGTTGTACACAAAGGTTTTTTATAAAATATATATGTGTGTGTGTGTGTGTGTGTGTGTGTGTAGCTCTTGTTTATTTAGTTTGGAAAAGAGACGCCTGAGGGGTGATCTAACAGATATATATATTCGGGGGCAATACAAAGATCTGTCCCACAATCTATTCATACCCCGGAGTGTAACCATAAACCCGAGGGCATCCACTAAGGTTAGACATAGGAGGGGATTCTTCTCTGTAAGAGCAGTGAGACTATGGAACTCGCTGCCAGAGGGGGTAGTTATGTAGGATACAGTAAAAGAGTTCAAAAGTGGCCTGGATGCCTTCCTGGCATGTAATAACATTTCCAGCTATGGCTACTAGACCACTGGAAGGAGATCTATAGTGGCCGGGATGCCCTCCTTGCATGTAATAACATTACCAGCTATGGCTACAAGACCACTGGAAGGAGATCTATAGTGGCCGGGATGCCCTCCTTGCATGTAATAACATTACCAGCTATGGCTACTAGACCACTGGAATGAGATCTATAGTGGCCGGGATTCCCTCCTTGCATGTAATAACATTTCCAGCTATGGCTACTAGACCACTGGAAGGAGATCTATAGTGGCCGGGATGCCTTCCTGGCATGTAATAACATTACCAGCTATGGCTACTAGACCACTGGAAGGAGATCTATAGTGGCCGGGATGCCTTCCTGGCATGTAATAATATTACCAGCTATGGCTACTAGACCACTGGAAGGAGATAAACAGGCTGAACTGAATGGACTAAAGTATTTTTTCAGCCTTACATATTATGTTACTATGTTACACCTTTATGTATAGGGAACAGGTAATTAAAAATTGTGGGCTGTGGGCTGCCATGTCTTGGTAGCTTTGCAGTTGTGCCATATTCACAGGAGTTTGGGCCATTTGTTTTTATACCCTAACCCTGCAAGCTGGCGGCTCCTACATGCATCTTGGTAATGCCCACAGGATAAGCACATTAGATAATGGGCCAACCCAAAATAGGATTCCACAGGGGAAGCTAGAACCCAGCCCTGGAGTTTTTTGGACTCTCTAAAGGGTTTTGAACCTCTAGATTTACTTAATATTTACTTTAAATATTAAATATTGCCCTTTGAATGTATAAGAATCTTGGGGGTATTGGTTTACCTCTTTATGAGGCATCCCAGCACATGTGTGGGCTCTCCTCCAATCTAGCTCTCCATTCTAGTTTGCCAAGCTGCTCTGATGTCCGAGCGGCTTATCAAAGATGAATGGAGCGCTAGCTGCTGACCACTCCTGTTCATCTGTGCGTAACTGTACCAGCCACGCAGAAATGCCGGCCCCTCATCTGAAGGTAAGCCGGGGATACTGCTGCGGCCTGCTCATGCGCTAAGGGGTTGCCATTTTTTAATGGGATACTTAATAGAGGAGCAACAACCAGCCTAAAGTCTTTAAAGTAAACCAAAACCCGTGGCTGACGGCCTTGGAATTTATGATTCCAGGGGTGTCTGATTCCCTCCACCGAGGCATACCAAATTGTTATGCCCCATTATGTCCCCCAATTCCCTTAAATAACTAATCTTCTCCGCACGAGCAGCGGCCATCTATATATTTAGCTGGGAGCCCCTCCGTGTCAAGCATTTGTGAATGGCAGGCACGCACCCTGTTAGAGAGTAGCAGGGATGCAGCCGCTGGCGTGCTCGGCTCCACTCGCCACCTTCCGGCTTAGCCAATATTGACTAGCTCAGCCAAGTGTGCTGATTGGATGAGAGCTCTTGCATGCACCGAAGGACCAGGGAAAGGACCAAGTACTAGGCGACCTGGGGGGTTTCACACAGCGGAGCATCCCAAATCGGGATACAGTAAAAATCCTGGGTTTTGGTCCACTTTCAGTCTCTCGCCTTTCTAGCGATTCCACAGCACATGCGGAAGCTATGGTGGCACTAGGCCTATCTGAACAGCTAATGAGTGCAGGGTCAGACTGGGGCCAAAAACCAGCACAAAAAAAGTTACTGACATGAGCCAATCCATAACCTGTCCACTATCTACTGAGCTTCTCCCACGGGGTGCGTTTGAGCCTACTAAAGAGTGTGTTCATCAGCTGAGGCTATAACACTTCCAGGGCAGATCTTGGGCAGGAGAAGAGCCAGGTGCATGAACCAAATGTCAGTCTCCTCGCCTTTCCTGCCCTTTAAGGCATCGTGAGCGCGCCATACCACGGACTGCATGCAGCAGCAGACATGCTCGGCTGCATGGTTTTAACAGAGCAGGCTCTTCTTCTGTCGCATGCTACATAGTGGCACCTGCTGTTCAGCCCATTGGAAATGCACAAGGCCTAGAGTGTAAGCTCTTGGACTTGATTTCACTTCCTGGTGTCCTGAGTTTGAATGAACAGGAAGTGACTTCACCAGACTCTGGCACATCCCTCCCTGTGCTGATTGATAGCCCTATTTAAGAGGACAGCTGGCCTACAGCCAATGCTGTGTTATCAGCTTACTTCCTGGACCTTGTTTCCCTGATTCCTGAATACCTGATTGAATACCTGGATTTATACACGGACGGATAACCTGATTTTTGACGCGGATTGCTTATGGACTTTGCCTGTTTTCTGCCTGCCTCTGACCCCGGATTCACCCTTGGACTCTGCTCAGACTTTTTATTTGCTCTTTGGAGTTTTTTCTGCTTCACTTCGCCCGATACCTGGAGCTCAGCTCAGCTCTCCCCATGATTGTAGCCAGGAGGCTTGACACCAAAACCCGCCATTTAAAAAAAAAAAAAAAATTCTAAATGTGATTTAGTAAAGGGATTTGTACCTAAAACTTTCATTGGAGCAATGTTCTTGCCTGATGCTGGCTGTCAGGGGCGGCATCTTTCATTCAACAGCACTTTGCATTTCCTGATATAGCCCCATAGAAGTGGCTCCCTAACTTATTTTTCACTTTGAATTGATTTTTGGAGGGACTGAGACATTGAAACATCATGGGCAGGAGTAGAAATGGAGGCCAGTGATGGAGGCCCTGCTATGGGGCCGCATCAGGGCTATGTATGCCCCCGAGGACAATGTATGACGTTTATTAATCACACTAAAAAAAAAAAAAAAACATAGAAGGCCATTATTTTTGGTTAGTATTTTTTTATTTATTTTTTTACAAAATATACAAAATCATCATCAATATCATCATCATCATCATCAGTAGTCATTCCCAGCAAGGGCATTACATGCTCGTAAAACATGATGAAGATCCCTGATTTAAAGTCGTCATGCGTCTGGTGTATTTCCATGATGGCCTTCACCTACCCATAACCAGATGGGAGCAAACCCAACCCTACATTCTTGGACTTCGTGGACGGCGGGTGAGCGGTGCCACTTTTTTGGGGACTATAAGAAAGCAAACACACGCCTATTCCTTAAAATGTCATGGGTACGTTGACAATGACACAGTTTATGGAGCATACACCTCGGGCTGTCTTCTCACTGATAGCTCACAGCTAAGGTGTTTGGCTCTTCCTCCATTCACTTACTGTGATTAGGTTCCCTAGGGAAAAAAATGAGGCGACTCCTAATGGAAGTGTCTGTCTGGCTTTTTATCATTACTAATGGTGGCATAAGAACACGCATACCGACAGTCAGCCTGTTAGGCAAACAAATTCTTTAGAATGGATTCTACAGAATAGCCTGGAGATTCTAGTATCTGCAAGACCTGCCCCGGTCCACCATTATTACTTCTATTGTGGAGCAAGAACAAGGAAACCCTAAACAGAATGTCGGTACTCAAGTTTGCAACAACCACCACCAAGTTCCAAAATGTCTTTATCAACACAAGAACAGAACCAGTCTATGATCAAAAAGAGCATCCACAGATGGGTCAATGTATAAGCAACTGGACCCTGGTGAGAGGAGGACCTGTAGCCTTTGCATCAATATCTTATACTATGATTGTAATGGGGTAAGATGACTCTTCATGATCCACACGGCTGAAGAATCTTGCTTAGGTTGCCTTGTGAAAGCATTGGCTGAAATAGTGTAAAGCAAGGGCCCCAACCCCCTCCTCAAGGGCCACCAAAGGGACACAGATGCCCAGGTGAAGTCAGGGCCGGCTCCAGGTTTATGCAGGCCCAATGGGCTCCTTGCATTGTTATATGATACTCCATACATGGTGATAAAGTTGCATGTAGAGTGAATACTGACAAAGAATAAAAAGAATAACAGAAGGAATGACAAAGTATAGAAGGAATAGCAGGAAAGAAAGAAAGAAAGAAAGAGAAATAGATAGATAGATAGATAGATAGATAGATAGATAGATAGATAGATAGATATGAGATAGATAGATAGATAGATAGATAGATAGATAGATAGATAGATGTAATAGATGGAAATAAATAAAAAACAAAGCATAGAATGAATGGCCGAAACAAAGAAAGAGTAAAAGGAATGACAGAAAAAAGATGTAAAGAGAGGGAGAGGGGAAAACTGAAGAGATGAAAGGAAAAAAAGAAAGCATAGAAGGAATGACAGAAAGAATAGAAGAAATGACAACAAAATAATGGAAAGAACGACAAGGAATGGCAGAACAAGCAGATGAAAGAATAAAATAGGAAAAAAGTCAAGAAGGGAAGAAAAGAATAGAAGGAAAGAAACAAAGAATACAAGGGCTGGCAGAAACAAAAGAAGGAAGGAAGACAGAAAGAAAGAAAAGGAAAGGCAGAAGAACATATAAAATAAAAAAAAGGTAAAAAGGGGAGAAAGTAAGAAATCACGAATAGATGGAAAGAAAGAATGAAAAATAAAAGAATAGAAGGAAAGAAAGAAAAAGAAAGGCTCTCCCAATGGACAATCTGCCCCTGGCTGAGAGTCCTTAGTCCTAGTTACTGCATGGCCCAATGTCCTGCATAGGAGCTGCCCATGGTAGAGGGAATGGGGTGGGCCCTTCCAAGGTTCAGGGGCCCCAGTACCTGCTTGGGTATGCCCAGTGCTAATGCCTGTCCTGGATGGACTAATTAGTGCTCAGGCAGTGCTATAGAGACGGCTATGTGGAGATCCACAAAACATGACCTGTTGGGGGCCCTTGAGGAGTGAGTTGGGCACATGCGTTGCGTAAAGCCTGGCATCATCGGATTCTAAGACAGGGGAGATGCTTTCTTTGACCATTAGTAGGATAGGGAAATCTCACTATGGAAGATACCAAGAGATCCCTACCTTCCTGCATGCCAGCTGTAAAGTTTGGTGGTGAAGGAATAGTGGTCTAAAGCATGGGAACCCCACTATTCTTCATCATATACAACTTAAATAGCTCAAGAACCACCTAGGAGCTATGCATGGGTTGTCAGCACCCTAAAACTGTGTTAAACAGCGCACAAAACAAGCAAATCAGGCTTGGGTAAAGTTTAGAAATCAGCAGATCTGGTTGGGCTAAGAAGCATTCTGGGACCTGTATCTGAGTACCCCCCATGAGGGCCACTCATACCACTGTTTGGGAACCACTGGCCTAGAGCTAGGATGTCCAGCAGTGTGAAACCTTCAGTATACTCACCACAGGTCTTGACCCCATGGTGCATGCTTAGGCCTCTAGCAGGACCCTGGCTCTGCATGCTTGCCAAGGCCTACAGATTTGAATATCTGTTATTGTGGTCACGTATGGTGAAAGTAGTATGGGTGCTGCAGGGAGCGTGGCAAATCAGAGAGTGAAGCTATCTGCAGGTTTTCAGAGGGTTTCCCTTATTTCACATGCAATTTTACTGCCACTTTTCTGTGTCTTGACCCAATGCTTTGGAGCCCGCAGGGACTCTATCACTCAAGCACCCATGTAGAACCAAGGCCGCCCTTGCCCATGGGTACCACAGGTTGCCATCTTGTCCCTGTAACAACCATTGATCTTCACAATGGGTGAAAGTTTGGGCTGCAGTTTGACTTCAAGCAAAGGTGAGAACATTTTAAGTTGAACCCTAAACTCAACTAAATCGATGACGACATCTGCCAGATAAAATTCAGCCAATTGGGCATAAAATAACTGGTCTGGGCTATTTGTCGTCTTCCTCTCTAAAAAAATCGACAGACAATACACCAACAATGCCTTTATATTGTGCTTGTGCCGCACGTGACACCACAACGTCTGCTCAGACAAGTTAAGAAGGCTCCCAAACCCTTGTAAACAGAATTCAAATTAGACTTCAAGGTTCCTACAGGACAAACAGTTCATGAACCTCATCATTCCATGAAAAGGAAAATAATGACTTTTATTTGAAGCAAATTACCCTAACCCCGTAAGAAGATCCGTATTCAAACATTTTATAGAGTTCTACCATGCAAGCCATACAGTATCATGTAAGTCATAGCTGCCAAGCATGTCACCCCCCTTTCTTGGGGGTCGTTATATGCCATTAAGCTTTGCTGCAAAATATAGATTATTCTTTCATCAAGTTATTTAAAAAGTATAACAATGTGCACCTCAGGTACCATTATAATTATTAATAAGAAATATAATTAAGACATTCCTCTTTGACAAAACTGCATAAAGGATGGGACTAAATGGTTGAATGGTTACATACACAGTACATTTTTGGAGTGATTTTGCAGTTGGTATTACCCTTATTTTTTATTTAGTTAATCCCATAATTCACCGCTAAAGTGTAACCCCACCTAGGAGTTTGGTTTAGGTAATAGCAGTGGGTTACCCATAAAATTGTTGAGGAAATCCTCATGGGCAAGGGCAAGGTCGTTGCTGTAAGTGAAGCATAGAGGTGGCCCTAGGATTGCTGAGGAAGGAGTGTTGTGTGACTTCCAAAATAATGAACTAGCCATAGAATGAGAACATCTGGAACTGATAGTGTTATGGGTTAACTAGCGCTGCAGATGAAGTGTCATGTGACTCCCAAAATAATTAAGTCTGAAAATGGTTTAGCTAACTAGCCATTGAATGTAAATACCCGAAATTGATAGGATTATGGGATAACTAGAGCTGTAGATGTTTCATGTGACCCTCAAAATAACAAATACTGCAGATACTGTAAGTATCACATGAGCTAAGATAATTGAAAACTGTAAATGAGGCATTGTAAGGCCTTGGATAACTAGTACATAACATAACCAGGAGTTTGTAGCATGAGACCATGGTCAAGTGGTTGTAGATTAGGCATAATGGGACCAGGGCTGATAGAACTAGAGTTTCTTGGGACCCATCAAGGTTGTATATGAGCATCATTTGCTCCAAAGACAGCAAAGAGGGCACCATGAGATTCTAGATAGCTGAACGCGGGATAATCAGGATTCTAGGGCTTGTATCATGTGAGTATTTCTTAAATAATGGTAACGCCAAGGAATACTCAGACTGTAGATACAGTAATACGTTGCCTTATATATAACTACAAGTGTAGAAGTTAGGAGTGGGCGAATAATACTTATTCACTTCTCCTTTTGTTCATTACTTTAGCTCAGTAGTCCTCAAACTTCCTCCTCAAGGGCCGAGACAGGCCAGGTTTTTTCAGCTCTCTATGCTGATGCACAGATGCAATAATTAGGGCTATAGCTCTGTCTGAGCACCAGTTAATTCACCTGTGGAGTAGCGTGGAGAGCTGCAAAACCTGGCCTGTCTCGGCCCTTGAGGAGGAAGTTTGAGGACTACTGCTTTAGCTAATAGGTGAGCACACAAATTAATACATTTTTCATGTGGTTTAACATTTTTGGCATAGCTACAAGTGTAGAATGGTATCACATGGGATTAGGGACATCATAAGATCGATGACAAGGACTGAAAGATAACAAGGACTGCTAATGGTGTATCATGTGGTCACAGGCAAATGTGAAATGTTATGTGATCCAAAATGACTAAGGCAGTAGAGTTTCACAAGTCCACACAAATAACCTGAATAGATATTACATGACCTTTGATAATTGGCATAGTGTACTACACTGACTGTTGATGGGGCACTAGGCAGTAAATGTAGGTGTCCTATGACCATAAATAACTGCATAATAAAATAGGTCATAATAGGCCAACTTCTTTTAATTTTCAGGAGTAGAATAGAATTAGGGTCCCTTTAATGGTCTGTGATGTTTGTGGCCCCACTGATGAGTTTCAAGCTTCAGCTGCCATCACCAGCAATTTAACATAACATTGGGATAATTAGGAAACCAGGATTTTTGTTCCATCAATATCCCTTTAGTCCTCTTATGACAGCCATTGTTTTATTTTGCAGAATGACCATCACCCCCAAATGGAAATATGATTTTGGATTTACATTTAGCCTTTAAATAGCTTCATTTTTCAGTAAAATGAAGACTCTTTACTCATAGTAACGTTTTAAACGTTTTAATACCATTCTAAAAAATGCAGCAGTTGGTTAATTGACATTGTTAATTGACATCATAGTTAGAAGAAAAATTTAACAATTGCCCTGAAAAAGACATCAAATTCTGTACATGTATCTAAGAGTGCTCTTTGAACTTCTGTGTGCATTGATGACGTGTGTCAGTTTATTTAGTAAGGTCATACAGGGAGCCATGATGTGGTTCAGAAGTCAAGATTCCAAAGCATCCAGCTTCGCATGTTATTTAGAGCCAATTGAACAATTGTTTTCCTATGGTGTTGATGGCCTTAATTCAATAAAGGTAGAAAAAAATTCTCATGGTAGTAAAAGATTAAATTCATGAGAAAAAAGCCTGAGAATGTCACTGTTACTGAATCACCAGATAAGAAAACAATTAAAGTCAATGGCAGTTTTTTACTCCTAAGAAAAGTAGAGAACTGTTTCTTTCTTTTTACACTGTAGTAAAACTGCCATTGACTTTCATTGTCTTTTTATCTGGTGATTCAGTAACAGTGACATTCTCAGGCTTTTTTCTCATGAATTGAATTTTTTACTACCATGAGAATTTTTTTCTACCTTTATTGAATCGAGGCCGATGTGTCTGATTCATGAAAGTTTGTTGCTAAACTGCTAATATATTTTTAATCCATAAATGATATCTCTTAACTCGTATTAGAGAAGTAAGAAAATAAGCACATGGAGTTCTCACAGAAGAGTTTTTAGGGGGAAGTACATAAATTCAAGTTCATTAAAGGGGACCATTATATGATTGTGCAGTAATGTTGAATATTTGGTGAGGAGTCGCTATTTGACAGGTTCCGCGCTGTATGGGAGCGCATGATAGCGACTGGCCATAGCGACCGGCTCCCACCATATTCATTAACAAATCACGCTCAAAAAATTCCTGCGCTGTTAAATGCATGTTTAAACCCCAGAGCGCTGGCGGCGATGGGTTAAAAGTAGTTTTTTAACCCCCAAACAACCATATTTTTGGAAACCAAAAACAACAAGTTTTTTAAATAATTTTGTCATATGAATACATTAATATCAGACCTGTAATATCAATTCTGTACTATTTTTTTTTTTTTTTTTAAACTTAAAAAAAATATTTAAAATGGCAGAAGTGGTAACAGAATTTTTCACATTAAAAAAAAAAAAAAAAAAACAATTAATAACAATTAATTATGAATATTTAAAGATTGTTCCATTGAAATGCATTGGAGAGCGCCAGGTAGCGAGAGGTCATACCTTTCGCTGTTCAAGGTCGGACGCTGGCGCTGTGGGCTGAGGCTGGAATAATGATGAATGAGTGGCTATCTGGCGCTATCTCAGTCGCTAAGCAGGATTGCCTTGTTAAATGTGTGATTGTGGTGGGGAGCCGGCGTTCTCGTGGCGGTGCCCGTCATTACCGGTCACTCACCTGTCGCTACCTGTCGCTATTCCTTCATAAATAAGGGACTGAGTTTTCTCACTTGGCTTTGATTCGACCCCAAAGTGTTCTTCCTATTTCTCTATTCATTGTTGAATCCCTTCCTTCTAACTCTCTCAAGGACTTAAAAAGTAATGGATTTCCATGACATGTAGGAAGATCTGGGGCGTTGTTAGAAAATTACTGTTTTAATCTATGCACAAATTGATGTACTGTACGAATGTTCCATAACATCATTCTAAAAACCAAACATAGAACTTTCTATGTGATTATACAAAATGTTCTACCTCCCACTTCTCGATTCATAGTTGATCTTTCCATCATATTCCTTGAAACACAAGTTGAATGACAGACGTAGGATGATTAGAAATGTTGCGATTGTTGTAACCAGACATTTTTTAACCAGATAATGCATAAGGGAGTTCTACTTTAAAGAAACTTGACTTTGATTTAGGAATACATTTATTCTTTCAAGCATCTACAAAGTTATGGATTTCCACCTGAATAGTATGTCATTTTTTTCTGTTCACAGTTTTTTGGGACAGTCTAAAACCTAAATAATCTACACTCTAATATATAGTAACACAAAATGTGCTGCCCTCATTTTCATTTATAACTGGCCCTGCCATTACAATCTTTAAAACACAAAGAGGCTGATTTATTAATAGCGGCATGTAGCAACAGTTGAGCGACTGTAGCGGTATTTTCACAGCGTCCGCTAGTAGTCGCTGTGCTTGGCCGTTGTTCGGTTGTTGACAGCGACTCAGTCGGTGTGGCGTAATGTTGAATACAAGGTTCCGAGTCGCTATTTGACAGGTTCCGCGATGTATGGGTGCGCATGATAGCGACTGGTCAGAGCGACCGGCTTCCACTATATTTGTCAAAAAATCACGCTCAAAAAATTCAAGCGCTGTGAAATGCATGTTTAAACCCCAGAGCGCTGGGGGGTAGTTTTTTAACCCCCAACCCACCATATTTTTGGAAACCAAAAAAAGTAAATTATTTTAAATAATTTAGTAATATGAATACATTAATATCAGACCTGTAATATCAATTCTGTGCAATTGTTATTTTTATTTTTTTTTTGCCTTAAAAAAAATATCTCAAATGGCAGAAGTGGTCACAGAAATTTTCACATTTAAAAAAAAAAAAAAAAAAAATTAATAACAATGAATTATTAATATTTAAATATTGTTCCATTGAAATGCATTGGAGCGCGCCAGGTAGCGAGAGGTCATGCCTGTCGCTGTTCAAGGTCAGACGCTGGCGCTGTGGGCTGAGGCTGGAATAATGATGAATGAGTCGCTATATGGCGCTATCTCAGTCGCTAAGCAGGATCAGCTTGATAAATGTGTGATTGTGGTGGGGAGCCGGCGTTCTCGTGGTGGGGCCCGTCATTACCGGCCGCTCACCAGTTGCTATCTGTCGCTATTCCTTCATAAATAAGGGCCTTAAATGTAATGGACTTCCATGAGAGATGAAGGATTATTAAAGATGTTGTTTGTACAAGATAATTTGCTTTTTGATATATTGATTACGGTTTTTACAAGACTTTCCCAAACAAAAGACATGTAGATATGTCAGAGTAAAACTTTCTACCATAAACAAATTGTTCTACATCCCAAATTTCCATTCATAGTTGGCTCTGCCATTATGTTGTTTCGAACAATTAAAAGGTTATGGAATACCATGACAGGTGTACTGTAGGATAATTAGGGATATTGTAGTGCATGACCATTGTCCTTTCAAATTTACCAATACGTTTTTTTTATCATAAATCAAAAACAATGTTCTTTAAAGTCAAACTCCTTATTCATGTTAAATGTTATCCCTCCAAAATCTCCATTCATAACTCCTGCCGTTCACTTTTTTCAAACAGTTAAAAAGTTATTGGATTCCCTTACAGATGGAGGATGATTAGGGAAGTTATCAGCACATTACATGTTTTTGTCTGTTCCCCATTTAGGGTCTTTAAGGGACAATAATAAATGAAAGAAAAGGTACCTTAGCGTAAAACTATGTACGTTTTCTAGCCTCTCTATTTCGAAGTGGCCCTGCCTTCACATTTTTTGAAACACTTACAAATCACAGAATTTCATGGCAGATGTAGGATGATAAAGGATGTTGGTGTGTAACCATTTAATTTTGTTCATCAGGTTCTTACAGACCATCCTCAAACCAAAGATACATATTATTTAGAGAAGAACGCTTTATGTATTAACACAAAATTTTCTCCCTTCAGTGTCTCCATTATTTTTTGGCCCTACATCACATCTAGGGATGAGCGAATCGGTTCTAACGAACCTGAATTCGCACCGAATTTCAGGAAAAATTCGATTCGAATTTTCCCTGAAATGAAAAAAAAAAAATGCCAGCATGGTGGGAGCCACCATGCCGGTAAGTGTTTGCTGTATAGTGGGAGCGGGGAGGCCGGCTGCGCTGTCAGCGGGCGGCGAAAATCGGCTTCCATCTCCCGCTGACAGCGCAGCCGGCCTCCCCGCTTCCACCATGCCGGCATGTAGCATACACTTACCTACATGCAGGCAGATATGAGCGATTCTTTAAAGTTTGATTCGGGCGATTCGCCGAATTTCTCCAAGAAATTCGGGTTCGAATTTCTTGGAAGTTCGCTCATCTCTAATCACATGATTGTGATTATTTGAAACACTTCAATGGTTATGGAATTACATGACAGAGGAGTTATGATGGGATATTTTTAAACCAAAGTACATTATATAGAGAGTTCTGCTTTAAAGAAACATGTCTTTGATTTAAGAATGTTCAGTGAAAACATCATCATCCCCTAATAATCCTACATCTAGGTTCCATAACGCTGTATTTTTAAGTGGAACATCGGACCTAAAATAAAAAGGGTTCGATTCTCCCTACTTAGCTTTTGGATGTCACAGCTGCCTGCTGCGGTGACATCTGGCTGCTTTAAGGAGCGATCCTCACCCTGCCACCCACTTAGCCGTCGCTAACTGAAAGGCACAGCCTTAGCCATGCTCTTCAATGTTCCACAGCGATCTCACAGCTCCGCAAAGTCTCGCAGGATTTCGGGAGGCTTCATTGCATCCCATTCATGGGCGCTAAAGGGATGCAAGTTGGCGCCACCTGTTGGGAAGATGCACGGAAACCAAGGGACACTGAAGATGGATCCCCCAGCGAGGTATGTAAATACTGCCCAATTGTGAAACCGAAGGGGGGGGGGGGGGGGGGGAGTCCTTGAATGTCAACAGGAGCATAGTTATTAAACTGGACCAACAGCCTTGCACAGTTGGAAAAGAACCCATCTGCGTGCATGATACTGAAGCATTGTCAGCACTCGCATTTGCTCTTACAGCCACTGAAAGCCAATTTTCTAGTGGTAGCGGCCATTTTGGAGCTTCCTCTCCCAGCATCTCAGCCATGCTGATGCCTGGATTCAACTGACATAACTGACAATGCACAGTAACAGGAAACACAGCAGCATTTTCTGTTTTCAGACGCCCTAAAGCTACAGGAGACGCTATTTTGTTTGTAAAATTGAACACAGCAGAAGTTAGAAAAAGGTAAATGAATTGTTATGTGCAGCAATCTGGATGCATATGAGCACTGTTTGCTGTAAGGTTGTTGGTCCGCTTTAACATCTTACCAAATGTCTATTGCATGAAAATCAGGTTTCATGGTTTCTAGTATAACTAGACTCATGCTTGTCATGACCTGTACTTATATGAATAATACTGTAGCTTAGCTTACGCACCCTCCGTAGTTAAAACCTACTAGTTCTCCTAGTGCTCGTCTTACTAGTACTCCTGCTTAATCAGACATAGGAAGGAGCACTGAGGAAGGAGCACTGAGGAAGGAGCACTGAGTCAAGGCCTGGCAAGCTTCTTTTACACACAGTGATCGTGAGTTGTGCAGAGGTGGATATTGTTTTTTTTTTTTAGTCGACGGTGGGCCTTCAAACATACAATATGCTCAGTAAATAAGTATTTGGGGGCAAGTATTGGCACAGTAAATGAAGGATTTTATCACAAACTAAAATCCCAAAGAAAATCTATCCTAAGATCCATTTTACTTCTCCTAATTAGCACTTCCTGGCTGTGTTACAGAATAGATAAATGTCCTCCTATGTACTTAACCTTGGCGCAGGAAGCGTCCTCACCTCCCTTGTAGTGGAACAATCTAATTAAGCATTTTTAAGCCCCAGTTACCAATAAAAAGTACATTTTTCCCTGGGGGTACATCACTACCTGCTGGGCTGTTACCTGTAGGGGGTTTATTTAATTTGGCAATTTTTTAACGTGTTTACTTGTTATTCAACTGAAAATTGAAAAACAAGAATTTCTAAAAAAAGAAGTCTACTAGACTTGTTTTTAAATTAGCCATATTAATTCTACAGCAGACAATGGCTATTTTTCAAAAAGAGAATTTAAAAACCATCAGAGGACTTTTAGATTTATTAGACTATATTTTGAATTTGAATTACAGTAGGAAATTGAGAGTATTCTATTTAAATGGCTGTCAACAGACCATTTAAGAACAGTGATGATGTGGGATTTCATGGTGAGACAGGCACTGCTTAGCCTTGTGGATTATCGGTGCATTTAATCTGCATTCAGCAATTAAAGCAAAGCGTACAGGGGTGTAGAAAATGTATAGGTTGCAATTATGCAATCTTAGTAATGTCTTTGTCTGGCTCTTGTATAAGTAGTTTATATATTTCTATCATTTCAGTTTCAGGCACATAAGTATTAAGCATTTCTAAACTAAGAGGCTGATTCATTAATAGCGCCAGGTAGCGACAGTTGAGCGACTGTATCGGCATTTTCAGAGCTCCCGCTAGTAGGCGCTGTGCTTGGCCGTTGTTCGGTAGTTGATAGCGACTCAGTCGGTTTGCCGTAATGTTGAATATTAGGTGAGGAGTCGCTATTTGACAGGTTCCGCGCTGTATGGGAGCGCATGATAGCGACTGGCCCTAGCGACCGGCTCCCACCATATTCATTAAAAAATCACGCTCAAAAGATTATCGCGCTGTAAAATGCATGTTTAAACCCCAGAGCGCTGGAGGCGATGGGTTAAAAGTAGTTTTTTAACCCCCAAACCACCATATTTTTGGAAACCAAAAAAAGTTTTTTAAATAATTTAGTAATATGAATACATTAATATCAGACCTGTAATATCAATTCTGTACAACTTTTTTTTAAATTTTTTTTCCCTTAAAAAAATTATCTAAAATGGCAGAAGTGGTCACAGAATTTTTCACATTTAAAAAAAAAAAAAAAAACATTAATAACAATTAATTATTAATATTTAAAGATTGTTCCATTGAAATGCATTGGAGAGCGCCAGGTAGCGAGAGGTCATACCTGTCGCTGTTCAAGGTCGGAAGCTGGCGCTGTGGGCTGAGGCTGGAATAATGATGAATGAGTCGCTATATGGCGCTATCTCAGTCGCTAAGCAGGATTGGCTTGATAAATGTGTGATTGTGGTGGGGAGCCGGCGTTCTCGTGGCGGGGCCCGTCATTACCGGCCGCTCACCAGTCGCTACTTGTCGCTATTCCTTCATAAATAAGGGCCTGAGTAATGTCTTTGTCTGGCTCTTGTATAAGTAGTTTATATATTTCTATCATTTCAGTTTCAGGCACATAAGTATTAAGCATTTCTAAACTAAGATTCTACTCAATGTTCATGTTGTGTAAATTCCTCTATCCAAGGTACAGCTTGGACAAATCAATGAAGGGGTCAAGAAAAGTAGATTCCATGAATTAAAAGTCAAAGGCATTCTGATCACCAAATATACAGTGAACCACTTTTTCTTGTAAGTAGTGGTGCCTAAGCTGTTAACTTTTTATATATTGCCTTCATAGAGATACAGTACTACATTGTGCCAACGTGGTTGATAGGTAAAGCTATAGAACACAATGCATTGTGTTATGCAGACTCGTGTAGTAACAGTAATCTTGCAACTCTCCCCATTCTCCACCACTAAGATTCTACTACCATAATATAAGTGGTGCATATTTAGTCAAGTCAAAAATTACATGAACAATGTTAGAAACACAGTTGCAAGCCACAATGTGACGAAATTCATGTTAGGATTAACAGAGGAGTAGCTAGGCTTTCTGGCACCCGGGGCAAAGATTTGAAATGGCACTCCCCACCTGTGGTCAGGCCCCCCTTTGGTGCCCCTGACCTGCTATACCCGGGGCCTCCCTTGCTCCCCCCCTAGCTACTCCCCTGAGGCTTAATATAGGGGGAATAAATGTACCCAAAAGCCCTCTACTCAAAGGTAAAAGAATACAGGATTTTGACTATCCTGGGGTTTGGTCCTTGCCCCTGGGGCACCCAGATTAAGGTTGTGAAACTCCCCAGGTCGCCCGATCTCACTCACCCTTCCCCAGTCCTACGGCGCATGCACAGCCCTCTCGTTCAATCACCAATACGACGCTGACGGCCGCATCCCCCCCTACCTTCTAACAAGCATTCACAAATGCCTGGCACAGGCAAGCGCCCTGCTAGAGGCATAATGGGGATGCGGACGCAGCTCGTGTATGCGCCATTGGACAGGGAAAGAAGGTGATTTTTCGGACAACCTGGGAAGTTTCACACGATTCTGGATGCCCCGGGGGGAGGAAATCCAGCGGCCCTGGAATCTTATAGATGGCTTAAAACTCACCCAAGTACCTCAGGCGATGCTGTTGGCTTGATGGTGGCCTAGTTTTCTATTCAGTCCTGGCTTTCTATTTGGGCGCACCCGCTCCCAGTCATTCAGATAGGCTGGGAGCTAAAGCTTGCACAGCTACCAGGAAGCAATTGCAGCATTGCAGGAGCCACTGGTAAAGGTGAGTTTACCCGAGTGAGCTTACCCGGGTTTTTCACACAGCGAGGCATCCTGCTATAGGATGTCTAGCAGCCGACCCTGTAATCTGCTTTTAACATAACATGGGTCTCTCCGCATAGTTGCTTGCTTGTGTTTTTGTACTCCCCAAATCTCAATGCCCCAGACAGCCAATACGTCCAGCCTTGTGCTAATGAGGGTCACCTGCCCAAAACACACGTCCACAAGTGGACTGTGCACATTTTAAGCCAACAGTGCACACTCAGAGGCTTAGATGGCACAGAGACATAACAAGATGATTTGCATGGCTCCTCCTACTGAAAGGAGTGATGGGTAAATCTATTATTCCTTGTGTTGGGTGCTGAGTAAATACTTGGCGTTCTAGGAAAGCGCCTCCTTTCTTTTTTCATGAACAACGTATGTGAAGGTTTTTATTTATCCCATGGTATACCCACATTTTTAACTAGCATCCCCTGAATTGCTCACCCCATGAGGAGAACCTTTTGCCATGTTTTTGTGCTCCTGCTTCACTCTAATCTCAGATAATGGTGCCTGTTTTTGCTGCAAAGCTCCGCCTCCTCCATTCATTGCTATTGTTGTGTGTGGCAATTATGTCATTGCCACACCTATGCAATGACTGATCGCCTGCCATCTTACAGAGAGGGACAGAAAAAAATCAGTGTTCCAGGATACTTCAAAAAAGGAAATGATCTATTTCTAGTTCTACACCCTAAGAAGGGGATATCGGCAGGGGCTATGGTCAAATGTATTTCACAAGTTCAGTGGGTTTTGGTCCGCTTCAAATAATAAGCCAACAACTAAAACCTCTTCTCCCTACTGATAGACTTGGTGTTTTCTGTTCTAACAAAGGCCTAGGCTGGATAATTTGTGTTTCTGTTCCCCAGCATTCTGTGTTGATTGCCACCTCCTCTTTAACCTTCTCTATGTTAATTTGTAGAACTCACAAACAGTAAAGGAGGGCCGCAACACCACCTGTCTGCAAATATAATGCGTCTTAACGTAGCCATTTTGCAGCACTTCACACCTCTGGTGATGTAAATCAATTTAACACCCATCATGATGATGTCTCTGACACCATGATAATTGGATTATGGTAAATGAATTACGTTGACTGACTCAACATCTAGTGTAAATGTCAGGGTGGTTTCAGTAACAGCCATATTGAATTAAGTAAGTCATTTATATGAGTATGTGCAAAGGTTCTCACTCATTCAGGTTAAAGTGGATCTTCCGTGGGTTTTGGTCCTTGCCCCAGGTCCTTACCCCAATCAGAGATGCCCCCCTGTGTGAAACCCCCCAGATCGGCAAAACCAGCTCACCTCTTCCTGGTCCTACGGCACATGCATGGCCACTCATCCAATCAGCACGCTGCTGACGTCACATCGTCTAAGGCGAGCGGCACCGAGCACATTGGCGGCCACATCCCCCGCTACCCTCTAACATGGGAGCGTGCCTGCCCTGGCCATTCACAAATGTCTGGCGCGGGCACACATCCTGCTAGAGGGATAGTGGGGATGCTTCGTTGGACCGGGAAAGAAGGTAAGTGTATGGTAAACCTGGGGGGTTTCACAAAGTGGGGCATCCTGGTTTTAGATGCCCCGAGGGGAGGGAATCGATTGGCCCAGGAATCTTATAGATTCCCGGGTCGATTGCCATGGGTCTTGGTCCATATTTGCAGCGGTAAGTCTAAAGCAGCTGGACATGCTGGCTGGCTGTTGAAATTATTTTGGTGGGGTGGTGAAAATGTCTTGGTCTTATAAGGGTCGATTCATGGTCGATGCACAAAAACGTTCAGACGGAGCGCAAACAATTCCGCATGCACCTAGACGCATGATTCATGGCTGCGTGTGCTCGTGGGGTGCACGTGCAAAGCGCACTAAATGGCAAGCGCACAGGAGAAGTGCAAATTGCCTCTACTTGTGCCAATTTGCACCTTTCGCAAGGAAAATCTGCTATTTTGAAGTGCAAATGCCCCAGCCCCATGCGCATTTGGCAGGCTAATCGCTTAGCTCCCGATGGTCCCCCATGTTTCACCCCTTTCCTTTACTGTTTCTCTATAGTGATTTGATCTCTTCAGCTTCTGTCTTTTCTACAAAGCTTTATTCTCCATTTCGGAGTGTATTCTATGGAGAACCTGTGTTCTCCATTTTTTTTGGGCGGGGGGGGGGGGGGGTAAGGGGGTCGAAATTCTGATTCCAGTTAACCCTTTTTGGGCGTTTTTTTGCCCACTGTTTTGTCCCAGATGTTCTCTTTAACCCTTGCTCTCCTGTTTGGTTTGCATATACTTAATAATTTAACTACAATTATTTTATTGTTTGTGTTTCTTTGGGACTTTGGGTCCTAATATCCACATTTTTGTTCTTTTGACTTATTTTTTATGATTTTTGACAATCAATCATTCCCTAAAAGAATTTGATGCTGACACTTTCATTGTTTAAAAACATGCCGGAACGCCGCTGGCATGTGTTTTCGGAATGAAATAAGCCTGTTATTCATTGGAATCAGAAGTTTCCTCCACCTATTTGCTGGAGAAAATTCACTCAAATTGCCACATTTGTGCATGCTTTTCTGCCCTCTAAACACACCATAAATCAGGTGCGGGAAGTTTTGGGCAATCCGGTGCCCAAAAATGGTGCTAGTGGAAAATTTCAGCTGCAAATTGATGCACTGGCGAACGCTGATACGCAAATTGGCGCAAAAACAAATGTGCATCCTATTTTGATGACCATGATTCATGTGGAAGCTCAATCGCAATTTGGCCATAAATCGAGTCTATAGATTCCATCCAATCAGTACAGATGATAGAGCAACTCCCACTCCTTTTACTCAGTTTGAATTGCCAGAAGTACACACAGGGAGAGGTTTAGCCACCATGGATTTCTCCCTCTGTAGTGCTCCAAACGGAGGCCTGCCTCTTAGCAGGTGAGGTGCAGTATATATGTTATTGCACTGCATATCCCAACTTTGGGGACTCAAAAATAAGAGTAGAGGCGCCTTGACATAGTGTGGGGTTTAAAACATGCAAATTGCAATTGTATGCAAACTAAGGCCCTTAGATTCTTTAGAGGATTCATAAGCCTGTTTGCTGACTATTATATAGCAATGAGGGGTTCAACTAAGCTCAGCTCCCAGGCCCTATGTATAATATATAAATAGTAGTGATGGAGCAACTCCCACCAAGGTTTACTTAATGACCACAGATATTTGCATACATCGCGGCATAAGAAAACACAGCAAGTCCCATTGCCTTTGACAGCTAACATTAGAGAATTCTGGAAGAACCTGGAGGCATTTGGCAAAACATAAGAACAAGCATAATAAGGGTCTATTCACACCTCTCCCCTTGCGAACGCTGTCACAACGTTCAAATTGACGCACTGGCGAACGCTGATACGCAAATTGGCACAAAAACAAATGTGCATCCTATTTTGATGACCATGCATCATGTAGAAGCTCAATCGCAATTTGGCCATGAATCGAGTCTATAGATTCCATCCAATCAGTACAGATGACAGAGCAACTCCCACTCCTTTTACTCAGTTTGAATTGCCAGAAGTACACACAGGGAGAGATTTAGCCACCATGGATTTCTCCCTCTGTAGTGCTGCCCATTATTTGTAATGGGCTAGTTCGAATATATACGCAGTGCAAGCGGTGAGGTGTGAATAGAGCCTAACACATTGGAAACAACCACTGACCCAACAAAATTAAACACGATGAAGGTTACCAAAACTGTTGGTGGTCACCTGTTAAATAATACGAGAAGGGTTTTACTCTCCTAAATAATCAAGAACAGTAAAGGAAAAACGTAAAATTTGAAAAGTTCGGTTTTGGGTTACACATGGATCTTTCGATGAGGTTGAGGCTGATGCAGATTCGGGCGGTATTACTGTATAAAGTGCTGCATTAAGGAAAAAAACAAAAAGCAGGGCTGTGTTCTATCATTGGCTGGTAATCAGAGGGATGGTGTGCGTGAGCTCCATAGCACCATCAGCATTGAATGAGCAGAATGGATTCCAAATGAAGAGCATGTTAAAAAACCATAATGTTAATGATGCGATGACGGGTGAGTAGAAGTGACGATCTGGAGGAAAGGAGGCACATACGCTATTCTGTGTTGGAAGCCCTTGGGCTGCGCTTGGCACTGCAAGGACAATCTCGGCAAACTGTCCGCATTTCCCCTGCATCATCCTTGTCCCAGGGTTTTGTCTTCTCTGTCTCTCTCTCTCTTGCCAACGGAGGACTGGCTGGGTCCAGTTTGTTTGGTGACTGCCTGGATGAAAGGAAATAACAGAGGAGCAAGGATGATATATCATCATCCCACATGCTAACGCAGGCTTGTTTTTTTTTTTTTGCCCCTTGAAACTTAGGTTTGTTTTTTATACTAGCGACCCAGCTCTGCTCTGTGCCGGAATCATGACCGGGACGGCGCCTATCCTCTCCAACGTGGCTTGACTGACGGCGTAAGACCTGGTTTGGGGAGGCTTTGCTTTTCTGCCGACTGTACCGTTGCTCCTAGTGCCAGTCTTAGGAGAGGGGGCTGTGTTGGCTGTGACTATTAAAGTCTTTGGAGGACCTAAAGGGGGCTGTCCTCCATTTGCATACGTCGGTCTTGGGTGACGAGTGACCGAACTGGAAGTGGATTGGCGACAGCCATTGCAATTATAGTGGACGTAAGAGCCAGTAGTGTAGTTAGACTTGGAGTTACTCCTGTAGTGACCATTGTAGGTGATGGTGTTGGTGGCGGATGTCAGCGTGTCATGCTCAGAAGAAGAGATATCTGGGTGAAAGGCTTTGGTAGACAACGTGCACTTGGGAGGAAGATCGTCCTCTCTACAAAAAGACAGTAAAAACATCAAGAAATTAGTTAACGTTCATAGAGTTAGGTAAGACAACCATGAAATGTCTTTGATTTTTACTCTCCTGGGTATTGGTCTTTGCCCTGCAGACATCCCGATTTGGAATGTGTTCACTGTGTGAAACCCACTGAATCAACAGTTTAAACGCATCATGGATGCGTCTTGGATTTTTACTCTCCTGGGCAGGGGTGGACTGGCCATAGGGAGACCCGGGACAATGTTGATGGGCTTTGGGGATAGTTGGGCTCCTGCTTTTAACATCCACATTCGATCCCTGCCCCCTTAGTCTCCCTCTCAGCCCCACTGTACCCACAAGCCAAGGTACCCCAACCCCCAATGCTATAGCCCCGGCATCATGGTTTAGGGGGGCCTCAGCAGGGATGTCTCTGGTTGGCCAGGGGCTGGTAAAATCCAGGGCTGATTCTTGGCCCCAGTCCGCCACTGCTCCTGGGTATTGTTCATTGCCCCGGGGCATCTCAATTTGGAATGCGTCCGCTGTGTGAAACCCAACGAATCAACAGTATAAACGCATCTTTCCCCGGTCCCATGGTGCATTTGCGGGGCTCTCGTCCAATCACATGCTGTGCACAGGACCGGATTATGAGAAGGGTGCAAGAGGCATGAGCCCCGGTGCCTCCACCACTTGCCCTGCAAAGGGGACCTCCACCAACCTTTGGGTTATGGTCTGGTCCCAGATGCTTTCCAGTCTTTGGTCTGATGGTCTACAGGGCCGGCAACTGAACTATTGGCGGCAGTGGGGGCGCGCCTGGGCAAGCCGCCACGCATGCGCTGTAGGACCGGGAAGAAGTGAGTTGGTTTCGGCAATCTGGGGGGTTTCACACAGATCAGGGATGCCCCGGTCAAGAGAACCAAAACCCAGGATAGTCAAAATCCTGGGTTTTGGTCCACTTTAAGGACCACTGGACATGAATCACCGAAACCAACTCACCTCTTCCCGGTCCTACGGCGCATGCACGGCCACTTGTCCAATCAACGAGCTCAGATCAACTGACGTCACGTCGTCTAAGCCTTCGTCTAAGGCTAGCGGCTCCAAACGTGATGACTGTTGACTGTTTGCTGCATCCCCTGCTTCCCTCTAACAAGGAGTGTGCCCGCGCTGGCCATTCACAAATGATCTCTTTATCTTAGGATAGATGGATGCTTATTGCAGACACATTTACATTCACTTTCTGTTGACTCTATGTTTTCAGTAAAATGTATCCTTGATTTGGGTTTGGGTGAGGGCTCAAGAATTATAAATCAGGTCCTGGTTGCAAATTTACTTGCAATATTTTTGCAGCACATTTTAGGTCAGGAGAAAGAAAAAAGAACCATGTGTTACCTTATTTCATTGGGGATCTCTTCTTCTTCATCTTTGCGTTTGTTCCTTAAGTAGACCAAACCCACGGCCACTGCCACAATACAGAGGACCAGGACCAAAATTCCACCTGCAATGGCTCCAGCAATGAGACCCATGCTCTGGTGCTGAGCTATAAACATAAAAAAGGCTGTGTTAACAGAATATATAAAATAAAAAATTACAAGTACATATACATCCAAAAATAAAAGAAGATAATCAGAAGTCCTGTGCAGCTGATTTGCCCGTTTTGTCCTCGCATCCCAGTGACCTGGAGCTAAGTGGCTGTGCCATCATATCAGCCACAGTGACTGGCCACGCCTGCTCCATACCCTACAACACATACGCTCAATCTGTGGGCCTTGGAGCCATCTGATGTGGCCCCTGACCTGCTTTGGGGAAAGTGGGAGGAGTAAATAGATCTAGTGTGTAAAGAATGTTATATAGAGGACCAGTGAGGTTGACAGGGTGCAAGTGAATAGAATACTGTGTGCAGTTCTGGAGACCTTTCCCTCAAAAATACATTATTCCAATAGAACGGGTCCAAAGGCCGGCAACAAAAATGGGACTTAAAGAACTTAATTTGTACAGTCTGGAAGAAAGAAGGGAGAAATGGGACATGATGGAGACCTTTATATAAGTGAAAAGATTGAATACGGTTGAGGAGGGAAGTGTTTTCAAGAAGAAAGTTTATGATAGAACAAGGGGCCCAACCTGAAGCTAGTCAGAGGGAAGATCAGGAACAATGTTAGAAAAACACACAATTGTTCCCGGTCTAATGGCGTATGCGCGAGCAGTGGCCGCATCCCCGCTATCCCTTTAGCAGGGCCCGTGCCCATGCCAGGCATTTATGGATGGCCCCCACGGGCATGCTCCCTGTTAGAGGGTAGCGGGGGATGAGGTCGCCAGCGCACTCGGATCCACTTGCATTAGACAAGCTCCTGGACAAAGGGGCTTGAGCAGATCCGAGCGCTTTGCTTGGACAAGCGGCCACACATCCGTCATAGGACTGAGAAGAGGTGAGATTGTTTGGGCGACCTGGGGGCACTGGGGGTTTCACTGGGGGCAAGAACCAAAACCCAGGATAGTCAAAATCTGAAGTCAAAAATTTAAAAGCTAATTCACGTGATTATGATGACATTTTTTATAAAATCCTCCAAATAATCAATGTGAAATTAAAGGAGCACTATCGCGAAATTGTGTAATATTACAAATACAACTAAACATGTTGGTTAATGAAAGGAGGGGTCACTTATACACCCAAACTGAATAAAACTCCCGCCAAGCTTGTGGTTTATTTTCTAATGGTAGGAATAAAATCCAGGGGTGACATGTTTAATCTATCAGGGGTGACAGAGGCTGTCACCCCGGATGCCCTTTTTCTTCCATTAAAAGCAAGAAAAACAAGCCTGGCTGGATATTGTGGGGTGTATACGTGATCTGATGATGTGTTATGTGTGGAACACCCTTGTGAACACAATGGTTCCCCCATACCAAGAAGGTCCATAAGAAGTTTATCCTCATTGCAATGCTTGGAAAGGCTGGATGGGTGTTTAACTTTATAGTGGACCTATAGCCTGGCCGACACATTTGCCAGGGAATGTGCAGGACCATTTTAACCCTGCTTCTGCTCGGATCCTGCCACTTGCTTACTGTCTACTGCTCTAATCCTACTCATAGAAGTCTAGCAGGTAATCTTCAGTTCTTGGTTTCTGTTGGTAGTGAAAAGTCTACACACAATTGTGGTTGCAAAGGTGTGTACATGTTGGTATTGGGCATAGGGGCAGGATTGCTACCTGCATAGTATTAATTGTGTCATTAAATAGTGTTGCAAAATGAATTCTAACCCAAAAAGTCTCTAATGTAAAGAAATCCCTTTAGAGCGGAATACTTAACTTCTTTTCAAATGTCTATAAATGAGGTTTGAGGTCCCCATTAACAAACAATGCATGGTAGTGATCACATTTGTTCTACAGTACAATATACAGTGCATACTATACATACTTACATCATACAGTAAAGTACATAGCAATCATATAACAGATTGTATTGTAGATTGTGCATGCTACCTTATTGATGGTGAAGTACCTACTGTCTTACCCCAATTGTTGTGACTATGCTGATAAAGTATATTTAATGTGCTGTATACTTCCCTAAGCCACTTGTTTAATTAAATGTTCCATCGCTATGCTCTGAATACCCAGTACACCTGGTTGTGCCCGCATTCTCCACCATATGAGGATTTCTATTTCAATATTTTTATTGTATATTTTAAACAGTACAGATATACAAATTTCATGGCCCATATAGCCA
Organism: Gastrophryne carolinensis; assembly: GCA_027917425.1. Classification (NCBI taxonomy): domain Eukaryota; kingdom Metazoa; phylum Chordata; class Amphibia; order Anura; family Microhylidae; genus Gastrophryne; species Gastrophryne carolinensis. The sequence goes on along the minus strand of CM051236.1, from coordinate 506,511,743 downwards.
TCCCACGCAGGGGAAGTAGAAGAGCTGACAATCTTTTTAAGCAAGATTGTAGATCAAGCTAGTTTGCATTTATATAGTAACATTTCACGAGAAGATGAATAATAAAATATAACAAATACAGTAAATGCAATTGGCATAATTTCTTTCATTGTTACCTATTAGCCATGTAGGTTATGCACCTATCGGCTCATGAAAGGTGCCCTGTCCCTGCACACCATTGTTACATGATCTTTATTATTTGCGAATCGAGTTGTGCTTTAGACCGTGATGTGTATCTGAATATAGGAGTAACGATGAAACCGCTGGAAGAGTTAGAGACGAGAGCCATCAGAGAAAAAGGGGAAGAAATGAAACTGGGAAATAGAGGATGGAAGGGAAGGGGGTAAGAGGGGCTGCGGGGATTTTCCTCCCCTGCCCATATGAGGATTTCAACCATAATCTCTGAGTAATCTTTGAGTATGGAGACCAAAGATTCTAGGAACTAAAAAAGGCTATAATTCGGTTAAAGTCTTTTACAGAAGGTTAGCTAACTTTTAGCGCCTATAAATAAGGCTTGAGGTCCCCTCTAACAAAGAATGAATGGTAGTGATTTCTGTATTCATTCTACAATACATGTGATGAAGAATAGACTGCACATCCTTACATCATACAGTATAGTACATAGTAATCGTATTACAGATTGCATTGTAGATTGTGCATGCTACTTTATTGATGGTAAAACACCGCTATGGATCTTATAGATTCCCGGGCCGATCGCAGTGGGTTTTGGTTCACTTTAAGCCCTATTACTATGGCTATGCTGGTGTTGGACATTTAATGTGTTGCAAACTTTCCTAAGCCACTTGTTTAATTTAATGCTCCATCACTATGCTCTGAATGCCCGGAATGTATCCTCCACCAATTGTGGGTTTCAACTAAAATCCCCAGTTAAAGAGTTAAAGATTCAAGCTAAAAACAAGAGACGCAAAAATAGTGTTTCATTTTTTTTTCTATAGTACACAGTGATCTAGAATAAACTGCACATCCATACATCATTCTGTACATATCAATCATATTACACATTGTACTTGGTTACCACACACTGTGCATGCTGAGTACTGGCAAACTCCTTCCTGTTGTGCAGGGGCGATATCAATTCCTCACTGTTTCTGCCTACCCACATCACTTTTGCCACAACAGGTGGTCCAGCTCCTGTACCCCTCTTGGGTGTCTGTTGCCAGCTCATTTCCTCTCTTCCCGCATTTACAAGGAAGATAATGATACTTCTCACAATGGCATCCAGATACCAAAAATAGGGATTGGGTCCATCCCCATGCCCAGGGGTCAACAGACGATATAGACGTGCATGGTTCAAGGGCGCAATCCGATTCCTAAGGTGGGTTTTAGGTGGGAACAAAATTGTAATTTTGACACAGATTTTCAAAACTCCCCAAAAACAAATAAAAAAACTGCCCGGAGCTTGTTGGCCTTTACTTACGTGCAACGACTTGCAGGTCTACAAGGCAGGTTCTGGTTCCCATAAGGTTGGAGGAGACGCACTGATATCGCCCTGAGGTTGCGGTGCTGATGTTCTTGAGCAGGATTGTCCCTTGAAACTGGTCTAAAAGGGACACAAAAACAAGACAGGCCTTAGGGGGGTCTGATAATAATAGGCTTATACGATAATAATACTTGGTTGACTCAGATGGCTTGGCTTCGGAGCAGCAATCGGTGCACCTGTTTTCGGTCATAACCCCCATGGAACATTTTCATGCACACTAAAGTATTAATGATTTTGTTAAAGTGATCCTAAACCAAAAATGTTGCAATTAGTGTAGGGGCGAACGCGAACCGCAAAGTTGGGGTTCTTACTGTACTTTGCGAGTTCAGGTTCCCAAACCCGAACACGGACTTCAGCCAGAAAAGCTGTTTGATGGTCTGTTTAACCTAATGCAGCTTAACTTTATGCAGAGTGTGCAGCAGGAAGTGGCTGCGCAACTTACCTGAGCCTCGCAATCCATTCAGCGGTCGGCATTGGTTCCTGTCAAATTAGAAACCAGAGCCAGGGCTTCAAAAAGATGGCCGTCCCCGTGAGTGAGGTCACTGGCAGCAGCTAGCAGCACTTCTAGTACCAGCTACCAGTGTCCTCACTCATGGGAGCAGACATCTTTTTGTCCAGGCCGTGGACATTTTCACAGAGGAAAGAGCGCTGACTGCCGACCGCATCGTGGGGCTCAGGTAAGTTGTAAAGCCGCTTTCTGTTTCTGCACGCTCTGCATGGGGTCATTTTGGGGTCCCATAGTTTGGGTCCCCATTGATTTCACTGAGGACCAAGTCCGTGTTTGAGTCAAGTTCGGTTATTAGGTGAATCAGGTTATAGTTGCACACCATACAGAAAATATAAATAATGAAAGACAAGATAGCAAAAAAGAACGAGGTTCAATGCATAGCTGTCTGTTCCTGCTCAAAGCACAGCTATTAAAATGCTGGACCAAAAGGAAGGGTTGCTGTAACTAATGAACTCTCAACAATGATATGCATATAGTGACACGTTTTAATCAAAGTGATAATATAACATTATATATATACAATGTGCAAGTATCCAATAATGTGTGACAAAAATACACCACAGACATCTAAATGACATCAAAGGCAAAGTAGAATAAAGAATAAACCGGGTCTGTGTCATAAGAGGAAAGGCATTGTTCAAAAATAGGTAGTTTTACTGCATCCAGATAGCAGTAGGCAATTGAGAGACTGACACAAATACCAGAACAATAAACAGACACTAGTGTTGTCAGGTCTGGAGTTCCTCCACAGCTTAAGTTTCCCCTGCTATATGCGGCTTCACCAGCAGAAGGCTCTGTCCTTCAGAGGTGTTGTTATTCAGCCAGCACCTGTGGGACTTCCTGCACTATATAAGCTGATCCACCCATTCAGCTAGTGGATCAGCATTAAATCTGTCTTCTGAACTGTGTACCCGGACTCTGTCTTTGGACTCCTGAACCTGAACATGAATCTGAACCTGTATCTTGTATGTATGCACATGACTCCACATGCATATATATGTACAGCAGCCTGTTTGATGTGTGTGTTGTTCACTGATTGTCACAATTAAACACAGTTTGCTGCATATTCATAGTCGCTCTGTCTCGCAGTTCTCAAATTTCTGGTAACTCATTAATAGAGGATTTATCCACTGAGAAATCCCTGACAAGTGCATACATATGAGTTACAAAATGAGAGAGTAAAGCTTCATTAGCAAGAGGCCAACCGAACTTGCTGAACCAACACTAGCTGCAATTGCTCACCCCAAGGCCATTCCAAATTCCCATGGCTAGGCTCCACATCAGCCAAAACCCATCCCCTCCACACTTCTATTCTGTTTCAAATGCCTAAGTGACCACTGGCCAACAATAAATTCCAGTGAACTATTGACATCTATTTGTTATATGGGCAGTCTGTGTGGTGGCCACCCAAACAGTGCATAGCTGTCTCAGCCCACCCCCTCTCCATGGAATGAATAGAGTGGGCATGACTGATGTGGCGGGGGCATTCATCATGAAGGCGATAGTGACTGGGGCTGACTTCCTGTGGACCCTTGGAGACATCAATACATACATTGGCACAAACCACAGAGTGCGTAGGTGTCGGCTGAGACGCTCCTCCTGACTGCTATTGGACAATTAGTGTTGGGGCAAAGTTCGTGTTCCTACTGTACTTTGCGAGTTTAGGTTCCCAATCCCGAACACAGACTTCAGCCAGAAGTCTGTTCAAGTTTGGCGTTCGCAGAGTGTGCAGGAGGAAGTAGCTGTACAACTTACCTGAGCCTTGCAATCCGCTCAGCTAGTGTTGGACGAACCCCTATGAGTTTGGGTTCTGCAAGTTCAGCCAAATTTACAGTGCATAGCTCTCTCAGCCCGCCCCCTCTCCACAAATGGTGTGGGCAAGAGAGAGTGTGGGGGGCGGAGGCATTCATCATGGTGCCGAAGGTGACTGGGGCTGACTTCCTGTGGCCCTTGGAGACAAAAATACAGGCATGGCACATTGGATACTTACCTCATCCCTCACAGTGGCGTGGGCAAACTACGAAGCACGCGGGTGCCGGCTAAGACGCTCCTCCTGATTGCTTTTGGACACAGCACACGTGGCAGTTCAGGTCATGCTTTTTTGTTGGTTCATTTGTAGTGCTTTGTTTACTCTTCATTGTGATCACCTTTAATAATCTTTTCTTTTTCATCAGTATTTACTATTATCTCCTGATTTGTTTGGAGCTTGATTAACATATTCATATAAATGGGAGCACTTAATTTATCATATAGGCATTTTATTAACCTTATTTATTCACAGCATTTTTTCATCATATTATTTTTGATTTGTCATTATAACGATTTTTTGATTGTTTGGAGTTTGATCAGTATATTCATATGAATAGGAGAACTTACTTTAGTATATAGGTAGTTTATTAACACTCACAGTGTTTTTTTATTATGTGTATTTTTCATTATTTTTTAGGTTTATATTGATATTTATGCACTAGCACTTTACTTACTTTATAATGTGGGTTTTTTTGTATTAGTTATTCAATATTGTTGTATGCACGGGCTCTCTTTTTGATTTATTGGTCTGCTAAGTGTGCATTATATAGACTTTAGTTCGGACCTCACAGTCAGCTAGAGATCAGAGTAATTGGTCTGGGGGGGACTTGCTTTCGGGGGGACCTCTAGTCTTGATTTTAATGTGTACGTCGTCATTGTGATTTTCATGTGTTTCATATTTTAGTGATGATTTTGTAATAATAAACATTTTATTAAGAAGCCTTTGGGTATGCATTTCTAGTAGCAGGTAATCAGCTCTTGTTTACTTGCGCGTTGCGGTTGTAAATTAGGGATTTGCTCCACGGCTTATTAATTAATCAGGCTTTGCAATATAATTTGTTTTGAGCGACTGCAGATCGGCCTGGACAGCACAAGACTCACAACACAGTGACCACAGATCAGCGGTGGGGTGTTTTATCATTGCCTGGACAGTCCTAGTCTCTCTCTCAGTCCTAGTCTCTTACACACAGCACTATATTTAATCTGGTTAAAGTCGCAGTTGTGACGAAACGCGCTGGAGGCTCGGCGGCAACTTCGGACTTCTCCCCCCTACCGGGTCGGCTTAACCCCTTGAGGTGTGGGCAGAAGAAGATCGCTATCACTTAAATACTGCGGTAAGAGCTGCTGGTTTTTTACTTGATTAATTTTGAAACACTTTTATTCCTTTTAAATGTGAGGGCAATTCCTTACTTATTATTAAAGATATTTGAGTATAAGGCTGTGCTGCACTAGTGTTTCTATTTCACGCCACATGTTATCCTTGGAGTAAATGGTGTAGAGAACTACCTTGTGCTGCAAGTAAGCATCGATGTTCTTAAAGAAACAATTACCGGATTTTCCTGCTGTTAACTATTGGGTTCCTGGACTGAGGACCAGTTATAATTTTTGACCTGCCTTGTTTCGCTGCTTTGGTAAGAGTCCCATTCAAATGGTGGTGGGCACACTGAAAATATTTTGGTGCATGCACCGCAAAGGTTGGAAGGCACAGCAGCTGAGGTCATCCATGTGCTGTGGCATTATTCAGTATTCAGTTTGAATATATAAAGCCCTGCCAACTCCTGGTTCTCTCCCACTACTGGCTTTAGGTGCTCTGGCGTGCAGGCTCCAGGTGTTTTCCTTGACGACTCCAGGTGCTCTCCCCAACGGAGTGGCTAGGCTTTCTGGCACCCGGGGCGCCCCCCCCCCACTTGTTCTCAGGCCCCCCTTTGACGCCCCCCTGACCTGCTGCACCCAGGGAAAGTGCCCTTCCTGCTTCCCCCTAGATATGCCCCTGGCTCTCTATGCTGGTTCCAGGTGCTTTCCCCTCCAGGCTCCAAGCGATTCCATTGCCCACTCTAGGTCACTATGCCAGAGACAGGTAGCCTTCTGCTGCTGGCTCCTGGTGCTCTCCCCTGTCGGCTCCAGGTGCTCTCCCACTGTTGGATCCAGGTGCTTTTCTCTGTTGGTTCCAGATGCTTTACCCTGCAGGCTCCATGTGTTTTCCCAACTCTAGGTGCTCTCACTAAGTCGGGGCCAGGTAGCTGATGCTGTAGCAGTATTCAGTATCAATATATATATATCCCTTCTTACTCCAGGTGCTCTCCCTCTGCTGGTTCCAGGTGCTCTCCCACTGCCGGTTCCAGGTGCTCTAGCGTGCAGGCTCCAGGTGTTTCCCTTGACGACTCCAGGTGCTCTCTCTATGCTGGTTCCAGGTGCTTTCCCCTCCAGGCTCCAAGTGATTCCCTTGCCAACTCTAAGTCACTATGCCAGGGACAGGTAGCCTCCCGCTGCTGGCTCCTGGTGCTTTCTCCTGCTGGTTCTTGGTGCTCTCCCACTGTTGGATCCAGGTGCTTTCCTCTGTTGGTTCCAGATGCTTTACCATGCAGGCTCCATGTGTTTTCCCAACTCTAGGTGCTCACACTATGTCAGGACCAGGTAGCTGAGGCCGTGGCAGTATTCCGTATCAATATATATAGCCCTGCTGACTCCTGGTGCTCTCCCTATGCCAGTTCCAGGTGCTCTCCCCCTCTTGGCTCCTGTTGCTTTTCATAGCCTGTTCAGGTGTTCTCCCCCTGCTGGTTCCAGGTGCTCTCCACTGCAGGCTCCAAGTGATTTCCTTAGCAATTCTAGATGTTCTCACTATGCCTGTTGCAGGTACTCTCCCGTAGCTGGCCACTGGTGTTTTCCCCTGACGACTCCAGGTGTACTCCACTTGCTGGTTCCAGATACTCTCTCATCCAGGCTCCAAGTGATTCCCTTGTCAACTCTAGATGTTCTCACTATGCCGGTCCCAGGTACTCGGCCCCTGCTGGCTCTAGGAGCTCTCCCCCTGCTGGCCCCTGGTGCTCTCCCCTGCCAACACCAGGTGCTCTCCTGTTCAGGATCCAGGTGCTCTGTCGTGCAGGCTCCAGGTGTTTCCCTTGACAATTCTAGGGGCTCTCCCTATGCCAGTTCCAGGGGCTCTTCCCTGCAGGCTCCAAGTGATTCCCCTGCCAACTCTAGAGTGTTCTCATTATGTCAGTTCCAGGTACTCTCCCCCTGCTAGATTCTGGTGCTTTCCCCTGACAGATCCAGGTGCTCTCTCTCTGCCAGCCCTCGGTGCTTTCCCCTGCTGGCTCCAGGCGCTCTCCCTCTTCCGGTTCCAGGGACTGTTTCCCTTCTGAATCCAGGTGCTCTGCCTATTCCGGTTCCAGGAACTCTTTCCCTGCTGAATCCAGGTGCTCTGCCTATTCCGGTTCCAGTTACGCTTCCCCTGCTGAATCCAGGTGCTCTCCTCCTGCCGGCTCCAACAGCTCTCCTCCTGTCGTTCCAGGTGCTCTCCCCTGTCGGCTCCAGGTGCTCTCCCCTGCCGTTCCAGGTGCTCTCCCCTGCCGGCTGCAGGTGCTCTTCTCCTGCCGTTCCAGGTGCTCTCCCCTGCTGGCTCCAGGTGCTCTCCCCCTGTCCTCTCCAGGTGCTCTCCCCCTGTCCTCTCCAGGTGCACTCCCCCTGCCGGCTCTAGGTTCTCTGTCCTGAAAGCTCCAGGTTCTCTCACCTGCCAGTTCTAGGTGCTCTTCTCCTGCCGGCTCCAGCTGCTCTCCCCTGCTGGCTCCAGGTGCTCTCCCCTGCCGTTCCAGGTGCTCTCCCCTGCTGGCTCCAGGTGCTCTCCCCCTGCCAGCTCCAGGTGCTCTTCTTCTGCCGTTCCAGGTGCTCTCCCCTGCCGGCTCCAGATGCTTTCCTCTACCACCCCCAGGTGCTCTTCCCCTGCCGGCTCCAGACGCTCTCCCCTGCTGGCTCCAGGTGCTCTCCCCTGCTGGCTCCAGGTGCTCTCCCCCTGCCGGCTGCAGGTGCTCTTCTCCTGCCGTTCCAGGTGCTCTCCCCTGCTGGCTCCAGGTGCTCTCCCCCTGTCCTCTCCAGGTGCGCTCCCCCTGCTGGCTCTAGGTTCTCTGTCCTGAAAGCTCCAGGTTCTCTCACCTGCCAGTTCTAGGTGCTCTTCTCCTGCCGGCTCCAGCTGCTCTCCCTTGCCGGCTCCAGTTGATCTCCTCCTGACGTTACAGGTGCTCTCCACCTGCTGGCTCCAGGTGCTCTCCCCCTGCCGTCTCCAGGTGCTCTTCTTCTGCCTGTTCCAGGTGCTCTCCCCTGCCGGCTCCGGGTGCTCACCCCTGCCGGCTCCAGGTGCTCTCCCCTGCCGGCTCCAGGTGCTCTCCCCTGCCGGCTCCAGGTGCTCTCCCCTGCTGGCTCCAGGTGCTCTGTCCTGAAATCTCCAGGTGCTCCCCCCCTGCTGTCGCCAGGTGCTCTCCCCCTGCCGGCTCCAGGTGCTCTCTCTCTCTGCTGGCTCCAGGTCCTCTCCTCCTGTCGTACCAGGTGCTCTCCCCCTGCCGGCTCCAGGTGCTCTCCCCCTGCTGGCTCCAGGTGCTCTCCCCCTGCCGGCTCCAGGTTCTCTCCCCCTGCCGGCTCCAGGTGCTCTCCCCCTGCCGGCTCCAGGTTCTCTCCTCCTGTCGTTCCAGGTGCTCTCCCCCTGCCGGCTCCAGGTTCTCTCCCCCTGCCGGCTCCAGGTGCTCTCCCCCTGCCGGCTCCAGGTTCTCTCCCCCTGCCGGCTCCAGGTTCTCTCCCCCTGCCGGCTCCAGGTGCTCTCCCCCTGCCGGCTCCAGGTTCTCTCCCCCTGCCGGCTCCAGGTGCTCTCCCCCTGCCGGCTCTAGGTGCTCTCCTCCTGACGTTCCAGGTGCTCTCCCCCTGCCGGCTCTAGGTGCTCTCTTCCTGTCGTTCCAGGTGCTCTCCACCTGCTGGCTCCAGGTTTTCTCTCCTGCTGGCTCCAGGTGCTCTCTCCCTGTCAGCTCCAGGTGTTCTCCTCCTGTCGTCCCAGGTGCTCTCTCCCTGCCGGATCCAGATGCCTTCCCCTTGCTGGCTCCAGGTGCTCTGTCCTGAAAGCTCCAGGTGCTCTCACCTGCCGGTACTAGGTGCTCCCCCCATGCTGGCTCTATAGCAGGCTCCTTTTGCTGATTAGAGCAGGGGGCTGTAACTGACCACGCTGAGTGAACTTAGCTTGGCGTCCGGGTATGCTGGAGCTGGCAGGGGAATCATATCTGCAGCCAGAGGAAGAAGGCGTATGATTAATGGCATGTCAGGAGCTGAGGCTGTGCTACGCCATACCTCTGGGGATGAAAGGTCTGTTTATTTTTTAAACCTACAGAAACCTTGATTAATATTAGCTTGTAACTGTAGAGTGTAAGCTTTTCTGGAGCGGTTATAATATACAAATCTGTGCAAGTATAGCGCTTGGTATGTATCTATATAAATGAAGCGACAGCCTGATCAGGTGGCCACCAGAAATATAATTTCTAGAAAGGTAAGTAGAAAAACCAGACTGCAAAAAGAAAGAAATTCCTCTGCTGCCTAGAGTTTCCCAGGGGCGCCTCCTCTGGAGCAGTGTCCGCCCTTTCTAGATATTGCATCACACTGGCACACATTTGCTACTATTATTATCAATAGAAGAAGTTAAAGAAGGCGCCGTCCCCTTTAAGGAGGGCAGCCCACATGACTGGCTTGCGTTCCTGTCCGGAGGCAGACCAGCCATGTGGAAGTAGTCATGGGGGAAGTGACCTCAGAGGGGAAGGGGAGTATAAAAGGGTTTGTCCCCTTCCTCTTTGACCCCCGGCGTGGATGGACGAGCAGTCCCATGCGCCCGCCCTGTTTTTGGTTATGGTTGGGTTTGTTCGGGGGGAATGGGGGTATTGTGGTTTTGATATAGGTGTTGTAGTGTGGTTAGGTATTTATTGTGAAAAAATAAAAATAATAAAGAAAAACAAATGTGAGAAGGAGGTTTTATAATTTTGTATGTAAGCTAATGTATTGTTATTTATGTATGGTGGGATTTTAGGTTTTAATGGAAATGTTTGATTTGTATTTGTCACAGCCGTTGGGCGGATCTCCTCTCGGGTTTCGGGTCTGAGGTTGCATTTCCAATTGGTAGGTTATTCGGCTGTTTCCAGTGGAAAACGGCCAGGATGATTCTGGATAAAGAACTACGGACGTTTGGGGTTCAAGTAGGGAAGGGGAATTTTGGCCACTGGCGGTTAGCCCGATTTAAGGGGAACAACACCCAGGATTTTGACTATCCTGGATTTTGGTTCACTTCGGTGGGGCACCCGCTGTCTGAAACCCCCCCCCCCCGAAAGCCCAGAAACACTCACCTCACCACGCTCCCACGTGAGCGCTCCAGCCAATCACAACGCTCAGAGCCGCTGTGGTATGCGCGTCCAAGGCCGCTTGGACGCACATAGCAGCTCAGCGGCTCTGAGCGCTGGAGGCCGCGTCTCGCGCTTCCCTCTAACAGGGAGCGTGCCTGCGCCGGCCATTCACAAACAGCCGGCGCGGGTGCGCGCCCTGCTAGAGGGAAGCGCGAGACGCGGCTCGCGCATGCGCCGATGGAGCAGGGCTGAGGTAAGGTTTGTGGGCCTCCTGGGGGGTTCCTCCCCGCGGGACATCCCGATTTCAGATGCCCCGCTGGGAGGGATCTGATCGGTCCGGGAATCTTATAGATCCCCCCTGGGTGTTGGTCCACTTTAAGCTCCCTGGCCTAGGAGGGATGCTGCCGAGCTTATGTTGGCTTCCGCTTGGTGGGGGGGTCGGGATGTAAATTTTGTTCCCTCCCCTTCCCTTAATTGTTGGGATCCTAAGACTTATAGAGGGGGACTCTTTTTCTCCTTGTACAATCTGTTTATGTGTTGGGCTGTGGCCGATTAAATTTAATGGTGGTCCGGACTTGTTATTTGGTGGTGGGTGGTAAGCGATGTAGGGCATATGGAGCGCTAGCCCAGTCATGACAGTTTAGGTTCCATATAAATGTCTGGTCCGCTTTAAAGGAATGAGAGATTTCCTATTCATGATAAGGATTTGCCAGGTGACACAATGATTATAGAGAACCCCAATAAAACCCAGATCCATCTCCACAGACGTTTTACTCCGAGTGCTCAATTAAAGAAAGAAAAAAAAAGCATCCACTGACGAATGAAAAGTAATTATTCAATCGCCGTCATATCTATCGACACGCCGGAGAGGCCTAAATCATGGGGTCCGCCAGGAAATAAATAACGTCACGCGCAGTCATTACACGCCGAGCCTCGCCGATGATTTATGATTCGCTCAGGCTCATTCATTTTACTCTGCAAAAGCTGAATCACTGTCAGCAAAATTCTAGACAGGGGCAAATGTAAAAGGAAAACTGGACGGAGCTGAGATTTGTGATGTGCGCAGGGATAGGTAGTGGTACCTCACTTTAAACCGGACCTACACCCTGAATAGGAGTCTATGAGGCTGATTTATTAATAGCGACATGTAGCAACAGTTGAGCGACTGTAGCGGTATTTTCACAGCGCCCGCTAGTAGTCGCTGTGCTTGGCCGTTGTTCGGTTGTTGACAGCGACTCAGACGGTGTGGCTAAATGTTCAATACGGGGTTACGAGTCGCTATTTGACAGGTTCCGCGATGTATGGGTGCGCATGATAGCGACTGGTCAGAGCGACCGGCTTCCACCATATTCAGCAAAAAAATCACGCTCAAAAAATTCAAGTGCTGTGAAATGCATGTTTAAACCCCAGAGCGCTGGAGGCGATGGGTTAAAAGTAGTTTTTTAACCCCTAAACCACCATATTTTTGGAAACCAAAAAAAAAGTATTTTAATTAATTTAGTAATATGAATACATTAATATCAGACCTGTAATATCAATTCTGTACAATTTTTTTTTTATTTTTTTTCCCTTAAAAAAAATATCTAAAATGGCAGAAGTGGTCACAGAATTTTTCACATTAAAAAAAAAAAAAAAAAAATTAATAACAATTAATTATTAATATTTAAAGATTGTTCCATTGAAATGCATTGGAGAGCGCCAGGTAGCGAGAGGTCATACCTGTCGCTGTTCAAGGTCGGACGCTGGCGCTGTGGGCTGAGGCTGGAATAATGATGAATGAGTCGCTATATGGCGCTATCTCAGTCGCTAAGCAGGATTGGCTTGATAAATGTGTGATTGTGGTGGGGAGCCGGCGTTCTCGTGGCGGGGCCCGTCATTACCGGCCGCTCACCAGTCGCTACCTGTCGCTATTCCTTCATAAATAAGGGCCTATGTTTCCCCCACCTTGTACATACAGATTGCTCACATTAATCCGGACCTTCACCCTGAATAAGAGCCTATCTTATATGTTTCCCCCACCTTGTACATACAGATTGCTCACATTAATCCAGACCCTCATGATGTCACGGGTCTCTAGTGATTGGATAGGCAGCAATCTCAGTGATGTCACTGGTCTCTAGTGATTGGATAGGCGGCATTCCCAGTGATGACACTGACCTCTAGTGATTGGATAGGCGGCATTTTCAGTGATGTCACTGATCTCTAGTGATTGGATAGGCGGCATTCTCAGTGATGTCACTGGTCTCTAGTGATTGGATAGGCTGCATTGTTAGTGATGTCACTGGTCTCTAGTGATTGGATAGGCGGCATTCTCAGTGATGTCACTGGTCTCTAGTGATTGGATAGGCGGCATTTTCAGTGATGTCACTGATCTCTAGTGATTGGATAGGCGGCATTTTCAGTGATGTCACTGATCTCTAGTGATTGGATAGGCGGCATTTTCAGTGATGTCACTGATCTCTAGTGATTGGATAGGCGGCATTCTCAGTGATGTCACTAGTCTCTAGTGATTGGATAGGCTGCATTGTTAGTGATGTCACTGGTCTCTAGTGATTGGATAGGCGGCATTCCCAGTGATGACACTGATCTCTAGTGATTGGATAGGCGGCATTTTCAGTGATGTCACTGATCTCTAGTGATTGGATAGGCGGCATTTTCAGTGATGTCACTGATCTCTAGTGATTGGATAGGCGGCATTTTCAGTGATGTCACTGATCTCTAGTGAATGGATAGGCAGCATTTGCTGTGATGTCACTGATCTCTAGTGATTGGATAGGCTGCATTGTTAGTGATGTCACTGGTCTCTAGTGATTGGATAGGAGGCATTCCCAGTGATGACACTAATCTCTAGTGATTGGATAGGCAGCATTTGCTGTGATGTCACTGATCTATAGTGAATAACCCGGCTTGCCCTTCAGTGATGTCACTCTGTGATGTTGGTCGCTTGTCTTCTTTAACTTAACCCATTTCATGAGCTCACCTTGCGTTAGGGAAGCCGGTAACATGGGACTATCCAACTTTTCCCAAAGGTAGGTGGGTCTGGGAATTCCCTCCTCGGAGCTGCACGATAGAGTGATGTCACTCCCAATATTCAGAGAACCCTGAATGTTGCAAATAGGGTCAGAGGGAGGTACTGAAAAAGAAACAAAAAAGTTATACCGGATACATCTTACAACAATCCCTAACTGCTCTCTATGCTAAAACCCAAAAGCTTGGAGGGGACCAACAAAGGAGCTGGGCACAAGGGGGTATCACTGTGGCCAGGTCTATCCTTGTTGGCACACAAAGACCTGGTGTTGGGCCTGCAAAGTACGGATGCAGCATTCTTCATGGTAAACTAAATCAAAGAAAACACACTCAAACATCCCAATCACAATGACAATGGGGTTGATTCAGAACCAGGTGAGAATTCCTATTTATGAGAGAAAACTGCAATTTACTTTCATCGTCTACCTTGGGGCCGATTTTTTAAAAAAAGAAAATTTACACCCGGCAGACAATAAAAGTCAACAACAGTTTTCTCTCCTAAAAAAGAAGTGAAAAGTCTCACCTGGCTCTGAATCGACCTAATTGTCTATGAAAATACAGAAAAAGAAGCTGCGATGTGGCAGAGGAGTAGCTAGGCTTTCTGGCACCCCGGGCAAATATTTGAAATGGTGCCCCCCACCTGTGCTCATGGCCCCTTTGGCACCCCCCTGACCTGCTGCACCCAGGGCACATGCCCCCCCTGCCCCCACCCTAGTTACACCCCTGCAGGGCTCCCGATCTGACTTACCTAAAACCGTAAATCCCACCACCCCGATGTTTCGCAGCGCCCGGTCCGGGAAGTTGTTGACCATACACTGGTAGGTCCCCGTATCGGACAGCTGGGTGTTGTTGATGTATATGGAGGCGTTGGTGCTCGGCATGGTCTGCATGAACCCCACTCGGCCCTGGAACTGCGCTGCCGTCGTGAAAACCTGTCCGCCCTGGTAGATAATGATCTGGAAAGAAATAAAATCTTATTAAAATTAAGATCGGTGGACAAGTGATTTTAGAAAAGATGTGATAAGCAGGACTTGTCAGTTATAGGCCCTTGCACATGCACAGGAACGCTGTCGGCTGGGAGTAAACTCTGTAACAGACACACTGCATCTGTAATAGTCGATGTACTGTATGTTTCTACCCTGTCTGCAATTACTAATTTGTACGCTACAGAAGATGATGTCGCTATATAAATAAACAATAATAATTAAAAAAAAAATAATAGGTGAGTTTACTTGGTTGGCACTCCGGGGGCACACATACAGGAACCCGCACAGTAGATAGGTAGCAACCATAACAAACGGCCACTAGGTGTCCTCCCACCACTGAATAACATATAAGGCTAGACTGGCTGAGCACATGGTCAGAGGAAGAAGTAGGCTGCTCTGCTGGGTCTGATGCTGTGTTGGATAGAGTCTATAAGACTCTAGGGCCTGGTGGTCCCCCTCTTTGTGGAGCGTCCCAATTTGGGTTGCCCGACTGCTTGAAATGTCTGATCACCGTAAAACTCACTTTTCCCACTATTCTACATTGAATGCACACGCCTGCGCCAGCCATTCCTGAATGTCTGATGCGGGTACATGGAGGAGCAGGCGTGCAGCTAGTGGTACTCTCCATTTAGATATTCTTTCTGAATGCTGAATGTTACGTGGGACAGGGATTGGCTGCTGTTGCAGGAAAATAGAATTTACAGGTTACATAGTTACATAGAGGCCGATTCATTAATAGCGCCAGGTAGCGACAGATGAGCGCCAGTAGCGTGATTTTCACTGCTCCAGCTAGTATTCGCTGTGCTTGGCCCGGGTTTGCTTGTTGACAGCGACTCAGTCGGTGTGCGGTAATGTTGAATACGGGGTTAGGGGTCGCTGTTTCACAGGTTCAGCGTTGTATGGGTGCGCCTGACAACGAATGGCCAGAGCGAACGGCTTGCTGCAGATTCATTAACAAATCACGCTCCGAATTTTTTCGCGCTGTGAATTCCTTGTATAAACCCCAGAGCGCTGGCGGCGATGGATTTAAAATAGTTTTTAACCCCCAAACAACCATATTTTTTGATTGTAAAATTATACAAGTTTTTCTAAACATTTTGTAATATGAATACATTAATATCAGACCTGTAATATCAATTCTGCACAAAATCATTTTTTTTTTTTTTTTTACCTTAAAAAAAAATCCTAACATTGCAGAAGTGGTCACAGAATTTTTGGCCTTTAAAAAAATAAAAAAAAAACATTAATAGCAATTAATTATGATTAGTTAAACATTGCTCCATTGAAATGCATTGGACATCGCCAGGGAGCGACAGGTCAGACCTGGCGCTGTTATGGGATTAGTAGCGGCGCTGTTCGTTGCAGTCGGCTACATGATGAATCCCGCGCTAGCTGTCGCTCTCGCCGGCGCTAGCCTCATTTAGCGTGATAAATGCGTCATTGTGGCCGACACCGGGCGTACTTGATTCGGTAGCCGCCGTTAGCTGGCGGGACCTGGTGCTCGTCAGACACTACCTGGCGCTATCGCTTGATGAATAAGGACATTAGTTAATACGGTTGAAAAAAGACATATGTCCATCAAGTTCAACCAAGGGTGTTGGGGTGGGGGACGTTATTTTTTATTTTATAGGGGAAGCTATTTATTTATTTTTACTGATAACAGCTAATAGTAACTGTTAATGTTATTTTCTTCTAAATAAACATCTAATCCTTTTTTGAAGCTGTCAGCGGTTGATGCTGTAACAAGCTTCTGGGGGAGGCTATTCCATAGATTTATCGTTCTTATGGTAAAGAACTAGAGACTAAGGCCCTTATTTAAGAAGGGATAGCGTCAGGTAGTGGCTGGTTAATGAGAGGTAGTGACAGGTAGCGACTGGAGAATGCCGGACACGGCACGCAATTACACATTTATCAAGCAGAATCTGTTTAGCGACTGGGATAGCGCCATGTAGCGTCTGATTCATCATTTTCACAGCCTCAGCGAACAGCGTCAGCGTTCAGCCTTGCACAGCGCCAGGTATGACCTCTCGCTACCTGACGCTCTCCCATACATTTCAATGGACGATCCATTTCTTCTCTTTAAACTGTTTTTTTTTTTTTTTTTTAAATCACAAATAATTCTGTGACCTCCTCTGGCATTGAATAAGCTGTTTTTTCATAATTTTTTTCATAATTTTTCAGACATTACAGGTCTGCCATTAAAGTGTTCATGTTACAATGTTGCTACAATGTAATTCCATATGTTTTCGCTTTGTTACTAGCGGATAGATGCTTGAAAACAGACTTTAAACACACCGCCTACTGCGCTCTGGGCTTCAAACAAATATTTTTCAGCGCCAGAGATTTGTGAGGCTGTTTTTTTGCTGAATATGGTGTGAGTCGGTCGCTATGAGCAGTCGCTAACATGCGCTCCCATACAGAGCTGTACTGGTCAAATAGCGACTCCTCACAATGTATTAAACATTACTGAACAGCGACTGAGTCGCTATAAAGTAGCGACACACAGCCGAGCACAGCGACTACTAGCGGGCGCTCTGAAAATGCCGCTACAGACGCTCATCTGTCGCCACCTGGTGTTAGTGATGAATCAGCCTCCCAATTTCTTTTTTTCCAATCGAAGGGAGCGCCCCCTTATTTTTAGAGAGGATTTTACCTGAAATAGTGTTCCCCCATATTTTTGGTATTGGCCATTTATATATTTATACAAGTTAATCATGTCCCCCCTCAGTCGTCTCCTCTCAAGACTAAACAGATTTAATTCTCGAAATTTCTCTCATAACTAAGATCCTTCATTCCTCTTATTAGTTTGGTGGCTCCTCTGCTTCCTTTCCATAGTCAGAGCGTCCTTTCTATGAATGGGCGCCCAGAACTGGACGGCCAGTGCCTTGTAAAGAGGCACTTTAAAGCACTCCCATTTGACATCTGTATCTTTATTTTTGAACAGATGCTCCCAGTCTATGTCCTGGAGTGCAGTTCTAAATCCGGGGAAGTTGGCCTTTCTAAAATTTAGTGTGATCTGGGGGGTTTCACGCAGTGGAGGATCTCAAATCAGGATGTCTCGAGCAGGTGGAAAATAATCCGGGATAGTAAAAATTACAAGTTTTAAGGTGGAACAAAACTCTGAATTTTGACAATCCAAGGTTTTGTTCCGTGCCCTGGGGGCATCCTGAATTGGGATTCCCCGTCATGTGAAACCCCCCAGAACGCCAAGCACAACTCACCTGTTTCCGGTCCAATGGCGCATGCGCAAGCTCTCATCCAATCAAAGCCGTTTGCCGTGAAGTCGTCATTTGGAAAACGGGTCTGATAGACTCTAATGGGAAGTGCAGGCAGCCACATCCCCAACAACGGCACGCGGGCTCCCTCCCCGGCCTATCTGAATGGCTGGGACGGGAGCGTGCTCACAGCCCGAGGATGCGGCCGCACTCGCACCCCATTGTTCAGAGCTATTTGCCGAATTACATAGGCACAGCAAACGGCTCTGATTGGATGAGATCCCGCACATGCGCCGTTGGACCGGGTAGAAGTGAGTGAATATTGGCAACCTGGACAGGTTCTACACAGAATATATATATATATATATATATATATATATATATATATATATATGTATGTATATATTTTACTATCCTGAGTTTTGTTCCACTTTAATATGCACATCAATGAATGCTGACCAGAGGAGAGCCCATGCATGCCTGATGGCAGCAGGGATCAAGGTAAGCTACAAGGCGAAACAGGGGGCATCACACACAGGGGCGTCCCAAATTGTAATGCTAAGGTAAAGTGGACCAAGACCCAGGTGAGGAAAAATGCTGGGACTTGGTCGTCTGCTTTGGATCACTGGCAAATGAGGACAGTTCCAGAGACAGGGTAAAATGTCCTATAACATCCTGGTCCTGTTAACTACACATACATAGAACTATAAACAGAATCTCATACGCACAGGGTGCAAAATATATATATATCTTCACAGCATTTTTTATCACACAGCGTGATGCACAATATCATTGCACTATGTAGGGCCCAATATAGGCAGTAACAGTGAAACTAATTAAAAAGAGGTGGGCACTATTGGATTAAAATGGACCAAAACTCAGAGCGATCGGCCAGGGAATCTATAAGATTCCCATGCTGATCGATTCCCTACCCCCCAGGGCATCCAAAATCGGGATGCCCCACTGCGTGAACCCCCCCAGGTCACCCCATAGTAGAGGGAGGGAAGGCTTGGACTGAAGGGCTGAAGAGATCCCCAGTGTTGGCTGACATTCCCCCCATCCCATTCCCATAGGCAGTGTGGCATCCCCCATCCCATTCCCATAGGCAGTATGGCATCCCCCCATCCCATTCCCATAGGCAGTATGGCATTCCCCCATCCCATTCCAATATGCAATGTGGCAGAATCACCCCCCCCCCCCCAGAAGCTGATAAAGAAGCAGCAGATGGGCAGAGGTAAATGAACCCTGCCCGCTGTACCCGCTCTTCTGGCTGCCACTGCTACTTCTCAGGCTGGTCTCACCCTGGTCTGTGCAGCGGGTGGATGTCGACTGCGTCAGTGTTCATTGTGGACAATGGACACGGACACAGGCCATGCCCACCTGCTACACAGACCCGAGTGTTTGTGTCAGCCCGTGCCAGTCTGAGAGGCAGTGGCAGTGGTGGCACCAGAAGCCAGAGCGGGGACAGCGGACAGGGTTCATTTACCCTGCAGTCCACCCGCTGCTCCTCCATCAGCTTTTTCCCCACTTTTGGGAGGGGGAGTGTTGTGCTTCTTATAGAACAAAAAAATACTGTATGACACATGAGATGCTCCTTGGCTGGAATAATGTAAGACAATGTAACTCTCAGCAGGGAGCTGGCAGGCTTTTCAGTCATTGACTCAACTTCCTATCCCAATATATGGCTCTTTGAGCTTTGTCACTAATGTATATATAATAAAATATCTATAAAAATGTATATAAAATAGAAACATATAATAATATTGGCTACCTGCTCAGGCTGGTTGGCATTAGACAGGGGTGTGACAGTCCAGATGATGTTGAGGTTGGTGAGCGCCGCACTGGTGGTGAAGGTGCAAAGGAGCGCAGCAGATTGCCCCCGGGCCACCTGTATATTCTCCTTGTCCATGATGACCTGCAGCGCCGTCGCCAACCCTGCAAGACAAAGAAGAGACACCAACTGTAACCTTGTGAAGCCATTATCCCCGATCCCCCTTGGAGCACCCGGAATGTGCTGATTGGGTGTCCTCGCCGTGTCATCTTTCCCCACCCCCACCCTGCATCCCATTATCCCTATCAAATTCTGTACACGCCGGGATATTGCTGAGCTGCGGCTGCGACTTTGATCGAATTTCATGTCCTCTCCTCATCTGCCTGCCAACATTTTATACTTGAAAAAAATAATGTTACATATTGAAAGACATCTGCAGCTCTCACCCCCGCTCCCTGCTACAAGGGCCACTTCCTGTCTCATTAGCGGCTCAGGATCGTGATTGGTCACTGAGTAAGATCAAATGCTGCACCCTCGCCTTTCCGAGCTTCACCACCATCCCTAGTGTGTCCAAGAGTGGACAGATTACAAGTAATGATGCATACCCCCCAACCGTCCCGATTTCCCCGGGACAATCCCAACTTCGCGTAGTTGGTCCGGGCTTCGCGCGGAGGGAAGCGCAAGAGGGGGAGATCACCTGCACTGCGGTGAGTATGTCTGTGTGTGTATATCTGTGTGTGTTGCCCTTATATCCTGGGTTTTGGTCCCACTATCCTGGGTTTTGGTCCACTTCCGTGGGGCACCCCGGTCGGGGGTGCCCTGCTGTGTGAAACCCCCCAGATCGCCCTAAAAAACTCACCCCGCTCCTATGCGAACGCTCGTCCAATCAGAGCGCTCAGAGCTGCTGTGGTATATACGGACAAGCGACGGACAACCTCAGTGGTTCTGAGAATGCAGGAGGCTGCATCTCGCGCTTCCCTCTAACAGGGAGCGCGCCCGCGTCGGCCATTCACAAACGGCCTGCTAGAGAGAAGCGCAAGATGCGGCCACGCCTCGTGCATGCGCTGTTGGAACGGGGATAAGGTAAGGTTTCTGGGCGTCCTGCGGGGTTTCACACAGGGGCATCCCGATTTCAGATGCCCCGCGGGGAGGGATCTGATCGGCCCAGGAATCTTATAGATTCCCGGCCTGATCCCCCCTGGGTGTTGGTCTACTTTAACTGGATGAAAAAGTAAAAATGTCCCTCTTTACAGATTTCAAAAGTTGGGAGGTATGGTGATGGGCTTCGGAGAAGGATTCCACCCGGGTCAAAGGATTTGGCATGCCACCTGCTGTCGGCCATTACTACCCTGTGAACTGGAACTGGTCAGGGGTGAACCTCGCCTCTCTACTGCCTGAGGCGAACTATAGAACAGTGCGCCCCCCCCGAGTGTGCCGCACAATGTGCTGGCTCCACCTGGCTCCTTCTGATTATGGGAGCATCGGTGACTCAATAGGGGAGGGGGCCACTGTGTCACCAATAGGAGTTGTGCTAAATATCCAGGGGTTTATTTAAGAAACGCTAAGGCCACGTAGTGACAGATGAATGTCAGGTGAGTGTCAAGTCCCAGTCATGTAGGTACATTTATCAAGTAAAAAATCCGGCAATGGGATGAGTTCCAGACAGTTCCTTTAGACTATAAGCTCGCAAGGGCTCTCTTTCCAATTGTCTCCCGTGCTCACACCCCCGAGCTGAATGACATATGCACGGCAAATGGCCAGGGCTGTATTTACCATTAGGCAAACCTAGGCCTGTGCCTAGGGTGGCCACCTGCAAGGGGGGGGGGGCGCAGACGTTACTGCTATAGTAAAAAAAAAAAAGACAAAGAAAAATAATGTTGACATGTTAATGTCTCTTTAGAAATGCTCCCAGGCCACATTGTGTATGTAGCGGGGGGAAAGGGCACAACTGCTTAAAGGCAGTCTACAACTCCGTCCTCACCCACTGCTGTGGCCATGTGACTCCTGTGCGTTGTGCGCTGGGAAGTGGGTAAAATATAATAGAATTCATGCTCCTCTGTATTTCTCCCCTTGAAGCCTCTCCACCCTACACACATTTATTTTTTATATTGACAGACCGTGACGGCAGGGCAGGCATCAGCATTGGGCATACCCAGGCAGTTGCTGGGGCCGCTGAACATTAGTAGGACTCACCTTTGTTTCTTTCCTTTTATTCTTTTCTTTTTTCCTTTCATTTATTCTTTTATCCTTTCATCTGTTCCTTATCTTTCTTCTTTCCTTCTATAATTTTTTTTTCGCTTTTCCTTCAATTTTTTTTGTTTTTCTCTTTTTTTTCTAGCCAGCCCTTCTCAACGTTACTTAAAGTGGACCAACACCCTCCCATGATCGGCCCGGGAATCTATCGATCGGGGGTGCCCCGCTGTGTGAAACCACCCAGAAACCCCTAAATCCCTACCTGCTCCTCGATCCAGCGGCGCCCGCCGCCGCCTCCCGAATGGCCGGCATGGGCGCGCGCCCTGTAAGAGTGACGCGCAGGAGGCGGCGGCGGACGCGCTCCCTTGTCCGTCGCTGCCTCCCGCTTGTCCGTCGGCGGGGATTGGCAGCGGCGGTCACGTGGGAGCGAGGAGAGGTGACTTTTACGGGGTTCCTGGGGGGTTTCACACCGAAGTGGACCAAAACCCAGGATAGTCTAAATAACAAAAGTGGGCGCCAGCACTTGAAGTGCCTAGGGCAGCATGAACACTAAATATGGCCCTGCACATGGCTCTGGTTAGATGAGAGCCCGTGTACTAGGGAAAGGTAAGCGATTAGCGGTGCCCCAGGGATTTCACACAGTGGGGCATCCTAATTCAGGAGGGGAAAGGCCAGTGGCTGGCCATGTTATCCTTTATATTCCAGGGCCAGCCGCTGTGGGTTTTGTTCTGCTTTAAGTCCCTTTTATCAATTGCCTGGGGGGGGGGTATTTTGGGTTGTCACAACTGCTGCTTAGGAAGCTATTATTATTATTATTATTATTATTATTATTAATAATAATAATAATAATAATAGTAATAATAATGAGAAGAATATAGAATGTAAAACAACACAATTGAGCAAATTTTAGAGTGCTACTGCAGGCAAAGGTAATTGTTACACCATTGTGTTGGGCTGCGTTTGGCGCTGTCCTAAACTGTTTTCTGTTCTAAATTGAAGATGGAATGGCTGAGATTAGGGATGAGCGAACCGGTTCGGACAAACCGGAATTCGCTCCGAATTTCAGGGAAAATTTGATTCGGCACGAACCCAAATTTTTTTTGGTTCATGCCGATCGAATTTTCCCTGAAATAAAAAAAAAATGCCGGCATGGTCGGAACGTGGAGGCCGGCGCCGCTCTCAGGCGCCCTCAGATGACGCGCCCTCTGATGACAGCAGAGAGCGGCACCGGCCTCCACGCTCCGAGCATGCAGGTAAGTGTTTGCTTTTTAAAAAAATGCCGGCATGGTGGGAGCGTAGCGTGGCGTAGCCGGCCTGCCCGCTCCCACCATGCCGGCATTTTTTTTTTTCAGATGAGCGATTCGTGAAAGTTCGATTCGGGCGAACCCGAATCTCTTTGGGAAATTCGGCGAATCGCCCGAATCGAACTTTCAAGAAGTTCGCTCATCTCTAGCTGAGATGTCGAAGTTTATAGGTTGAGTTCCCGAGCAGCACGCACCAGCACAAGGGTGGCACAAGGGACTCGATCTGATGTTCCAGTAAGTGCTAGACAGCCACCAATCAGTTACTTGGCTGGACTATTATTTTAAAGGGAGAAAAAATACTGTACCTGGGGCCCCCACCATATTTTGTGCCCAGGGGCCTCCACCACATTTAATCCTGCCGTGGCTGCATGCTCCATAGAGTCTCTGGGTGCCAGTAGGCCAGTGTTGGGCTATGTAGCGGTGCGGGCACTAGGTGGCAGTGGTGTCCCACCACACACTTATGCTGTGCTTCATTGAGCTGTTACCCATCCAATCCCGACACCGATCACTGGGAGCACAGATCAGCACCTCGGGATGGTCACCGCTATAGATGGCGGATCCTGTATGTGTCAGGTTTTCCACTGAGAGGCAACAGCTCAGCAGCACGGCGTCCCTGGAACATTCATTATACTGAAAATATCACTTCAGCCCCCCCCCAAAAAATCATTTTATTTTATTAAAGAGGAACATCGGGTAAGGTTAAAACCTCCTCCAAACCTCACCAGACTGTCCACCCCTCCGGTTTCACAATTAGGTAATGTTTATTCACCTTGCCAGGGGATCCATCTTCTGGGTCCCTCGGATTCCCGGGAGACCTCCCGGTGTGCAGCGCCATCTTGCATCCCACCAGGCACCGTGCACGGCCTCCGATCTTGCGCCTGCACAGTATCCATGAATAGGATGCGATGGAAACGTTTGGGTAGCTGCCGCACTCTTACCTAATGTAAATCCACAGGTACGGGTACACGGTTCGCGGAGACACCGCAGAAATCCAAATTCTTGCAAAGAACCAGCACGCCAAAAGTTTATAATAAATCGCTTTGTATTATTCCAGGTATAAATCATATGCAGACAAGAATGGTTGTCGGTCGAAGTTTCGGGGTGCGCTTGGCCCCCTCCTCAGGACCAACCACATACAAACAGAGATGCAGATTACAGCCATGCATATATATACCCCTGTGTCCCTCAGACAGGCCAGTCATGTGGGAGGAACTACGAAATTCGCGCCTGACGTAATTGGTGACGTCATAGGCACTATAGGGTTGATTCAGAGCCCCTTTCTCACCTTTTTTTGCGTGAATATTTCCATTCTTGTTCATTTTTTCCCCTCGTCTGATTCAGCAAAGTGCGAGAACTTTAGTGTGAAATGTTTTCATTTTTGCATTATTTTTTGTTTGGTAGCAAGACCTCCATAAAAATTATGAGAAAGGGGCTCTGAATCATCCCTTATGTCTGCGATTCTGGCCAGTATGTGCGAGAATTTCAACTAGGCTCTATTGCGGGTGCAGCATGTCCCAGTAAACCACCCCGAAAGCACCACTCACTTCAGGGGAGCGTCCCCGCAGCATTGAAAGGTCGCGGGGCACCGCCGCACTGTCAGTCAGGGGGTTGCTAAGCAACCCCTTGCTGTCCCCTGATAGGGGAAGGTCGGGACTTGCGTCATCAGTCCCGGTAACTGATGACGCGGCGTCCAGGCGCAATCCAATTGGCGCCTGGGCGAAGCAGAGCTAGCAATCCATCCCCGGGCGATGACAGGCCGGCGATGGACGCCCGCTCTCACTAGACCCGACCCTGTGCGGCGGTGTCTGTGGAAGAATGTTCACCCGTGGGTAGGGGCGAGAGGGTGGGAAGCCAACCTCACAGGGAGAGCCATTGTAAGTCATATAAAGGGTGGCAAACAGACACCCGGGGGTGGCATAACAAATACAGGGAAGGCTAATAACGCCATATAAAGGAGAAGGTGCTTGGTTTTAAAAACGGCAAGTATGATGGCCAATTTCGTAGTTCCTCCCACATGACTGGCCTGTCTTAGGGACACAGGGGTATATATATGCATGGCTGTAATTAGGGATGAGCAAACCGGTTCGGACGAGCCGGAATTCGCTCCGAATTTCAGGGAAAATCGATTCGGCACGAACCCGAATTTTTTTTGGTTCGTGCCGAACAAATTTTCCCTGAAATAAAAAAAAAATGGTGGGAGCGGGCAGGCCGGCTACGCCACGCTACGCTCCCACCATGCTGGCATTTTTTTAAAAAGCAAACACTTACCTGCATGGTCGGAGCGTGGAGGCCGGCGCCGCTCTCAGGCGCCCCTCTGATGACGCGTCCTCTGATGACAGCTGAGAGCGGCGCCGGCCTCCACGCTCCGACCATGCAGGTAAGTGTTTGCTTTTTAAAGAAATGCCGGCATGGTGGGAGCGGGCAGGCCGGCTGCGCTGTCAGCGGGCCGGCTTCCGCCGCCCGCTGACAGCGTAGCCGGCCTGCCCGCTCCCACCATGCCGGCATTTTTTTTTTCAGATGAGCGATCCGTGAAATTTCGATTCGGGCGAACCCGAATTTCTTGGGGAAATTCGCCGAATCGCCTGAATCAAACTTTAAAGAAGTTCGCTCATCTCTAGCCGTAATCTGCTTCTCTGTTTGTATGTGGTTGGTCCTGAGGAAGTGGGCCAAGCGCACCCTGAAACGTCGACCGACAACCATTCTTGTCTGCATATGATTTATACCTGGAATAATACAAAGCGATTTACTATAAACTTTTGGCGTGCTGGTTCTTTGCAAGAATTAGGATACAATGGAGCCGGCCAAAATCCAACCAGACTCCCGGAGCTGTCAGATCGGCATGGGACATTGACGAGCACTTCTAAAGCCATGCTCAGGGCTGTGTTTAGTGTTCATGCTGCCCTAGGCACTTCAAGTGCTGGCGCCCCCTTTGTGTTAAGTGACATTGAGCAGGGCCGGCTCCAGGTTTATACAGGTCCTTGAAAAAAAAAACAGCTGGAAGGAGAAAAAGAATAGAAGGTAAGACAGAAAGAATAGAAGGAATGACAGAAAAAAATAATAAAGGACAGAAGAAAAAAAGGGAATGGCAGATGAAAGGAAAAAAAAAACAAAGACTAGAAGGAATAAATAGAATGACAGAAACATAGGCCCTTATTTATGAAGGAATAGCGACAGGTAGCGACTGGTGAGCGGCCGGTAATGACGGGCCCCGCCACGAGAAAACCGGCTCCCCACCACAATCACACATTTATCAAGCCGATCCTGCTTAGCGACTGAGATAGCGCCATATAGCGACGCATTCATCATTATTCCAGCCTCACCCCACAGCGCCAGCGTCCGACCTTGAACAGCGACAGGTATGACCTCTCGCTACCTGGCGCTCTCCAATGCATTTCAATGGAACAATCTTTAAATATGAATAATTAATTGTTATTCATGTTTTTTTTTTTTTTTAAATGTGAAAAATTCTGTGACCACTTCTGCCATTTTAGAGAATTTTTTTAAGGGAAAAAAAAAAAATGTACAGAATTGATATTACAGGTCTGATATTAATGTATTGATATTACTAAATTATTTAAAATACTTTTTTATTTTGGTTTCCAAAAATGTGGTTTGGGGGTTAAAAAACTACTTTTAACACATCGCCGCCAGCGCTCTGGGGTTTAAACATGCATTTCACAGCGCGAGAATTTATTGAGCGTGATTTTTTAATGAATATGGTGGGAGCCGGTCGCTAGGGCCAGTCGCTATCATGCGCTCCAATACAGCGTGGAACCTGTCAAATAGCGACTCCTCACCCAATATTCAACATTACGCCAAAACCGACTGAGTCGCTATCAACTACCGAACAACGGCCAAGCACAGCGACTACTAGCGGGCGCTCTGAAAATGCCGCTACAGTCGCTCAACTGTCGCTACCTGCCGCTATTAATGAATCAGCCTCAAAGAATTAAAGTACTGACAGACGTAATAGAAGTACGGTTAAAGAAAGAAAAGGAATAGCAGAAAGAACAGATGAAAGAAAGAAACACAGAATAAATGGAAAGAGAAAAGGGAGGAAATAAAGGTGGGCCCTCGGAGTGTGCAGTGGCCCCGGCAACCGCCTGGGCACACCCAGTTCTGACGCCTGCCCTGACTTTGTGGTCCACCAATAGAAAAAATGTGCATAGGGAGGACAGGTTTGAAGGGGAGAAAGGCAAAGGAGCATTCTATTATATATTACAAGACACGCAGGAGTCACATGGCCACATCAGTAAAGGGGAGAGGATCAAGCTGCAGACTCGGTGCGCCCCCCTCTACACTCACATTGAGGCTCGGGAGCATTTGTACGGAGGCATTAATGCGCCAACAACTTTCTTACTATAGCAGTATTTGCGCCTCCCTGCAGGTGGCCACCCTAGGCACAGGTCTAGGTTTGCCTAATGGTAAATACAGCCCTGGCCATGCTTGTCAGTTAGCAGTGACTAAGCAGGCCGGGGGGTGAGGATCGGGTGACATCCAAAAGGTAAGTAGGTAAGATGGCTCCTTTTTATTTTAGGTCTGATGTCCCTCTTTAATGGGTTACTAAACCCAAAACCCAAACAGCCACTCACCTTCACTCCCGCGCAGCAGCGGCAGTCCTGACCGCCACTCATGAAAACCTCCCGGTTTCCAACAACGGCGCTGGGGGAAGCTGAACGCTCCCCGGCCAACAGCATGCATTGCTCGCTGTTTAACTGAGCTATATACAGAAAGACGAGGGTCCCACACCCTCCAAAACCCCACCAAAATATATGGCACCACTACTGATTATATCATAAAAAATAAGTATTTTATTAATTACAATACGACAACAACTATGTACACTAAGGACTCATTAAAAACATTAAAGACAAACAAGGTCAATAAAGGAAGGGAAAGAAAACATTGAGGGGGCAGGAGACTGGTGGATAATAAAGTATAATTGATAAAACTGATTCTACATTGATTGCACTGCCCGGCTGGTATAAAATAAAGTGCTATAGTGCATATCAGCATCACATTTAAATAAGAACAACAGTGTAACAATTTATTAAACACCACTGAGAGTGCAAGCATTAACCTAAATTACCCTCTAACCTATACCTAACCATAAATGTGCTAATGAAACCGTGAGACCCAGCCAGAGGGGGCAGAAAAAAAGCACCCCACATATGAATGAGTAACTTACATCAAGAAACGACCACCAGCCCACTGCCCCAGCGTCTACACGTTGCGTGACGTCACCAGCGTCACTTCCTCAGTGCCCTGTACTTCCGAGGGATTGCACCATCCATTCATTTCAATGGAGGGACAGGCCTGGCTCACCATTTAGAAGAAAAATATTAGCACCAGATACAAAGAGTGCGCTACTTTTTGGCGCAAAAAGTGGCAATTGTTTTCATTCTCTTTCTAGTGGGTCAATTCAGCACCAAGGCCCTTCTATTTTATTTGTCACCTAAAGTGCACTTTTTGCTCCTGTTGGTGAAATGGCCCCAAAACAAGATGCACACAATGGCCTCAATTCAATAAGAGTTGAAAAAAATTCTCATGGTAGTAAAAAATTCATGAGAAAAAAGCCTGAGAATGTCACCAATGTCAGGAAGATAATGAAAGTCAATGGTACTTTTTTACTCCTAAGAAAGGCAGAAAACTGTTTACTGCTTTCTAAACTGTAGTAAAAGGTGCCATTGACTTTCATTGTCTTTTTATCTGGTGATTCAGTAACAGTGACATTCTCAGGCTTTTTTCTCATGAATTGAATTTTTTACTAAGGTGAGAATTTTTTTCAACTCCTATTGAATCGAGGCCAAAATGTCTCCCATCTTTTTCTGGCTTTCTCAGAAGTGTCAGTAAAGTCTCCCTTAGCTCCATGACTTTCCTATATCAAAGCACAAGCGAAGTCTGCTTTCTCTCTTTGACTTTGCAAAATGAAGTGCGAGCAATGTCTCCCATCTAACGGGGAGGCTGATTCATTAATAGCGCCAGGTAGCGACAGATGAGCGCCAGTAGCGTGATATTCACAGCGCCAGCTAGTATTCGCTGTGCTTGGCGGGGTTTGCTTGTTGACAGCGACTCAGTCGGTGTGCGGTAATGTTGAATACGCGGTTAGGGGTCGCTGTTTCACAGGTTCCGCGCTGTATGGGTGCGCCTGACAGCGAATGGCCAGAGCGAACGGCTTGCTGCAGATTCATTAAAAAATCACGCTCAAAAATTTCTTGCGCTGTGAATTCCTTGTTTAAACCCCAGAGCGCTGGCGGCGATGTATCCTTTTTTTTTATATGTAAAAATTATACAAGTTTTTCTAAACATTTTGTAATATGAATACATGAATATCAGACCTGTAATATCAATTCTGCACAATTTTTTTTTAGTTAAAAAAAATTCATAACATTGCAGAAGTGGTCACAGAATTTTTGACATTAAAAAAAAAAAAAAAAAAACATTAATAGCAATTAATTATGATTATTTAAAGATTGCTCCATTGAAATGCATTGGACCACGCCAGGGAGCGACAGGTCATACCTGGCGCTGTGATGGGATTAGCAGCGGCGCTGTTCGTTGCAGTCGGCTACATGATGAATCCCGCGCTAGCTGACGCTCTCGCCGGCGCTAGCCTCATTTAGCGTGATAAATGCGTCATTGTGACCGCCGCCGGGCGTACTTGATTCGGTAGCCGCCGTTAGCTGGCGGTACCTGGCGCTCGTCAGACACTACCTGGCGCTAGCCCTTGATAAATAAGGCCGCAAGAATTTTTGAGTGGCAAGAGCAATCACTAATGAGATAACAATTCGTGACACCCCCCACCACCTGGTAATTGTCAAGCCCGCCTTCTAGGTAAGTCCAAAACCCCCAATCTCCGCTGCTAGCTTCACCTATAGCCAAGCCCCTGTTTGCCGGGACGCTTTACACGCCTCACCGGACACGGTTGCCCCCAGGACTTCGTAGCACAAAGGATGTGGACTTACAGGGGATTGGGCAGGGGAGCACTCGGGCTTGATTGCCCAATAACTTTATTCGGTGACTAGTAATTCTTAGGGCTTATTGGCCTTTTAAAGTGGACCAACACCCAGGGGTGACCCTCACCCAGGGGTTTCCCTCACTCTCCAGATCTCGGATGCCCCGCGGGGTGAAAACCCCCCCCCCCCAAAAGCCCAAAAAAACCTTACCTTATCGGCAACGGATCGGCCGCCGCCGCCTCCCGCGCGCCCCTCTAGCAGTGCGCGCGCCCTGTAAGAGGGATGCGCGGGAGGCGGCGGCTTGTCCGTCGCCGAAAAGGTACGTTTTTTGGGGCTTTTGGGGGGGTTTCACACAGCGGGGCATCCTGATCTCGGATGCCCAGCTGAAGTGGACCAACACCCAGGATAGTGAAAATCCTGGGTGTTGGTCCATTTTAAACTAACCTCCGGCGGGCGAGCTGCCTGCACAGGTCATAAGAAAGCCGCGCCACCGAGGGACGGGGAAGAGAAGGTAAGTTGACTGTGACAGTAATCGAGTCACATAATCCTAAAGTCCCAAGAATTCTTATTTTTATTATTATTAATAATCATTAATTAACACACATAAAAAAAAAAATCAATAAATGCGGCATCCCATCTGAGTCTCCAATTTACATACCACCAACATTATTATTGTGACATAAAGCACAAGCTATAGTATTCCAAATATCACATAAAGTGCTATTGAAAGTGCTATTAATAGTGCAAGTTGAAGGTGTCAAACAATACAAACAGTTAATCCACAAGAAAACATCACCTAAGTGCTGGAGGCCAGATGGTTAAGTCTTATTTAAATTGACCCAAGAGATATTTCCCCCACGCATTCCATGGTCCCAAGACAGGCCACTTCCTCAAGGTATGATGTTCGGCCCATCCCTGCCTGCCGATATTTATAGTTGAAACAGACTCAATTAATGTACACGCGTCCCTGCGTGTGCGACGGCCCCAAACAGAAGTCGCCCACACGCTCATGGGTGACGTCAGTATTCCCCGCTCCAACCAGAGCATGTTTTACCCGCAGCTGCAGCATTACCAACGATCCGTCCCCCAAAACCAATGTTTTGCTATGCCCAGTTTCCCCTCTCTCTTTCTTTGCTAAAAAAAGTTCTCCCTTCTCTCTGTAGTGCAATAAATCTCCTTCCAGTTCCCGTCTTTCCAAATCAAAGCACAAGCAAAGTCTCCCTTCTCCCCTGGACATTATAAAACAAAGTATGAGTCAAGACTCTAACAGCGTCATATAGCGTCACATGTATTATTACAGGCAGGTCAGTGTATAGCGCCTCTAACAGTGTCATGTAGTGTCACATGTATTATTACAGGCAGGTCAGTGTATAGCGCCTCTAACAGCGTCATGTAGCGTCACATGTATTATTACAGGCAGGTCAGTGTATAGCGCCTCTAACAGCGTCATGTAGTGTCACATGTATTATTACAGGCAGGTCAGTGTATAGCGCCTCTAACAGCGTCATGTAGCGTCACATGTATTATTACAGGCAGGTCAGTGTATAGCACCTCTAACAGCGTCATGTAGCGTCACGTGTATTATTACAGGCAGGTCAGTGTATAGCGCCTCTAACAGCGTCATGTAGTGTCACATGTATTATTACAGGCAGGTCAGTGTATAGCGCCTCTAACAGCGTCATGTAGCGTCACGTGTATTATTACAGGCAGGTCAGTGTATAGCGCCTCTAACAGCGTCATGTAGTGTCACATGTATTATTACAGGCAGGTCAGTGTATAGCGCCTCTAACAGCGTCATGTAGTGTCACATGTATTATTACAGGCAGGTCAGTGTATAGCGCCTCTAACAGCGTCATGTAGTGTCACATGTATTATTACAGGCAGGTCAGTGTATAGCGCCTCTAACAGCGCCATGTAGTGTCACATGTATTATTACAGGCAGGTCAGTGTATAGCGCCTCTAACAGCGCCATGTAGCGTCACATGTATTATTACAGGCAGGTCAGTGTATAGCGCCTCTAACAGCGCCATGTAGTGTCACATGTATTATTACAGGCAGGTCAGTGTATAGCGCCTCTAACAGCGTCATGTAGCGTCACATGTATTATTACAGGCAGGTCAGTGTATAGCGCCTCTAACAGCGTCATGTAGTGTCACATGTATTATTACAGGCGGCTCAGTGTATAGTGCCTCTAACAGCGTCATGTAGCGTCACATGTATTATTACAGGCAGGTCAGTGTATAGCACCTCTAACAGCGCCATGTAGCGTCACATGTATTATTACAGGCAGGTCAGTCTATAGCACCTCTAACAGCGCCATGTAGCGTCACATGTATTATTACAGGCAGGTCAGTGTATAGCGCCTCTAACAGCGCCATGTAGCGTCACATGTATTATTACAGGCAGGTCAGTGTATAGCACCTCTAACAGCGCCATGTAGCGTCACATGTATTATTACAGGCAGGTCAGTGTATAGCGCCTCTAACAGCGTCATGTAGCGTCACATGTATTATTACAGGCAGGTCAGTGTATAGCGCCTCTAACAGCGTCATGTAGCGTCACATGTATTATTACAGGCAGGTCAGTGTATAGCGCCTCTAACAGCGCCATGTAGTGTCACATGTATTATTACAGGCAGGTCAGTGTATAGCGCCTCTAACAGCGCCATGTAGTGTCACATGTATTATTACAGGCGGCTCAGTGTATAGCGCCTCTAACAGCGTCATGTAGTGTCACATGTATTATTACAGGCAGGTCAGTGTATAGCGCCTCTAACAGCGCCATGTAGCGTCACATGTATTATTACAGGCAGGTCAGTGTATAGCGCCTCTAACAGCGCCATGTAGCGTCACGTGTATTATTACAGGCAGGTCAGTGTATAGCGCCTCTAACAGCGTCATGTAGTGTCACATGTATTATTACAGGCAGGTCAGTGTATAGCGACTCTAACAGCGTCATGTAGCGTCACATGTATTATTACAGGCAGGTCAGTGTATAGCACCTCTAACAGCGCCATGTAGTGTCACATGTATTATTACAGGCAGGTCAGTGTATAGCGCCTCTAACAGCGTCATGTAGCGTCACATGTATTATTACAGGCAGGTCAGTGTATAGCACCTCTAACAGCGTCATGTAGTGTCACATGTATTATTACAGGCAGGTCAGTGTATAGCACCTCTAACAGCGCCATGTAGTGTCACATGTATTATTACAGGCAGCTCAGTGTATAGCGCCTCTAACAGCGCCATGTAGCGTCACATGTATTATTACAGGCAGGTCAGTGTATAGCACCTCTAACAGCGCCATGTAGCGTCACATGTATTATTACAGGCAGGTCAGTGTATAGCGCCTCTAACAGCGCCATGTAGCGTCACATGTATTATTACAGGCAGGTCAGTGTATAGCGCCTCTAACAGCGTCATGTAGAGTCACATGTATTATTACAGGCAGCTCAGTGTATTGTGCCTCTAACAGCGCCATGTAGTGTCACATGTATTATTACTGGCAGGTCAGTGTATAGCGCCTCTAACAGCGCCATGTAGCGTCACATGTATTATTACAGGCGGCTCAGTGTATAGCGCCTCTAACAGCGTCATGTAGCGTCACATGTATTATTACAGGCAGCTCAGTGTATTGTGCCTCTAACAGCGCCATGTAGTGTCACATGTATTATTACTGGCAGGTCAGTGTATAGCGCCTCTAACAGCGCCATGTAGCGTCACATGTATTATTACAGGCGGCTCAGTGTATAGCGCCTCTAACAGCGTCATGTAGTGTCACATGTATTATTACTGGCAGGTCAGTGTATAGCGCCTCTAACAGCGCCATGTAGCGTCACATGTATTATTACAGGCGGCTCAGTGTATAGCGCCTCTAACAGCGTCATGTAGCGTCACATGTATTATTACAGGCAAGTCAGTGTATAGCGCCTCTTAACAGCGCCATGTAGTGTCACATGTATTATTACAGGCAGGTCAGTGTATAGCGCCTCTAACAGCGCCATGTAGTGTCACATGTATTATTACAGGCAGGTCAGTGTATAGCGACTCTAACAGCGCCATGTAGTGTCACATGTATTATTACAGGCAGGTCAGTGTATAGCGCCTCTAAAAGTGCCATGTAGCGTCACATGTATTAATACAGGCAGGTCAGTGTATAGCACCTCTAACAGCGCCATGTAGCGTCACATGTATTATTACAGGCAGGTCAGTGTATAGCGCCTCTAAAAGTGCCATGTAGCGTCACATGTATTAATACAGGCAGGTCAGTGTATAGCACCTCTAACAGCGCCATGTAGCGTCACATGTATTATTACAGGCAGGTCAGTGTATAGCGCCTCTTAACAGCGCCATGTAGTGTCACATGTATTATTACAGGCAGGTCAGTGTATAGCGACTCTAACAGCGCCATGTAGTGTCACATGTATTATTACAGGCGGCTCAGTGTATAGCGCCTCTAACAGCGTCATGTAGCGTCACATGTATTATTACAGGCAGGTCAGTGTATAGCGACTCTAACAGCGCCATGTAGCGCCACATGTATTATTACAGGCAGGTCAGTGTATAGCGACTCTAACAGCGCCATGTAGTGTCACATGTATTATTACAGGCAGGTCAGTGTATAGCGCCTCTAACAGCGCCATGTAGCGTCACATGTATTATTACAGGCAGCTCAGTGTATAGCGCCTCTTAACAGCGTCATGTAGTGTCACATGTATTATTACAGGCAGGTCAGTGTATAGCGCCTCTTAACAGCGTCATGTAGTGTCACATGTATTATTACAGGCAGCTCAGTGTATAGCGCCTCTAACAGCGCCATGTAGTGTCACATGTATTATTACAGGCAGGTCAGTGTATAGCGCCTCTAACAGCGCCATGTAGCGTCACATGTATTATTACAGGCAGGTCAGTGTATAGCGCCTCTTAACAGCGTCATGTAGTGTCACATGTATTATTACAGGCAGGTCAGCGTATAGCGCCTCTAACAGCGCCATGTAGCGTCACATGTATTATTACAGGCAGGTCAGCGTATAGCGCCTCTAACAGCGTCATGTAGCGTCACATGTATTATTACAGGCAGGTCAGTGTATAGCGACTCTAACAGCGTCATGTAGTGTCACATGTATTATTACAGGCAGGTCAGTGTATAGCGACTCTAACAGCGCCATGTAGTGTCACATGTATTATTACAGGCGGCTCAGTGTATAGCACCTCTAACAGCGCCATGTAGCGTCACATGTATTATTACAGGCAGGTCAGTGTATAGCGCCTCTAACAGCGTCATGTAGTGTCACATGTATTATTACAGGCAGCTCAGTGTATAGCACCTCTAACAGCGTCATGTAGCGTCACATGTATTATTACAGGCAGGTCAGTGTATAGCGACCCTAACAGCGCCATGTAGTGTCACATGTATTATTACAGGCAGCTCAGTGTATAGCGCCTCTTAACAGCGTCATGTAGTGTCACATGTATTATTACAGGCAGGTCAGTGTATAGCGACTCTAACAGCGCCATGTAGCGTCACATGTATTATTACAGGCAGGTCAGTGTATAGCGCCTCTTAACAGCGTCATGTAGTGTCACATGTATTATTACAGGCAGGTCAGCGTATAGCGCCTCTAACAGCGCCATGTAGCGTCACATGTATTATTACAGGCAGGTCAGCGTATAGCGCCTCTAACAGCGCCATGTAGCGTCACATGTATTATTACAGGCAGGTCAGTGTATAGCGCCTCTAACAGCGTCATGTAGTGTCACATGTATTATTACAGGCAGGTCAGTGTATAACGCCTCTAACAGCGCCATGTAGCGTTGCATGTATTATTACAGGCAGGTCAGTGTATAGCGCCTCTAACAGCGCCATGTAGTGTCACATGTATTATTACAGGCAGCTCAGTGTATAGCGCCTCTAACAGCACCATGTAGTGTCACATGTATTATTACAGGCAGCTCAGTGTATAGCGCCTCTAACAGCGCCATGTAGGGTCACATGTATTATTACAGGCAGCTCAGTGTATAGCGCCTCTAACAGCGTCATGTAGCGTCACATGTATTATTACTGGCAGGTCAGTGTATAGCGCCTCTAACAGCGTCATGTAGTGTCACATGTATTATTACAGGCAGGTCAGTGTATAACGCCTCTAACAGCGCCATGTAGCGTTGCATGTATTATTACAGGTAGGTCAGTGTATAGCGCCTCTAACAGCGCCATGTAGTGTCACATGTATTATTACAGGCAGGTCAGTGTATAGCGACTCTAACAGCGCCATGTAGCGTCACATGTATTATTACAGGCAGGTCAGTGTATAGCGACTCTAACAGCGTCATGTAGCGTTGCATGTATTATTACAGGCAGGTCAGTGTATAGCGCCTCTAACAGCGTCATGTAGCGTTGCATGTATTATTACAGGCAGGTCAGTGTATAGCGACTCTAACAGCGTCATGTAGCGTCACATGTATTATTAAAGGCAGGTCAGTGTATAGCGACTCTAACAGCGTCATGTAGCGTCACATGTATTATTACAGGCAGGTCAGTGTATAGCGACTCTAACAGCGCCATGTAGTGTCACATGTGTTATTACAGGCAGGTCAGTGTATAGCGCCTCTAACAGCGTCATGTAGCATTGCATGTATTATTACAGGCAGGTCAGTGTATAGCGACTCTAACAGCGTCATGTAGCGTCACATGTATTATTAAAGGCAGGTCAGTGTATAGCGACTCTAACAGCGTCATGTAGCGTCACATGTATTATTACAGGCAGGTCAGTGTATAGCGACTCTAACAGCGCCATGTAGTGTCACATGTGTTATTACAGGCAGGTCAGTGTATAGCACCTCTAACAGCGCCATGTAGCGTCACATGTATTATTACAGGCAGGTCAGTGTATAGCGCCTCTAACAGCGCCATGTAGCGTCACATGTATTATTACAGGCAGGTCAGTGTATAGCGCCTCTAACAGCGTCATGTAGCGTCACATGTATTATTACAGGCAGCTCAGTGTATAGCGCCTCTAACAGCGTCATGTAGCGTCACATGTATTATTACTGGCAAGTCAGTGTATAGCATCTCTAACAGCGTCATGTAGCGTCACATGTATTATTACAGGCAGGTCAGTGTATAGCGCCTCTAACAGCGTCATGTAGCGTCACATGTATTATTACAGGCAGCTCAGTGTATTGCGCCTCTAACAGCGCCATGTAGTGTCACATGTATTATTACTGGCAGGTCAGTGTATAGCGCCTCTAACAGCGCCATGTAGTGTCACATGTATTATTACAGGCAGCTCAGTGTATAGCGCCTCTAACAGCGTCATGTAGCGTCACATGTATTATTACTGGCAAGTCAGTGTATAGCATCTCTAACAGCGCCATGTAGTGTCACATGTATTATTACTGGCAGGTCAGTGTATAGCGCCTCTAACAGCGCCATGTAGTGTCACATGTATTATTACTGGCAGGTCAGTGTATAGCGCCTCTAACAGCGCCATGTAGCGTCACATGTATTATTACAGGCGACTCAGTGTATAGCGCCGGTGCTCTAGCTTCCAGAGCGCCAGGTATTACCTTCCGCTCAGTGTCGCTCTCCCATACATTTCAATGGACGTTCACAAGTTCTCCTGGCTGCAAACAAACACTTTTAGAAACTTTTTATATTTTTATGCAGAATTGTCATTACAGGTCTGGCACTAAAGTGTTAATGTCACAGTGTTATAACAACGTTATTCCATGTGTTTTCACTGGTGGATATGTGTTCAAAAACAGATTTTTATCACACAGTGTCTGGCGCTCTATGCTACAGCACCCGGTACCTGGCGTTAGTAATGAATCAGCCTCAAAGTGTCTCCCATCTTTCCCTCTTCTACACACAGGCAAAGTCCCTTCTCTTGTGAAATTTCCGATAACATAATGTAATCAGTCTCCCTTCTCCCCTTGACTTTCTGAAACAAAGCACAAGTTAAATCTCTCTTCTCTCATTAATTTTCCTAAGTCCAAGTGTGAGGAAAGTTTCCTCTCTTCTCTACTTGACTTTCCAAAACAAAGGGCTAACGAATTAATTTTCCTAACTTTCCAGAATGTTCTGAACAAAGCACAAGTCTTCCTTCTTTCCATTACTTTTCAAAAGCGGTGTGCTTCCGAGGATCATCTTCATTTCAACCCTTAACTTTCCATGTGGATCCTCCATTTACCCCTGTACATGGTTTCAAACGCTGAGCTGAATGAGCTGGAAAGAACTTGTTGGTGGGGGAGCTGGGAACAGTACCCCTGCCCATCTATGGATGCTTTAATCCAGCCTGGTATGGTTGGAGGTAGGAAGACATAGGACAATCAGGGAGTTGGGTGTAATCCTCAGCCGAGAAGCCACGCCAAGATTGCTGGAAGGCCCTCCATGTCACGCCGCCCTTACATGATGGAATTAGCGACCAGGGGTAAGGCCGCCTCTTTAACGCTCCACTTTCTCGAGCACAAATAACTTTTCTATTCTATCTTCCATCATCGCATAATGGACTCGCCGCCTGATGTTTCTTTTCAATCATCCTGAAAACGTTCATTATGGGAAATGCGAGTGGCGGGCTCGGGAAAAGCGGAGGAGAAAAGGATTATATGATAAGGAATAATAAAGAAGGACCCCGAGGGCTATTCAGCTTTCCTTTATGATTCAGAGAAGAACATAGAGCTTCGGAGAAAAAGGGCGTCCTGCTATTAGCCCGCGCCTCACAAACTGCATTTTTAGAGCAAAGAGATAATTAAAGGACCAGCGAATGAGCCGACCTATGCAAATAAGATTTAAGTGGGGATATCTACATCACACGCAGATTCATGGGTAACCACCCCTCCCCCCTCCCCTGTGAACCTATTATCAAACGATATTTATAAAATGCTTTATATGCTCCTGTCTCCAACCCATCCCTGACGCTTCATAGGCCGCCACATCTCGTCCCGTCATAAGATCCAGATAAGATAAGATGCTTCCAACGCGCATGGATGGAAAAGATAGCACCAGAAGACCATTGTAAATTCCTCCTGAGAACCCGTGTGTGACTCTAAGCCCTGCCTGAATATCAACTGAACTATTGCCATCTGCCTTCTTGACCGCTTCACCTGGATCTTGACCCCACACAACGCCAAATCACTGCACCATATTGGATAAACCCTGTACTCCATATCTGATAGACCCCACACAACCCCCAAATAACTGCTCCATATCAAATAAACCTCTCACAACCTGAGCCATTTTGGAAAAATCCAACACAACCCCAAATCACTGCATCTTATTGGATAAACTCTGCACAACCCAAAATAACTGCACCAACCCAAATTACTGCTTAATATTTGATAGACCTAACACAACCACAAAGCACTACTCATATATCGGAAAGACCCCACATAACCCCAAATCACTACTCCATGTGGGATAGACCCAACACAACCACAAATCACTGCTCCATATGGGATAGACCCTACACAACCCAGTGTAACTGCTCCATTTCGGATAGACCCAACACAGCTTCAAGTCACTGCGCCATCTGCATCTCAACCTTTGCCTGAACTTTTGACTATGAATATTTGCCGCTAGCCTCTGACCTTGGCTTGTTAATTGACCACACGTTTCACTTTTCCACAGCCATCTTCCTGTATCGTGTAGTCCTTCTCTAGTTGTTAGCTGTCCATTCACATATTACGTATCCATATTGGACAGACCTCATACAACCTTAATAAAAACTGCTCTATATCAGCTAAATGCACAAACCCAGATCACAGTGCCATTTCCTGTAAAACCCACACAACCCTAAATAACTATTCCATTTTGGATAAACCTTAAACAAACACAAATCACTTTCCCGATCAGATACACTCTAAACAACCACAATTACTGCTCCATACCAAATAGGCCCCATGCAACCCTTAATCACTACTCTATATCTAACAGACCCACACAAACTCCAAGTGACTGCTCCATATAAAAAAAACCCACACAACCCCAAATCACTGTTGTAGCAATAACCCTTATCGCCGGAGGGCTTCACCGCCCGAGACGTCCTTTTCCCAATCGTAAGAGGTGCTGCTGGAATTCCAGAGTCGTCCGTGAGGAAACAGGAACAGCCCTTACAAGGGCTAGTGAACTGTAATATAGCGTTTCCCCCAATAAGAGACAGAACTTCAGTATTGAGGGTGAAGGTGAAGTGTCTTTATTAGTGCCACTCTAGGCCTTATATACACAAGTCTCCTATTGCATGACACACACACCGACCAATAGCAGCAGGGCACACAATCCCTCAACTCTGCCGGTGACGCAATCAGCAATACAATAGAGACGTCTGTAATACACTCAATCCGAACAATGCCATTGTCTGTGACGTAATCAATTAACAAAATGGCAGTTTATAATACAATCCAAACTACAATGACATTGCCTGTAACAGTATCAAAATACAATGACATTGTCTGGAACCTAATTAAGAAAAGGCCAGTGAATGACCCGGTGGGCAACTGAATAGTGATGACATCCAAAACACAGAGCCTCTGTCACAACTGTGTTATAGTGATTAAACCATGGGAGAACTAAGCTACTGCTCTGTATGGGATAGAATGCACACAACCCCAAATGACTGCTCCATATCTGATGGACCCCCACACAATCTCCAAATAATTGCCCCACACTCAATAAATCAGACACAACCCCAAATTGCTGCTCCATAATGGATAGACCCCACACATCCTAAATCACTGCTCCATATGGGATAGACCCCACACAACCCCAAATCACTCATCCATATTGGAGAGACCCAACAAAACCCAAAATCCCTGCGCCATATCAGATAGATCCAACACAACCATAAATCACTGCTCCATATTGGATAGACACCACACAACCCTAACCACTGCTCCATATTGGATAGACACCACACAACCCTAACCACTGCTCCATATTGGATAGACACCACACAACCCAGTGTAACTGCTCCATTTCGCATAGACCCCACACAACCCCAAATCACTGCTGCATATCGTATAGACCCCACACAACCCCAAATCACTGCTCCATTTCGTATAGACGCCACACAACCCCAAATTACTGCTCCATATTAGTTACACCCAAAACAAATGCAAACACTTCTCCATATTGGATAGACACCACACAAGCCCAAATTCCTGCTCCAGACCAAACAAAACCCCAAATCACTACTGCATATGGGATAGACCCCACACAACCCAGTGTAACTGCACCATTTTGGATAGACCCAACACAACCCCATATGACTGCTCCATATTGAATAGACCCAACACAACCCCATATCACTACTCCATATAGAATAAACCCCTTACAACCCCAGATCACTGCAGATAAACCCCAGAAAACTTTGAATCACTGCTTCATCATTTGCACTCCTAGGGCCTGGGGTGGGGGCAATCATTTGATGACACAACAGGAAGTAAAATCTAAGCTACAACCACACTTTTATGGGAAGGATTAATTTGTTATTGGGATCATCTTCATGTTGGGTTGCAGACAAGTAACAACACACCTCAAACGCTGTCAAAGGAGAAAGGTTAAAAAGTGTCAGACGTATGGACTTGAGCTCAATAGAGGAGTCACAAGTGGTAAGGAGAAATTCCATTGCCCCATTCCTGTTTTATAATAAATTAGAGCATGTACAAAAAATAAAAGTGGCGAACTTAGGAGTCAGACCAAAGCCATGGATCCCAGGGAGGAAGACTATCAACTGGTTTCTATAGCCTTCGTTAGCTAAAAATGTCAGCTAGGATAGACCGAGAGAACTTTCTCTTGAAGAGCTGCACAGCTAAGCGGCCTTTGGCAGCCAGTTATTGGCTTCTGTGGGAATTGTGGGCCACTAGCAGCCCTGAGCAGAAGCCTAACATCGCATGTCTGGTAAACAGGGCAGAAAAACAGGGATTGTGTTGACACAAATGCAAGTTGGCATCGGGGGACAGGCACAATCTGTTCCGATGTTCTGAGGATGAGAATCACAGCTCCTCCGCAACAAACACTACCTGATTTAAATACATGTCAGCCTACAGCAGTTTGCTTACTGAGATCCTCCAACTCCATAACCATCACTTTTTTTCCTATTTGAGCAATTCTGTAACACGGGAGGAGGCCGGAAGGAGGGAGGCAAGCGACAGATGCTGGTGCATTTTGATGTTGCTTTATGAATTTAAAAAGCTAATACATAAGAAGTCGGGACTGTCTGAGATTTCTACTGGCTGGGATGGGCTAATATGTTATTTGGTTAAACTGAAAAGGTCTATCTTTGGATGGATTGGGTAATGTTTATGTTATATTATATTATTATTTTTCCTTCCTCTTCTATTGGCAGTAGTGGTCAAAGTGATCACCAAAGTCCTTTGATCAAAGAACAAGGGACTCCCATCATCCTTCCAGGGAATGCCAATTGCCATGGAGAAAGTTTACAACCAGAGACGGGGCCCCTGATGACTATTCACCATGTGACTGAGCATCATGGAGGCGCATAGAGAGGATTCTCCAGGATCCTGAATCCAAAGTGCATCTCTAATCTTCACAACTTGGGACACAGAGGGCAATACATTTTACTGGGTTCTAATAGTGACAACACAGGCTCTAACACCTGACCAAGCTAATAAACACAAGCCCTTTTGAACTCCATAGGCTATAACACCTAACCAACACCTAGACACAAGCCCTTATAAACTCCTAACCTGGGCTTTAAATCCGAAGTCTAACATGGTCACCTAACAAATCCCC
Source organism: Gastrophryne carolinensis (assembly GCA_027917425.1). Lineage (NCBI taxonomy): Eukaryota > Metazoa > Chordata > Amphibia > Anura > Microhylidae > Gastrophryne > Gastrophryne carolinensis. The sequence continues at coordinate 506,469,325 of CM051236.1, read as the reverse complement.
TAAACTCAAACCCAAGTTATCAAAGCCAAATTCAAATACCCAACCAAGCCATTGGAATCCCAAGTCCAAACACCTAACAAAGCCCTTAAACCCAAGCCCAAACACTGGACTACGGGGCATCTGATGACTGTTCACCATGTTACTGAGCATCATGGAGGTGCATAGAGGATTCTCCAACATCCTGAATCCAACGTGCATCTCTAATCTTCACAACTTGGGATACAAAGGGCAATACATTTAACTGGGTTCTAATAGTGACAACACAGGCTCTAACACCTGACCAAGCCAATAAACACAAGCCCTTATGAACTCCATAGGCTATAACACCTAACCAACACCTAGACACAAGCCCTTATAAACTCCTAACCTGGGCTAGTGGACCAACACCCAGGATTTTGACTATCCTGGGTCTTGGTCCACTTCGGTGGGGCACCCCCGATCGGGGTGCCCCGCTGTGTGAAACCCCCCCGAACCCCCCGAAAAACTCACCTCTCCCCGCTCCCAGCGTCGACGGACAAGCCACGGACAAGCGGCTCCTCCGCCGCCGCCTCCCGCGCGTCCCTCTTGACGCGCGCGTGCCCGCGCCGGCCATTCGCAGACGGCCGGCGCGGGCGCGCGCACGCCTAGAGGGGCGCGAGGTAGGCGGCGGCGGCCGGCCGCCGCCGAAGATGAGGTAAGGGGTTTGGGGTGTTTGGGGGGGTTTCACCCCGCGGGACATCCCGATCTCGGATGTCCCGCGGGGAGGGAGGTGATCGGCCCGGGAATCTTATAGATTCCCGGGCCGATCACCCGTGGGTGTTGGTCCACTTTAAATCCGAAGTCTAACATGGTCACCTAACAAATCTCCTAAACTCAAACCCAAGTTATCAAAGCCAAATTCAAATACCCAACCAAGCCATTGGAATCCCAAGTCCAAACACCTAACAAAGCCCAAACACTGGACTACGGGGCCTCTGATGACTATTCACCAGGTTACTGAGCATCATGGAGGTGCATAGAGAGGATTCTCCAGGATCCTGAATCCAAAGTGCATCTCTAATCTTCACAACTTGGGATACAGAGGGCAATACATTTAACTGGGTTCTAATAGTGACTTTTTGGAACACAGGCTATAACACCTGACCAAGTCAATAAACACAAACCCTTATAAACTCCTAACATCGGCTTTAAATCCGAAGTCTAACATGGTCACCTAACAAATCTAATCTCAAACTCAAATTATCAAATCCAAATTCAAATGCCTAACCAAACCCTTAGACCCAAGTCCAAACACCTAACCAAACCCTTAGACTCAAGTCCAAACACCAAACCAAATTCTTAGAACCAAGTCCAAATGCCAAACCAAACCCTGAGACCCAAGTCCAAAGCCTAACCAAACCCTTAGACCCAAGTCGAAACACCTAGCCAAGCTATTAAGCCCAAGACCAAACATCTAACCAAAGCCCTTAGAGCTATTGCCTTTACCATGTTTAAACAATTATCTGGAGTTGGATATTTCGACCATAAAAAAGGAGACATTGAATTATTGTCAGTTTATTTAACAGAAAATGCCATTATTAAAATAAAAATCCTCCATCAGCATAATAATGGACCCCCCTTAAAAATGGGAGATGCGACCTCTGATCCTTTTCCAGCTCAATAAAAAATAAAAATTCTTATTAGAGCGTATAAAAGTCTATAAAGCCCCCGCGGAATCGATGGCAACCCTCTCAGAACCATTCATCGTCCATCTTAGCACTCCTTTGTCCATGCCTGCCACGCGTCACCTCATTACTAAATCTACATCCCGCCAATCAATAGCTAACAGGTCTGAGATGTCAGCGCTTTCTGTGAGTTACGCGCGCACAGCGCAGCAGGATCATCGCCATTAATTACATTAACGAAGGAGCGGGTCCGTATCAGCGCCCGACGCATAGCGCATTGATTTTGCAATTCCTGCATCAGCAGCAGCAACGGCAGCGGAGAGACCTTTCCTCACTGCTCTCTCATTAATGAATTCACAAGACTGGCGGGTGGGGTTAGCGGGAAGGTCCGGCTGTCATCGGTTATCCCTCTCAGTGCCTTGCTTATCCCTGCTTTTTTTTTTTATTAAAGTGGACCTTCACCCTGAATAGGAAAATATTTTATATGTTTCCCACACCCTGTACATACAGATTGTCCACATTAATCCGGACCCTCACCCTGAATAAGAGCCTATCTTGTATGTTTTCCACACCCTGTACATACAGATTGTCCACATTAATCCGGACCCTCACCCTGAATAAGAGCCTATCTTGTATGTCCCCCCTGTACATACACATTGCCCACATTAATCCGGACCCTCACCCTAAATAAGAGCCTATCTTGTATGTTTCCCACACCCTGTACATACAGATTGTCCACATTAATCCGGACCCTCACCCTGAATAAGAGCTTATCTTCTATGTTTTCCACACCCTGTACATACAGATTGTCCACATTAATCCGGACCCTCACCCTGAATAAGAGCCTATCTTGTATGTCCCCCCCCCGTACATACACATTGCCCACATTAATCTGGACCCTCACCCTAAATAAGAGCCTACCTTATATGTTTCCCATACCCTGTACATACAGATTGCTCACATTAAAAATCATCCTACCTGCATCTACTGCATTTTCTGAGCCTTTAAACATCCAAGATGGCGGCTCACGGAGCATCAGGAAGTGTCCTCTGACTGTGCCGCTCTGCATTCTGGGATTTCTGTCCTTTCCCTGACCCCAGCTCTGCTCTGTCTGTGTGAAGCACAGTTATAACCCCGCCCCCCTGTACATTATCCCCCTCTCCTCTCCTCAGTATGTGATGCTTCTGAGGCAAGATGGCAGCGCCCGTATCCTAGAGTCCTGAACAGAGTTGCAGCCCAGTGGGGGAAAGAATAAAAAGTGACTAACAACTTAAAATATATTACATTTTAGAAGCTGGGGAATAGTTTTTTAAGAGTTTGGACTTTTCATTAAATGATGCTGAAGGTCGGGTTAACGTAAAGGGCCACTCCTGCCACAAAGGCAACAACATGCTGAATAAAGAGGAATGTGCGTTCGCTCACAGGAAAATCTTTCTCGTGTTGTTCACTTCAGCTTCAGCGCTGATATAGAAACACACTTCTGGAAACTTTCTTAAAGTTGACCAAAACCCACGTCGATTGGCCTGGGAATCCATAGGATTCCAGGGCCGATCGATTTTCTCCAAAATCGAGATGCCCCGCTGTGTGAAACCCCCAGGTCGGCCCATACACTTACCTTGCTTCCCAAGTCAGACAGCGTATGCGCAAGCTGTGGCCGCATTCCCCCTTATCCCTCTAGCAGGGCGCGTGCCCACGTCAGGCATTTGTGAATGGCCGGTGTAGGCACGCTCCCTGTTAGAGGGACGCGGGGGATGCGCTTGGAGCCATTGGCCTTAGACGAAGGCTTAGATGATGTGACGTCAACGGCTAAGTGTGCGCTGGGCCCTGGAGAGATGAGTTGGTATCGGCAATCTGGGGGGTTTCACAAAGGGGGAAAGGACCAAAACCCAGGATAGTCAAAATCCTGGGTTTTGGTCCACTTTATTGTGGAAGTCCAGTCCCAAGTGTCCCTGATTTGGAGGGGCTGTCCCTCTTTTGAGTCCATGCCCCTCTTTCCCTCGTTGTTCTCATTTGTACCTCTTTAAGGTGTAACATGCAGATCTGCAGCAGTAAATGATTCATTTGCCTATCTCCTATCAATCCCCAACGAGGGGGCGTGGCTTCATCCATCCCTCAATGAGGGGGCGTGGCCTAATTTAACAACTGTCCCTCTTTCCCACCCTGAAATGTTGGTAGGTATGGAGATACAGGACAGAGACATGAGAGAAAGGGAGAGATGAGAGCGAGACAGAATAGAGAGAAACACGTAAAAAAAAGAGGCTGCTCGCGGTCATGTGGTAACATCCCCACGAGCAGCCTATCAGCGCTGGCCACCGCTGGCCCTGGAGGCTTATAGGTTGCCCCGCCGCGGACGTACTGGGTACCCAGAAGCGGTGAGTATCCAGCGCCCACTTTCTTGTTTTAGCTGCGGATATGCGCAGACTCGGCCCCGGGCTGACACGCTGGATTTTGGTCCACTTTGGTAAAAAATGATCATAGTTACGCTTTAAAGTGGACCAAAACCCAGCGCGATCAGCCCGGGAGTCTATAATCAATTCCCCCCCCCCCCCCGAGCATCCGAAATCGGGATGCCCGCTGTGTGAAATGCCCCAGGTCACCCCATACACTTACCTTGCTTCCCAGTACAATGGAGCATGCACAGGCCGCGTCCGTTTACCTGCTATTCCTCTAGCAGGGCGTGTGCCCATGCCAGGCATTTGTGAATGGCCGACGCAGGCACGTTCCCTGTTAGAGGGAAGCGGGAGATGTGGCCGCCAGCGCCAGGGCCGGCGGCAGCACCCGGCAAGGCGCGGCAGCTGCCGGGGGCCCACTAACAGGGCCAGCCTTTGGGGTGTGTGCAATGGTGCTTGACCGGGGACAGACTGGGAGGGCACCGCCACAGCTGGTGCCCAACTTCTTTTCGAATTGTGGGGTTACACACAACGGGGCGTCTCGATTTAAATTCCAGGGGAGGAAGTGCTGGGTTTTGTTCTGCTTTTAAGTTGCCCACCCCAGCTGATTTCCTATCCCTGGAGCACCCCAATCTGTGATACCCTCCTGTGTGAAACCCCCTGAGATCGCTGCCATACCCACTATGCAATCAATTCCACCCCTGAGTTTTGGTCCGCTTTACAGGGCAAATCAATTTGGAATGTCCCTATTTGTGAAAGATCCCCCCTGGTTTGGCCGTTAACTCAAACTGGCGATCCCACAGTGAATTCACCAGATCGAGAAAATTAATGAACATAGGGAGGGGGGGTCACACACAGGGGCATCCAAAATCAGGAGGATCTAGATTTGTTTAGACACCGAGGTCAGGTTTAAAGAGGTTTGGTGCGCTTCAAAGTAGACCAAAACTAGAGCTTTGGTCCAAATAACATGATCCTTAGGGGGCATCCAGATTTGGGACGTCCCTCAGTGATGTGACACGACTATTCACCACAAAGGGGCCGACTGAGAACATGCCGCCCAAGGGCCCTCATAAACCTGGAGCCGGCCCTGGCCAGCACGCTCGGAGCCGCTGGAGTGAGATGGAGTGACGTCAGCAGCTCCAAGCGCGCTGATTGGATGAGCGGCCGCGCACGCACCGTGGGACCGGGAAGAGGTAAGTTGGCATCGGCGATCTGGGGTCATGTGGGAGCATCAGCGCGAGCAGCCTATCAGCGCTGGCCCTGAATGCTGATAGTTTGCGTCCCGGCGGGCGTAGCCGATGGCCAGAAGTGGTGAGTATCCGGCACCTGCTTTCTGCGATGCGCAGCCCGGGTCACGCTGCCCTGCTACTATATAGTACAGCGGAACTATCGTCATTTTTGACCATAGTTATGATTTCCCTGACCCCAGCTCTGCTCTGTCTGTGTGAAGCACAGTTATAACCCCGCCCCCCTGTACATTATCCCCCTCTCCTCTCCTCAATATGTGATGCTTCTGAGGCAAGATGGCAGCGCCCGTATCCTAGAGTCCTGAACAGAGTTGCAGCCCAGTGGGGGAAAGAATAAAAAGTGACTAACAACTTAAAATATATTACATTTTAGAAGCTGGGGAATAGTTTTTTAAGAGTTTGGACTTTTCATTAAATGATGCTGAAGGTCGGGTTAACGTAAAGGGCCACTCCTGCCACAAAGGCAACAACATGCTGAATAAAGAGGATTTTAGTTCGCTCACAGGAAAATCTTTCTCGTGTTGTTCACTTCAGCTTCAGCGCTGATATAGAAACACACTTCTGGAAACTTTCTTAAAGTTGACCAAAACCCACGTCGATTGGCCTGGGAATCCATAGGATTCCAGGGCCGATCGATTTTCTCCAAAATCGAGATGCCCCGCTGTGTGAAACCCCCAGGTCGCCCCATACACTTACCTTGCTTCCCAAGTCAGACAGCGTATGCGCAAGCTGTGGCCGCATTCCCCCTTATCCCTCTAGCAGGGCGCGTGCCCACGTCAGGCATTTGTGAATGGCCGGTGTAGGCACGCTCCCTGTTAGAGGGACGCGGGGGATGCGCTTGGAGCCATTGGCCTTAGACGAAGGCTTAGATGATGTGACGTCAACGGCTAAGTGTGCGCTGGGCCCTGGAGAGATGAGTTGGTATCGGCAATCTGGGGGGTTTCACAAAGGGGGAAAGGACCAAAACCCAGGATAGTCAAAATCCTGGGTTTTGGTCCACTTTATTGTGGAAGTCCAGTCCCAAGTGTCCCTGATTTGGAGGGGCTGTCCCTCTTTTGAGTCCATGCCCCTCTTTCCCTCGTTGTTCTCATTTGTACCTCTTTAAGGTGTAACATGCAGATCTGCAGCAGTAAATGATTCATTTGCCTATCTCCTATCAATCCCCAACGAGGGGGCGTGGCTTCATCCATCCCTCAATGAGGGGGCGTGGCCTAATTTAACAACTGTCCCTCTTTCCCACCCTGAAATGTTGGTAGGTATGGAGATACAGGACAGAGACATGAGAGAAAGGGAGAGATGAGAGCGAGACAGAATAGAGAGAAACACGTAAAAAAAGAGGCTGCTCGCGGTCATGTGGTAACATCCCCACGAGCAGCCTATCAGCGCTGGCCACCGCTGGCCCTGGAGGCTTATAGGTTGCCCCGCCGCGGACGTACTGGGTACCCAGAAGCGGTGAGTATCCAGCGCCCACTTTCTTGTTTTAGCTGCGGATATGCGCAGACTCGGCCCCGGGCTGACACGCTGGATTTTGGTCCACTTTGGTAAAAAATGATCATAGTTACGCTTTAAAGTGGACCAAAACCCAGCGCGATCAGCCCGGGAGTCTATAATCAATTCCCCCCCCCCCCCCCCGAGCATCCGAAATCGGGATGCCCGCTGTGTGAAATGCCCCAGGTCACCCCATACACTTACCTTGCTTCCCAGTACAATGGAGCATGCACAGGCCGCGGCCGTTTACCTGCTATTCCTCTAGCAGGGCGTGTGCCCATGCCAGGCATTTGTGAATGGCCGACGCAGGCACGTTCCCTGTTAGAGGGAAGTGGGAGATGTGGCCGCCAGCGCCAGGGCCGGCGTCAGCACCCGGCAAGGCGCGGCAGCTGCCGGGGGCCCACTAACAGGGCCAGCCTTTGGGGTGTGTGCAATGGTGCTTGACCGGGGACAGACTGGGAGGGCACCGCCACAGCTGGTGCCCAACTTCTTTTCGAATTGTGGGGTTTCACACAACGGGGCGTCTCGATTTAAATTCCAGGGGAGGAAGTGCTGGGTTTTGTTCTACTTTTAAGTTGCCCACCCCAGCTGATTTCCTATCCCTGGAGCATCCCAATCTGTGATACCCTCCTGTGTGACACCCCCTGGGATCGCTGCCATACCCACTATGCAAGCAATTCCACCCCTGAGTTTTGGTCCACTTTACAGGGCAAATCAATTTGGAATGTTCCTATTTGTGAAAGATCCCCCCTGGTTTGGCCGTTAACTCAAACTGGCGATCCCACAGTGAATTCACCAGATCGAGAAAAGTAATGAACATAGGGAGGGGGGGTCACACACAGGGGCATCCAAAATCAGGAGGATCTAGATTTGTTTAGACACCGAGGTCAGGTTTAAAGAGGTTTGGTGCGCTTAAAAGTAGACCAAAAACTAGAGCTTTGGTCCAAATAACATGATCCTTAGGGGGCATCCAGATTTGGGACGTCCCTCAAAGATGTGACGTGACTCTTCACCACAAAGGGGCCCACTGAGAACATGCCGCCCGAGGGCCCACATCAACCTGGAGCCGGCCCTGGCCATCACGCTCGGAGCCGCTGGTCTTAGACGGAGTGACGTCAGCAGCTCCAAGCGCGCTGATTGGATGAGCGGCCGGGGACCGGGAAGAGGTAAGTTGGCATCGGCGATCTGGGGTCACGTGGGAGCATCAGCGCGAGCAGCCTATCAGCGCTGGCCCTGAATGCTGATAGTTTGCGTCCCCGCGGGCGTAGCCGATGGCCAGAAGTGGTGAGTATCCGGTACCTGCTTTCTGCGATGCGCAGCCCGGGTCACGCTGCCCTGCTACTATATAGTACAGCGGAACTATCGTCATTTTTGACCATAGTTATGATTTAAAGCGGAACAAAACGTGGGGATTTGACTATCCCAGCTTTGGTCCTTGATCCCAAGCATTGCAGTGTGAGACCCTCCAGATCGACCAGTAAAACTCACCTCTTCCCAATCTCGTGGTGCAAGCGCTGGCTCTTATCCAATCAGAGCCGTTTGCTGCGCATATGTGGAGGCTGATTCACTACTAACGCCAGGTATCGGCAAATAAGAGTCTGTATATTGACGCTTAGAGCAGCCACTAGTAGAAGCTGTAGGCAGGTATCGGGCGCTGTAACAGAGCGCCTCAGTCGCTGTATTAACCTGGCCAGCATTGATGAATGTGATGCATGTTGGGCGCTCTAACACCAGTACAGCTGCAGGGAGCGAGAGGTAGTGTCAGCTCAGTGCCACCGACTCTAAGCGCTCCACACCATACATATCAAAAAACTACACACACAGAGTCGGCGCTGTAAATCTGGCCGCTGTAGCATAGAGCGCCAGACGCTGTGTGATTAAAGTCTGTTTTTGAACACATATCCACCAGTAACAAAATGAAAACACATGGAATTACATTGTTATAACACTGTGACATTAACACTTTAGTGCCAGACCTGTAATGACAATTCTGCATAAAAATATAAAAAGTCAAAAAAGTTTCTAAAAGTGTTTGTTTGCAGCCAGGAGACGTCACACAATGATTGGAGCAAAAAAAAAATAAATAATGTCAAATACGCTGTTTAAACACAAGCAAATGAACGGCCATTGAAATGTATGGGAGAGCGACACTGAGCGACAGGTGCTACATGGCGTTTCTGTACCTAGAGCGCCGGCGCTATACACTGAGCCGCCTGTAATAATACATGTGACGCTACATGGCGCTGTTAGAGTCGCTCACCGGATTCGCTTTCTTAAATGTGGTTTTGCGTACAGCGCCCGGCGTTCACCAGACGCACCTGCCGCTACGAGGCGCTACCTGGTGCTATCCCTTCTTAAATAACCCAAATATTCCAAAGGTTGGTGCACACTTACATGTCCAATATAATTCAGGTGCCAGGTCAGCGGTGACGCCGCTTAGCATCAGAAGACCAGAGAAGACCAGCACTTCAAAGGTAGCGAGTACATGTCGGGACTGATTCTAGGTGAAGCAGGGAGGGTCCCCGGCACCAGGGCCGGCTCCAGGTTTATGTGGGCCCTCGGGCGGCATGGTCTCAGTGGGCCCCTTTGCGGTGGATAGTCGCCGGTCAGGGGTCTATATATTGTATGGCAAAAACTAAGAAGGGCTGCTTGCCCTCCGCCCCCCTATTGGAGCTATTTTTTAGTTTGGCCCCACATGAATGGGGAAGTATTGAGGAAGAGGGAGGCTGAGGGAACATAGATGAATGGGACAAAGCTAAGAGAACAAGGATAGATAGGTCAGGGCTCAGGGGATAGGGATGAATGGGTCAGGGCTCAAGGGATAGGGATGGATGGGGAAAAGCTGAGTGGATAGGGATGGATGGGTCAGGGCTCAAGGGATATGGATGGATGGGAAAAAGCTGAGTGGATAGGTATGGATGGGTCAGGGGATAGGGATGAATGGGTCAGGGCTCAAGGGATAGGGATGGATGGGGAAAAGCTGAGTGGATAGGGATGGATGGGTCAGGGCTCAAGGGATAGGGATGGATGGGGAAAAGCTGAGTGGATAGGGATGAATGGGTCAGGGCTCAAGGGATAGGGATGGATGGGGAAAAGCTGAGTGGATAGGGATGGATGGGTCAGGGCTCAAGGGATATGGATGGATGGGAAAAAGCTGAGTGGATAGGTATGGATGGGTCAGGGGATAGGGATGGATGGGTCAGGGCTCAAGGGATAGGGATGAATGGGTCAGGGCTCAAGGGATAGGGATGGATGGGGAAAAGCTGAGTGGATAGGGATGGATGGGTCAGGGCTCAAGGGATATGGATGGATGGGAAAAAGCTGAGTGGATAGGTATGGATTGGTCAGGGGATAGGGATGAATGGGTCAGGGCTCAGGGGATAGGGATGGATGGGGAAAAGCTGAGTGGATAGGGATGGATGGGTCAGGGCTCAGGGCATAGGGATGAATGTGTCAGGGCTCAGGGCATAGGGATGAATGGGTCAGGGCTCAGGGGATAGGGATGGATGGGTCAGGGCTCAGGGGATAGGGATGGATGGGTCAGGGCTCAGGGCATAGGGATGAATGGGTCAGGGCTCAGGGGATAGGGATGGATGGGTCAGGGCTCAGGGGATAGGGATGGATGGGTCAGGGCTCAGGGGATAGGGATGGATGGGTCAGGGCTCAGGGCATAGGGATGAATGGGTCAGGGCTCAGGGGATAGGGATGGATGGGTCAGGGCTCAGGGAATAGGGATGGATGGGTCAGGGCTCAGGGCATAGGGATGAATGGGTCAGGGCTCAGGGAATAGGGATGGATGAGGCAGAGGTGAGACAGGGATAGATGGAGCAGAGAGACAGAGAGAGGAAGTGTGTGCAGTTCTTTAACCCCATTGTGGTCAGCCGTCAGTGGGGCCGCCCTGATTGGTGGGGCCCTCGGCAGCTGACCAGGCTTGCCGGGTGCTGATGCCGGCCCTGCCCGGCACAGTAGGGACTTATCACATCTTGTTAGAGGCTTGTTGAGTTCTGGAGGGCAAACAGCTGGTGGGCCGGAGAGCTGACACTCATCCAGTCGGAGATGCTCCTCTGCCAGACAAGAAGAGTCTTTCCCCAGCAAGACAGGAGTGCGGCCATCTGCCCCTCCGCCTGTCACACAGAACAAGAAGGACTCGGCTCCAGCAGGTGCTGCCACCGCGACATCAGGAAATAAGGAATTCTCTGATATCTCAGCTTTTGGACTGCAAGGAAACACCATAGCGCTTAAAGCGGACCTTCACCCTGAATAAGAGCCTATCTTGTATGTTTCCCACACCCTGTACATACAGATTGCTCACATTAATCCGGACCCTCACCCTGAATAAGAGTCTATCCTATATGTTTCCCCCCGTACATACAGATTGCCCACATTAATCCGGACCCTCACCCTGAATAAGAGCCTATCTTATATGTTTCCCGCACCCTGTACATACAGATTGCCTACAATAATCCGGACCCTCACCCTGAATAAGAGCCTATCTTATATGTTTCCCACACCCTGTACATACAGATTGCCCACATTAAAAATCATCCTACCTGCATCTACTGCATGTTATGAGCCTTTAAACATCCAAGATGGCGGCTCATGGAGCATCAGGCATCCTGCAAATAATAGGAAGTGTCTTCTGACTGTATCGCTCTGCATTCTGGGATTGCTGTCCTTTCCCTGACCCCAGCTCTGCTCTGTCTGTGCAAAGCACAGCTATAACCCCCCCCTGTACATTATCCCACTCTCCTCTCCTCAGTACGTGATGCTTCTGAGTCAAGATGGCGCTGCCCATATCCTAAAGTCCTGAACAGAGTTCCAGCCCAGTGGGGGAAAGAATAATAAGTAAGTGTCTAAGAACTTAAACTATATTAATTTTAGATGCTGGGGAATCGTTTTTAAAGGGTTTGGGCTTTTCATTAAATCATGCTGAAGGTCCGGTTTAAAGGGGACCAAAACCCAGATTTTTGACTATCCTGGGTTTTGGTCCTTTCTGTCGGGGCACTCCAATCACAATTGGCTGTGTGAAACCCCCCAGATCACCTAAAGAATCTCACCTCTTCCCGATCCTATGGCAGTAAAGCCGGTTCCTATTATACCACTAATATCTATCTGGATTGACTCAACGCACTATTTCCCTGGGCCTGGAAAAGGTGAGTTTTTATGGGTGATCTGGGTGGTTTCACCAAATCATAATGCCTTGGGGGAAAAGGACCAAACCCCAGGATAGTCAAGATCCTGAGTTTTGACCCACTTTAAAACCAAATACAGCACTGTAGGTGGGTTATTTCTAAAAAGTCAAGGGTGAGGGGGTATCCCTGGTATCTGTCTCAACTAGGCTAAGGGCAGGGGTCATAGAAAGCCCCTGGAGGGAATGTGGAGGACATGTTGGGATCATAGAGTTACACTGGAAGGTGCCGGGCTGCGGGGAGGCACCCAGCGAGGTACGTCTACATGCATCCCTACCAACATTTCAGAATGGGAAAGAGGGACAAGTTGTTAAATAAGGCCACTCCCCCTCATTGAGGGATGGATAGGAGATACATTGTAACAGTTACAACAAAGAAACACTTTGAATAGACAAATTATTAATTTATTGCTGCAGATATTGATTTTACACCTTAAAGAGGGACAATATGTAAATGAAGCCACGCCCCCTCGTTGAGGGATGGATGAAGCCACGCCCCCTCGCTGAGGGATGGATGAAGCCATGCCCCCTCATTGAGGAATGGATAGGAGATAATGTAACAGTTAGAACAATAGAAACACTTTAAACAGGCAAATTAATCATTTATTGCTGCAGATCTGCATTTTACACCTCAAAGAGGGACAATATGTAAATGAAGCCACATCCCCTCATTAAGGGATGGATGAAGCCACGCCCCCTCATTGAGAGATGGATATGGGATAGGATGTAACAGTTACAATAGAAACACTTTGAACAGGCAAATGAATCATTTATTGCTGCAGATCTGCATTTTACACCTTAAAGAGGGAAATATGTAAATGCAGCCACGCCCCCTAATAAGGGATGTATGGGGCCACGACCCCTAATTGAGGAAGGGCTGAAGCCACACCCCCTCATTGATGGATGGATAGGAGATAGGATGTAACAGTTACAACAATAGAAACACTTTGAATAGGCAAATGGATCATTTATTGCTGGATATCTGCATGCATGCAAAGAGGGACAAATGAGAACAACGAGGGACAGGGGGACATGGACTCAAAAGAGGGACAGTCACTCCAAATCAGGGACACTATGTACATGTAACAGTCACATATTGCTCTTTAAATATGTAAAATATAAAAGGAAACCCCTTTAAATAAACACGGTAAGTGCACTTATTCTTTATTATGGCCAAGGGATCTCAGTTGGACGGCATCTATACCGAGAGGCTAATCGAGGACAGGGTTGGTTGGGGAGCTGCGGGGAAGGGAAATAAATGAGCGGCACGGGTGTCATCTTCTTTCCCCGTGTTCCAAATTCGCTGTTAGTTAAGATGCAGAAGTGACGCCAAGTCCGGCCCACGTCTCTCTCCGCATTTCACACGCTGAGCGAGCTACCGTCTGGCTCGGGCGCTGCTGGTGCTGGAAGGCGGCCGGGAGCCAGGATTTACCTGCTACTGAAATGTTTACACGCCATCAATTCTAGGTGGGATGTGATGAGGAAGGACATTTCTGAGGATGCCATTTCCACTCCCCTTACGGAATTCAATGCGGAGGGACAGCAGTCCCCCTCTTTACTGCTTTCTATACAGATTGCCAGGGAGGTTATTGTGTCCTTTTCTGGGGCTTCCTATAGAAAAATACAATTCTGTGATTACTCACCTGTAGAATTGGTATTATATGTACACAGCACGTCCTGTTCCAGAATATTTCTTACACATGGGTAATACATCCACAAGATGGTGCTGGACTGCAGACAGTTTGTGGCTCCTCCCGGCCCTATATAAGTCAGGGACCTCCCACAAATTCCCCAGTATTGACCAGCAGTTAACAAGAAGCCGGGAGAACAATAACAAAAGGAATTCAAAAATGAACATATGAACAATCACCATACAGAGGTAACTAAGAATAATGATAACAAGGGTGGGATGGAACAGGACGTGCTGTATACATATAATACCAATGCTACAGGTGAGTAATCACAGAATTGTATTATTCAGTAAGTATACAGCACGTCCTGTTCCAGAATATTCCTTACACATGGGACATCCAATAGCAGTGTCCGTAAGGTAGGGTGGGATCCCCTAAAAGTAACAGCGGGCAGTGGACTTGCTGATAGTGGACTTAGCTGGAGCCAGACCTTTCTTAGGTCCAGACGGGAGCACAAAAAGAGCATCAGTCCTGACCACATCCAGAGAGTGTAAAACCCGCTCCTTAGGGTTACTAGGATTAGGGCACAGAGAAGGCAAAACAATGCCCTGATTGAGATTGATTCAGACTGGTAACATAGGCTTAAGTGGAGGACGCACGTGAGTAAACCCCTGAAAGAAAGTCTTAACCAGACGATGTTGAGCAAAGGATCTTTGGAAGAAAATGGCCAAAGCAGAAACATGACCTTTGAGGGTACTAAGTTGAAGACCCAAATCCAAACCATGTTGCTGAAATTCCAAAATCCTAGGGATAGAAAACACCCGACAGGGAAGCGACTTAGACTCACACCAGTCAATGTAAGCATGCCATACCCTATAGTAGATGGATGACGAGGACTTCTTCCTAGCCCAAATCATGGTATTAACAACAGAGGCAAGCAGCCCCTTTTCCATAAAGATGGAGGTTTCAGCAGCCAGGATGTTAAAGCCAGTGTTTGTAAATTGGGATGGCGTAGTTGCCCCTGAGTGAGCAGGTCTGGATCCTTGGGCAGGACGTACTGATCTACTGCCAACTGCACGATGTCTGCGAACCACACTCTTCTTGGCCAACAGGGGGCCACCAGAATGGTTGCCACCCCTTCCTGGGCAATATTGCGCAACACCCTGCCCAGCAGAGGAAAAGGAGGGAACGCATAGAGGAGCTGAAAGCTCTTCCAAGACATTGCTAGTGCATCCATGGCCAAGGCCAGAGGGTCCTGGGACAGAGAGACAAAGACTTGCTGACCCCAGCGGTGGCACAGGGAGTGAAACACCCTGCTGCTGAGGGACCATTCTCCCAGACGAGAAGTCCCCCTACTGAGGGAATCTGCCTCCAGATTTTTCACCCCCGGGATGTACACAGCTGAGATGCAGGGAACATTCTCCTCCGCCCAAGACAGTATCAGGGACACTTCCTTGAGGGCCCTCTTGCTCTGGGTCCCTCCCTGATGATTGATGTAGGCAATCGCCGTCTGGTTCTCCGAGCGGATCTGAACAGCACGACCCCGAAGGTGTGGAGTCAAATGGGCGAGAACCAACCTTATTGCTCTCAGTTCCAGAATGTTGATAGGGGTGTGGGCCTCCCGAGGGCTCCACTGAACCTGGAATTTCAGGGATTTCCAGAAGCCCCCCCAACCTGTCAGACTGGCATCTGTGGTAACTGTCTCCCAGCACGGGGCCAGAATGGATCTGCCCACCAAGAGATTCCTTGAGTCCAGCCACCACGAGAGGGACCGTCTGGCCAGAGGGGACAAAACAAACACCTGCTCCAGGGATCGAGGGTCCCGATCCCATACCGACAAGAGGTGAAGTTGAAGAGGTCTCATGTGAAACTGAGCGTATGGAATCGCCTCGAAGCAAGACACCATCAGGTCCACCAGCTGCATCCCCTGCCGGATGGAGGGATGAGAGCAAGACATAAGAAGCCTGGCTTGGCCTTGAAGACTCTTCACCTTCTGCTGAGGGAGAAAAATCTTGACCTAAGATGTATCCAGAGTCATGCCCAGAAAGGACCTCACCATTGACGGTGACAGGGAAGACTTGGGGTGGTTGATCACCCAGCTGAAGGACTCCAGTGTGGACACCACCAGCTGGGTATCCAGCTCGGCCTGCTGGAAGGACTGAGACATGATGAGAATGTCGTCCAAGTAAGGAAGGATGCGAATGCCCTGAGATCTCAGCAGAGCTATTACGCCCGCCAGCACCTTGGTGAATACCCTGGGAGCGGAGGTGATACCGAAAGGCAAGGCCACAAATTGGTAGTGCTGATCCTCCAGAGCGAACCTGAGGAATCTCTGATGACCTGGAAAGATTGGTACATGACGGTAAGCGTCCTTGATGTCTACAGAGGTCATGAAGTCGCCCGGGCGTAGTGAATTGACAGCTGAGCGCAGAGTCTCCATGCGAAAGTGTTTGAATCTGACAAATTTGTTGAGGCGCTTTAAATCCAGGATGGGTCTGATGGACAACACTATGCTACATCATCATTAGGCAATCCTGTTCTCTATTCTAGGTGTTTACTGTCCAGAGATTGATTGGAGCAGAAGCACACCACTGACACAAGTATAAATATGCAAGTAAAATTGTATTAAAGTTTCGACCATGGAATTACAAAATTTACATAGGTATAATGATTTAACAAAAGGATACAATCAGCAAACTTCTGTGTACAATAAGGGTTCACATTCTCATCAGGAGCATTCTATATCACCACCAGAAAAAAAGATAATATGCATAAGAACTTAACAAAAAATGTATATAAAGAAGTAATGGTAACACACCAATAATCCTATAGTCTATGGGGTGATCTATGGTCACGATCCTGATGAGGAGTGGGTATGCTGGGCGCTGAGGACTGAGTCAACGAAGTAAAAATAACAGGTATATATAAGCTCAGTAAATACAGTATTAATCTGGTCAGTACAGTCAAGTGCCCTGCATCATACCAGATAGAGACCCATAAGCATATGTGATACAGTATACAATCATGACGGCAAGAATCAAATCAGATAAAGAAGCAATAAATCACATGCATGTCATTACCCATGGCATGGCATTGGCATTTACTTGTTGCGATCCTTGGTTACTCTCTGGCTTTGGGTAATGACATGCATGTGATTTATTGCTTCTTTATCTGATTTGATGTGAGCCGACAATCGGAAAGGCAGCTGAGCGCACACCTGAGCGCATAAACGCACACTAAAATCAACGTAGCACCCTTTCCTGACCCGATCAAAGCCCAAAACCAACGGGAAAACGCACGGGAGAAGTGAACGGGGAGGCTCTGCATCAAGCCACCAGTCTACTATAGAGGTACCATGTGGCGAGGTACCTCGGGACCAGTTTTAAGCATCCCCCCTATATTTAACGTTAGTGTTTACTGTCCCACATAGCTTGCTGGCTGCACCTTGATCTCTTTCTTGCATTGCAAGTCTATGACTTACAGGCTGTTAAGCTTTTATACTGCAGGAACCATGGGTTGCTTTTAATTGCGTCCATCATTGATTACAATGAAGGTATGAACTTATGTATATATATTATGTGTGTTATAACATTTGTGTCCATATTTGGACCAAGCTTATGAAGTTCAATGCTGATTTGCTTAGTGATGCTACTGTATATTTCTTATAGGTATATGATTATGGGCACTGATGAAGCCTATTGTTAGGCGAAACTAGTTTGCCCACTCTGCGGGACAGATTATCAACAAATTTACACAAGCAATTCAAACAGTCTGTATATTGTTCTATTGTTGTATATTTGGATATATAGGCATTATATGTGTGTGTAACAATGTCACTTTGTCCAACGGCTGTTTTTAATTACATATATCAATAATACATTTTATATGTTTTTATAATATTTAGTAGTGGTATTTTGGGCATGGTTGGAGGTAGATAGAGCCCATGGTCCCATTTGGGATCTGATAGGGGAGGCCCAGTAATCCCCAGTTCTGTCATTGTGCATGTTGTTCAGTGGGCCTACCACCCATACCAGCCCACATACTGTGGTGTGCTCCCGCTTCAATGGGAACACATTAATTCCAACCCTAAACAAAAAATAGTTTTTTTTTTTCCCACACATTGCTTCATATATTGGGAGGGTCGTTTCATAGGTGGGTTGGAAGATACCCACAACCTCTGTATTTACATGGGTCTGATGGACCCGTCTTTTTTGGGAACAGTGAAAAGATTAGAGTAGTAGCCTCTGCCCCTTTCCCTCAAAGGCACCTGGCAGATGACCCCCAACTCCAGAAGGTTTTGTACAGCGAGGCACAGACCCTGAGCTGACAGTGGGTTTTGAGCCATCCGGGTTTGATGAATCTTGGGGAAGGGGGGGGGGCAGGCTACAAACTCTATCTTGTAACCGGAGGACACTACCTCCTGAATCCACCGGTCTGAGACGTGAAGCCTCCAGACGTGAGCAAAGAGCCAAAGCCGTTCCCCCACCCGGATGGGTGAGGGCGCCCCTTCATGCCTGAGGGGGCTTGGGTGAGGATTTTGGCTTGGGACCCCAGGAGAGGCCAGGACAGCCACGTCCTCTGCCCCTTCTCCAATGATCTCCGCGGGCCCCAGTAAAGGAGACTCCTCGGCCAGTGCTGGAACCACGGAAGGAAGGGAGAAAGGCACCCACCCCCCGAATGGATCGGGACGGCCTCATTCGTTGAGGTAACCTACCGCCCCTGGCAAACAAATCCAAGCGCTCACCAAAGAGGCGCAGGCCCTTGAAAGGGAAACCAGTGAGAGCCTTCTTAGCAGCATTATCAGCTACCCACTGACATAGCCAGACAGAGCGGCGTATAGCCACCAACAGGGCCGAAGTCCTACCACACATTCTAATGGCATCCTCCATAGCAGAAACAATATATGCAATAAATTCTTCACAAAGCAGGAGAGACCTATACTCTTCTCTACCCGCATCCTCAGATACCCCGTCCAAGAGACACTTAAGCACCCCTTAAATGGCAATAGCCGTAATAGCAGAGGCACAAACCGGGCGCAGCACCATCAGCCTAAACCGCCTACCCTGTCAGAGCAGGGACTGCGGTAGGAGCATAGCTCCTCAGCACCTAAATGATGCTTACTGACCTACCTTCACCCGAACCTTGTCAGCCGAGGCTGGGAGGCAGCAATATGGAACGGGTGGGAATAGTCCTGCAGGGCCGCAGGCATATAAGCCCCGCTCACCTGCGCCACATAGAGACCTATCTTCTATCTTCGCAGCCCAGACTGCAGAAAAGTACTGGGGAATTTGTGGGAGGTCCCCGACTTATATAGGGCCGGGAGGAGCCACAAGCTGTTTTCTGCAGTCCAGCGCCATCTTGTGGATGTATTACCCATGTGTAAGGAATATTCTGGAACAGGACGTGCTGTATACTTAGAATAGTGGTCCTCAAACTGGAGCTTGGGAGCCATATGTGGCCCATTTGTGGCTCTCCAGTTGCCTTGCACTGCTGAAACCTGTGGGATAAGGAGGAGGGCGCAAGGGGCACACACCCCGGGCCCTCCACCAACCTTTGGGTTATGGTCTGGTCCAGGAGGCTTTTCAGTCTTTGGTCTGACTACGAAAGCTATCGACAGCAGTGCGTGTCCCCTGCACCAGGGCAGCCAAAGACCCTACACTGTCTGCTTTTACCCCTTGCACCCTCTGGCCCCCACCCCTTACACTGTCTGCATTTACCCCTTGCACCCTCTGGCCCCCACCCCTTACACTGTCTGCATTTAACCCGTTGCACCCTCTGGCCCCCACCCCTTACACTGTCTGCATTTAACCTGTTGCACCCTCTGGCCCCCACCCCTTACACTGTCTGCATTTAACCCCTTGCTCCCTCTGGCCCCCACCCCTTACACTGTCTGCATTTACCCCCTTGCACCCTCTGGCCCCCACCCCTTACACTGTCTGCATTTAACCCTTTGCACCCTCTGGCCCCCACCCCTTTCACTGTCTGCATTTAACCCCTTGCACCCTCTGGCCCCCACTCCTTACACTGTCTGCATTTAACCCGTTGCACCCTCTGGCCCCCACCCTGCACACTGTCTGCATTTACCCCTTGCACCCTCTGGCCCCCACCCCTCACACTGTTTGAATTTACCCCTTGCACCCTCTGGCCCCCACCCCTTACACTGTCTGCATTTAACCCTTTGCACCCTCTGGCCCCCACCCCTTACACTGTCTGCATTTAACCCCTTCCACCCTCTGGCCCCCACCCCTTACACTGTCTGCATTTAACCCCTTGCTCCCTCTGGCCCCCGCCCCTTACACTGTCTGCATTTAACCCCTTGCTCCCTCTGGCCCCCACCCCTTACACTGTCTGCATTTAACCCCTTGCTCCCTCTGGCCCCCGCCCCTTACACCGTCTGCATTTAACCCCTTCCACCCTCTGGCCCCCACCGCTTACACTGTGCATTTAAAGTGGAGAAAAACCTGCACCTGCAGGTCCCCTGCACCAGGGCAGCCGAAGCCACCACAGGGCAGGATGGAGAGTCTAGAGCAGCAAAGCCGCCGCCAGCAACGCTCCAGTGATGTGTGCAGAGCTGTCACTGCACATAAGCCACCAAGCACAGCTGCTGGCAGCTCAATGCAGGGAACCAGCCGGGCGACTACACTACCCCCCACCCAGAATGGCAAAGCAGGAGTTCCCGAGCAGCACGCACCCGCACAAGGGGGGCACAAGGGACTCAATCTGACATTCCAGTAAGTAGGCGGGTGCCAGACAATCACCAATCAGTTACTTGGCTGGACTATTATTTTAAAGTGGACCAAAACCCAGGATTTATACCATCCTGGGTTTGATTCTTTGCCCCCCGGTAACCCCAATTGGGGGTGCTCTGCTATGTGAAATCCCCCATGTTCGCCAGATCTCAGTTACTCTTCCCCGGTCCTACGGCGCATGTGCAGCTCTCTCATCCAATCAGCGTGCTCGGATCCACACAAGCCCCTTTGTCTGGGAGCTCGTTTAAGGCGAGCGGCTTTGAGTGATCTGGTGGCTGCATCCCCTGCTACCCTTATTCAGAAATGCCTGGCGCGGGCATGTGCCTTGCTAAATGGATAGCGGGGATAAGGCTATCCCTTTAGCAGGGCGCGTGCCCACACAAGGCATTTGTGAATGGCCGGCGCGGGAGTGCTCCCTGTTAGAGGGTAGAGTGAAATTCGGCCTCCAGCATGCTCGAGTCCGCTCGCCTTAGATAAGCTATTAGATAGAGGGACGGGAGTGGTTCCTAGTGCGCTGATTCGACGAGAGAGCTGCGCATGCGCCATAGGACCGGGGAAGGATAGATGATGAGATCAGGTGACCTGGGGGGGGGTTCACACAGCGGGCTATCCCGATTGGGGTGCCCCGGGGGCAAGAACCCACACCCAGGATAGTTAAAATCCTGGCTTTTGGTCCAATTTAACCACAATGCATAACTGAAGACAAATACAATTAAGAAATGGTGGGTTGTAGTAGTGCTGCCCAGGCCCCATCTATAGCTGTATATGTCGAACAATAGATATAATAGATTGATATCAATATATATCTATATATATATATTGTATTTTAACAAATGATGGTTCATTGCATTGGCTTTTTTCTTTTATTTTCCAGCCCCTCTTCTTACATTACAACTATAAATGGCTGTTTAGAGCCAGTTTGTGTCAGTGTGTCACCTTCCCAGGGGGGATGAATTTGGAGGTCACCCGAATAAGAAAAACCCTCCAAAGATGACACGACTTGGTGACACTGCATCACGGAGGCGACCAGTGAACTCTCTTGCTACGAACAGAGATGGGCCGGGGGGGATTCCGAGACATTTTCATAATCATTCAAATCATCCAGAAGTGAAGCGAGTCAATGATACGAATCACTGTCGTACAGTCTTGGGCTTCTGTACCAGTCAGGGAGAGTAAGGGGTTAAATAACTCATTTATAGGGGAGTTAAGGTAGTTAACCCAGTGCCTATTGGGGATCATGGCTCTGGGAAAAGTGCCAGCGGAGTATTATACATTGAAACAAATTACTGACAGTAAAAAATAGTCACTGTATCAATCCTCCATTTTTGACTCACGTGGGACCTAGAAAGTATTGGGGCCAACCTTTAAGGCCAATAACTCATAGAGAACACTGCACAACAGTGCACTGATTATTGTGGAGAGAGCAGAATATTTGCTGGCAATTTGCTGAGTTGCGCTGCACTTCGCCTGGCTGGAAGAGTGGCATTTACCTATACTTTAAAGCAAGCTGCCACGGCAGCTTTGGTTTGGAAAATCAAAGAAATCCTTCAAAAAACACACTGTTACAGCTTATGTCAACATGGTAGGGGTCTCGGCATATACATGTGGTGTCTAGGGAGTGTCCTTGTTTAAAAGGGCCCCAGATGTGGAGGTTGATTCATTACTAGCGCCAGGTACCGGTAGATGAGCGTCTGTAGCGAGGCGCTTACAGCAACCGCTCGTAGTCACTGTGATGGGCTATGGGTCGCTGTTACAGAGCGCCACAGTCACTGGCTGTGTTGTATGTGAGTCGCTCTAACACCAGTACAGTGCTGTATGTGGCGCCAGCAGTGCGACCGACTCACACCATATTCATCAAAAAAACAGCCGCACATAGCACCGGCGCTCAAAATCAGGTTGTTGTAGCCCAGAGCGCCATAGACTGTGTGATTAAAGTCTGTTTTTGAACATATATCCACCAGTAACAAAGCGAAAACATATGGAATGACATTGTTATTACATTGTGACATGAACACTTTAATACCAGACCTGTAATGCCAATTATGCATAAAAATATTAAAAATCCCAAAAGTTTTCAAAATTGACTTTTTATAGGCCAGGAGAGGTGACACAAATATTTGATCATTGAAAAAAAATAAATAAATAAAACCCTGTTTAAAGAGAAGATAAGGAGCGTCCATTGAAATGTATGGGAGAGCGACAGGTAGCAACAGGTAATACCAGGCGCTCTGGAAGCCAGAGTGCCGGCGGTATACGCTGAGCCGCCTGTGATGATGAATCGGTCGCTACGTGGCGCTGTTAGATACGCTCACCGGAATCACTTAGATAAATGTGGTTTTGCATACAGTGCCCGGCGCTCACCGTGCGCTACCTGTCGTTGCCAGTCGTTACCTGTCGCTATGGTTTGATGAATAAACCCCACAGTGTTTTTCCTTTAAAATAATAATCCAACTGATCGGTGGTCGTCTGGAAGAAGGAGGGACCTGTGTCCCAGGTGTCAGTTTTTACTCCCTGCGCTGCCCCCAAGAAGAAGGTGGAGGGGGCGTGGTGTGGCACCAAAGAAGCACTGGCGGAGCTGGAGGAGGACACCACCAACGCTGGAAACAAAAAGGATGACGTGACCGCTGAGTAATTAAATTGAGAATATTAAAAATCTTTGTGTGTTATTTAACACTACACTTGGGGTGAAGTGGTAAGGGGTCCATGGGTGGGACCTTGGCCGGTGACAAGCCGGTACCTGCCATATTACTAGCAGCCCATTTGCCCAGGACACCCCTGGAAGAGCCCCAGGCCAAGAAAGGAGGATAGAGGGACCTACAGATGCAGCGGGGTGGTTGAAAGAGTGGCTCCCCACCAGCAGCAGATCAGCACCCGCCAGACCAGGAGGCCCTCGACTTGGCAGACCTGTAGAGAGGATGCCGTCCGGCAAGGAACAGATGAAGGCCAATTTCATGACTTTTCATGGCTTTTTATTCTCTTTCTTCAAGAGTTCAATACTTTTTCCCTGGATCATTTCTCATTATCACCTAATGTATGGACATCTATGGTTTGATCGCATGTGTGAATCGGATGGATTGTTACTGAAATTTTCATATCAACGGCACCTTTAGAAACATATAACGTAAGAAAATTGGTGACGTGCCCAATAATAATGACACCCACTGTATTTATACATAGTAACTAGATCCCCTCTAAGGTGTCTCTTTGTTGTAAAACCTAGCATAAAATTATACATTGTAGATTAGATACCTTATAAGACATCTCTTTTCTAACCTAAACACCTTTAAAGAGGAACAAGCCTCACAGATCCACTGCCCACCCCCTTACCTTAGGGCATTCTTTACTCACCCATCTTCTAGGTCTCTCGGTTTCCAGGCGACCTTCTGACAGGCGGCACCATCTTGCATCCCATAAAGTACTATTCATGCAGCCCCCGATCTCGTGCCTGCACAGTGCCATGAATGGGATGAAAAGGGGCTACCCATGGGATGCACTGGAGACTTTCCTGAGCGGCGCGGGACTTTAAAGAGCACGGCTAAAGCCTTGCTGTCACTGACAGGCGGCTAAGCCAGCATGGGGGGCAGCGATGGGGCTCTGAAGCTGCCGGATGTCGTCACAGAAGGCCGCGCCGACATCCAAAAGTCAGGTAGGGGTGGCAATAGGTCCCTTTTTTGTCGGTCCAATGTTCCTCTTTAAAGTTTCATTATGAGAGTACATTTAATAAATCTAGGTACGTGCAATATCTTCGCACCAACACCAGCCTGCCTGCAGTTGCAGTTATTATTTTTGCCATCAGTGGACCACAACCTGTGCCCCATGTTCAAGGACAGGTCTTCTCCTCCTGGTTCTAATAGGCAATTTTTACATCCCATTGCTTTGTTGGATTTGCTGGAGCTGCTTGGCATTTCGTTGCTCAACCTATTATCATAGTAACATAGTAACATAGTATGTAAGGCTGAATAAAGATTTTAGTCCATCCAGTTCAGCCTGTTTAACTCCTTCCAGTGGTCTAGTAGGCATAGCTGGAAATGTTATTACATGCCAGGAAGGCATCCAGGCCACTTTTGAACGTTTTTACTGTATCCATCATTACTACCTCCTCTGGCAGCGAGTTCCATAGTCTCACTGCTCTTACAGAGAAGAATCCCCTCCTATGTCGGTGGAGAAAGCACCTTTCCTCTAACCTTAGTGGATGCCCCCGGGTTATGGTTACACTCCAGGGTATAAATAGATTGTGGGACAGATCTTTGTATTGACTCCGAATATATTTATACATAGTTATTAGATCACCCCTCAATCGTCTATTTTCTAGACTAAATAAGCCTAACTTGGACAATCTTTCCGGGTACTCTAGCCCCCGCACTCCTTTTATTAACTTTGTTGCCCTTCTTTGAATGCGCTCCAGTTCTGATATGTCCTTCTTAAGCACAGTTCCCCAGAACTGTACACAGTATTCCATATGGGGGTCTGACTAGTGACTTGTACAGGGGTAAAATGATGTTCTGGTCATGAGCACCTATGCCCCTCCTGATGCACCCCATGATCCTTTTTGCCTTGGCAGCAGCTGCCTGGCATTGATTACTACAGTTGAGCTTATTGTCAACTAAAACCCCTAGGTCCTTTTCCATTGTTGTTTTACCAAGTGTTTCTTTATTTAATGTGTAATCATGATACAGATTTCTCCTTCCCATGTGCATAACCTTACATTTATCTGTGTTAAACTTCATTTTCCATTTAACTGCCCATGCTTCCAATTTATCTAAATCTGTTAGTAGCTGCCTGTTGTCCTCTTTTGTTTTAATTACTTTACTCAGCTTAGTATCATCTGCAAAGATCAGTGTTTCTAGCTCCTTCTTCGGCTGTGTTGAACTCAATTGCCGCATGTAATGTTTAAGAGGAAGGGTCACAGGCATAACCTCTGTCCATCGTCAGTCTTACATTGATCACAATGACATTTTATCTATCGGTTACCTGCTCAAGTTGCCATTTTGTTTAATTCTTTCCATAATAAATCAGTAATAGGTTTGCATAATTTTGTGTAATCTGCAAAAAAGCCAGGTTACATTTTTAATATAAAGGTTAAAACGGATTCGGCCTAATATCAAACAAGTAACAAAAGGCCTTTAGCAGAGCAGTGTCTGGGAAGCCAGACTTCCATCTCAAGTCCTTGCCTTACACCTACTCCTACATTAGGTATTCTGATTTGGCATGGCCCTCCTAGCAAAACCTAAATGAATCAATACTCCTGTGCTCCCAAAACTGGGCTTGAAGAAGCCTTATTACATTCAGGGTAAAAAGACATTTGTGAAGGAGCCCCATATCCTCCCTTGTCACTGGTTTCCATTAATGACACTTTCACGTGGATATTGCCGCCATCATAAGAAGAACCTTTAGAGCAGCGGAGGGAAGAGCTCGCCTGGTGATTGCTGATTACAGGGCGAAGCAGAAGAGCTCTTTGCTAATTTCTAAATGATTGCAATTAACGTTTTATCCTTCGAGCAGGAAGTGAACCCTTTTTGCAGGTGGCTACATGAAGTACGAAAATGCTAAACGACGATCAAATATGAGTGCGCCGCGAGAATCATTAGTTAAAAATGCTAATCCTTCCTGAATCCTCCAAATCCAGCTCTGGCAGCGAGCCTGGACTTCCTATGGGAATGACGTCCTGAAAGAATGGGGCCTAATAGACAGAAAGCAGCGATGATGGGCAATCCTTAACGATCGAGCTCCGGAGAAGCTCAGTAGTGCTGATAAGGGCTTTGAGTCCAAGAATGAGAGCTGGCTCCCTTAATTATCTCTTTATAAAGTCACAGAAGCCTGACAAGTTATCCCAAAGAACCCATGTAACTTTCAGAGTGGAATGTAGCTCAACCCTCTTTGCGGCAGAAAGAGCCAACCCTTTACCGAAGCACAGAGGCCAGCCAAGCACAATAAATAATAAAATATATATAATAATAATATAAACAATATATTATTATTTAAATATATAAATAATAAATAATATATATATATATATATATATATATATATATATATATATATATATATATTCCTCTCCCGGTATGATGAGACAAAAGAAAGACTCCAAGCAGGTCCAGTGTGGGTTACATGGTTACGCATTTTTTAGTACTCTGCCACCTGCCATTGGTGGTCCCAGTACAAGTAAAGTGAGGTCAGATTTGCATTGTGTGTATGTATGGGGTGGGGGGCAGAGCCAGGTTTATGTGGGCCCTGGGCGGCATGGTGTCAGTGGGCCCCTTTGTGGTGAAGAGTGGCGTCACATCACCGAAGCACATCCCAAATCTGGATGCCCCCTAAGGATCATGCTATTTGGACAAAAACTCTAGTTTTGGTCTACTTTGAAGTCTAAATGAATCTGAATTTTCCTGATTTTGGATGCCCCTGTGTGTGACCCCCCCCCCCTCTTTGTTCATTACTTTCCTGGAACTGGTGAATGCACTGTGGGATCGCCAGTTTGAGTTAACGGCCAAACCCGGAGGGTTCTTTAACAAACAGGGGGATCCCAAATTGAGATGCCCCTGTAAAGTGGACCAAAAACCTGGGGTGAAATTGCTTGCATAGTGGGTATGCCAGTGATCCCAGGGGGTTTCACACAGTAGGGTATCACAGATTGGGATGCTCCAGGGATAGGAAATCAGCCGGGGTGGGCAACTTAAAAGCAGAACAAAACCCAGCACTTCCCCCCCCCCCCGGAACCTAAATCAACATACCCCATTGTGTGGAACCCCGCCATTCGAGAAGAAGTTGGGCACCTCCCTGTGGCGGTGCCCTCCCAGTCCACTGTCGTTTAAGTGCTGTCGCACACCCCAAAGGCTGGCCCTGTCAGTGGGCCCCCTTAGAGTGGGGGCCCCTAGCAGCTGCCTCGCCTTTCCGGGTGCTGTCGCCGGCCCTGGTGGGGGGCATCAGCCATTGGGATGCCCCCCCCACGCATATATCCCAGTGAAACTGTGCCCGAGGACTGGCCATTGGCATCAAAAGGTCTCTTGACCATATGGCTACAGGTGGTAAATTGCTGGCCTAGTTTTGCATGAGGAGCGATATGCAGGTAAGGTAAGAATGGGTTTAGATGCATTGTATGCTCTGGAGTGGACATTTTATTAAATAAATGCTGGATCTTTGTAATTACTTCTCATGAAATTAAAATATGATATTTTTGGGATACAGTAGCTAAATCCTTGAAATGTTTTGTATTCATACAAGCTGGCCTCCCATAGGCTCACAACAGAATAGAGTACATAACATCAAGCTGGTCATCTTGCCCTAGCTATCTAACTTTATAGACAGAATATAGAATATACCATTTCCCAGATGTTTGGAGGTCTGTTAAGCAATTAGGGGACATCTGGCTACTGCAGCATCTTTAAAGAAACCAAAAACATATCCTCAAATATTCTCTTCCAATGGGATTCGGATTTCGGAACACTTTGTCTGAACTGCATCTGAAACTGAACAGAGCACTGTTACAGCACCAAGGTACAGTCTTCAGAGTGATCTGTCCCTTGCACCAGCCCGTTGGCGAGATGAGTCACACATCATGGTTACCTGCGAATCAGCTGTGAAAGAATTTGGCTTTCCCAGGTTCTGTTAAATGACACCGGGGCATCCCGAATTTGGATACCCCAGCGTGTGAACCCCCCCCAGTTTGCCCAGTAAAACTAACCTCTCATCAGTCCAGCGGTGCATGCGCGGGTTCTCCTTCAATCAGAGACCTTTGCCGTGTTTACATGCTTCGGCAAAGGACTCTGATTAAAGTTAATGGGCAGCATGTGCTGCCGCATCCCCAGCGGCAGGTGCGCTACTGTAGCCCTCACGTACCGGGGTGTCTGACACGTGACAGCAGGGAGCAGGTTCTTCTGGGCCCAGGTGTCTGATGTGTGTGTGGTGAGTAGGTAAGGGTTAGGGTTTCAGGGAAAGGTAAGTACTCACTGGTGCCGCTTGGAAAGATGTACAGCAGTCCAACTGTTGAAAGCAGAGTTCCTCTTTATTTATTCCACAAGCAAACGGCAAAACACGGAACAAGTACATGTCTTCCAGTAACATCTCTGGTTCTGTCCAATATCAGGTACAATCATCAAGCATTGCTTCTATAGAAAATAATGATCTAGGTTGGAACCTCTCCTGTCTCTCTCTCTTAGAGTCTGTGCTCCTGCTCCTTACAATTCAAATGGTTAAGAACCTAACGATCTAACTTTGGGTTGGGGGCTTCCCTTTATCCCTTCTCACTACCTTCCAGAACCTTCTATCACATGTTCGGCCTTGTGTCCGACATCTGATAGATTCTATATCAGTAGCTGGTGGGTTTTGTTCCACTTTAACTGTTTACGTATTAAAAATAGATCTGTCTGTTATACAATGTATCACATCAGGGAGTGCTTGTGTAACAATCCAGCAGCCGCCAGCACGTCTCTTTACAATGTAACTCATCAGGGAGCTGGTTGGCTTATACAATGTAATGGCTCATCCTGCTTGTTACATTGTACAGTAGGAGGGAGAAAGAAAGCAGCTCAAGTTTTAAAACTTCCATTGCAGGTTTCCTTAGCGTCAGTGCTGCTGCCTCTGTATCTAGGCACTGGAAAAAGGAAGGAACGACACATCGATGCCGCTGTCTACGGTATAACTGACTGAACTGGAAGCTTTACTACCAGTGTAAGAAGATCTCCATTTCTCTAGGGACCGTTGAGACTTCATTTGACCTTTACTCGCTACATTCACTAAGTGCCTTCTCAGCAAATACTACCCAGCCATAATTGATCATCTTCATAGATGTTGCACAAGGGATTGTGTTCTTCACTTGTTTCAGTCGCATATTTACTAAACCTTATGTGCTCCTAAGTGTTTGCACACCCCTCCTTCCTCAGCACTAAGCAAACTATTGTTGTACTGTAGTCCTCATTCATCCAGATAATGGAAATTATATGGTGACAAGCCAACTTTTGGCAAGTGGGTGACTGGCCGAACTCCCCCTCCCGTTTACTTGCACTGGCCAGGGGGTGCCAAAGAGCCCACTGCCCTTGTGAGCAATGTGGGCAGTTAGTCTTTAGGGCTTGGGGCCGGCCGCTCTAAGGCCACATACCTGGTGCCCAGGCTGGTTTTGCCAAAGAGGGGGGAACCTCATGTTGTTTTGTGTTTTCATTTTTCAGGCAGGGCCAGATTATGAGGGGGGCGCAAGGGGTGGTTATGGTCAGGTCCAGGAGGCTTTTGAGTCTTTGGTCTCATGGGCCGCGGTTTGCATGTATATCAATAGCCCAAAATATTCAACTAGGGGCATAAGTAACAGTGAGAATACGTTGTACGAATAGTATGTTTTGTCCTTGGGGGAGGGGGGGGGTAGGAACTTCCTGCACACCTTTTCTAGAGTCTTTGGTGGTGCAGGACCCTCCAGTTGGGCATTTGAACACAGTATCCCACTGGACAAGCACCTGAACTAGCTATGGGCATGCTAACACAGTATCCCGCTGGATAAGCACCTGGAGCCAAGAGGTGAGCTACAGTATGGACATGAGAACACAGAATCCTGCTGAATGAGCACCTGGAGCCAAGAGATGAGCTACAGTATGGACATGAGAACACAGAATCCTGCCGGATGAGCGCCTGGTGCCAAGAGACGAGCTACAGTATGGACATGTCAACACAGAATTCTGCTGGATGAGCGCCTGGTGTCAAGAGACGAGCTACAGTATGGACATGAGAACACAGAATCCTGCTGGATGAGCGCCTGGTGCCAATAGATGAGCTACAATATGGACATGAGAACACAGAATCCTGCTGGATGAGTGCCTGGTGCCAAGAGACGAGATACAGTATGGACATGAGAACACAGAATCCTGCCGAATGAGCGCCTGGTTCCAAGAGACGAGCTATAGTATGGACATGAGAACACAGAATCCTGCTGCATGAGCTCCTGGAGCCAAGAGACGAGCTACAATATGGACATGAGAACACAGAATCCTGCTGGATGAGTGCCTGGAGTCAAGAGACGAGCTACAGTATGCACATGAGAAGACAGAATCCTGCTGGATGAGTGCCTGGAGCCAAGAGACAAGCTACAGTATGGACATGAGAACACAGAATCCTGCTGGATGAGTGCCTGGAGCCAAGAGACGAGATACAGTATGGATATGAGAACACAGAATCCTGCTGGATGAGTGCCTGGAGCCAAGAGACAAGCTACAGTATGGACATGAGAAGACAGAATCCTGCTGGATGAGTGCCTGGAGTCAAGGGACGAGCTACAGTATGGACATGAGAACACAGAATCCTGCTGGATGAGTGCCTGGAGCCAAGAGACAAGCTACAGTATGGACATGAGAACACAGAATCCTGCTGGATGAGCGCCTGGTGCCAAGAGACAAGCTAAAGTATGGACATGTCAACACAAAATCCTGCTGGATGAGCACCTGGAGCCAAGAGATGAGCTACAGTATGAACATGTGAACATAGAATCCCACTGGATGAGTGCCTAGAGCCAAGAAACTAGCTATGGGCATGCAAACACGGTATCCCACTGGGCGAGCACCTGGAGCCACAAGACTAGCTATGGGCATGTAAACTCTCTGGATGAGGGCCTGGAAACAGGAGAGCAGCTATGAGCATATGAACACAGTATCCCAATGGACAGATGCCTGAAACCAAAAGACTAGCTATGGCATGTCAACACAGTATCCCACTGGACAAGCAACTGGAGACAAGAGACTGGCGATAGGCAAGTCAACAGTGTATCCCATTGGACGAGCAACTGGAGCCAAGAGACTAGCGATGGACATGGAAGCACAGTATCTCACTGGATGAGCAAAGGGAGCAAAGAGACTAGTGATGGGGCTTGTAAACACAGTATCCCACTGGACGAGCGCCTGGAGCAAAAAGACTAACGATGGGCATGTGAACACATTATCCCACTGGATGAGCAACTGGAGCCAAAAGACTAGTTAGGGGCATGTCAAAACAGTATCCCACTGGACGACAATAGACTAGCAATGAACATGTGAACTCAGTGTCCCACTGGGTGAGCTTCTTGATTCAAGAAAGTAGCTATGGGCATGTCAACACAGTATCCTTCTGGAGGAGCACCTGGAGCTAAGAGACTAGCTATGTGGATGTGAACACAGTATCCCACTGGACGAGAGACTGGAGGCAAAAGACTAGCTTTGGGCACGTCAACACAGTATCTAACTTGACGTGTGCCTAGAGCTAAGAGGTAAGTTATGCACATGTCAACACAGTGTCCCATGGAACCAGCACCTGGAGCGACAAGGCAAGCTGTGGGCATTTGAACACAGTAAGCCGCTAGATAAGCCCCTAGTGCCAATACACTAGCTGTGGGCATGTAACTATGGAATCCCCCTAAAGGAGCGCCTGAAGTTGAGTGACAAGCTCTGAGTATTTCAATTCTGCATCCCACTGGACAAGCATCAATCAATTTGTTATACTATATTCTTCTAGAAGTGGGAGTTGAAGAAACCATGGAGAAATGACCCTCCTGAAGGGAAAAAAAGGAGGTGGAGTGTCTGGGCTGTAGGCATATGCATTTATATATTATTATTTCATCTCTTCTTTTTTTTTGGGCTCACTTGATGCAATGCTTCTCTCCTCCCCCCTATTTTTAGGTGGTCTGCATAATTGCGCAGGGGCCAGTAAGGGGCCCCAGACACAGGGCGGTAACGTGACATCTGTGAGTAAACACGCTAATTATTGTGTAGAGTGCCGCCCGCTCCACGGTTGCTGCTTAAATTTTTATAAGTGATTAAAAATGAATCCCGTCTGGAGCGCTTACAAGTCAGATGCATTATTCAGGGCAAATCACATTTCTCGCTCCGTGTTGTCGGGTACAAGATAGTCTCATCTCAGCGGATGGAAATCAGCAAAATTACACTTTCAATCCCATTGTTGAGGTTGGGAAAAGTTATGCCTGAAGCTGAAGCATATCTACACAGATATATATACATATTTTTTATAGGGAAAAAAAAAGTGTGGCCATCATTGGAGTGGTAAAGCCAGTAATCCTATAGAGCAATGGTTTGGTTTTTGTGGTAGAGATGAGCATCATGAGAGGTAGGGTATCACCTTAAAGAGCAGATCTAAACAGTGGTGGTTTGGGGACATAAATCCACCAGGGATTTTACTGGCCTTAACCAGCTCCTCACAAGCCCAGGAGCTAGCTAGATCTGCCCTCAATGAGATTCTAAACCAATCAACAAATGCATTTATCAGCTACATGCTTTAGCATTGCAGAAACAGATTGTGGGCAGGGGTTCATATGTGGTAAGTGATGATTCTGAAGCTTTAGTATTGTAGGGGATGATACTGTGGCAAGTGGTTATAGACCCCACAGTGTGAGGTGAGTTACATGCTGGAGGCTATGCCCAGCCCAAGTGGCCCTAAAGCAGTGCGGCCCACTCTTAATTCTCTTCTGTACTTCCTATGGTCAGTCAGCCTGGACCTAAAGTTTGTGTTGAGACATAAACATAATGGTCAGTGTAGTGCTAAGAGTCCAGGACCCTGTGGAATGTGTTATGAATATTGGTGGATCCCTTAATCCTTTGAGAGACTGGAAACTATAAAAAAGGCATGGCTGAGAAAAGACTTCCTTGAGCAACAGCATGGCTGTGGCATGTCTTCCAGAGGTCATGGGCTGGTGGCGCACTGGATGTGGTCATGGACATAGTAAACATCTTAGGCCGGTAGCAGACCAGATATGGTCATTAAATGGTGGCAGATTGGACATGGTTGTGGATTTACTGTAGCAGAGGTTGTAGTCTGGTGGAAGACTGGGTGAGTCTGTGGAAGTAGTGGAGATCAAAGGATAGTGGCAGACTGGACAAAGTTGTGGATATGCTGTAGCAGAGGTTGTGGGATGGTGGCAGACTGGATGAGGTTGTGGAAGTAGAGGAGGTCATGGGCTGGTGGCAGACTGGATGAGGCTGTGGAAGTAGCGGAGTTCTTGAGCTGGTGGCAGACTGGATGAGGTTGTGGAAGTAGCGGAGGTCATGGGCTAGTGGCAGACTGGATGAGGTTGCGGAAGTAGTGGAGGTCATGGGCTGGTGGACGACTGGAAGAGGCTGTGGAAGTAATGGAGCTCATGGGCTAGTGGCAGATTGGACGAGGTTGTGGAAGTAGCAGAGGTCATGGACTGGTGGCAGATTGGATGAGGTTGCGGAAGTAGCAGAGGTCATGGGCTGGTGGCAGACTGGATGAGGTTGTGGAGGTAGCGGAGGTCATGGGCTGGTGGCAGACTGGATGAGCCTGTGGAAGTAGCGGAGGTCATGGGCTGGTGGCAGACTGGTTGAGGCTGTGGAGGTAGCAGAAGTCATGAGCTGGTGGCAAACTGGATAAGATTGTGGAAGCAGGGGAGGTCATGGGCTGGTGGCAGACTGGATGAGACCGTGGAAGTAGCGGGGGTGATGGGCTGGTGGCAGACTAGATGAGGCTGTGGAAGTAGCGGAGGACATGGCCTGGTAGCAGACTGGATGAGGTTGTGGAAGTAGCAGAGGTCATGGGCTGGTGGCAGATTGGATGAGGTTGTGGAAGTAGCAGAGGTCAAGGGCTAGTGGCAGACTGGATGAGGTTGTGGAAGTAGTGGAGGTCATGGGCTGGTGGATGACTGGATGAGGCTGTGGAAGCAGTGGAGGTCATGGGCTAGTGGCAGATTGGATGAGGTTGTGGAAGTAAAGGAGGTCATGGGCTAGTGGCAGACTGGATGAGGTTGTGGAAGTGGTGGAGGTCATGGGCTGGTGGCAGACTGGATGAGGTTGTGGAAGTAGTGGAGGTCATGGTCTGGTGGACAACTGGATGAGGTTGTGGAAGCCAAAGAGGTCATGGGCTAGTGGCAGATTGGATGAGGTTGCGGAAGTAGCGGAGGTCATGGGCTAGTGGCAGACTGGATGAGGTTGTGGAAGCTGCAGAGGTCATTGGCTGGTGGCAGACTGGATGAGGTTGTGGAAGTAGCGGAGGTCAAGGGCTAGTGGCAGACTGGATGAGGTTGTGGAAGTAGTGGAGGCCATGGACTGGTGACAAATTGGATGCGGTTGCGGAAGTAGAGGAGGTCATGGGCAGGTGGCAGACTGGATGAGGTTGTGGAAGTAGCAGAGATCATGGGCTGGTGGCAGGCTGGATGATGTTGTGGAATTAGCGGAGGTCAGGGCTAGTGGCAGAATGGATGAGGTTGTGGAAGTAGCAGAGGTCATGGGCTGGTGGCAGACTGGATGAGTTTGTAGAAGTTGCGCAGGTCATGAGCTGGTGGATGACTGGATGAGGTTGTGGAAGTAGTGGAGATCAAATGGTGTCAGTGATGCTAAGTGAGCACAAATCTGATAAATAAGGTGGAGGAGCGACAATGAAAGGGCCCCTGACCTCCTGGGCCCCTGTGCAGTCACAGCCCCTATAATTATGCCTCAGCTTGCACATAGAAAACTGGATTACAGCAAGCCAGCTGGCCCCTGTAATTAGAAGATTCTGGAATGCGCGCGGTACATACGCAGCTTTGTAGATGCATTCATCCTAAAAGTGCAAGATCAGAAGTGAGCATCCCGCAGCAAGCCGATTGCTTTCCCGCTAATTAAAATCCCAATTAATCATGGTGTCTGCCAACAGCCTGAACGCAATTTATTATCGGAGGGGTTAGATAACCTGTGTTTGTATTCTGCTGTACAGGACTTTTTCTGCTGTAACATGCTTTGATGCCACATAGAGAATTATTTTAAAGTGGACCAAAACCCACGCCCAACGGCCCTGGCATCTATAAGATTCTAGGGCTGCTAGATTCCCTCCCCATGGGGAATCCAGAATCAGGATATCCCACTGTGTGAAACCCCCCAGGTCCTCCGGAACCTCATATGCAAGCAGTGGCAGCATCCCTTCTATCCCTTTAGCAGGGCGCATGCCCGTGTCAGTCATTCGTGAATGGTCTGTGCAAGTGTGCTGCCAGAGGGTAGCGGGGGATGCGGCCACCAGCGCGATTGGATCCACTCGCCTTAGACGAGCTCTTAGACGAAAGGGTGAGAGTGGATCCGAGCATACTGATTGGACAAGAGGCTGTGCATGCGCCGTAGGACTGGGGATGGGTGGGTCCTGGGGGTTTTCACTCAGCGGGGCATCCCCGATTTGGGTGTCCTAGAGACAAGGACCAAAACCCAGGATAGTCGGAATGGGTTTTGGTCCACTTTAATTGATTTCTGTGTTTTAAAGTTGGCCTTGAGTTAAGACAACAAGCATATCTCCCAACTTTTAAAAACAGGAAAGAGGGACAAGTGCAGTGGTGCATGTAGGGCACTCAGCCACCTAAGAATTACATAATAATAATATAGGCAAGCCCCGCTATACGCATGCACACATGCAAGCCCCCCCTACACACATGCACACAGGAAAGCCCCCCTACACGCATGCACACTGGCAAGCCCCCCTACACACATGCACACAGGCAAGCTCCCCTACACTCATGCACACAGGCAAGCCCCCCTACACGCATGCACACAGGCAAGCCCCCCTACACGCATGCACACAGACAAGTCCCCTATAAGAATGCACACAGGCAAGCCCCCCTACACACATGCACACAGGAAAGCCCCCCTACACGCATGCACACTGGCAAGCCCCCCTACACGCATGCACACAAGCAAGCCCCCCTACACACATGCACACAGGAAAGCCCCCCTACACGGCATGCACACTGGCAAGCCCCCCTACATGCATGCACACAGGCAAGCCCCCGTACACACATACACACAGGCAAGCTCCCCTACACTCATGCACACAGGCAAGCCCCCCTACACTCATGCACACAGGCAAGCTCCCCTACACGCATGCACACTGGCAAGCCCCCCTACATGCATGCACACAGGCAAGCCCCCGTACACACATACACACAGGCAAGCTCCCCTACACTCATGCACACAGGCAAGCTCCCCTACACGCATGCACACAGGCAAGCCTCCCTACATGCATGCACACAGACAAGCCCCCCTACACGCATGCACACAGGCAAGCCCCCCTACACGCATGCACACAGGCAAGCCCCCCTACACGCATGCACACAGGCAAGCCCCCCTACACGCATGCACAAAAGCAAGTCCCCTACAAGCATGCACACAGGCAAGCAGCCCTACACGCATGCACATAGGCAAGCCCCCCTACACACATGCACACAGGCAAGCCCCCCTACACACATGCACACAGGCAAGCCCCCTACACGAATGCACACAGGAAAGCCCCCCTACAAGCATGCACACAGGCAAGCCCCCCTACACACATGCACACAGGCAAGCCTCCCTACACGCATGCACACAGGCAAGCCCCCCTACACACATGCACACAGGCAAGCCCCCCTACACGAATGCACACAGGAAAGCCCCCCTACACGCATGCACACAGGCAAGCCCCCCTACACATGCACACAGGCAAGCCCCCCTACACGCATGAACACATTGAAACCCCCCCCCTACACGCATGCACACAGGCAAGCCCCCCAGAACACAAAAGACCGCCGTGGAACAACGGGACAAGGGATCCAAAGTGGGATTGTCCCATCCAAATTGGGACACTTGGTGGGTATGCAACCTGTTCCAGCTACCTGGCGCAGGTAAGTGCCTCCGGTAGAGGTAAGGGGGGATGCGGCATGAATCTCTAACACGGGTGCATCATGGATGGCACACTGGAGGTTCAGCATGGACTGTACAAGACGCAGTATGCATTATGCACACTATATTTATATGATGTGCAATGTAGGAGCCCGGTTTTAGAAGTAACGAGTTAAGCGAGAGCCATTAAAGCAGCACGCCTCCCTCTATTACGGCGCCTGGTAGTGCTCCTATCAGCCATTTCTTCCCCGGAGAATTTAATTAACGTTAATGCCGCTCTCAATCTTCTTTTATGAATAGTGATGTCATCCAACAAGAGCAGACGTCAGGTTTAAATTAGATTGCAATAAAAAAAAAAAGATGCCGTTCTAAACAAATAACACCTAAACGCTGCGGGTGAATAAGTGGGATAGGGATGGGCTCTAATCCCCCTCCGGACAATGGCCAATAGGGATGCACTGTCCATTTAATTTTGGCCCGCAGTAGAGCGGTCCTTCTTGTATAATAAATGAGCACACAACATTTCTTACTTGTTACTTGCATACCTCCCAACTGTCCCTGGTTTGGAGGGACTGTCCCTCTTTTGAGCCCATGTCCCCCTGCCGCTTGTTGTTCTCATTTGTCCCTCTTTGATGTGTAACATGCAGATCTGCAGCAATAAATTATTCATTTGCCTATTTAAAGTGTCTCTTTTGTTGTAACTGTTACAACCTACCTTCTATCCCTCAATGCTATCACTCAATGAGGAGGCGTGGCTTCATCCATCCCTCAATGAGGGGGCGTGGCTTCATTTAACAATTGTCCCTCTTTCCCACCCTGAAAAGCTGGTAAATATGTACTTGTTGTTGTGCCGCAAGGCTCAGTCCTAGGTATTTGGTTTTTAAGATATAATCCTATAGGCAGTCTTTTAAAGAGGACCTCTACTCAAAATTGACCTGAGGTCCCTAAGGATGCCCCCCGCTCTCCAACACACCACAGCCGGGGTCCATGCACTCCAATACTCACCTCTTCAAACTGACCACTGGCAGCTGATCCAGTTTACCAACCGGTGTTTGCACTGTACTGAGCAAACTAGATTGGCAGCTTTAAGTCACATGGCGGGAGGCAGGGAGCATAGAAGTTGTGAATGACGGTGGTTAAAAGGGGTCAAAACCTGGGATTCCAACAGCAAGCAGGGGACGCGAGGCCAGCCAGAGGTATGGCCGGAAATGTAAGATGGTCCCTGTGTCCCCTAACCCGAGTGATGGATGCCCCCGCTCTGCTAGTGCAAGGGTACCTCCAGTCTGTTTTGATTGAAGTTCTTCTTTAAAGTGGAACAAAACCCCAGTATCTCTGAGCTGAGGCACGCCCCTGCGTCCAGCCATTTGGATGGGGTCGGGAGCACGTCCACGTCTAAAGGGAAACATGGCGATTGCCGGGCTTTGTTTCTAAAGAATCGTCTGCCAGGCATCAATATTCCTGGCATACAGAGCTAATTGGATGAGAGCCTGCGCATGTGCCATGGGACTGGAGAAAGGTACTTTCACATAGCGGGGCATCCCAAATCGGCATCATTGTGTCAGGCCAAGAAGGGAGGGAATCTACCACGCCTATGCTTATGAATTAGATTTGCAGGCACATGCCCCCGGGCCCGTGGATCGAGGGGGCCTCCACTGCCTCTGTGGTATGTAGCCGGCATTCTTAGCTAGCCACGCCGCCTGCTTCCCTCTGGACTGCGGCCCCTTGCTTCCATGTCAGCGTCGGGTATGGGCCCTTCCTCTGCCTTGTGTGTGTTCCACTTTTCCAACGGCGACGTGCGACCCCTCACCTCTCCATCAGGGCTATGTACGCCTCTGATGTATAATTCTCTATTATCAATAACAATAAATACATAAATAAAGTATTATTCATCTATTATTATTATTATTATTATTATTATTATTATTATTATTATTCACCTAAACAATGATGATAATAATAATAATAATAACAACAGTAATAATAAAGTAATAAATAATAATAATAAAAATAAATGTATACAATGTATAATAATATAATAATAATAAT
This sequence comes from Gastrophryne carolinensis, assembly GCA_027917425.1. Classification (NCBI taxonomy): domain Eukaryota; kingdom Metazoa; phylum Chordata; class Amphibia; order Anura; family Microhylidae; genus Gastrophryne; species Gastrophryne carolinensis. The sequence goes on along the minus strand of CM051236.1, from coordinate 506,430,354 downwards.
AATAATAATAATAATAATAATAATAATAATAATAATAATTTTATACAATGTATATATAAAATATTGAAATAATAATTCAGATATTTTTGACAGATAATAATAATAATAATAATAATAATAATAATAATAATAATAATAATAATAATTATTATTATTATTATTATTATTATTATTATTGAAATAATAATTAAAAATGTATATGTTTTTATAATTATATATCAACACAAATACATACTGTACATAAATGTAAAAAGTATTATTCATTTTTATTATTATTACTACTGTTAATAATTGGTAGTAGTAGTAGTAGAAGTAGTAGACGCATTAATAACAATACTGCTGCTTATAATAATAATAGCAAAAGTAATAATGATCTATTATTATAAAAAAAATAATATTCATAAAATTGATATTTGTATTAGTTGATAGGCACAATATGGGACTTGTAGTTCACCAAGAGCAACGTAGATTGTCGGGCACAGGAACACGGTGCACATGCAGCAAAGTGGGCCACGGAGCGGGAACAGAAAGGGCTGCGGGACTGATAGGATCTAATCCTGGGATTAGCGTCTCCTGTAAGGAGATTACCCAAATCCTCCCTGTACATGGCAGCCGTGCAGCGTGAGCTTCTGTTCACCCTCGTTATAAAAATGGAGATGCCAAATCCTTGTGTACAGTATAGGCATGGGAAGGGATCTGGTGTGGCGCCCCCCTACTCACACATATAAAATGACACCCTTTATGCTTGTGTAGTATTGTGCACAATATCTTGCTGGGCATCATTATTCAGTATGTGTGTGCCAAGATATGGACAGATAAATGCTGCCATGGGGCCTCTGTGCCTGCATCCTACTGACCCATAATAACAAAACCAAATTCAGACTTTTTTAATACTTTACCAGAACTGGGATAGGGCCCATTGGGCTGTTTTAATAGGGAGTGGGTCTGGGCCCCCTCGGCCTGCTGATAAGCTCCTTAACAGTTTGCTAGAGAGTGGGACTAGGCCACCCATTGCTTGCTATTGGACTCCTTTACTAGGGAGTGGGACCAGCTCCCTCAAGCCTGCTATTGGTTTGCAGATCTGCATCCAAAAATGATTCATTTGCCTATTCAAAGTGTTTATATTGTTTTAACTGTTACCCCCTATCTCCTATCCATCTCTCAATGAGGGGGTGTGGCTTCATCCATCTCTCAATGAGGGGGTGTGGCTTAATGTGTCCCTCTTTCCCACCCTGAAAAGTTTGATGGTAAACCAGTCACTAGAGAGTGGGTCTGGGCCCCCAAAGACTGTTGAGCTTCTATTAGGCTCCTTCACTAGTAGAACTAGGCCCCCAAAGCCTCTTTTATTAGACTGGACCCCTACTACCTGCTATTAGTCACCTTTACCATTTTACCCATGAATAGGATGGGCCCCCACGGCCTGTAATTGGTCTTCTTAAAGTGGACCAAAACCCATGGCGATCGGCCTGGGAGATTCCGGGGCCGATTGATTCCCTCCCTCGGGGCATCCAAAATCAAAATGCCCCGCTGTGTGAAACCCCCCAGGTCGCCCCATGTACTTACGTTCTTTCCCGGTTCAACGCAGGCCGCATCCATGCTATCTCTTTAGCAGGGCGCGTGCCCACGCCAGGCATTTGTGAATGGCCAACTCGGGCACACTCCCTGTTAGAGGCTCCAGCAGCTCCGAGTGCGCTGATTGGATGAGCAGCCGCACATGCACCATAGGACCGGGAAGAGGTGAGTCGGTTTTGGATGACCTGGGGGGCTTCACACAGCAGAGAATCGGGGTGCCCCGAGGTTAAGGACCAAAACCAAGGATAGTTCAAATCCTGGGTTTTGGTCCACTAGGAGTGGAACTAGGCCTCCAAAGCCTGTAATTGTGTTCCTTTACTAGAGAGTGAGACTGGACCCCTACTACCCCTACTACCCTTTACCATTTTACCAAGGAATAGGATGGGCGCCCACAGCCTGTTATTGGGCTTCTTTAACATACCATTGGGGGTGAAATTAGACCCTTCACCAGATTCTTAGGGGAGTAGGACTGGCCCCCTGACTACTATTGGGCTCCTTTACAGTCCACCAGAGAGTGAGTCTGGGCCCCACTGCCTGATATTGGGCTCTTTTACCAGTTCAATGGGGAGTGGGAATGGGCTCCCACAGAATTCTATTGGGAATTGGGACTGGCCTCCCACAGATGAACTTTATCAGTTCACCAGGGAGTGGGACTGGGCCCCAACAGTCTGTTTTGGGGTTCTTTTACCAGTTCAATAGAGAGTTGGTCTGCATACCTCCAAAGTGTTTCTGATTTGGAGGGACTATCCCTCTTATGAGTCTATGTACACCTGTCCCTCGTGTCTTCATTTAAATAGTGTCCCTCTTTCCAAAGAATAAAATGGAAAGAAAGAAAGATAAAAGAGAAAATAATAGATAAAAAGAAACAGGGAATAGAAGGACTAACAGAAACAAAGGCTTTCCTCCTATACCTCTAGCAGGTATTTGTGAATGCACGCGTCTTCTTAGAGGGGAGCGGAGGATGCGGGCGCCAGCGCGCTTGGATCCACTCGCCCTAGACGAAGGCTTTGACGAAGGGCCGGAAGATGATCCGAGCGCGCTGATTGGACAAGCGGCCGTAGGATCGTGAAGACGTGAGTTTGGATGACCTGGGGGGCCTCATACAGTGGGACATCCCCGATAGGAGTGCCCCGGGGGCAAGGACCAAAACCCAGGATAGAAGGTAGCGGGGGATGCGACCATCAGCAAGCTGGGAGCCGCTCGCCTTACATGAGGGCTAAGACGACGTGATGCCAGTGGCTTCGAATGCACTAATTGGACAAACGGCGCATGTGCCCGGGAAGAGGTGAGTTTGTTTGGACGACCTGGGGGTTCACACAGCGGGTCATCCCCGATCGCAGTGCCTCGGGGGGCAAGGACCAAAACCCAGGATATTTAAAATCCTGGGTTTTGCTCCACTTTAAGACTATCGCCCAGTGACCCGCATAAACCTAGAGCCAGCCCCGGTGACAGGTACATAAATGTTGCCAAAATTGGTTGAAGGCCAACCTGGCGGAAGGCGGTGAGAATCTGCTGCACCGCCCACATAACTAACAATAGCGCTGCACTGAATGTGATAGACGTTGAAATAAAAAGCAGATAAAATAATAGAATAACAATCTTTATGTCCCCGTCCACAACGTATATAAAAACTCCGCCGGGCTGACGGACGTTTAGTGCTGCTAAATAAATGAACGCTTTATGGCGCCGGCGAGTCACAAAGGTTTCCAGTGTTTTTATATAAAAGCGTTGTCATTACGGCTTTTACTCGGTTCCTGCACCGAGTTCATCGAACGTTAAGGACTTGTGGCAGCCGTATGTCTTGGTAATGGCGCCGCTACCGCTGATGGAGCCATTTCTGCGGATAAAATCTTATATGGATCGGGTGGAGAATGCAGGCAGTTACCTAACATGTTTGCTTGTCATCGCTAAATGAATAATGAATTCAATTTATGGACATATAATGATCAATAAAATTTGATCCATTGATGTTAAAGTGGACCAAAACCCACCGCGATCTGCTCGGGAATCTATAAGATTCCCAAGCTGAACGATTTCCTCCCCCCGGGGCATCCAAAATCGGGATGCCCGGCTGTGTGAAACCCCCCAGGTCACCCCATACATCTACCTTGTTTCCCAGTCCAACGACGCATGCGTGAGCCACGGCCACATCCCCGCTATCCCTCTAGCAGGGCACGTGCCTGCGCCAGGCATTTGTGAATGGCCGGCACAGGCGTGCTCCCTGTTAGAGGGAAGCGGGGGATGCGGCCACCAGCTCGCTCGGAGCCGCTGGCCTTAGACGAAGCCTTAGAAGACGTGATGTCAGCGTCTCCGAGCGTGCTGATTGGACAAGCGGCCGTGCATGCGCCATAGGACCGGGAAGAGGTGAGTTGGCATCGGCGATCTGGGGGGTTTCAAACAGTGGGGCATCACCGATCAGGGTGCCCCGGGAGCAAGGACCAAAACCCAGAATAAACAAAATACTGGGTTTTGGTCCACTTTGGCAGGCTGATTCATTATTAACGCCAGGTAGCGACAGATGAGCGTCTGTAGCGAGGATTTCAGAGCGACCGCTAGTAGTTGCTGTGCTCGGCCATGGTTAGTTGTTTCAGAGCTTCTCGGTGGCTGGCCGGCATTGATATGTTTTGTGAGTCGCATATGGACATACATACAACATATGGAATGACATTGTTATTACATTGTAACATGAACACTTTAATACCAGACATATAAGGACAATTCTGCATAAAAAATAATATTAATCCAAAAAGTTTTCAAAAATGTCATTTTCTAGGCCAGGATACATGTCAGAAAGATTTGAGATTTTATTAAAAAAAAATTGGGATCAGGAAAGAGATTTAAGGATTGTCCATAGAAATGTATGGGAGAGCGCCAGGTAGCGAGAGGTGGCGCTCTGCAAGGCTGAACGCCGGCGCTGTACACTGAGCCTGGGATAAAGATGAATCATACGCTACATGGCGTTGTTCCAGTCACTCACCAGATTCGGCTTCATAAATTGCGTGCTGTGTCCGGCGTTCACCTGCCGCTACCTGCCGCTGTACAGGAACTACCTGGCGCTATCCCTTCATAAATAAGGCCCTAAGTGTTTATGTGGAAGCAGTGAAACAAAAATGTCTCAAAGTGGCACTCTCCCACCAAAAGTGGGCGTTTTTTGTATTCAGGACTGGCTGTCTTTCTGAGCTCCCCATCTAGCCCTACACTTCTGGCCGGGAAATAACCGCACACACATAGACCTGCCCACATTATTAAATAAATAGCCCCTACACAAACATCCTGATTTAGGATGCCCCACTGTGTGCAACTTACCTTGCATGGCACATGTACGGGCTTTCATCCAATCAGCTTTCTATGACATGCATGCTGATGAGTGGAATAGAAAGCTGAATGGATGAGCCAGTCATCCCTGTAGCCGCTGGAATGGCGATATAGTCCGAGCATGTACCAAGGGACTGCTGGCGACCCTTGAAATGGTAAGTAATAGTTTGGGCGGGAGCAAATTTCTGATTTGGAGGGACTGTCTTTTGAGTCCATGCCCCCCTGCCCCTTGTTGTTCTCATTTGTCCCTCTTTGAGGTGTAACATGCAGATCTGCATCAATAAATCTCCTATCCTTCCCTCAATGAGGAGGTGTGGCCTAATTTAACAAATGTCCCTCTTTCACACCCTGAAAAGTTGGTAGGTATTGGCTGGGGAAGCCTGTTCCCCTTAGCAGGTTCAGTAATTGTATCAGAGCCCCCCTTTAACATACAGCCGACAGGGAGGTGTTAGGCAGGAGTGAATGTGCTGATGCAGAACGGTTCATTTCTTAGCCCCAATTAGCAGCGGCGTCGCTGGAGCTGAAGCTCTACATGGGAGGTGATGGAGATACACGCTCTCCACACTTTCACATTTTCCTAATTCAAATTAACTCCCGACGGGTGCAGCCACCTCCACGCTGATGAGTATTATTTACCACTCACTGAGCATTGCCGGCCCCTGCCCCAAACAGGTGTTCTCTGGCCCAGAACGAAACATTTCAAGCCATCCACAGAAATAGGATCAGGAATCTGGTTATTGAGCCATCCAGATATAACCTCAGCTATGGTGATTCAAGAAACAAGTATTCTGCCGAAACCAAAAATCGATGAGTTGATTTAATTCAAACGGGGTCGGTTACATTACAGAAAAAGTAATAATACGAACGGTGTAAATATGATGTAAAGTTGCAATGTCTAAAAATGTAAGCAGAGTGTCCATACAAAAAAGTGGCAATCTCTCCCAGCTAATTCAACCAGGGCCCTCTGTCCTCTGCCCAGCCCCCTGCCATACTGCCTGCGTGGCAATCCTTCATGTCTCCTCCATGCTGTAAGAGGGAAAAACAGCCACCCAAAGCAATCCTCTTTTCTCCTTAAATGTTATTCCTCTCGTCAAACCTTAATTTCTCCTCCCCCAACTGCCCCTCAGTCTTCCTATTACAAAAAGAGGCCATCATGTAACACTATGCCTACATGTAATACAATACCTCTGCCTAAACAAAATAGATGATTTCAGTTAAATAGTTGAAAGACCATATATCAAGTAATTCCTTGGAGAAAACACAGACATAACCCAAGCATTAGTCTGCATATGTATATAATGAATATTGATACAATGCATCAAAGTAAACCTTATATTATATTTATATGTGTATGATTTCCCTTGAATCAGCCAGCCCCAGATCAGAATAATAATAAACGGCAGGCAGGTAAACATCCACAGATTCCACATTCATCCAAGCTACCTATATCCATCAATAATATTAGTAATTTAATAATAATTCATTAATAATTGAGATCATAAACATTTTATTACTCTGGAACCTTCTTACATACATCATATTTGCCTTCCTGTTACTGTCCTGTTACTGAATGTCTGGTTTCTGATTTACCCCCCCTATCCTGCTAAATTTTACATCATATTTGCCTTCCCGTTACTGACCAATGCCTGGTTTCTGATTAACACCCATATCCCATTGTATTGTACAAGATATCTGACTTCCTGTTACTGACCATAGTCTGGTTTCCGATTTACACCCCTATCCTGCTAAATTGTACATGATATCTGCCTTCCTGTTACTGACTAATGTCTTGTTTCTGATTTACACCCCTATCCCGCTAAATTGTACATGATAACTGACTTTCTGTTACTGACCAATACCTGGTTTCTGATTTACACCCCTATCCCGCTAAATTGTACATGATATCTGCCTTCCTGTTACTGACTAATGTCTTGTTTCTGATTTACACCCCTATCCCGCTAAATTGTACATGATAACTAACTTTCTGTTACTGACCAATACCTGGTTTCTGATTTACACCCCTATCCCGCTAAATTGTACATGATAACTGACTTCCTGTTACTGACTAATGTCTTGTTTCTGATTTACACCCCCATCCCGCTAAATTGTACATATCTGACTTCCTGTTACTGACCAATACCTGGTTTCTGATTTACACCCCTATCCCGCTAAATTGTACATGTTATTTGCCTTCCTGTTACTGACCATGTCTGGTTTCCAATTTACACCTCTATCCCATTGAATTGTACATGATATCTGACTTCCTGTTACTGACCAATATCTAGTTTCCTATTTACACCCCTGAAAAGTTGATGGTATGCTTGCGTGGCATAGGTGAGCAATAAGCGGTGCAGACAGGAGATCTGGGGGTGGGTACAGTGCATGCTGGGAGGTCAAGGGGGCAACAAGATGGTGTTGCCCTGCTGATACCAACGGATGATAGATAGGTAAGTAAAGCAGCCCAGTTCTAAAATGGGAGGTTGAATGGTGGGGGGGTAGAAGAAATTTGGGGGGTTTGAGAACTTCCGGGTTCAATGTTCCACTTTAATGTGAACCAAAACCTAGGATTTTGACTATCCTGGGTTTTGGATCTTCACCCTGGGGTCAGGGGTGCCCAGCTGCGTGAAACTCCCCAGATTGCCAAAGCCAACGCACCTCTTCCCGGGCCTACGGCGCATGTGCAGCCGCACGCCCAATCAGCGCGCTCGGAGCCGCTGACATAAAGTTTAAGCCTTCGTCTAAAGGTCAGTGGCTCCGAGCACGTTGATGGCAGCATCCCCCGCTACCCTCTAACAGGGAGCGTGCCCGCGCTGCCCATTCACAAATGCCGGGCACGTGCCTTGCTAGAGGGAAAACGGGAATGCGGACGTGGCTCAGGTTGGACCAATACAAGTGTATGGGGCGAACTGGGGGGTTTCACACAGCAGGACATCCCGATTTTGGATGCCCCGGGGGAGAGAATCGATTGGCCCTGGAATCTTATAGATATTATTATGGTCTTGTAGATAATTTTGTTCCACTTTAAGCACCTATACCGCTGAATTGTACATGATATCTGCCTTCCTGTTGCTGACCAACGATTTCCAATATGCACCCTATTCTGTTAAAATGTGCATTGTATCTGCCTTCCTGTTGCTGGCCATTTTTTAGCTATTCGCACCGCTATCCTGCCGAATTGCCCTCCTGATACAATTGCCTGCTATTTGATTTAAACCCTTAACCAGCTGAAGTGTACATACCAATGGCCATTACTTTAGGTACTAATTACTCAACATCACCGCAATGACAAGTTAGATCCACTATCTGCACCCTTATTATTGACCATTGGCTACTGTCTGATTTACACTCCTAGCCTTCTGTACTGCACATTCTCTTTGTTATCCTGCTACTAACCCCATTGCCTGGTATCTGATTGGAGCCATCGATTTGCTGAAGGAAACACTATCTGACCTACTGGTATGTATGAATTACAATGGGCTGTCTGCCCTGCGGATAGGGAGCATGGCTTGCTAGCAACTACTGCCTTCGGGGTCCTGGCAAAGAATAGGTAAGCGCCACTCACTGCAGAGCAAAAGAAGGGGAATGGCTTTTCTGGTGTGGGCCCATTTATAAGGAAACCCCTGAGCATGGCCAATTACTAGACTCCAGTGCCAGCACATTCCCGGGCAAGTTCTGGGGCGCTTGGCATCTTCAAGACCCCAGCCATTGGACCAGTGGGCCAGGTATCTCATATTCAGACATGGTCGCGGCTGGCCTGAGGACCGGCAAGAGAGTTATTGGCGGTGCCAGAAGCCAGAGCGGGGACAGCGTTCATGTAAGCATACCTTGTTTTTCTCGGAGTTGGGGGGGATGCCACAGTGATTAAGAGGATTGGGGGGATGGCACACTGCCTATATGGGAAATGGGATGGGGGGGTGCTACAATGCCTATGGGAATGGGAGGGGGGATGTCACACTGACTATGGGGAATGGGAGGGGGGGATGCCACACTGCCTATGGGAATGAGGGGGATGCCACACTGCCTATGGGAATGGGAAAGAGATGCCAAACTGGCTATTCGAATGGGGGTGCCAAACTGTCTATGGGAATGGGATGGGGGAATGCCACACTGCCTATGGGAATGAGATAGGGGGTGCCACACTGCATATGGGAATGGGATGGGGGAATGCCACACTGCCTATGGGAATGGCATGGGGGAATGCCACATTGCCTATGGGAATGGGAGGGGGAAATGCCACACTGCCTATGGGAATGCCATGGGGGAATGCCACACTGCCTATGGGGAATGGGATGGGGGGTGCCACACTGCCTATGGGAATGGGGTGGGGGAATGCCCCACTGCCTATGGGAATGGGATGAGGAAATGCCACACTGCATATGGGAATGGGATGGGGGAATGCCACACTGCCTATGGGAATGCTATGGGGGAATGCCACACTGCCTATGGGGAATGGGATGGGGGAATGCCACACTGCCTATGGGAATGGGAGGGGGAATGCCACACTGCCTATGGGAATGGGATGGGGGGTGCCACACTGCCTATGGGAATGGGGTGGGGGAATGCCCCACTGCCTATGGGAATGGGATGAGGAAATGCCACACTGCATATGGGAATGGGATGGGGGAATGCCACACTGCCTATGGGAATGCTATGGGGGAATGCCACACTGCCTATGGGGAATGGGATGGGGGAATGCCACACTGCCTATGGGAATGGGAGGGGGAATGCCACACTGCCTATGGGAATGGGATGGGGGAATGCCACACTGCCTATGGGAATGGGATGGGGGAATGCCACACTGCATATGGGAATGGGATGGGGGAATGCCACACTGCCTATGGGGAATGGGATGGGGGAATGCCACACTGCCTATGGGAATGAGATGGGGAATGCCACACTTCCTATCGGAATGGGATGGGGAATGCCACACTGCCTATGGGAATGGGATGGGGGAATGCCACACTGCCTATGGGAATGGGATGGGGGAATGCCACACTGCCTATGGGAATGGGATGGGGGAATGCCACACTGCCTATGGGAATGGGATGGGGGAATGCCACACTGCCTATGGGAATGGGATGGGGGAATGCCACACTGCCTATCGGAATGGGATGGGGAATGCCACACTGCCTATGGGAATGGGATGGGGAATGCCACACTGCCTATCGGAATGGGATGGGGAATGCCACACTGCCTATCGGAATGGGATGGGGAATGCCACACTGCCTATGGGAATGGGATGGGGGAATGCCACACTGCCTATGGGAATGGGGGTGCCACACTGCCTGTAATGTGGTATTTTAGCACAACATTTGTTTGTCTTTTCTTATTTTCCTCCTCCAAATCCTAGTTGCGTCTTATAGTGCAAAAATGCGGTAGTTAAGCTATCAGGGATGCTCATGTAATAGCAGAAGTGGCTTTTGAAGATGTGACTGGGTACAGGTCCACATTAAATCCTGATCAACCCGGCTGCAGCATGTAACACCACTGAGTAGTTATGTAAATGCCTTTTATGTATTTGCATTATCAGCATTGCGTTGTACAGCGACATGGAAGGCTATTTCAGAAACTGCTGATTGTTTCCTGCCAGGCAGCCGGGAAATCAGATCCAAGGACGCGACAGAGTTAAACGCTGGCAGTGATGTGAGCGCAATTCATTGTTCCATGAGCAAACTCCTCGAGCTGACATTGTTACCAGCCTAATGGCGTCCGCTGAACCGCCGCTAATGTGGTTATTAACACATTGCTGGAAAATAACAGAGTGTCCCCAGATCCGCCGCGCTTCAAGAGGAACGCTGACTCGGCGCCACTTCCATCTTCCTGCTCCATAACGCGGTGACACGTTCATCTTCCAGATCCTTGTCCAAGATGAATTCCTGCTGAGCTAAACCCTCTACTGCCCAACACTCACAAATCACCCCCAGGATGTACCAAAACCTTACCTTCCAACTTTCCAGGATGGAAAAGAGGGACATTAGGCAACGCCCCCTCATTGATTGATGGATAGAAGATACATTGTAACAGTTACAATAGAATCACTTTGAATAGGCGAATGAATCAATTATTGCTGCAGATCTGCATGTTACACCTCAAAGAGGGACAATATGTAAATGAAGCCACGCCTCTGCGTTGAGGGATGGATGAAGCCACGCCCCCTCATTAAGGGATGGATGAAGCCACACCCCCTCATTGAGGGATGGATAGAAGATACATTGTAACAGTTACAACAATAGAAACATTTTAAATAGGAGAATGAATAATGTATTGCTGCAGATCTGCATGTTACACCTCAAAGAGGGACAATATGTAAATTAAGCCACGCCTCTTCATTGAGGGATGGGTGAAGCCACGCCCCCTCATTAAGGGATGGATGAAGCCACACCCCCTCATTGAGGGATGGATAGAAGATACATTGTAACAGTTACAACAATAGAAACACTTTGAATAGGCAAATGAATCATTTATTGCTGCAGATCTGCATGTTACACCTCAAAGAGGGACAATATGTAAATGAAGCCACGCCTCTTCATTGAGGGATGGGTGAACACACACCTCCTCATTAAGGGATGGCTGAGGCCACACCCCCTTATTGAGGGATGGATGAAGCCACGCCCACGAAGCCACGAAGAATCAATCCATATAGCATGGACAGTGTTGACTTGACCTGCCAGAGTACTGGAGGATCCTCCTGTGGGCCCCAGACACTGACCCAGGGCAGTACAGGAGATCCAAGACTAAAAAAAGTTCTTAGTTTGCCTAAAGTGTTCTGTGAGTTTGTTAAAGTGAACCAAAACCCAGGATTTTGACTATCCTGGGTTTTGATCCTTGCCCCCGATCGGGGAGGCCCCGCTGTGCGAACCCTCCCCCAGGTCGCCGAAACAAACTCACCCCTTCCCAGTCCTACGGCACATGCACGGCCATTCGTCCAATCAGTGCGCTCAGATCTGTTCACGTCAGCTCGTCTAAGCTTTCGTCTAAGTCGAGTGGATCCAAGTGCGCTGACGGCCGCATTCCCCGCTTCCCTCTAACAGGGAGCGTGCCCGTGCCGACCTTACCTCTCTTCAAATGTCCCGTGCCGCTACTCAGATCTCGCACGTGTCATAGCAGCCTATTTAGTGACACTGCACATGCACTAGATCTGAGGGGCGGCGCAGTGCATGTTGTGATTTCAAGATGGCGGTGCCCAACGGAAGAGTGGGGGGATGCTGAGCGCGATGCGACCGGAGAGGTAAGTTAACACTAACTGTTTTGTAAACCGGAGGGCCAGAGGGGACGGGCAAGTCAGGACTGGGGAGTTTTTTACTAACTCCCCATGACCCGTAATATTCCTCTTTAAAGTGGACCAAAACCCACGGCGATTGGCCCAGGAATCTATAAGATTTCCGGGCTGATCGATGCCCCTTTGTGTGAAACCCCCCAGGTCGCCCCATACACTTACATTTTTCCCTGGTCCAACGGCGCATGCGTGATCCGCGGTTTCAACCTCGCTATCCTTCTAGCAGGACGCTGGCCAGCACAGGCACGCTCCCTGTTAGAGGGTAACGGGGGATGCGGCCAGCAGCGTGCTCAGAGCCGCTGGCCTTAGACGAAAGCTTAGACAACATGACGTCAGCAGCTCTGAGTGCGCTGATTGGACGAGTGGCCTCACATGCGCCAGAGGACCGGGAGGAGGTGAGTTGGTTCCCCACTATCCCTCTAGCAGAGCGCGTGCCCATGTCAGGCATTTGTGAATGGCCTGCGCGGGCACACTCCCTGTTAGAGGGAATCAGGGAATGCGGCCATCAGTGGGCTCTGAGCCGCTGGACTTAGACGAAGGCTTGGACAAATTGAGCGCTCTGATTGGACGAGCGGCCTCACATGCGCCAGAGGACCGGGAGGAGGTGAGTTGGTTCCCCACTATCCCTCTAGCAGAGCGCGTGCCCATGTCAGGCATTTGTGAATGGCTGGCGCGGGCACGCTCCCTGTTAGAGGGAAGCAGGGAATGCGGCCATCAGTGGGCTCTGAGCCGCTGGCCTTAGACGAAGGCTTGGACAAAGTGAGCGCTCTGATTGGACGAGCGGCCGTGCGGCGCCGTAGGACCGCTAGGAGGTTTCGTTTGGAACCTTGGAGGTTTCACACAGCGGGGCATGGACCAAAACCCAGGATAGTCAAAAACCCAGGTTTTGGTCCACTTTAAGATTGTTGCGCCCCTGTCTATATGGTAACTGGCAATGTGTCCACTCCCGCTCGCCGGCCTCTGTGTGTCCTCATTCTAAATTTAAACACAAGTCACATCACACAGGTCTCCACAAGCCAATCCACCATTCTGCACAACACACTGACACTGGCAGTTTTTAATGAACGTCCGGGTAATCAATAATCTTTTTTCACACCAATGTGCACAGCAGCATGTATGTATTGGGGTCACATGGGCGAGGAACGCGCTGCCGCGCTCTGTTTAATTAATATCCCTGTAATGACTATTGATTTTTTTTCCCTTGCCCGATGACAGTAATATAATAAATTAAGTTGTGCGTAAACCCGCCGGCCCTCCGCCAATAAAAAGTGGGCGCTGCTGACGCCATCCCTCTGATGAGCCCCCTCTGTGGGCTGTTATTCCCAATTATCTGGCGCTTTGTCATTAAACCCCAGCGACCGATTCATTGAAGAGATGACACCGGCTGTTAAATTATCTTTTCTTACGTAATAAATGTCCACATGTCTAAACAGGTTACTATAACCGCGGCTCCGCCGTGTCTGAATGTCATGAACCTGCAACAAAGGGTTCTGGGTAATGGACTGGACGCTGTCCGTCTCCCCGACTTCGTTTTTTCCTTTAAAGTGGACATAAACCCACCGCGATCGGCCCAGGATTATATAAGTGGGGCATCCCATATTAGGATGTCCGTGGGCAAGAATTAAAACCTGGAATAGTGAAAAAATCATGGCATTTGGGTCAATTTAAGGTAGAGCTAAATTATGAAAGCATGATCAAGCAGGTAATAACAGGCAGTCACATGATCGCATGCCCCGAAGAATGCAAAATAGAAACAAAAGGTTACTGAACACTGTGGTATCCAATTATTCCAAGGGGACATTGTACTGAATTATTCCTACAATTACTGTTGCTTTACCGCATTTATGAGGCTGAAGTGTTAATACAGCTCAGCAGTACAAAATTCTCTCGAGTTTATGACTGCTACATCGGTAAAGAAGATTAAAGGCAATGTCTAATTATAATTCCAGCAACTGGCGTATAAATGCCTTAGAAGAAGGTGGCTTCTCTTAAAGAGGAACTTCTAAGGCCCTGAAGTCTAAAAGACTCCTGGGCCGTTCGAGTTTCTGTCCTTGGGGCTTTCCAAATTGGGATGCCCCACAGTGTGAAACCCCCCAGATGCCCAGATCCATTCACCTTCTCCTGAGCCCTCATCACATCTCTGCGCTGCGGCCGCAGAGGTTGCGCCACAGCTGCAAGGTGAGCAGGGAATGTGGATGGTGGTGCACTTGTCTCTCTTTGGCGCTGCTCGGGTGCTTAGCCGTCTAGCCGAAGGCAGTCAAGCGACAGTGAGCACGCTGATTGGCTGAGCAGACACAAAACCAGGAGTAACTGGGTCGCCATTCCCCCTAGGCCCAAATTTACTCCAAGATATCCCTCTGTAGCCCACAAAACCAGAAATATTGAGATCTCAGGTTCTGATCCACACTACCCCTCTGTTCTTGGACCCAAAAGATGCGACAGGGCAAGCCCAATAGTTAAACGGGGATTGTACATCCTTCCATTCTGAAGTTATGCCCAAAATAGCGTCTGTAGGTTCTAAACAGGGGCAGATGCAGAGGAGGGACTGGATACTCTTCCCAGAGGGGCGTTGGGAATGTCCAGCTGGGGGTAAAGTAGCAGAACCCGATCTAGGGCAAGCTGTTCCGTCTTCCCAGGGGAGACCTACAGTGGTTCCAGGATCGAGCAGGCTGCTTAATGTCCCCGGAGACTGCTCTGCCTAACAAATCATCTGAACACATTTAAGGTAACCTGGCATTTTGTTCTATCTCTGCGTGTAAGTCACTTTACATGTAACCTGTATACCATTTCTCAGAACTGGTATTTGTAATATTTCCACCATATCAAGTGCTAGTAATAACTGTCTAGTGAGCCTATCACATTAAAATATATATTTAACTTGAGCTGTCTTTTTACCATAACCAAAATCTGTGTGTCCATGTTCTTCCTGGACCTTTTAGGCTGCTAGACTGGTGAAACGGACAGTGATTTAGGAAAGCATGTTATGGGATCTTAAGTGCTGCGTTATCAGCATGATCACAGGGTATGCACTTCCTCACAATGCCCAATACCCTAACAGTAGTCCTAAAGGTGGGAGATGGATTTGGCTGGGTCATTGTCCTCAGGATTGCTCAGCTGAAGCTAAGATTGGATTTCCAATAGATGCAGAACAGTAGTAGACGCTGTAGGTCTAGCTTTGACTCTTCAATACCCAGATTGTCCTCAAGGTACATAGTACATCTACAACATAGACCTGCCATACCATATGTTAGATGTGGCCAGTTTTTTTTCTTGAAGACTTTATCAGACCACCATTAGTTTCAGAACCTGAAAAACCTCAAGAAAAGTTCAGCAGCTTTAACTTTTTACCACACACACACATTTAGGATGAGCGAGAACCTTCAAAGACCTGCAGAAAACACATTTTAAAATATTTGGAAATGGTACTGAATAACTCTCTTCAACATTCGCTCTGACCTGGGCTAGTTTGTGACCATGCACTTGGCCACTACATCAAGTGTTTCATAGCTTGGCCTCTTCTTGGGCTCAAGCGATGATCTTTTGACTCCAGACTCGTCCTGAACTCTAAACGTGAACTACAGTTGTCTGCAGATGACCCAGTATAGAGTCTTACTCTATCTAGTGGCTGTCAGACCCAGGTAGACCCAGCTACAAGTTGTCCCAACCATCAGGGGCTTCTTTGGAGAAGATCGGACCTGGTCATAGACACAGAGACCCCACCAGATCCTGAGACATCCTGGCCATCCTGCCTCTTACACGCATACACCATGATCAGGATGACCGAGAACCTTCAAAGACATGCAGAAAACACATTTTAAACTATTTGGAAATGGTCCTAAATTACTCCCTCCAACATCCGCCCTGTCCGGGGCTAGTTTGTGACTATGTGCTTGGCATCTACTTCAACTGTTCTCATAGCTTGGCTTCCTATTGAGCTCAATCGATGATCTTTTGGCTGCTCCTGAACTCTAAACGGTCATCGTCTTCAGATGACCCAGTATACAGTCTCACTTCATCTAGTGGCTGTCAGACCCAGGTAGACCATCAGGGGCTTCTTCGGAGAAGACCCAGGTAGACCATTAGGGGCTTCTTCGGAGAAGATCGGACCTGGACACCGAGCCCCCACCGGATTCTAAGACATCCTGGCCATCCTGCCTTTTCTCCTTTGCCAGTATGGTCACCCATGGCTAGCAGGTATAGAGAGTATTGAAGTTGCAGGTCTAGTTCAGACTCTTCAACACCCAGTCCTAATGGTACATAGCACATCTATAAACAGACTAAGGACCTGTCATATATGTTAGATCTGCCCAGTGTTTTTCCTTGCAGACTTTTAGGTGGTTATCAGACTTCAAGTTCAAGAAAAGTCCATCAGTTTTAACTTTTTACCACCCATATACTCTGACCAGGATACGTGAGAACCTTCACAAATGTGCAGAAAACACATTTTACGCAATTCGTAAATGGTCCTGAATCACAGTCTCCTGCACCTGCCCGCGCAAAGCACCTTCAGCATCTGTGCCAAAGCAAATGCCTCCTCCCTATCATAGAGCCAGGTAGGTTGCTTTCCATCCCCCTGGCTGTGTAAAGAATCAGCTTGGCCCCTTTGAAGCTCTCCCAATTGTTTCGCTTCTATGTCCTAATTAAAAGCGATTTTTGCATGGCGCTTTTGTTAGCGGCGAGTCTCGAGCAAACTCCATCTGTTCCAGGCTGCGGCAGCGCGTAAGATCGTTCCGCCGCTCTACACGCCAGCCGATGGTGCTATTTATAGAAATGGAGCGCCGAAGAGCCATTGTGAGAGATGTCTAAGCACCGGCGCTGTCTAGGTGCACCGCCGCACTGCCGGCCTTTTCAATACTATGACCATAATGGGGAATACGTGGGCTTCTTATGTCAGGTCTATGGAAATCAATGCGGACCCATGCCACGGGCGGAGGAGGGGGTGATGACTACGGTGTCTTAGAACACTTTAGGCGGGTGGGGGCAAAGGTCCGCACTTCACACAATGGCAGAGATAATGAGATTGTAGATGTATCTCCCATTAACAAGAAGAGCGGCGGTAATATGTATCTCCTATTAACAAGAAGAGCGGAGGTAACACTGTTAACTCTTGGTTTCCTCAATCAAAAATATGGTTTAGGCTAATTCCATTTTCTAGACTTTTTGCCATGGGCTTCGAACCGCGTAACACTAAAACACGCACCTTTTCTCCCCCAGGTCGTTAACACGAAAAAACACTCTTTTTCCCCTGCCTATTTGACATTCATTCTGTTTTCCTCTCCAACTCTCCTGCTCTTACTCTGCTTTTCTCCTCATCCCTCTACACACTTACTCTGCTTTCCCCCTCTGACACTCTTACCCCCCACCCACTTGTCATATATATGTCCTTCAGACCCAAATATAATTGTTTTCCCCCCTGGCCCCCTCGCACACTCACTCCTAGCCAGTCTATTCACAAATACTTTCTGTTCTTTCCCCTCAAGCCCACGGTCCCACATTCTTTAGCTAATGTTGTATGGCAAAAGTTTCTCATTGTTGCCATGACTCCACCAATTTTTGACGCTTTGCAGTTAGTATTAATGAAGTGTACAGCGTTTTTTATTCCTCCGATAGATCGCCACAAAGGGGTCATAAGGAGGCAGCTACAAGTGAAACAACATCCCTGTACCGTGTGAGTCACATTTTTCTCCCTCCAGGGGCCATGCTATGAGGCTCTGCTGAGCAGGACAAAAACAAAACATCCTAATACAGTCAACCTGACAAATTACTGGGGATGACCCAGCTGTCATGGTCCACGTGGGGACCAATGACAGAATTAATGGGAGATGAAGGATCCTTAAGAATACATTTAAGGAATTAGTCACCAAATTGAAAAGAAAGACCTCCGAGGTTGTATTCTCTGGAAAATTGCCTGTGCCATGCGCTACACATTGGGACAGCGGGAGGTTAGAGAGTTAAACACATGGCACAAATCCTGGAGCAGGGCAGAAAGATTTGGGTTCCTAGAGCACTGGGCTGACTTTTCATTAGGGTACAAACTGTATTCTACAGATAATTTGCACCTGAATGAAAGGGGGGGCTGCTGTGCTGGGTAGGAGGATAATAGAAGTTGGAGGGGTATTTAAACTAGAGATGAGGTGGTAGGTCAAGAGAGAAAACAAAGGGGAAGACAGGTTACTTACGGGACAGCATATGATGGCGGGTGGAGAATTAGAAGCGGGGAGGACTGCTATGATGAATATGGAGATCCATGTGTTGCAAACCAGCAGTGAAAAAGTAGGCAGATTAATTACTGCAGAAGCTAATACTATAGCTCAATATGCTAAACTAGATAGGAACATAAAGTGTATGTTCACAAATACCAGAATCTGGCAAGTAAAGTGGGGGAGGGTGAGGCAAGAATTCAAAGCATATATTAATGAGGGGATACTAGCAGAAGATTGTGAAGATGTAGAATCCTTGTAGGTAGAAGTGGGGGGCGATGTAAACAATGTTAAAATACAATTTGGTGTAATCTATAGACCCCCAAATATAACTGAGGAAACAGAGGGTCAGCTACATAACCAGACAGAACAGGCGTCACAGGCTGGTTCAGTGGTGGTGATGGGGGACTTCAACTACCCAGGTATCAACTGGAGACACAGGTCTGCTTCTACTATAAGGGGGAGAGCATTCCTCGGCTTGCTACAAGATAATTAAATGGATCAGTTCATGGAGGCACCTACTAGGGGTGATGCTCTTTTGGATCTGGTAATATCAAATGATGATGACCTGATAGGGACAGTAACAGTCCATAAAGACAGTGACCCCAATATAGTTGTATTCAACATAAATTGTAAGAAAGATTTGTCTGGGAGGGCAAAAACACTGACTTTTAGGAAGGCCAACTTCCACAGGCTCGGAACAGCACTCCAGGACATAGACTGGGAGCATCTGTTCAGGAATAAGGATACAGATGCCAAATGTCAGTACTTTGAATCAATTGTGAGTACCAACATTGCAAAATGTTATTTCTATGGGTAACAAATATCAAGCTAAAATTAAACCCCTCATGGCTGACACCTGCGTTTAAAAGAACAAAACAAGGGCATTTAATTACAAAGCTGAGCTCTCAGCTGTAACCCTTGAAAAGTATAAATTAGTAAAGTAAATAAAGCATGTAAGAAAGAAATAACGTTGAAATAACGTGAATGTAACCCTTGAAAAGTATAAATTAGTAAAGTAAATAAAGCATGTAAGAAAGAAATAACATTGACCAAAGCACAAAAATAAAGAGATGTGGCCAAAGAAAGCAAAACCAACCCTAAATGTTTTTTTTTTTTAAATATATGTAATTCAAAGAAAACTAAATCAGAACCGGTAGGTGCCCTAATAATGATAATGGGGAAATGGTCACTGGGGATGAAGAGAAGGTGGAGCTGCTGAATGTATTCTTTAGCTCTGTGTACACAAGAAAGGAGCAAGGAGCCAACACAGGAGCTGCCACTGATAGTAATAGCCCAAGTATAATACATAACAAGCTAAACATGGATCATTCAAGAAAGACTAAATAATTAAAATGAGACTGCAGGACCAGATGGACTTCACCCAATAGTTCTTAAAGAACCCAGCTCAGTTATCTCATCACCCCTGTTTTTGATCTTTAAAGAGTCACTAACAACTGGTATAGTGCCAAGGGACTGGCACAAGGAAAATGTGGTGTCCATTTTTTAAAAGGGCTCTAGGTCTTCTCTGGATAATTACAGACCTATAAGCTTAATAAAATGTTTGATGATGAAATATTTGTTGTGTATATAGTTTGGTGTTCCATATTGAGAGGGAGGTGTGGTGTTTCCACGTCCACTCTAATGTTTGTCTGGTTGTCACTTATAATATTTTGCATAGTTACATAATCCTGTATGGAGTCTCTTAATAGCTCTCAAGCAATTTTCCACACAATGGATGTTAATTGACCCAAAAATGTTTTGTTAAAATACATGTTTACATTTTTTGGGTCATTTAATAAAATGTTTGATGATGAAATATTTGTTGTGTATATTGTTTGGTGCTCCATATTGTGAGGGAGGTGTGGTGTTTCCACGTCCACTCTATTGTTTGTCTACGCTTAGGGTGTGAGCACAATTTGACTCTTGATAGGTGGTGCACCCCTTAATATCTATAAGTGACAACCAGCACGGTTTTACTAAGGGCAGAAGGTGCCAGACTAACCTAATTGGCTTCTATGAGGAGTTGAGTAGAAGCCTGGATAGAGGGGCGGCTGTAGATCTGGGGATCTGTCCCCCATAGACGCTTATTGGGGAAATTGCGATCTTCAGGATTAGAAAATGCAGTTTGTAACTGGCTGGTTTGAAAACTGGCTGAAGGATCGTGTTCAGAGAGTTGTGGTTAATGATACCTACTCTGAATGGTTACCAGCGGGGTACCCCAGGGTTCAGTGCTGGGCTCACTATTATTCAACTTGTTTATAAACGACATAGAAGATGGAATTAAAAGCACTGTCTCTATTTTTGGACATGACACAAAGATATGTAGCACAGTGCTTCAGGTTCACAAGCTTCAGGCTGACTTGGACACTTTGAGTGTCTGGGCTCCACTTGGCAAATAAAGTTCAATGTAGAGAAATGAAAAGTGATGCACTTGGGGTCTAATATCCTGAAGGCCACATATGTCCTCAGGGGAATTAAACTGGGAGAGTCACTAGTTGAGAAGGATCTGGGGGTACTGGTAGATCACAGGCTAAATAACAGCATGCAATGCCAAGCAGCTGCTTCCAAGGCCACCAAGATATTATCATGCATTATGAATGAATTCACGGGATAGGTGAGTAATATTGCCTCTTTACAAGGCACTGGCACACCTTCACCTGGAATATGCCGTCCAGTTCTGGGCACCCATTCATAGAAAGGACGCTCTCACTATGGAAAGGATCGGTTTAGTCTTGAGAGGAGACGACAGAGGGGAGACATGATTAACTTGTATAAATATATAAATGGCCAATACAAAAAATATGGGGAACCACTATTTCAGGTAAAATCCTCTCTAAAGCCAAGGGGGCACTGCCTCTATCTGGAAAAAAGAGAAATTCAGTCTCCAGAGGCGACAATCGTTTTTTTACCATAAGAACTATAAATCTGTGGAATAGCCACAGAAGCTTGTTACAGCATCAACCGCTGACAGCTTCAAAAAGGATTAGATGCTTATTTAGAAGAAAATAACATTAACAGTTACTATTAGCTGTTATCAGTAAAATAAAAAAATAAAAAGTAACTTTCTCTACCCCGACACCCTTGGTTGAACTTGATGGACATACCATATTTTTCGCCCTATAAGATGCACTTATTTTTCCCCAAAAGTGGGGGAAAAATGTCCGTGCGCCTTATCGGGCGAATGTAAAAACAAAAAAAATGAAAACTGCGGGAGCCCAGAGGAGCGGCGGGCTCTGTCCCGGCCCCGCCGCTGCGATCGCTGTCTTTTACCGGCAGAGATGACAGTGGCGGGGCCAGAGACAGCGCCCCCGCCGCTCCTCCATCTGCTGCCTCGTCCGCCTGGGGCACATGCGAGCACCCAGGTCAGGGCAGCGGGTGGGCGTGGCCTGCACCAACTCGGTGCAGGCCACGCCCACCTGCTGCCCTGACCTGGGTGCTCGCATGTGCCCTGGAAGAGGCAGCGGATGGAGGAGCGGCAGGCGTTGTCTCTGTCCCCGCCGCTATCATCGCTGCCGGTAAAAGACAGCGATCGCAGCGGCGGGGCCGGGACAGAGCCCGCCGCTGCTTCTTACTGACCGTCTCCGTGAATAGGGTGGGTGTGGCCTGCGCCGACGCTGACGTGGCGCAGGCCACGCCCACCCCATTCATGGAGCTGGCCGTTCAATGGAGAGGTGTCAGGGGACCGGTGAGTTTTACTTTTTTTTTTACTTATGCGACTGGGGGGAGAGGGGGATGTCACACAGCCTATGGGAATTGGGGGGATAGGGGGATTCCACACAGCCTATACTAATGGGGGGAGGGGGATGCCACACAGCCTATGGGAATTGGGGGGAGGGGGATGCCACACAGCCTATGGGAATTGGGGGGAGGGGGATGCCACACAGCCTATACTAATGGGGGGAGGGGAATGCCACACAGCCTATACTAATGGGGGGAGGGGGATGCCACATGGCCAATGGGAATGGGGGGAGGGGAATGCCACACAGCCTATACTAATGGGGGGAGGGGGATTCCACACAGCCTATACTAATGGGGGGAGGGGGATGCCACACAGCCTATACTAATGGGGGGAGGGGGATGCCACATGGCCAATGGGAATGGGGGGAGGGGAATGCCAAACAGCCTATACTAATGGGGGGAGGGGGATGCCACACAGCCTTTGGGAATTGGGGGGAGGGGGATGCCACACAGCCTATACTAATGGGGGGAGGGGAATGCCACACAGCCTATACTAATGGGGGGAGGGGGATGCCACATGGCCAATGGGAATGGGGGGAGGGGAATGCCACACAGCCTATACTAATGGGGGGAGGGGGATGCCACACAGCCTATACTAATGGGGGGAGGGGGATACCACACAGCCTATACTAATGGGGGGAGGGGGATGCCACATGGCCAATGGGAATGGGGGGAGGGGAATGCCAAACAGCCTATACTAATGGGGGGAGGGGAATGCCACACAGCCTTTGGGAATTGGGGGGAGGGGGATGCCACACAGCCTATACTAATGGGGGGAGGGGAATGCCACACAGCCTATACTAATGGGGGGAGGGGGATGCCACATGGCCAATGGGAATGGGGGGAGGGGAATGACACACAGCCTATACTAATGGGGGGAGGGGGATTCCACACAGCCTATACTAATGGGGGGAGGGGGATGCCACACAGCCTATACTAATGGGGGGAGGGGGATGCCACACAGCCTATACTAATGGGGGGAGGGGGATGCCACACAGCCTATGATAATGGGGGGAGGGGAATGCCACACAGCCTATGATAATGGGGGGAGGGGAATGCCACACAGTCTATGATAATGGGGGGAATGGGAGGGAGGAGAATGCCACACTGCCTATATGGGGAATGGGAGGGGGGAATGCCACACTGCCTATATGGGGAATGGGAGGGGGGCATGCTACACTGTCTATGGAATGGGGGCATCCCACACGGCCTATGGGATAGGGGAATGCCACACTGTCTGTAATGGTGCAGTTTTGGTTTCTAATATTTTTTTTCTTATTTTCCTCCCCCAAATCCCAGGTGCTTCTTATGGGCAGGTGCATCTTATAGGGCGAAAAATATGGTATGTATTTTTCTACTGTATGAACTAATAACTATGTAAGTGACTGGAGATCACCCAGCCCATCACCATAACAGTCAGCAGGACACATTAATCACCACCACTCTCTCTGGAGTGGTTTAGGGTTACACACAAGGAACGGGTGACATTCCAAGCTACAGTATTTACTGCATGTCACCATCACAGCTCTTCGCTATGCCTATAGATAGAAAGTGGCAACTAAGCAGCTCCCTTAATATATAGGGACTGGAAGGGATGTGTCCCTGAACTGTGGAGGCCCACATTTAGCCAGATTGATTTTCCATGCAAATGGCGGCTGCAGACTTATTTACAGGATAGAAAGATAGAAGATTGATAGAAGGATAGAAAAAAAGAAATACAAATAGAAAGATAGATACGACAAGGCTAGACAAGGGATGAGTAGATGGATGTCTGGAAGGACAGACAGATAGATAGATAAAATAGATAGAATATGTATATGAGATAGATAGATATATAATAGATAGATATTAGATAGATAGATTCAATTCAATTCAATTCAAAAGAGCTTTAAAGAAAGAAATAGAAATAGAAAGGGAATAACAAATGGATGGGGGGGGGGGGGTGTTGGGTTATAGGGGCAGGATTGGGTGTACAATTGTCCAGTGGTGTTGGGAGTTGGAGAGGTATAGAGGCGGTATAGGGGTATATCAGTCCATGGTCTCTTATGTTCCTCTAGATAGATATGGGATAGATAGATGTGCGATAGATAGATAGATAGATAGATAGATAGATAGATAGATAGATAGATAGATGGATAGATGGATAGATAGATAGATAGATAGATAGATAGATAGATAGATAGATATGCAATAGATAGATAGATAGATAGATATATAGATAGATAGATAGATAGATATGAGATAGATAGATAGATAGATAGATAGATAGATACGGGATAGATAGATAGATAGATAGATAGATAGATAGATAGATAGATAGATATGGGATAGATAGATAGATAGATAGATAGATAGATAGATAGATAGATAGATATGGGATAGATAGATAGATAGATAGATAGATAGATAGATAGATAGATATGAGATAGATAGATAGATATGAGATAGATAGATAGATAGATAGATAAATAGATAGATAGATACGGGATAGATAGATAGATAGATAGATAGATAGATATGAGATAGATAGATAGATAGATAGATAGATAGATAGATAGATAGATAGATATGGGATAGAAAGGCAGACAGATGGATATAGACATATTTACTCTCCTCTGGTTAGAGATGAGATATATGGCAGTTAGTGGAGGTGAATCACGTTCTGCAGTGCAGTTATCTGGGCGGATGAATTGCCACATGGCCGCTGACCAGACAAAAATCCAGGCAGAGCGGCTGCCAATAACCAGGCAAGTAATGGGAGGAGGGTGAATAGGGACCCTTATGGCAGCCACATCCACATCCCTGCTATATAACTTTAATTAGGGCGTACGCACAGCATACATTTGTGAATAACTGGCATGGGCACGGCCAGGGTTGGCTCCAGGTTTATGCGGGCC
The DNA here is from genome assembly GCA_027917425.1 of Gastrophryne carolinensis. NCBI lineage: Eukaryota > Metazoa > Chordata > Amphibia > Anura > Microhylidae > Gastrophryne > Gastrophryne carolinensis. Next base: position 506,405,353 of record CM051236.1, on the reverse strand, counting down.
CTTGAGCAATAGAGTCTTAATGGGCCCCTTGCGACACTAAATACATGATGATAATGTTGCATGTATGGTGAATACTGCCAAAGATTAGAACGAAAAAGGAATGACAAAAAGAAAGAGAAATATAGATAGGAGGAATGACAAGAAAGAAAGAAAGAAAGAGAATGATATAAAATAGCAAGGAATAAAGAAATACAAAAAAATAAATGGAAAGAACAAAAGCATAGAATAAATGTGGTTTCGAATGAAACCACGAAAGATAATTAATGACTGACAAAGAAAGAAAAAAAAGGAATGAGAAAAAAAAGCAGGAAAGAGAGAGAGAGAGAGAGAGAGAGAGAGAAAAGGAATGGGAGAAGATAAGAAGAGATGGAAGGAAATAAAGAATAGAAACACTGACAGAAAAAATAAAATAGACAAAAGAAAATAAATGGCACAGCGAACAGATGAAAGAAAGAGAGAGAGAGAAAGAAAGAAAGAAGAGAAAGAAAGAAAGAAAGAAAGAAATATAGAAATACATAAATAAAGAATAGATGTAAAGAAAGAAAAGAAGGAAAGAAACAAGGAAAGTGACTTAAAGTAAAAAAAAGGAAAGAAGAAGGAAAAATAATGGCAGAAAGAACAGATGAAAGAAGGAAACAAAGAATGGATAGAAAGAAAGAAAAGAATTGTAGTAAAGAAACAATGAATAGAAAGACTGACGGTAAGAAAGGTTCCTCAATGGCTTATCTGCCCCTAGCTGACAACCCTTAGGCCCTTTTTTAAGATGGGATAGCGTCAGGTAGTGGCTGGTTAATGAGAGGTAGCGACAGGTAGCGACAGGTGAACGCCGGACACGGCACGCAATTACACATTTATCAAGCAGAATCTGTTTAGTGACTGGGATAGCGCCATGTAGCGTCTGATTCATCATTTTCACAGCCTCAGCGTACAACACTGGCGTTCAGCCTTGCACAGCGCCAGGTCTGACCTCTCGCTACCTGTCGCTCTCCCATACATTTCAATGGACGATCCTTTTCTTCTCTTTAAACTGAGTTTTTGGGGTTTTTTTCCCCAAAAAAATATCAAATAATTCTGTGACCTCTCCTGGCATTGAATAAGCATTTTTTTTCACATTTTTTTCATTTTTTATATATTTCTTCAGAAATGACATTACAGGTCTGCCATTAAAGTGTTCATGTTACAATGTTGCTACAATGTAATTCCATATGTTTTCGCTTTGTTACTGGTGGATAGATGCTGGAAAACAGACTTTAAACACACCTCCTCCTGCGCTCTGGGCTTCAAACAAGCATTTTTCAGCGCCAGAGATGTGTGAGGCGTTTTTTTTCTTGAATATGTTGTGAGTCGGTCGCTATGACCAGTCGCTAACATGCGCTCCCATACAGCGCTGTACTGGTCAAATAGCGACTCCTCACAATGTATTCAACATTACTGAACAGCGACTGAGTCGCTATAAACTAACGACCCACGGCCGAGCACAGCGACTACTAGCGGGCGCTCTGAAAATGCCTGCTACAGATGCTCATCCGTCGCTACCTGGCGTTAGTGATGAATCAGCCTGCCCGTCTTGGTTACTGCACGACCGCAGTGTCTTGCATAGGGACTGTCTGGGGTAGAGGGAGTTAGGTGGGGCCCTCCCAAAGTACAGGGGTTCCGGCACCTGCACAGTGCTGACACCTGCCCTGAACACCCCCCACAGCTATAGGTGAGCAGGGATGTACCTAGCTTAAAGTGGACCAACACCCAGGATTTTGACTATCCTGGGTTTTGGTCCACTTCGGTGGGGCACCCTGATCGGGGGTGCCCCGCTGTCTGAAACCCCCCAGAAAGCCCCAAAAAACTCACCTCTCCCCACTCCCATGTGACCGCGCCAGCCAATCACAGCGCTCAGAGCCGCTGTGGTATGCGCGTCCAAGACCGCCTGGACGCGCATACCAACTCAGCTGGCTCTGAGCGCTGGAGGCCGCGTCTTGCGCTTCCCTCTAACAGGGAGCGCGCCTGCACCGACCATTCACAAACGGCCGGCACGGGTGCGCGCCCTGCTAGAGGGAAGCGCGAGACGCGGCTCGCGCATGCGCCGATGGAACGGGGCTGAGGTAAGGTTTGTGGGCCTCCTGGGGGGTTCCTCCCCGCGGGACATCCCGATTTCGGATGCCCCGCGGGGAGGGATCTGATCGGTCCGGGAATCTTATAGATTTCCGGGCCGATCCCCCCTGGGTGTTGGTCCACTTTATGTTGAATGGAGAAAGCGTGCTGATTGGCTGCCTACCCTGGCTTGGACTGTTTGATCACCTAAAAGGTGAGTTTCATGGACGATCCACAGGGATACACACAGTTGGGCATCTCAATTTGGATACAAGAATGCGAGTGAAAATCCCGGGTGTTGTCCCCCTTTGATTGATAAAGGTTCCCTTTAGACAAATATCTTAAATTCATAAGAGACCTCCTATCAATATACAGTATACAGTATGTGCCTGCTGCATGGACATATACAGTAGTTTGGGGTGGCCTCTGGACCCTCACCTGGCCGCTCCCTCTTGGCATTGCTGAGATGCTGCATCATGGGAAAGTTTCCCCTGGGTGAGCGCTCCATTGCTCAGATGAGAGTGTTTCCATCTTGTAGGAACCTTGAGGTTTTTAAAGATAGTCCTCGGTATTCTATAGGAAAGTATTTGGCAATGTCTTGGGAATTCCCGGGATGCAGTGAAAGGGAAACCCTACACCTTTCCCTCCTGGTCTATTCCGTCTTCCATCAGACTGAGGTCAGTGACATGTCTCTATGCTGAAATTAGACGCCGACATTTTAAGAGATGGAAAGTGAGAATAAGAGGGACATTCCTGTCCTATATTTAAGGGTGTCTCCCTGTCTAGCACTCTCTGCCTGTAGGGGGCGCTCTGTTAGTCTCTTAATGTGATCCTGCCCTTCCAATAAGTTGGAAAGCTACACGAAAGTCTTTCTTACTTAAAGTGAAACAAAACCAGGGGTTCTGACTATCCCAGGTTTTGTTCCTTGTCCCTTACGGGCATCCTGATTGGGGATGCTCCTCTGTGTGAAACCCCCCAGATCGCCGTAGGACCTTTATCCGGTCCTACGGCGCATGCCCAGGCTCTCGTCCCATCAAAGCACTTTGCTGTGTATATTAAAGTGGACCAAAACCCACACCTCTATAGGATTCCAGGGCCGCTAGATTCCCTCCCACCGGGGCATCCAAAATCAGGATGCCCCTATCAGGATTGCCCCCCCCCCCCCCCCCGCCTGGGTTTCGGTATACAATGTTGTCTTCTGAAAGTTCTTCAAAAAAAAAGTTCTTTTGAATGTTTTAAATGCTCTTAATGTTCTGAATTTCCAAAATGGCGGTCGGGCATGTGTCCTGGTCCTGTCCTCTCCCTCCTGGGGGTTGGATCCCTCGGGGGTGCCCGGTTGCCCCCCCAGTTCGGACTCAGCCTCCCCCCCTCCCCCACCCTCGGTCGGCCGGGTTCTCTGTTGTGGACCCACCGCGTGCTGGCCCTGGGGGGAGCCGGGGAGGGTGATGCCACGGCGGCTCCGGGCCCCGGACGGATCGGTTTAGGCTCCTCGGCGATGGCTCTCCAGCGCGGCAGATGGGCCGCTTTAGTTATTAAGATTGGGTTTTGGTACACAATGTTGTCCCGGACTCCACACCGGCTTGTCGGGTTGGACAGCGACACCTGTGGGTGGCCGCACAGGCCCGCAGGTGCTGGCGTGACCTCCGGAATTTAAACCTTCCCTACAAGCTAGAAGCATAGATTGCGCTGTGTTGTTACTTGCTGCTTCCTTATGCTATTTCACGTTACGTTAGTTAGTTATATGCTGGGTTATTTACGCTAAAAGATGACAATTTTTTATCCCACTGTTTTGCCCTGTGCCTTCGGGGTGTACCCCCCCAACAGACAAGTTGTCAAATGGTCCAAAAGAGGCCACGTGTGGCCTTGGTCTATGGACCTTTTTCTGCTACTGCAGAACTTAGAGGGACTCTATTCGGTATTTCACTGCATATTGGTCCACAGTGTTTTAATTTGGTCTTATTCATGTTGATCACGTTATTCCTGTTTCCCCATCTCCACCTCAGCTCTCCATTCATACCTTGTTCGCTCCCCCTCCACATGGTCCTCCCATACTCCGCCAGGCCGGTCGTCCTTGAGTCTGACCTTAAGGGTCACCATGGTCGGGTTAAATATTAAAATTATATTGCATAACGTCCAGGGCTTTAATGTCCCCGCTAAGCGCAATAAGGCCTTCCATTACTATAAATCCTGCAAAGCCGATATAATCTTTTTGCAGGAAACTAGGTTTTCCACTAGTTCCAAACCTAACTATCTGAGTGGTCATTTCCCCTTGTCCTATCTTGCCTGTGCTACGGAAAAAAAAGGGGTGTACTAATCGCCTTTCACAAAGGCCTCCCTTTCATTTGTTCCAAAGAGATTTTGGGTCCTACGGGTAGATACCTTATACTGCAGGGTACCCTTTACGATGTGGAGATCACCCTGGTCACATACTATGCCCCTAACACCTTCCAGACTCGGTTCTTCAAACACTTACTGTCGGTCGTCCAGAACAACACCAATGGAACCCTGCTCATGGGAGGGGACTCAAACCTGACAATCCATCCTGGGCTGGACAGACGCCGCACTGGGCAGCTGGGAACGGCCCTACCAACCTCAGATGCTCAATCCACTACTTTTCGTGATCTCCTTAACCACTACAGTGATGTGATGTATGGCGAGAGATAAACCCCAAAACTCATGACTTTACGTTTTATTCCAACCCGCATGGCATATTGTGCAGGATAGATCACTTACTGGTCCCTCAATCTGTGCTACCCGCCATTATTGATTCCAAAATTTACATTACAGCATGGTTCGATCACAATCCAGTAATGGCTGTATTGGACCTCCTGGTCACTACCAAGCACTCCTACAACTGGTGGCTCAACAACTCTCTTTTATCAAATGGCTTTGCCTGCTCTAAAATTTAGGCTGCTTTACAGGAATACTTTACGCATAACACAAATTATCCCAATATCTCTATGGGAAGGCCAAAAGGCCACCATGAGAGGGAACATTATCTCCATGGCCTCTGCCGAAAAACGGGAAAGGCAACGGAGAATAAGAGACCTGGCTCTGAAGTTTGAGCAGGTGGAGCTGCAGTGGAGGGGGAACCCGAGCGCCAGGAATAAGAGAGCTGTAGATAAGCTGCGCACAGAGCTCAACATGCTCCTCAATGACCGAGCCGAGAAGAAACTCAGATGGTCGAAACAGAAATTTTATACTAGGGGTAACAAGCCGGACACAATGCTAGCCCGAAAGCTAAGGGCTGCTTACCTCGATAGGCGTCAGCCTATAAAACTGAAACTTGACTCGGGCGGTGTCACGGCTGACCCTAATAAGGTTGTTTTGGCCTTTGGGGACTTTCTGTCGGCCCGTTATGCGGCCCCAGGAAATGTAAATCCAGCTGCAAGTTGGAAGAATTCTTTGAGGGCGTTGAGTTACCGAATATTGAGCAGAGGTGTGTGGACAGGATGGAGGTGCCCATAACACCTTGTGAGGTGCTGCTAGTTATTAAGTCCCTGAAGACTTTCAAGACCCCAGGTCCAGACGGGTTTAGCGGCCTGTATTACAAAAAGTTTGCCCTGTTCAATGCTCTGTGCGCGGAAACCTCGCTTAGCCCTAGTTCGCTCCTAGCCGACATATGTATGATCCCCAAACCAGATAAAGACAGCCTACTCCTCCCCAACTATAGACCAATATCCTTGATAAACATCGACGTGAAGCTTTTGGCCAAGGTCTTAGCGGCCAAACTGAACACTTTCGTGGCCGACCTCATACATGGCGACCAGGTGGGCTTTGTTCCAGCTCAACATGCCAGGGACAGTGTTAGGAGGGTCGCACATCTGGTCAACCACGCCCACTCCAGGGGTGTCCCGGCCTTTCTTCTCTCACTTGAAATACAGAAAGCATTCGATTCCCTATCTTGGGACTACCTAATGTGGGTACTACGTAAGTGGGGCTTTGGACAACGGTTCCTCGAGTGGATAGGAGCTCTCTACACGGCCCCTGCGGCCCAAGTGAGATACCTGGGCTCTACGTCTGGACCACTCGGCATTCACAGGGGAAAACCGGCAGGGATGCCCCTTATCCCCGCTTCTCTTTATTCTGGCCATAGAGCCGCTGGGTCTAGCGATTAGGAACTCCATTAGCATAAAGGTAATGGAGGTGGCGGGTGTCCATCATAAGGCCATGTTTTTCGCGGATGACGCCCTGATCGCTATCAGCCAGCCGACCACCTCATTCCCGAACTTATATAAAATCCTGGACCAGTTTGCTCGCATCTCAGGTCTAACGATTAATAATGAAAAATCGAGGGCGATGAACATCTCCCTGCCGATGGACGTGGTGGACCAGATCAAGGCGAGTTTCCCTTTTCGCTGGACAGCTGAGCCACTCCCGTACTTAGGGGTGCACATCTCTGCTAAGTACTCTGACCTGTATGAGGCCAACTATCCTCCTTTATTCAAATCCTTAACCCGCCTAATGGAGATCGGGAAAACTTACCCGATCTCTTGGATAGGCTGCATTAACGCGGTCAAAATGTCCATACTCCCGAAACTGCTCTATTTCTACCCGTAAAGATCCCGATATACATGCTTCGGGTGATGCAAAGGGGGATCCTGGCCTTCATATGGTCTACGGGACGCCCGAGGGCGTCCAGGCGCACTATGCTAGCCCACAAAACACAAGGGGGACTGGGGGTGCCTGACATACATAAGTATTATAAAGCCGCTCAGATTGCTCAACTGGTCCCTATGCACTCCCCTCTCAGGCCCCCAATGTGGATTTTCCTGGAACTTCCCAACTATGCGCCAATACCTATTGATAGCTTGCTCTGGATGGATCAGGGACATAGGCCCAAGAAGCTCAGCCCGTTAATGAAACATTCCCTTGCTGTGTGGGACTCAGTGAGGTATTCAGCTTCTCTGATGTCCCCTCACACCCCCCTGGTTCATTTATGGGATAACCCCAACTTCCCTTCAGGAGAACAGAATAGACTGGCCTTTAAATGGTGGCTGGATCGGGGTATTTACAAGATAGCGGACCTGCTCGCGGCGAGAGGGTTCGGGTCTTTTCATGACCTGCAGGAGAACTATGGAGTCCCCAGCAGGGAATACGTTCACTACATTCAGTTAAGACATTGGATCCTGCCTCTGACAAAGCTGCACCCCCCTTCCGGGTGAGGACCCCCTTTGAGGAATTATGCACTAGTAACCCGTTCCAGAGAGGGACAATCACCTTAATATACTCGGCATTAAATGTAGCCAGACCAGAGACTCATGGGTACGTTGGTAGCTGGGAGAGAGATCTGGGCTCATGCAAGGGTGAGAGGGGGTGGCCGGAGATATGGTCCAACATCTCTAAATGCTCAATCGATGTCCTGACGACTGAAACGACCTATAAGGTAATGCTCCGCTGGTACCTGGTGCCGGGTCGCCTGAGCAGGATGTTCTCGGGACAAACCAAGATGTGCTTTAGGGGCTGCAGTGCGGAAGGGGACTTCCTGCATACGTGGTGGACTTGTCCCATGTTAGCCTGCTTCTGGAATCAGGTATATAGGCTGGCTAATGGAATTTTCCAAACCAGCATGAGAAAAGACCTCTAGGTTGCCCTTTTGCACTGCAAGCCCCAGGAGCTCACCAGCAAACAGCACAGACTTTTTGTCTACCTCCTCCTAACGGCTAAGCAGGCCATATTTAAAGCCTGGAAAAAACAATTTACCCCAATCTCAGAGGTGTCGGCCAGAATGAACGGGTTCCTTACTAACGAAAGATTATCTAGTATTCTGACCGACTCCCATGATTTTCTCTCGATGTGGGAGCCCTGGATAAGATTTGCTTGGCCTGGCGAACCCCCACAGAGGCTGTAGTGACCATGCTCGTTGGCTGGTGGAGTGCGGGAATACCTTGATCCTTCTCCCCCTCCCCCCTCAACCTTCTCCCCCCCCCCCCCTCCAGTTCTTTGTTTCTCTTCCCTTTAGAATATGATCCTGATAGGTTTCCATTACCCCTTTCTCGTCAGCGCGCTTGACCAAGCCTGCAAGTCCTGAGGGCTCACTTACGGCGGTGCGGACCGTGGGGTCTGGGATCCCGCGACCTGCATGGTCTCAGACTGGACATAAACATGTCTCAGGTCAAGTTGGTCGTGCTAAGATGTTGAATGTCCCTTACTTTGCCATTTTCTTCCTCGCTCTGTATGCATTGTGGATTGTTAAAACATCAGTATGATCTGTGTGTAACCTTATGCAATATAGAATGTTAGCTTCTCCTTCTACCTCCCCTGCGTGGGATGGAATTATAATGCATAAGCTTCAAGTATCTGTACTGTTGAAAACTCAAAGCTTCAATAAAAATATTGAAACAAAATCAGGATGCCCCAATGTGTGAAACCCCCCAGGTCGCCCCATACACCTACCTCCTTTTCTGGTCCACGGCGCATGCACGAGCCGCGGCCGCATCCCTTTAGCAGGAAGAGTGCCAGGCACTTGTGAATGGCCGGCGCGGGCACGCTCCCTGTTAGAGGGTAGCGGGGAATGCGGCCACCTGCGCTCTTGGAGCCGCTGGCCTTAGACGAAGGGGCGTCAGCAGATTTAAGCACGCTGACTGGGCGAGTGCCGTAGGACCAGGAAGAGGTGAGTTTGTTTCGTGACCTGCGGGGTTTCACACAGCGGGGAACCCTCGATCTGGGTGCCCCGGGGGCAAGGATCAAAACTCAGGATAGTCAAAATCCTGGGTTTTGGTGCACTTTAACTTGATATTGCCCTTCCAACACTTTGGAAAGCTACACAAAAGTCTCTCTTAATTAAAGTGGGACAAAACCCGGGATTTCGACTATCCCAGGTTTTGTTCCTTGCCCCCCCCCTAGGCATCCCGATTGAGAATGCTCCTCTGTGTGAAACCCTCCAGATCTTTAAAAAAAGCTCACCTTTCCCCAGTTCTACGGTGCATGCGGGCTCTTGTCTCATCAGAGCACTTTGCTGTGTATATTAATGTGGACCAAGACCCACACCCTAACGGCCCTCCCAGATTCCCTCCCCCCGGGGCATCCAGAATCAGGATGCCCCACTGTGTGAAACCCCCCAGGTCGCCCAGAAACGGACCTTATTTCCTGTTTCAACGGTGCATGTGCGAGCAGCGGCCACATCGACCCTTTCCCTCTAGCAGGGCGCGTGCCCGCACCAGGCATTTCTGATTGTCCTGTTAGAGGGTAGCAGGGGATGTGGCCACCAGTCCGCTCGGAGCCGCTCATATTAGACAAAGGGGGCGGGAACGGATCTGAGCGTGCTGATAGGATGAGGGGCTGGACCGGGGAAGGGTAAGTCAAATCGGGTGAGCTGCAGAGTTTTACACAGCAGGGCATCCCCAATTGGGGTGCCCCAGAGGCAAGAACCAAAACCCAGGATAGTCAAAATCCTGGGTTTTGGTCCACTTTAAATGCTTGCCAATTTCGTTCCAAATTACTAAACACAGCAATGATGCGACCGTCTGTTTACATCGGCCAGGGACGCCAGAAGCAGGTGAGTTGTGCTGCAACCTGGGAGGGGGGCCTTACACAGCGGGGTATCCCAATCCCCGGGAGAATCTTTTCAATTCCAGGGCTGGCCTCGCTGGGTTTTGTTCTGCTTTAAAAAGTAAGTTACAAAAAGGTATTAGGCAGCTACATCTTCTCTTCTTCAAATCCTGTCTTAGGGATTATAATGGAGTTGTATTATAATGGGGTTGTATTATAATAGAGTTGTATTGTAATAAGGGTTTTATTATATAATATATAACTACTAAATAAATAAATCCTAAGTATATAAAAGTATTTACATAAAAAACTACCAAAAATACCCAAATAAAATAATGAACAACTTAAAATAAAAATACGAAAAGAGTTTTATAAAAGCCCAAATCCTGGGTTTTGTTCCAGTTTAAATGCTCGCCAATTGGTTCTGCTAAATACAGCAATGATGCGGGAATGTGGCTGTCTGATGTTTATATCAGAAGCAGGTGAGTTGTGCTGCAACCCAGGGGGGGATGTTGAATATTGGGTGAGGAGTCGCTATTTGACAGGTTCCGCGCTGTATGGGAGCGCATGATAGCGACTGGTCAGAGCGACCGGCTTCCACCATATTCATTAACAAATCACGCTCAAAAAATTATCGCACTGTAAAATGTTTAAACCCCAGAGCTCTGGCGGCGCGTAATATCAATTCTGTACATTTTTTTTTTTTTTTTAACCTTAAAAAAATTATTTAAAAGGGCAGAAGTGGTCACAGAATTTTTCACATAAAAAAAAAAAAAAAAAATTAATAACAATGAATTATGAATATTTAAAGATTGTTCCATTGAAATGCATTGGAGAGCGCCAGGTAGCGAGAGGTCATACCTGTCGCTGTTCAAGGTCGGACGCTGGCGCTGTGGGTAGAGGCTGGAATAATGATGAATGATTCGCTATCTGGCGCTCTGTCAGTCGCTAAGCAGGATCGGCTTGATAAATGTGTGATTGTGGTGGGGAGCCGGCGTTCTCGTGGCGGGGCCCGTGGAGTTGTATTATAATGAAGTTGTATTATAATGAAGTTGTATTATAATGGAGTTGTATTATAATGGAGTTGTATTATAATGGAGTTGTATTATAATGGAGTTGTATTATAATGGAGTTGTATTATAATAGAGTTGTATTATAATGGAGTTGTATTATAATGGAGTTGTATTATAATGAAGTTGTATAATAATAAGTGTTGTATTACATAATATATGATTTATAAATAAATAAATCCTAAATATATAAAAGTATTTACATAAAAAAAAAAATACAAAAAAACACCAGAATAATACTTAATACTTGAAGTAAAAATACTAAAGAAAGTAAAAAAAAAGTCAAAATCCTGGGTTTGGTCCACTTTAACAACCAGTGAACTCGCATTTTCTTCCTGCAGGTGACTTTTAGAATATAGAAAAGAAATCTCAATTGCAGCTTAAATACGTAAAGTACACCCCCCACTATTGTGGTAAGTGGGTCAGCGGCGGCGTTCAACGTAAAGTGACATTAAAGTAATAGCAGCTGTCAGCCTGATTATTCACGGGTTGCGTCTGGGCCGCCCCGACGTGCATGTTACACGCGGCATGCGGCCGGGGGGTCCTGCGGGATACGATCAGCAGATTTTACATCCGTCCCCCAGCCAGCCCTGGAATAAATGTTTCATGGGATGCCCGGTCCTGGGAGAGGCGGCTCCTGTGATAAATAAGTCATTGGACGCGGTGGCAGGAAATGGAAACGAAGTCAGGAGCTTTATTCGGCTCCCGCGGGAGGGGTCGCTGCAGAGCCGCTATTAAAGTGCCACTAAACGTTGTGTCATTTGTAACAAGTAAAAATGTATCAATTAATCAAATGATACATTAACTTTCTAAGTGCACAAGCTCTTTTAAAGTGGACCAAAACCCAGGATTTTGACTATCCTGGGTTTTGGTCCTTTCCCCCGGGACACCCCCTAACGGTGTGAAACCCCCCAGATCACCTAAGCCAACTCACCTCTTCCCAGCCCTATGGCACATGCGCGGCAGCTCATCCAATCAGTGCGCTCAGAGCCGCTGATGTCACGTAGTCTGACTGGCTGATTCATCATTAGCGGCAGGTAGCGACAGATGAGCGTCTGTAGCGGCATTTTCAGAGCGCCCGCTAGTAGTCGCAGTGCTCGGTCGTGGGTCGCTACTTCATAGCGACTCAGTCGCTGTGCAGTAATGTTGAATACATTTGAATACATTTGACCAGTACAGCGCTGTATGGGAGCGTATGTTAGCGACTGCTCATAGCGACTCACACCATATTCCGCAAAAAAACCGTCTCACAAAACTCTGGCGCAGAAACATGCTTGTTTGAAGCCCAGAGCGCAGGAGGCGGTGTGTTTAAAGTGAGTTTTTCAGCATCTATCCACTAGTAACAAAGCGACAACATATGGAACTAGACAAAGTGCAATTTCCGGGGAAATTGTGTGAAGTGTTCTTGCCTCCACCAGTTCTCTACAACTGGAGTGGGCGGAGTAACTGGGTGGAGTGACTTGAGTAACTGTTGTGTGGTTGGAGTCGCTGGAGTAACTGTGGAAAGGTTTGACTGAGCAGAGTAACTATATGGAGTAGGCAGAGTAACTTTATGGATTGTTTTGAGTGAGTAAAGATAGTAGGCATTAAATGATGAAGTATTTCTATCTTGCTAAATGACTGGCTATGTCATTGGTCTAAGCTGTTTTCCATAACATGTTTTCATGGGGAGTTTTCCTGAGACTGGCTGTGTGGGCGGAGCAGCTGTAAAATGAATGTAACGAGCCAGGCTGCAGCTGTGTTGCTATGGCAACTCACTCTGAGGTAACCAGAGAATGCACATTAAAACACATTTCTAATGCACTGGTGGTTGCCATATTCAAATGGCTGTAGCTTAAAAAGTATACATCCTACAGCAAAGAGCTTTATACTGTAAGAATCACAAGAGCCAGGCCTACAATGTGGTCTATAGCATGTCTCTGAAATATTAAAAATGAAGGCACAGTCACAGTTTAGAAATTGCCATTCAAATTTGTGGTGTCTAGAGTGGAGTTTCAATGAATGTCAATGGGAGGTGTGAGTTGCAAACAAAAGGTCATATTGTGAAAACTGTTAGGGCTATGGCTTAGCCTTGGACATTTTTAGCGGCAGCAGGGATAGCTGAACGTTTTGATATAAGATTTGTGTAGGTGGATCTTAAAAATGATGGAGAGGTCGCAGTTTAGAAATCATGTCCTGATTTTTCACTTCACACTCATCTCCCACTCTAGTTTTGAACATTCCTCCCATTCATTCCTATGGGAAAATTGCGCCAGAAAAATGCCAATATTTCGGAAACCGTGTGGCGAAACGTTCCACAAAGTAATAGCACACCATCCGCCCTTTTTGGTATATTATGTTCTATGTAGTGTAAAAACTGTGGAAGGAGTTACAGTGCAAAATATGGTGGAATAATATATCAGCAAGAACAATAAGTGATCTTGCCAAGCAAGAACACTTAGGCCCTTATTTAACAAGGGATAGCGCCAGGTAGCGAATGGTGAGCGAATGGTAATGACGCTCACCGCCACGAGAACGCCGGCTCCCCTCCGCAATCACACATTTATGAAGCCGATCCTGCTTAGCGACTGACAGAGCGCCAGATAGCGAATCATTCATCATTATTCCAGCCTCACCCCACAGCGCCAGCGAGCGACCTTGAACAGCGACAGGTATGACCTCTCGCTACCTGGCGCTCTCCAATGCATTTCAATGGAACAATCTTTAAATATTCGCAATTAATTGCTATTAATGTTTTTTTTTTTTTTTTTTTTTAAATGTCAAAAATTCTGTGACCACTTCTGCAATATTAGATATATTTTTTAAGGTAAAAAAAAAAAAAAAAAATTGCAGATTTGATGTTACAGGTCTGATATTAATGTATTCATATTACCAAATGTTTTGAAAAACATGTTTTTTTTTTTCTCAAAAAATATGGTTGTTTGGGGGTTAAAAACTACTTTTAACCCATCGCCGCCAGCGCTCTGGGGTTTAAACAAGCATTTCACAGCGCGAGAATTTTTTGAGCGTGATTTGTTAATGAATATGCTGGGAGCCGTTCGCTATGGCCATTCACTGTCATGTGCTCCCATACAGCGCGGAACCTGTCAAACAGCGACTCCTAACCCCGTATTCAACATTACCGCACACAGACTGAGTCGCTGTCAACAGCCGAACAACGGCCAAGCACAGTGAATACTAACGTGCGCTGTGAAAATAACGCTACTGTCGCTCATCTGTCGCTACCTGGTGCTATTAATGAATCGGCCTCCCCATTACATTGTAACAACATTGTAACATGAACACTTTAATGGCAGACCTGTAATGTCTTTTCTGAAGAAATATATGAAAAATGAAAAATTTGTCAAAAAACAGCTTTTTCAATGCCAGAAGAGGTCACAGAATTATTTGTGATTTTTTGAAAAAAAACAAAAACCCAGTTTAAAGAGAAGTATCGTCCATTGAAATGTATGGGAGAGCGACAGGTAGCGAGAGGTCATACCTGGCGCTGTGCAAGGCTGAACGCTGCCGCTGTTCGCTGAGGCTGTGAGAATGATGAATCAGATGCTACATGGCGCTATCCCAGTCGCTAAACAGATTCTGCTTGATAAATGTGTAATTGCGTGCCGTGTCCGGCGTTCACCAGTCGCTACCTGTCGCTACCTCTCATTAACCAGCCACTACCTGACGCTATCCCTTCTTAAATAAGGGCCTAAGCCTTCGTCTAAAGCCAGAGGCTCAGAGCGCGCTGGCGACCGCTTCCCCCGCTTCCCTCTAACAGGGAGCGTGCCCGTGCCGACCATTCACAAATGCCTGGTGCGGGCACGCTCCCTGCTAGAGGGATAGTGGGGACACGGCTCGCACATGCGCTGTTGGACCGGAAAAGAAGGTAAGTGTATGGTGCGACCTGCGGGGTTTCACACAGCGGGAAGACGCGTGCGCAGGTGGTCTGCAATCCTGCAGCCCCTCAGCCTCCCTCCCCACTGTTACAATACCATGTGCTGACTTTTGATCTGGTAACAATATAACTTGTGCCCTGGCCCTGCACTTTAAATGTGTTTCTTTGTATTTATGCACTTGTCACTTTATCTACTTGTGTCAATATTTGCTTATGGCTTGTTTTATCATCATCATTTGCTACACTGTAACTTTTTGAGCGATATTGATCTTGGATCAGTTAGGTGTTTTGGGATAATTAGTTATTAAATCTTATCGCTGTCTCATTTATCCGATGTTTACATATGATGCTGCTATTTAAATTGGGATATTAAAGGGGACCTTCACCCTGAATGAGAGCCTATCTTATATGTTTCCCACACCCTGTACATACAGATTGCTCACATTAATCTGGGCCTTCACCCTAAATAAGAGCCTATCTTATATGGCCCTTATTTATGAAGGAATAGCGACAGGTAGCGACTGGTGAGCGGCCGGTAATGACGGGCCCCGCCACTAGAACGCCGGCTCCCCACCACAATCACACATTTATCAAGCCAATCCTGCTTAGCGCCTGAAATAGCGCCAGATAGCGACTCATTCATCTTTATTCCAGCCTCAGCCCACAGCGCCAGCGTCCGACCTTGAACAGCGACAGGTATGACCTCTCGCTACCTGGCGCTCTCCAATGCATTTCAATGGAACAATCTTTAAATATTCATAATTAATTGTTATTATTTTTGATTTTTGATTTTTTTTAAATGTGAATAATAGTGAATAATAGTGATAATTTTCTAAGGGGAAAATAAAAATTGTACAGAATTGATATTACAGGTCTGATATTAATGTATTCATATTACTAAATTATTTTAAAAAACTTGTTTTTTTTGGTTTCCAAAAATATGGTTGTTTGGGGGTTAAAAAACGACTTTTAACCCATCGCCGCCAGCGCTCTGGGGTTTAAACATGCATTTTACAGCGCGAGAATTTTTTGAGCGTGATTTTTTAATGAATATGGTGGGAGCCGGTCGCTATGGCCAGTCGCTATCATGCGCTCCCATACAGCGCGGAACCTGTCAAATAGCGACTCCTCACCCAATATTCAACATTACGGCAAACCGACTGAGTCGCTATCAACTACCGAACAACGGGCAAGCACAGCGACTACTAGCGGGCGCTGTGAAAATGCCGCTACAGTCGCTCAATTGTCGTTGCCTGCCGCTATTAAAGTGGACCTTCACCCTGAATAAGAGTCTATCTTATATGTTTCCCCCCTGTACATACAGATTGGCCACATTAAAAATCATCCTACTTGCATCTACTGCATGTTATGAGCCTTTAAACATCCAAGATGGCGGCTTATGGAAGCAGCCATCTTATCAGGCAGCCTGCAAACAGGAAGTGCCTCCTGACTGTGCTGCTCTGCATTCTGGGACTGCTGACCTTTACCTGACCCCAGCTCTGCTCTGTCTGAGCAAAGCACAGCTATAACCCGCCCCCTGTACCTTATCCCACTCTCCTCTCCTCAGTAAGTGTGATGCTTCTGAGTCAAGATGGCGGCGACCGTATCCTAAATTCCTGAACAGAGTTACAGCACAGCGAGGGAAAGAATAATAAGTAAGTGACTAAAAACATAAAATATATATATTTTAGATGCTGGGGAACCATTTTTTAAGAGTTTGGGCTTTTCATTAAATCACGGTGAAGGTCTGGTTTAATGAATCGGCCTCTAAGTTAAAAAACATACACAGACAATTAAAAGTTTCCTTTATGGCAATCCGATATTTTAAATAAGAGTGGATGAAATAGAACAGGGCTGTCTTTTTACACTCACCCTTATTTAAAATATCAGATTGCCAAAAAGGAAAGTATCCTGCTGACATATCAGCAGAGGTTTGCGACTTTTATTTATTTTTATTTAATAACACAGTGGTTATTGTGAAGTTATTGTATGTATTTATTTATCAATTGTGGGCACTAGGCAATATTTATTGTAATTAATTTGGGATATTTGCAATAACAGATATCCTCTGCATTTAGGCTATGGTTATGGTTAGGCTTGGTTATATTTGACTATTAGTCCATAGTTGTTGGGTGAGAATTAGGTGTAATTGTTTTTAATTGTCTGTGTATGTTTTTTAACGGGCAGGCTGATTCATTGCTAGCTCCAGGTATCGGCAGATGAGCGTCTGTACAGAGGTGTTAGAGCGACCGCTAGTAGACGCTGTGATCGGCTATCGGGCGCTGTAACAGAGTGCCTCAGTCGCTGTAGTAACCTGGCCGGCATTGATGAATGAGATGTATGTTAGGCGCTCTAACACCAGTACAGCGTTGCAGGGAGCGAAAGGTAGCGCCAGCTCATTGCGACCGACTCTCAGCGACTCACACCATATTCAACAAAAAATCACAGACACACAGCGTTGGCACTCTGGATCTGGTCGCTGTAGCATAGAGGGCCAGACGCTGTGTGATTAAAGTATGTTTCTGAACACATATCCAACAGTAACAAAGCGAAAACGCATGGAATGACATTGCTGTAACATTGTAACCTTAATACTTTAATGTCAGAACTGTAATGACAATTCTGCATAAAAATATAAAAATTCAAAAATGACTTTTTCTAGGCGAGGAGAGGTCACACAATGATTTGAGAGAAAAACCAAAATTATTAAAAACAAAAAACCCTGTTTAAACAGAAGAAAAGAAACGTCCATTGTAATGTATGGGAGAGCGACAGGTAATACCTGGCTCTGGGAGCTAGAGCTCCGGCGCTATACGCTGAGCCACCTGCAAAGATGAATCATACGCTACATGACGCTGTTCCAGTCGCTCTACGGAATCGCCTTCATACATGTGGTTTTTGCGTACAGCGCCCGGCGTTCACCAGACGCTGCCTGACACTACGGGGAGGCCGATTCATTAATAGCGGCAGGTAGCGACAGATGAGCGACAGTAGCGTTATTTTCACAGCGCCCCCTAGTAGTCGCTGTGCTTGGCCGTTGTTCTGTAGTTGATAGCGACTCAGTCGGTTTGCGGTAATGTTGAATATTGGGTGAGGAGTCGCTGTTTGACAGGTTCCGCGCTGTATGGGAGCGCATGACAGCGAACGGCCATAGCGAACGGCTCCCACCATATTCATTAACAAATCACGCTCCAAAAATTCTCTCGCTGTGAAACGCTTGTTTAAACCCCAGAGCGCTGGCGGCGATGGGTTAAAAGTAGTTTTTTAACCCCCAACCATATTTTTAGAAAAAAAAAAAAAACATGTTTTTCAAAACATTTAGTAATATGAATACATTAATATCAGACCTGTAATATCAATTCTGCACAAATTAATTTTTTTTTTTTTTTACCTTAAAAAAAAATCTAACATTGCAGAAGTGGTCACAGAATTTATGACATTTAAAAAAAAAAAAAAAAAAATTAATAGCAATTAATTATGAATATTTAAAGATTGCTCCATTGAAATGCATTGGAGAGCGCCAGGTAGCGAGAGGTCATACCTGTCGCTGTTCAAGGTCGCTCGCTGGCGCTGTGGGGTGAGGCTGGAATAATGATGAATGATTCGCTATCTGGCGCTCTGTCAGTCGCTAAGCAGGATCGGCTTGATAAATGTGTGATTGCGGAGGGGAGCCGGCGTTCTCGTGGCGGTGAGCGTCATTACCGTTCGCTCACCATTCGCTACCTGGCGCTATCCCTTGTTAAATAAGGGCCTAAGCACTACCTGGCACTAGAGTTTCATGAATAAACCCCTTAGTGGATTCACATTAATAAAGTAATTATTCTTGATACATTTTGTTGCTGTGCTCTGTGTTGAAGTCTTTTGTTGCTATATGAATTAGTGCAGCCGCTATACAGCGATCACCTTACACACAACCGCAAAGCGAGTTCAGGCAGAGTTCACTTCCAGAGGGGGCCGGGCTCTGACAAGTAAAGAAGTAGCGGCCGGCTATTGGAACTGCTTCGTTGGCCATTTTTTTCTGATTAAAACTCCCCCCTGGAAGCCGATATCATTCTAACAAGTGGGATTTGCGGGTGGGAAAATCTGGACGCTGTCGCACTCACTCCCGGTCCAGCAGCGCTCCATAAATGTTTGATGAGGGGAAATCGCCATCAGGCCAGTAACGGGTGTCTAATCCTCTCCAGGCGGCATATTGCGACATAAAACAAAAGCTCTCCAAAGTGTCCATTCATTTGCCCGCGCTCCATTAATTGCACAAGTTATCGCTTGCCGCTTCGGCGGCAGCGAGCGGGAAGGACATTTCCTGCGCTCCAAACTCGCTGACGGCGCCATTCCGCCTCATTCACTAACAGATGCCGAGTGTCACCTGCGCGGCGAGGACGGGCGGCCGCGTGAGCGATGAAGATATTTCGCATTAATCATTGATGTATCCTCGGGCCGCTGAGCCCATCGATACGCGCGGCGAAAACGCTGCGTCAAACGAGGGAAGATTAACGCAACGCATTCTGTCCCCTGCGCTATTTGTCTACAGAAGACAGTCATCCACCTCTCTCTCTCTTACCGCTTCTCTATTGTTACCCTCTCCATCCATTCTACTTATCCCTCTTTTACCCCTCATCCTGCACATGCTCCTCTCTTTCCCTTCTCTTTCCTATACCTCCTTCTACTCTTACATCTCTCCCTCATCCTGCTCACACCCCTCTTTTTCCACTTCTTCTCTCTCCTGTACCCCCTTCTACTCTTACACACCACCACCCTCATCCTGCTCACACCCCTCTTTTTCCACTTCTTCTCTCTTCTATACCTTCTTCTACTCTTACATCTCTCCCTCATCCTGCTCACACCCCTCTTTTTCCACTTCTTCTCTCTTCTATACCTTCTTCTACTCTTACATCTCCCTCTCCTCCTGCTCACACCCCTTTTTTCCAATTCTTCTCTCTCCTATACCTTATTCTACTCTTACATCACTCCCTCATCCTGCTCACACCCCTCTTTTTCCACTTCTTCTCTCTTCTATACCTTCTTCTACTCTTACATCTCCCTCTCCTCCTGCTCACACCCCTTTTTTCCAATTCTTCTCTCTCCTATACCTTATTCTACTCTTACATCACTCCCTCATCCTGCTCACACCCCTCTTTTTCCACTCCTTTCCCCATCCTGTACCCCCTTCTACTCTTACACACCACCACCCTCATCCTGCTCATACCCCTCTTTTTCCACTTCTCTCTTCTATACATCCTTCTACTCTTACATCTCCCCCTCATCCTGCTCACACCCCTCTTTTTCCACTTCTTCTCTCTTCTATACCTCCTTCTACTCTTACATCTCCCCCTCCTCCTGCTCACACCCCTCTTTTTCCACTTCTTCTCTCTTCTATACCTCCTTCTACTCTTACATCTCCCCCTCATCCTGCTCACACCCCTCTTTTTCCACTTCTTCTCTCTCCTATACCTCCTTCTACTCTTACACACCACCACCCTCATCCTGCTCACACCCTTCTTTTTCCACTTCTTCTCTCTACTGTACCTCCTTCTACGCTTACATCTCCCCCTTATCCTGCTCACACCCCTCTTTTTCCACTTCTTCTCTCTCCTATACCTTCTTCTACGCTTACATCTCCCCCTTATCCTGCTCACACCCCTCTTTTTCCACTCCTTCTCTTGCCTATACCTCATTCTACTCTTACATCACCCTTTTTCCCATCCACCTCTCATCCTGCTCACACTCCTCTTTCTCTCTCTCTCCTATACCTTCTTCTATGCTTACATCTCCCCCTCCTCCTGCTCACACCCCTCTTTTTCCACTTCTTCTCTCGCCTATACCTCCTTTTACTCTTACACCACCCTCTTTTCCCATCTCCCCCTCCTCCTGCTCACACCCCTTTTTTTCTACTTCTTCTTTTTCCTATACCTCCTTCTACTCTTACACCACCCTCATTTCCCATCCTCGTCCTCCTGCTCGCACTCCTTTTTTCCACTCCTTCTCTCTCCTATACTTCCTTCTACTCCTACACCACCCCTTCCCCCTATCTTGCTCATACTGTTTTTTCCTGCCCATCCTGCTCTTTCCACCCCTTCTATACCCCCATACAGAGAAGTAGCTGGGCTTTCTGACACCCGGGGCAACGATTCGAAATGGTGCCTTTCCCCACCTGTCAATACGCCCCATCCCTTCATTGAGGGATGGATAAGAGATGTAACAGTTACAATAGAAACACTTTAAATAGGCAAATGAATCATTTATTGCTGCAGATCTGCATGTTACACCTCAAAGAGGGACAAATGGGAACAACGAGGGACAGAGGGAGACAGAGGAACTCAAAAGAGGCACAGTCCTTCCAATCAGGGACACTTGGGAGGCAGATGAAAGTTTGTATTACTTTGGTTGACTTTCTCTGTATTTCCCATTTCTCCCCCTTCTGTCCTCTGCCCCTTATCCCTCCGTTTTATTCGGTGCATCCCGGCAGATTGCGGAGCTCACAATCCAGCACTTAGCTAATGGGAGGCTTAGCAGTTCCTCCTGTGTAGCCGATAATCTCCCATAACCTCCAGAAATATTTGCCCCCATGGCAGCTCTCACTACTATTATTATCCCAATATGATGACTGTGTGAGAGCCCTGGCCGCTTATTCTGTGCTCCACACGGATTAAAGTGTCACAAATCTGAACAGGAACCTCAACCCCAATCATCAATATCCAGTATGGAAAGTGCTCAATGCTGTGCATTAAAGTGGACCAACACCCAGGATTTTGACTATCCTGGGTATTGGTCCACTTCCCCGGGGCACCCCGATCGGGGGTGCCCCGCTGTGTGAAACCCCCCAGAAAGCCCCCAAAACTTACCTCTCCCCGCCACGGACAAACTGATTGACAGCGACGGACAAGCAGCTTGCCCGTCGGCGCCTCCCGCGTGTCACTCTTGACGTGTGCGCGACCGCGCCGGCCATTCAGAGACGGCCGGCGCGGGCGCGCGCACGTCTAGAGGAGCGCGAGTGAGGCGGCGGAAGCAGCGGCTGGAGAGGTAAGGTTTTTCGGGGGTTTTGGGGGTTTACACCCCGCGGGACATCCCGATCTCGGATGTCCCGCGGTGTGTGAGGTGATCGGCCCGGGAATCTTATAGATTGCCGGGCCGATCACCTCAGGGTGTTGGTCCACTTTAAAGTGGACCACAATCCACGGCAATCGGCCCGGGAATCTATAAGATTCCCAGGCAATCGATTTCCAAAAATCTTGATGCCCCGCTGTGTGAAACCCCCCAGGTCGCCCGTACACTTACCTTCTTTCCCGGTCCGACGGCGCATGTGCAAGCCGCAGCCGCATCTCCGCTATCCCTCTAGCAGGGCCCGTGTCAGGCATTCGTGAATGGCCCGTGCCACGGCTCCATGTTAAAGGATAGCGGGGGATGTGGCCGTCAGCACGCTCTAAGCCGATCGTCTTAGGCGAAGGCTTAGACGATGTGACGAAGGCTTAGATGACGTGACGTCAGCGGATCCGAGCTTGCTGATTGGACGACCGTTTGCACAAGCGACATAGGACTGGGAAGAGGTGAGTTGGCTTCAGCGACCTGGGGGGTTTCACACAGCCGGGCATCCCCGATCGGGGTGCACCGGGTCGAGGACCAAAACCCAGGATAGCAAAAATCCTGAAGTATATTAGTAAAATGTGTTTTATGTGACCCTATTATTCAGTAAAAGTTACATTTGACATTTTTTGTAATAGTCCAGGGGTGAGTACTGGATCAGGCTCCCACTGCTGGAAAGGTAGACACAGGACTGTGACCCAAAACGAGGACCATGACCCAAAACGAGGGCAAGGACCATAACCCAGAATCCTGGGTTCAAAATCCTTGGTTCACTTTAATGCCGGGGAAATTTTGCTCCGGTAAAGGGATTCTGAAAGTGCTATGTAAGTGATCTACCTAAAAGTGGAACAAAACACTAAGAGGCCAGTTTTGGAATACCCCGCTGCATCAAACCCCCCAGATCACCCATATGTCACCTCTTTCTGGTCCAACGGTGCAAGCGTGGGCTGTTCACCAACCAGAGCCTTTTGCCGTGACTATGTCATTTGGCAAAGAGCTCTGATTGTTTTCAATGGGGAGATAGAGTGGCTGCATCCCCTGCAGGTTCAGGCTCCTGCCCCAGCCATTCAAATAGACTTGGATACGAGAGAATGACGCTGGGCATGTGCCCGCTTGTGCTCCGCATTGAAGCAAATCAGAGCCGATTCACGAATAGTCACAGCAAACTGGGAAGAAGTGAGTTAGTATGGGCGATCTGGGGGGTTGCACACAGTGGGGCATCCCAAAATGGGAAGGCCCCGGGGCACGGAACAAAACCCAGATAGTCACAATCCCGGGTTTTTATTTCCACTTATGTTTTTTTTTATTTTTAGTTGGGCAGTGATGGTAACAAGTTGTCCATGTGACTTGGCCCTTTTTGCAGCGGCATCACTTATAAATCAGGGAGGTACAAGCAGCATTGGGACCGTACAAAGTGATTGCAGCTTCCATAAAGTAAGCAGTGTTCGCAGCTTCTGTCCAGTACACTATATCTGACGCTTACTTACAGTATGCTGCGATATATTGCATTGCAGCGGTACTGGTGGACCGGGGTCAGAATGCGGACCTCGGCACCAGATTTCCGAACCCCTTTCCTGATAGCCCCTTTGTGCGGTGTAGTGCTTAGTCTCCCAGTCAGTGTCATGGCTCCCTGGCACCTAGCATTGCAATATGAAGTACTGCACGGGCACAATAAAAATGTTGTTTCTTTGCCCCATCCAATCCTGTACCCCCAAGCTCGGCCCCATCCGCCCTTTCCCTCCATCTTTTCCCCATCCATCCCTGTACTGCCATCTCTGCCCCATCCATCCCTGTCCTCCCAGCTCAGCCCTATACATTCCTCCCCCCCCCCCAGCTTTGTCTCATCCATCCCTTCCCCATCTATTCATGTCCCTGTAGCTTTGCCCCATCCTTCCCTGTCCCCTCAGTTCTGCACCATCCATTCCTGTCCTCCCAGCTCTGCCCATCTGATCCCTTTTCCCTCAGCTCTGTCCCTACAGTCCTCCCAGTTTTGCCCTATCCATCCCAGTCTCTCTGCCCCATCCATTCCTGTCCTCCCAGCTTTGCCCATCCGATCCCTTTTCCCTAAGCTCTGTCCCTACAGTCCTTCCAGCTTTGCCCATCCATTCCCTTTTTCCTCAGCTCTGCCCCATCCATTGCTGTCCTCCCAGTTCTGCCCTATCCATCCCAGTCTCTCTGCCCCATCCATTCCTGTCCTCCCAGTTTAGCCCATCCAATCCCCGGCCTCCCAACTTTGCCCATCCATTACTCTTTCTTCCAGCTCTGGTCATCCACCCCCAGCTCTGTCCATCCATTTCTGTCCTTCTAGTTCTGCCCATCCCTCCCTTCTCCCAGCTCCCTCCATCCTTCCCTGCCCTTCCTGTCCTGTCTATACATCACTCTTCCTTATAGCTTCTCTCCAATCCATCCATCTCCCCCCAAGCTCTAGCCATCCATCCTTGTTACCAGACCTTATTGCCAGTAACATTTTGGGCCCTAGTCCACCCCCGCACAAAGCTTGCACAGATTCCATGGATTCCAGTGTGCCGGGAGCCAGAGCTGTAGGTTCTGTAGGGCAAAAAAAAGCTCCTGTTTTTTTCCAGTGTCCAATAGAATTCTTGGGGAGGGGGGGTGGGTAAGCAGCCTTTTTTAGTTTAGTGTGGTTTGCCTAGAGGCAGAGAGTTGGGGGGAGAGGGTAAAAAGGGGGGGTTGAGGGGATTGTTGGGAGTGGGAATGTATGGAGGGGGAGGATGATCTGTGGTTTTGACTGGCACCTCTGAATTATATCAGAGAAATATTGATAGATGGGGAATTTGGGAGTCTCTGCCCACTGAGTGGATGTGTGGCAATCCTTTCAGTAGGTTTTGCTCTGAGGCTTCCAAGTGACAGTTCACTCACAACTGAAGGGTACAATATTAACTAGTATGTTTTAAGAACACCTGATTTATTTTGTTTGTTAACAATGAGTGATATATATTTACATATATACAGTGATCATGCTCATATATACACATTAGTAATTATCCATTTTGGAGTACTGGGTTTTGCCAGGTAATAAGTATACTGTAAAGTGCTTTTCTTTTAAGCTGTATATAGGGTTTTATTACCCAGTTTGTAGCATCCTGTTTTTTAGTTTAGCCTGTGGAATCTATAGCCCTCCATGTGCTGATTTCTAACTATCCACCCCCTGCGACAGCCCCCTGCCCGAACTTCACCTCTCACCAAATGTCTGTAAATGGACCTTTATAGGAAGGGGTTGAGTCTTCCTGTTATACGCTGTGACCGCAGCTTCAGGACAGTGCACCGCGACTGCGACTTTAGACTGCAACTAGAGGTTGCTTCCAACTTATGGACAGAACAAAGGCCCTTATTTATGAAGGAATAGCGACAGGTAGCGACTGGTGAGCGGCCGGTAATGACGGGCCCCGCCACGAGAACGCCGGCTCCCCACCACAATCACACATTTATCAAGCCAATCCTGCTTAGCGACTGAGATAGCGCCATATAGCGACTCATTCATCATTATTCCAGCCTCAGCCCACAGCGCCAGCGTCCGACCTTGAACAGCGACAGGTATGACCTCTCGCTACCTGGCGCTCTCCAATGCATTTCAATGGGACAATCTTTTAATATTCATAATTAATTGTTATTAATGTTTTTTTTTTTTTTTTTTTTTTTTAAATGTGAAAAATTCTGTGACCACTTTTGTCATGTTAGAAATTTTTTTTTAAGGAAAAAAAAAAAAAAAAAAAAGCAGAATTGATATTACAGGTCTGATATTAATGTATTCATATTACAAAATTATTTAAAAAACTTGTTTTTTTTTGGTTTCTAAAACCCATCGCCGCCAGCGCTCTGGGGTTTAAACATGCATTTCACAGCGCGAGAATTTTTTGAGCGTGATTTGTTAATGAATATGGTGGGAGCCGGTCGCTATGGCCAGTCGCTATCATGCGCTCCCATACAGCGCAGAACCTGTCAAATAGCGACTCCTCACCCAATATTCAACATTACCGCACACCGACTGAGTCGCTATCACCAACCGAACAACGGCCAAGCACAGCGACTACTAGCGCTCTGAAAATGCCGCTACAGTCGCTCAACTGTCGCTACCTGCCGCTATTAATGAATCAGCCTGCCCGTGTCTGCAGTTTTAGGCTGGGACAGAGACTGCAACAGTGACTGCAGTTTCTGGGCAGCTTTTTACCGTTATGTGGCCATAACCATGGTTCATGTACTGTATACTATGGCTGCAGTATATTCACAGCACTCAGTAAGCTTTATGACCGTATACAGTGATGACTCCTATTGCACAGTAACTGCAGCTTATGGACTTTACACAGTATCTACAGATTTAGGACATTAAAAAATGACTGTAGTTTTTGGACAAGGCATATGGTGGGATTATACAGGACAATACATAGTGACCAAGCTATGGTTTTTAAATGTCTTTAATGTTCATGTGTTTTTTGTATATACTCTAAAAGTGGACCAACACCCATGGCTGATCGGCCCGGGAATCTATAAGATTCCCGGGCCGATCAGCCCCCTCCCCACGGGGCATCCGAAATCGGGATGCCCCGCTGTGTGAAACCCCCCAGGACGCCCACAAACCTTACCTTCTCCCTGTTCCAATGGCGCATGCGCGGGCCGTGGCTGCCTCTCGCGCTTCCCTCTAGCAGGGCGCGCACCCGCGTAACCGTTTCTGAATGGCCGGCGTGGGCGCGCTCCCTGTTCGAAGGAAGCGCGAGAGGCGGCCTCCAGTGCGCTCAGAGCCGCTGTGGTTGTCCGTCGCTTGTCCGTACATACCACATCGGCTCTAAGCACTCTGATTGGACGAGCGATCGTGTAGGAGCGGGGTGAGGTGAGTTTTTTGGGGGGTTCTGGGGGGTTTCACACAGCGGGGTGCCCCGCAGTAGTGGACCAAAGCCCAGGATAGTGAAAATCCTGGGTGTTGGTCCACTTTAACAAAATAAAGTGATCATTTTATCTCATATGGTGGTGCTCCCTAAATAGGGGCTATCAAGGTTTGTTTCCATGATCCCTTTTTGTTTGAGACAATACATAGTGGCTGCACCTTCTGGACAGTACACTGTGATTACTGATTCAGGACAGAACACTGGGAGCTTATGGCTGAATAAGATGCTTTCCAGAGACCCAAACGCACATAAATTCATAACATATTCCGAATCAGTTCGCTCATGTCTAATAGCAAATCACTGTGTACTTTCCAAAACCCACAATTACTTAAAGTGGACCAAAACCCACTGCGATCGGCCTGGGAATCTATAAGATTCCTAGGCCGATCGATTCCCTCCCTCCGAGGCATCCAAAATAGGGATGCCCGCTGTCTGATACCCCCCAGGTCGCTTATACATTTACCTTATTTCCCGGTCCAACGGCGCATGTGCGAGCCGCGGGCGAATCCCCGCTATAACCTCCAGCAGGGTGCATGAGCAGCTGGCCTTAGACGAAGGCAGGTGAACGCCGGACATGGCACGCAATTACACATTTATGAAGCCAATTCTGGTGAGCGACAATTCATCATTATCCCAGGCTCAGCATACAGCGCTGGCGTTCAGCCTTGCAGAGCGCCACGTCTTACCTCTCGCTACCTGGCGCTTTCCCATACATTTCTATGGACGGTCCTTAAATCCCTTTCTTGATCCCAATTTTTTTTTTTATAGAATCTCAAATCTTTCTGACATGTATCCTGACCTAGAAAATGAGATTTTTGCAAACTTTTTTGATAAATAATATTTTTATGTAGAATTGTCCTTACATGTCTGGTATTAAAGTGTTCATGTAACAATGTAATAACAATGTCATTCCATATGTTTTCGCTTTGTTACAGTGGATACATGTTCAAAAACAGACTTTAATCACACAGCCTCTGGCGCTATGGGCTACAACAACCCGTTTTTTTTGATGAATGTGGTGTGAGCCGGTCGCACTGAGCTGACGCTACTGTTCGCTCCCATACAGCATAGTACTGCGACTCACACAACATATTCATCAATGCTGGCCAGCGACTGAGGTGCTCTGAAAAAACTAACCATGGCCGAACACAGCGACTACTAGCTGTCGCTCTGAAATCCGCGCTACAGACGCTCATGTGTCGCTACCTGCCGTTAGTAATGAATCAGCCTGCCCGATGGCATGGCGTCAGTGGCTCTGAGCGCGCTGATTGGATGAGCGCATGCGCTTGAGCCGTGGGACTAGAGGTGATTTGGGCCCGGCAATCTGGGGGGTTTCACACAGCGGGGCAACCCCGATTGGGGTGCCTTGGTGGAAAGGAACAAAACCCAGGATAGTCAAAATCCAGGAACGTGAACAGGCCATTCTGGTTCTGGAACAATGGGGGCTCTCACTACCCATGTGAGCACCAGGCAGCCAATTGCGGTGAAGGTAAGGATTACGGGTGTTCTGGGGTGTTATGTGCAGGGGGCGCCAGCATTCTGAATACCCCCTCTATACTCTCATATGGTGGCAGTACCAACTGCCGTACGGGTGTCGGTCCACTTTACATATGTATCTATAAGTGGGCAGTTATCTACCAAATCAAGAACATCTTAAAGTGGTGTGAAAGTTGGACGTGTTTCAAATTAACAACCCCCCCCCCCCCAAAAAAAAAACTTAGGGGGTTATTTAAGAAACTCTAACGCCACATAGTGCCACATAGCATAGATGAACAGGTGAACGCTGGATGCAGTATGTGAAAACCATATATATGAAAGTCAATCTGGTGAGAGTCCTCTAATAGCGTCATGTAGCGTCACATGTATCACTAGTGGTGGCTCAGTGTAAAGCGCCGGCGCTCTAGGTTCAGCTGCACCATGTAGCACCTGTCACTCAGCAGTGTTATCCCATACATTTCAATGGTGTTTTTTTGCTTGTGTATAAATAGCGTTTAATTATTAATTTTAGGATCGAATCATGTGCGTCCTCTCCTGCCCGGCAACCAAACACTTAAATTTGTTATATTTTATGCAGAATTGTATGTGCAGGTCGGCCATTTCAGTGTCATTGTTACAGTGTAAAAACAATGTCATTCCATATGTTTTCACTCTGGTGCTGGTGGATAGCGCCAACGCTGGTTTTGTGTTTGATTCTCTTAAATATGGGCTTCAGCGCCGAGTGCTGGACGCTACCTATTTTTGGCTGCAGCGTTGTCCTGTTGTTATATGTGGAGTTGCTCTGGACGGCTTTTCCTCAGGGCGCTACATATGTATTGATTCAGGGAGAGCGTTTCTACAGTGCCCCCTACAGACATCACATTTATCAATGCTGGACAGGATAGTACAGCGTCACTTGTCCAGCCACTACGCTAGGTTATAGCGCCAGACACCCGCTTGCAGCAACCATTCGTGTAATCTAAGCGCCGCTGCATAGACACTTAAATGGCAATACGTAGCGCTAGTCTTAAATTAGCCTCTGGGAGGCCGATTCATTAACAGCGGCAGGTAGCGACAGTTGAGCGACTGTAGCGGCATTTTCAGAGCGCCCGCTAGTAGTCGCTGTGCTTGGCCGTTGTTCGGTAGTTGATAGCGACTAAGTCGGTTTGCCGTAATGTTGAATATTGGGTGAGGAGTCGCTATATGAGAGGGTCCGCACTGTATGGGAGCGCATGATAGCGACTGGCCATAGCGACCGGCTCCCACCATATTCATTAGAAAATCGTGCTCAAAAAATTATCGCGCTGTAAAATGCATGTTTAAACCCCAGAGCGCTGGCGGCGATGGGTTAAAAGTAGTTTTTTAACCCCCAAACAACCATATTTTTGGAAACCAAAAAAAAAACAAGTTTTTTAAATAATTTTGTAATATGAATACATTAATATCAGACCTGCAATATCAATTCTGTACAATTTTTTTTTTTTTTAACCTTAAAAAAATTATCTAAAATGGCAGAAGTGGTCACAGAATATTTCACATTAAAAAAAAATAAAAAAATAAAAAAATTAATAACAATTAATTATGAATATTTAAAGATTGTTCCATTGAAATGCATTGAAGAGCGCCAGGTAGCGAGAGGTCATACCTGTCGCTGTTCAAGGTCGGACGCTGGCGCTGTGGGCTGAGGCTGGAATAATGATGAATGAGTCGCTATATGGCGCTATCTCAGTCGCTAAGCAGGATTGGCTTGATAAATGTGTGATTGTGGTGGGGAGCCGGCGTTCTCGTGGCGGGGCCCGTCATTACCGGCCGCTCACCAGTCGCTACCTGTCGCTATTCCTTCATAAATAAGGGCCTAAGTATCTTCCAAACTCTGCATAGGAGAATATATATATATATATATATATATATATATATATATATATATATATGTATCTGGCTGAATAAACGTATCCATTGGTACAGGGCACAGTGTGACATCATCTCCACCCAAGCGTCTCTCTCATCTGGAGTAATGAGGCCGCCCTATGCGCAGCAACATCACCGATAGGACGTGGGGTCTGTCTGAGAGAGATCAGCAGTGACAGCACCAATTACAATGACGGATACGTTGAAACAAATGTTTCCCCGTCAGATAAACGGGACATCAAACGTCACCGAACTGGAACACAATTGAGATACAATGTTTATTGAGGCGTTTTATTAATAATGACATAGATGGCAATGGTAAAGGGGGTTTCTGCCCCACAGTCCTGAAATGAGCTTGCCATAGTAAAAAACAAAACAAAAAAACTTAGGGTTAAAGTGAGAAGGAAAAAGAGCTTACAATCTATTAGGGCATAAAAGAAGACAGTAAGTAGAAAGAGCTTGCCACCTTTTGCCATCCCGGCACACCATCACAGAGTTGATTCAGCACCATTTATAAATAGAGTGTTTCTGTTTTATTTTTCACCTAAAACTTTTTACAAAGTGCACTGAATCAAAGCCAATTATTTTTAAGTGGACCTCCAGTCAAAGCTTGGGGCTGGTGTAGCAGTGGGTCATGTGGTTGCTGTTACAATGTAACAGGCATGGCCACTTCTACCATGTAAAGGTGGGAGGTCATAGATCACGGTCCACCGTGATTGGTAGAACTCAAGTTGGCAGTGTAAGATAGAAAAATTAGAAGAATAGCACATTATATAAAGTGGGACTTTAAACTGGAACAACAAAATGGGTTTTGTTCTGAGAGCAGGAGGGCATACAAATTGAGAATGCGCGTTAACAGCGCAGAAATTGAAGGAATTTTTCCTCCTCAGTCCCCTGGAAAATTCCACTCTGATTGGCCGGTATGGTCATGGTGACAGTCCACGTGGATATAGGGGTAGAGGGTAGTCACAGGTCATCATTCAAGAAAGAGGGTAATCACAGGTTGTCATTCAGGAAAGAGGGTAGTTCGAGGTTGTCCTTCAAGAAAGAGGGTAGTCCCAGGCTGTCATTCGGGATAGAGGGTAATCACAGGTCATTATTCAAGAAAGAGGGTAGTTCGAGGTTGTCACTCAAGAAAGAGGGTAGTTACAGATTGTCATTCGGGATAGAGGGTAGTCACATGTTGTCATTTGGATAAGAGGGTAGTCACAGGCTCTCATTCAGGATAGAGGGTAGTCACAGGCTCTCATTCAGGAAGGGTAGTTACAGGCTCTCATCTTACGGGATAGAGGGTAGTCACCGGCTCTCATCATTCGGGACAGACGGTAGTCACAGGTCATCAGTCAGGATAGAGGGTAGTTACAGGCTGTCATTCGGGATAGAGGGTAGTTACAGGCTCTCATTCAGGAAGGGTAGTCACAGGCTCTCATCTTATGGGATAGAGGGTAGTCACCGGCTCTCATCATTCAGGATAGAGGTTAGTCACAGGTCATCATTCAGGATAGAGGGTAGTTACAGGCTGTTATTCGGGATAGAGGGTAGTTACAGGCTGTCATTCGGGATAGAGGGTAGTTGCAGGCTCTCATTCAGGAAGGGTAGTCACAGGCTCTCATCTTATGGGATAGAGGGTAGTCATCGGCTCTCATCATTCAGGATAGAGGGTAGTCACAGGTCATCATTCAGGATAGAGGGTAGTTACAGGCTGTTATTCGGGATAGAGGGTAGTTACAGGCTCTCATCATTCGGGATAGAGGGTAGTCACAGGCTCTCATCATTCAGGATAGAGGGTAGTTACAGGCTGTCATTCGGGATAGAGGGTAGTTACAGGCTCTCATTCAGGAAGGGAAGTCACAGGCTCTCATCTTACGGGATAGAGGGTAGTCACCGGCTCTCATCATTCGGGATAGAGGGTAGTCACAGGTAGAGATGAGCGAACTTTTGAAAAGTTCGATTCGGCCGATTCGCCGAATTTCACAAAGAAATTCGGGTTCGGCCGAATCGAACTTTTACGAAGTTCCCCATAAAAAATGCCGGCATGGTGGGAGCGGAGCCGGCCGGCGGGCCGGTAAAGCCGGCCGGCCCGCTCCCACCATGCCGGCATTTAAAAAAAAAACAAAACATTTTTGCCGGCATGGTGGGAGCGGGCCGGCCGGTTCCGCGCTGACAGCGGAACCGGCCGGCCCGCTCCGCTGTCAGCGGAACCGGCCGGCCCGCTCCCACCATGCCGGCATTTAAAAAAAAAGCAAACACTTACCTGCAGGTCCGGAGCGTGGAGGCCGGCGCCGCTCTCAGCTGTCATCTGAGGGCGCGTCATCAGAGGGCGCCTCTGATGACGCGCCCTCAGATGACAGCTGAGAGCGGCGCCGGCCTCCACGCTCCGGACCTGCAGGTAAGTGTTTGCTTTTTTTTTAAATGCCGGCATGGTGGGAGCGGGCCGGCCGGTTCCGCTGACAGCGGAGCGGGCCGGCCGGTTCCGCTGTCAGCGCGGAACCGGCCGGCCCGCTCCCACCATGCCGGCAAAAATGCTTTTTTTTTTGTTTGTTTGTTTTTTAAATGCCGGCATGGTGGGAGTGGGCCGGCCGGCGCCGGCTCCGCTGTCAGCGGGCCGGCTTTGCCGGCCCGCTGACAGCGGAACCGGCCGGCCCGCTCCCACCATGCCGGCATTTTTTTTTTTTTAATTTCAGGAAAAATTCGATCGGCACGAACCACAAAATATTCGGGTTCGTGCCGAATCGAATATTTCCTGAAATTCGGAGCGAATTCCGGTTCGTCCGAACCGGTTCGCTCATCTCTAGTCACAGGTCATCATTCAGGATAGAGGGTAGTTACAGGCTGTCATTCGGGATAGAGGGTAGTTACAGGCTCTCATTCAGGGAGTTACAGGTTGTCATTTGGGATAAAGGATAGTCACAGGCTGTCATTCGGGATAGAGAATAGTCACAGGCTGCCTTTTAAGACAGAGGGTAGTCACAGTTCTTTAGCAGTTGCAATTGTCGGTTGCCAATAAGGAGTAAATGTCGTCATGGTTGTCAGTCAGGACTGCGGGAAGTGAATGATTCCCACAGCTGCAGCATTATTCAGAGTGATCTCTCCATCGCAACAGCATGATGGAGAGATCCCTCACACATCACAGAAAGCTGTTTGTCAGCTGCTATACAATGTAACTCCGCAGGGAGCTGCCCTTGTTACATTGCATAGAGCAGCCACACACCTGGCTGTTACACAGTAATACAGCAAGGAGCTGCCCATGTTTTTCAGTGTAATAGCAGGACACTTGATACATTGTACAGCGCTAGAAGAGTGAGTTTTAAAACTCCCGTCCCGAGGTTTATAACAAAGAGTGCTGCACGCTTTGTATATGTTGGTTTTATAATAGAGGAAAGACGCCCGAGGTCTGTGGCCCAATCCAAAGTAACGATTATGAGTCAGGAGCCAGGGTAGTCGCGGGTAGTCAGTATGGAGCGAGCGTAGTCTCTTTGCAGCCCCTCGCCAGTTATTTCTGGGTCTCTGTGAGCAGGTGATCTGGAGCCTCACTTAGCTGTCAGAAGGCGGCACTCCATTAACCCTTAACATGCTGAGTGTCCCCCTACTTAACACAGACCTCCGGCAATCTCAATCCTCCACCGAGCAGCAGAGCTCCGGCACTTGCCGACTCATATTTTTCCAGCAGGATTAATTGATTCCTCTTTTAGACAGCAGGTGCCGGCAGCGTCTGCGGGGGGTGAACCTGATCCGCGCTAATCTGACGGCGATCCACCTGTTTGGTTACCTCGCTCAGCCCCGGACGTCACGGCTACTTAACCGGAGAGCGGCGAGCAATAATAACTGACAGATGCTATTTACTAACCACAAAATATGTCTCGGCCTGAAAACATTTCTGCCATCTCCAGTTACCGAGCAAGGAACAGGAGGAGCCTTGCTTCCCAGATACTGGAAATTAGGAGACTGTTATTATTATTATTATTATTATTATTATTAATAATAATAATAATAATAGCAATATCCTGACACCTAAAATTACTGCTTAACTCCGAAACTTGACCCTGACAATACCTAACACTAATGGTAACCTCATAATCTGACCCTCAAAAAACGCTAATAGTAACCCACAGTAACGGCTACTTAACCGGCGAGCAATGATAACTGACGGTATTTACTAACCACAAACTATGTCTCTGCCTGAAAACATTTCTGCCATCTCCAGTTACCGAGCAATGGACAGGAGGAACCCTGCTTCCAAGATACTGGAAATTAGGAGACTATTATTATTATAATTATTATTATTACCCAACACTAATCCTTACCTCTTCATCCATAGCCTTGACCACCAACAATACCTAACAATAAAACTGTCCACTAGTCCCTAAACCCTAACAAAATCCATCTTTCTTTTGTAATACTTTATAATAGAGGCCTATGATTACAAACATACCCCATATATTCAGGCTATTTCTGACAATTATTCAATACACTGTTTCAGACAGAACAATAGAGCATTGTTATGCGAGCAATAATATGATGATGATGCAGGATGATGACCTTTTATTAAATATTAAACAACTAATAACATATGTCACAACACTTGTATACTGTATGTCTGAATAACGACAGTATAGAAAAATATGCAAAATAAAGGGAATCTCATCATGAGAAAGCTCAGTGTCAGCCTTCGTTTTTAAAACAGAATAAAGCCCAGTACAATTTATAAGACTCCAGGGCTGGCCGAATCGGGATGCCCCCCGTGTGGTGCCATGTTATACCCTCAGGGTAATTTCCCTACAGGAAGAAGATGGGAGTAATGTAGGGCCTTTACTATCTCTTTATCAGGCCTGATTTCCCAGGATCATACAGAGAGGACAATCTTAATAAAGTCCAATCCATCACATAACGTGATTCACACATTACATTGCACTGTAAGCTATCTGTAATTACATTACAATTACATTGTAATTACATTACAATTACAATTTACATTCTAGTAGCAGGCACATGTCTGCTTTACAATGTATCACAGCTGATTACAATAGGAACAATTATGACACATCAGCTGCTGTAACAATGTAACACAATGTAACTCCCAGCAGGAAGCTAGCAGGCTTTTCAGGATGACTCCTCTTGTTTGTTAAAGTCACAGCAGGAGGGAGAAATAGTGCATCCCAATTTTTTCACCTCCTATCCCAATATATGACTTTGTGAGCTCTATAACTCACAAACTCTCTGAGACATAAATATAACCTAGAAGCAGATGTAGTAAAGTGTTATCCCAATCTTTGTCTAATAACCATCTTTAATGCTTATCCCCTAATCCCTAAACCTGACATACACCTAACACTGGTACTAACCCATAATCCATAAACCTGACCCCAACAATACCTAACACAAGTGAATCTAAAACCCATTTTAATTATAGGGTAATTTCCATATAAGAAGAAGCTGGAGTAATGTAGGGCCTTAATTATTTCTGTAGACGAAAGGGATGGGAATCTGGCCACCTACTTTATCAGGCCTGATTTCCCAGAATCTTTACAGTCCAATCCATCACATAGTGTAATTCACACATTGGATTGCACTGTAAGCTATCTGTAAGCTATTTACATTCTAACAGCAGGTGCATGTCTGCTTTACAATGTATCACAGCTGATTACAATAGGAACAATTATGGTACATCAGCTGCACACTGGCTGTAACAATGTAACACAATTACTAAACTCTCACCAGGGAGCTGGCAGGCTTTTCAGAATGACTCATCTTGTTTGTTATAGTCACAGCAGGAGGGATAGATAGTGCATCCCGATTTTTTCACCTCCTATCCCAGTATGTGAGCTCTGAGACTCTCTGAGAAATATAACCTAGAAGTAGATGTAGTAAAGTAAAGTGTAAATCCCAATCTTTGTCTAATAACCATCTTTAATTCTTATCCCCTAATCCCTAAACCTGACATACACCTAACACTGGTACTAACAGAAAGAGTAGTAGATGCTTGGAACAAACTTCCAGCAGAGGCAGTTGAAAAATCAACAGTCACTGAATTTAAACATGCCTGGGATACGGCTCCATCTATCCTAAGATAAAGAGAACATACAGTATACACATAAGATACAGAGAACATACAGTATACACATAAGGGCAGACTAGATGGACCGTATGGTCTCCTTCTGCCGTCAACCTTCTATGTTTCTAACCCATAATCCATAAACTAGACCCCCAACAATACCTAACACAAGTGAATCTAAAATTTTATGTACAGGGTACTTTCCCTATAAGAAGAAGCTGGGAGTAATGTAGGGCCTTCATTATCTCTGTAGATGAAAGGGATGGGAATCTGGCCACCCACTTCATCAGGCCTGAGTCCAGTCCATCACATATTAGGTTCACACATTGCATTGCACTGTAAGCTATATGTAACATTCTAATAGCAGGCTCATGGCTGCTTTACAATATATCACAGCTGATCAGCTGATAGAAGTAGATCTGGTAAAGTAAAATGTTTCCCAATCTTTGTCTAATAACCATCTTTAATGCTAATCCCCTAATCCCTAAACAGGCCATACATCTATCTACCACTGGTACTAACCCATAAACCTCACCCCAACAATACCTCACACACACAAGTAAATATAAACCCCACTTTATTGGAACCCCCCCCCCCCCCATGCACTCATTAGAATAGGATTTTTGCTTCTCTGGTGGAAGCCGCCTGCTCCAAAACAGCTGCCACTTCCTGGGTGAGGTGCATTGTTTATGGGCTTTTCCTGGGGCATCCCAAATTAGGATACTTTGCTGTGTGACAACCCCCAATCACCGGAATAAGCTGACTTTTTCCCGGTCCAGCGGTGAATGCCCGGGCTCTCGTCCAATCAAAGTTGTTTACTGTGCATATGTAATTTGGCAACATGGTACAATGGGGAGCAAAGGCGGACACATCCCCCGCATCTTCCGGTTATGTTCGAGCTCCCTCCCAGCCACTTGCGCCATTGCCAATGAAGTCTATCAGAGCTGATTGCCGAATGACATAGGCCCTTATTTATGAAGGAATAGCGACAGGTAGCGACTGGTGAGCGGCCGGTAATGACGGGCCCCGCCACGAGAACGCCGGCTCCCCACCACAATCACACATTTATCACACATTTATTAATCAAAGCGACTGAGATAGCGCCATATAGCGACTCATTCATCATTATTCCAGCCTCAGCCCACAGTGCCAGTGTCCAACCTTGAACAGCGACAGGTATGACCTCTCGCTACCTGGCGCTCTCCAATGCATTTCAATGGAACAATCTTTAAATATTATTAATTAATTGTTATTAATGTTTTTTTTTTTTTTTTTTTTAATGAGAAATATTCTGTGACCACTTCTGCCATGTTAGCTAATTTTTTTAAGGTAAAAAAATAAAAAAAAAAAAAATTTGTGCAGAATTGATATTACAGGTCTGATATTATTGTATTCATATTACTAAATTCTTTAAAAATTTTTTTTTTTTTTTTGGTTTCCAAAAATATGGTGGTTTGGGGGTTAAAAAACGACTTTTAACACATCGCCGCCAGCAGCCGCCAGTTTAAACATGCATTTCACAGCGCGAGAATTTTTTGAGCCTGATTTTTTGATGAATATGGTGGGAGCCGGTCGCTCTGACCAGTCGCTATCATGCGCTCCCGTACATCGTGGAACGTGTCAAATAGCGACTCGTCACCTTGTATTCAACATTACTGCACACCGACTGAGTCGCTATCAACAACCAAACAACGGCCAAGCACAGCGACTACTACTACTGTGAAAATACTGCTACAGTCGCTCAACTGTCGCTACCTGCCGCTATTAATGAATCGGCCTCCCCGTCATGGCAAATGGCTTTGATTGGATGAGAGCCCATGCATGTACCATTGGCCCGGGAAGAGATGAGATTTACAGGGCATTCTGGGGGGTGGAGCATCGGGAGCGAGCACGCTGCTGGGGATGCAGCCACTTGTGCTGCCCATTGAAGTCTATCA
This sequence comes from Gastrophryne carolinensis, assembly GCA_027917425.1. NCBI lineage: Eukaryota > Metazoa > Chordata > Amphibia > Anura > Microhylidae > Gastrophryne > Gastrophryne carolinensis. The sequence goes on along the minus strand of CM051236.1, from coordinate 506,367,479 downwards.
CAGCTCATTGCCGAATGACATGTCATGACAAATGGCTGTGATTGGACGAGAGCCAGCACATGCACCATTGGCCCGAGAAGAGGTGAGATTTACAGGGCATTCTGGGGGGGCGGAGCATAGAACAAAACCCAGGGTAGTCAGAATTTTGGGTTTAATCCCACTTTAAGTTATCTGAGTCAAGTTAACGTTCGCTACATCTGCATTCCAGCTGATTGACATTATGATGAGCCGGCCAATTAGGAGAGGTCCCCCTAGAAGCTTTAATATTCAAGCTAATTAAAGACACCAGCAGGCATCAACTAATAATGCAGTAACTCCATTTATTTTTACAGCAACCAAACAGGTCATTGCGACATCATGGATGATGTTGGTTCAGCTTCCTTGAGATTAAAGGGGACAAACAGCATGACAAACTAAGGTGGGCAGATCCAAGCAAGCATCCCCCCTACTCTTTAACAGGGAGTGTGCCCACGCCGGCCATTCACAAATGCTTGTGTGGGCATGCGCCCTGCTAGAGGGATAGCTGCTCGCACATGCGCTGTTGGCCCGGGAAAGAAGGTGAGTTTCCGGATGACCTGGGTGGTTTCACACAGTGGGGCATCCCTATTCTGGATGTCCCGGGGGGAGGGAAGTTAGCAGCCCTGGAATCTGTGGGTTTTGGACCATTTTAACGTTTTTTTTTTAGACAGGTAGCTGCTCTAGGCACAGGCCTAGGGTTGCCTAATGGGAGATGCAGCCTAAATGTAGTGAAGAATCCACAGGCTCAGATTCCCCAAAAAATAAATAAATATTCCCAATGACATTCATATACCTCCCTGATTTGGAGGGACTGTCCCTCTTTTGAGTCTATGCCCCCCTGTCCCTCGTTGTTCTCATTTGTCCCTCTTTGATGTGTAACATGCAGATCTGCATCAATAGATGATTAATTTGCCTATTCAAAGTGTTTCTATTGTTGTAACATCCTATCTTCTATTCATCCATCTCTCAATGAGGGGGCGTGGCTTCATTCATCCCTCAATGGAGGGCGTCGCTTCCTTTGACAAAAGTCCCTCTTTGAGGTGTAACATGCAGATCTGCAGCAATAAATTATTCATTTGCCTATTCAAAGTGTTTCTATTGTTGTAACTGTTACATCCCATCTCCTATCCATCCCTCAATGAGGGGGCGTGGCTTCAGCCATCCCTCAATGAGGGGGCGTGCCTTCATCCATCCCTCAGTGAGGGGGCGTGGCTTCATTCATCCCTCAATGAGGGGTGTGTGGCTCCCTTTAACAATTGTCCCTCTTTGAGGTGTAACATGCAGATCTGCAGCAATAAATGATTCATTTGCCTATTCAAAGTGTTTCTATTGTTGTAACTGTTACACCCTATCTCCTATCCATCCCTCAATGAGGGGGCGTGGCTTCATCCATCCCTCAGTGAGGGGGCGTGGCTTCATTCATCCCTCAATGAGGGGGCGTGGCTTCATCCATCCCTCAATGAGGAGGCGTGGCTCCATCCATCCCTCAATGAGGGGGCGTGGCTTCATTCATCCCTCAATGAGGGGGAGTGGCTTCATTCATCCCTCAATGAGGGGTGTGTGGCTTCCTTTAACAAATATCCTTCTTTGAGGTGTAACATGCAGATCTGCAGCAATAAATGATCTGTTGTAACTGTTACATCTTATCTTCTATCTATCCCCCAATGAGGGGGCGTGGCCTAATTTAATAATTGTCCCTCTTTCCCACCCTGAAATGTTGGTAGGTATGCATTCAGCTTCCGTATTCTGAGAACATGGAGATAATGCCGGGGACGGATGAATGCTTTCACCGAGGCAAAATCCTCCGGGAATCAATCAGGCTCCTCTTTATTGTAACCTTGTATCTGGGAAATAATCAATGCTTCATTTTGGCCATCGGTGATAATGATCCCGCTAATAACTCGTGAATAATCGCCGCCGTTTAATCAACCCGACGCCATCAGCGCGGTAGATCAGACGAGAGCACGATGACGGCCGATCGATTATCCGAACGCCATAAACAATCTCCCGCTCCCGCTCGGATACCAGAATTATTTAAAAAAAAACGATGACGGGGTGAGAACGCAAAAGTCAGATTTATCGCCGCAATCATGTCGGGAAATGATACTTGCGGGAGACAAATTGATCCGCGCAAAGGGGGCGGTGACCGGGCTGATGTAGATTAATGCCGAGGGGGAAATGTTCGGTGGTCAGCAAAACCTCGGGCCGCTGACCGTATATAAAAGCTACGAGCTGCCGCCCATGTGACCGCGCGGGAAAATAAAGGGGAAAGAGTGGTATTTATGTGGCCCTATATGTCTTAGTATTGTAGCATCTTAAAGGGGCAGTGTGCGCAATGGCAAGAATAAGGCAGGAAGGAGCTCACCTGAAGCCTGTCCCATATGCCTCTCCTTCATTTCCTCCAATGTGTTGTCTTGGAAACATAAGAGACTCAGCATCTATATTGCTAGGTTAATCTAGTTCTCATTTATAACAGTAGATGGCGCTGTTACATATATCTATGTTGTACATTCTCTGCTGCATGTTGTGTTTCCTGTACATTGAGAAGATCTCTATGACTTCTTTTTCCTGTCTATGTTATCCACCGTGTAAGGTGACCTTCTCCAGAGGCGAAGCTAGGCTTTCTGGCACCCAGGGCGCCCCCCCATCTATGATCAGGCCTCCCTTTGGCGCCCCCCCTGACCTGCTGTACCCGGGGCACATGCCCCCCAGCTATGCCCCTGCCTTCTCTTACTGCACTCACGTTCCAGTAAAGCCAGTTCCTGTTACACCACTAATGTATATTCGGATTTAACTCCGCTGCACCCAGCACTTACACTCTACAACATGTTGTAGATGCTGGATTGGCCACCGGCGCCCACGTGGGTCATAGTCACATCCTCGGCGATCCTGGAACAATCCTCCCACGACCTCTCCCCATGACCACTCACCGGCCAATTACAGGACTTTGTTAATGTAGTTTTCATTTATGACAGTAGATGTTACATATATCTATGTGTAATCACTGTTGTAAATTCTCTGCTGCATGTAGTATTTCCTGTGCATTGAGGAGATCTCTATGACTTCTTTTTCCTTTCTACGTTATCCACTGTGTAAAGTGACCTTTTCCAGAGGCGAAGATAGGCTTTCTGGCACCCGGGACAGCCCCCCTATCTGTGCTCAGGCCTCCCTTTGGTGCCCCCTGACCTGCTGCACCCAGGGCACATGCCCCCCCAGCTACGCCCCTACCTTCTATTACTGCACTCACGTTCCAGTAAAGTCAGTTCCTGTTACACCACTAATGTCTATCTGGATTTGACTCCGCTGCACCCAGCACTTTGCCCGTCTTTCCCTTTCCACTCCGCCCCGATGATCATCTTCTTTGCCATTGCTTGCTTGCACTTATCCCTTGCGGCATGAGCCTGAACTCCATGCACCGTTGCACCGGAGAGAAGGAAAACTGTAACTGTCGATCAGTGGGGTTTAACACAAATCAGGATTCCAGGGCTGGACATGCAGGTTTTTTTGGGATACTCCGCTGTGTAAACACCCAGGGTTGCCAGAAAACTCACCTTTCTCGTCTGCTCCCACAGTGCTTCCCAGTCTGCAGGGAACCAGAGGATGGCCTTGGTAGTGGAAAAACCTGCCAAGACAGACACATTGTCCAGCTGCTGACCTTTTAATGTAATGAGGGAGGCCCCTCACTGGTTGTAATGAGGGATCCCCCTCACTAGCTGTAATGGAGGGATGCCCCTCACTGGTTGTAATGGAGGGATGCCCTCACTGTCTGTAATGAAGGATGCCACTCACTGGCTGGAATGGAGGAATGCCCCTCTCTGATTGTAATGGATGGATGCCCCACACTGTCTGTAATAAAGGATACCACTCACTGGCTGGAATGGAGGATGCCACTCAATAGCTGGAATGGAGGAATGCCCCTCTCTGGTTGTAATGGATGGATGCCCCTCACTGTCTGTAATGAAGGATACCACTCACTGGCTGGAATGGAGGATGCCACTCAATAGCTGGAATGAAGGAATGCCCCTCTCTGGTTGTAATGGATGGATGCCCCTCACTGACTGTAATGAGGGATGCTGATGTAATGAGGGATGCCCCTCACAGGTTGTATGGGAGGGATGTCGATAACTTGCTGTAATGAGGAATGCACCTCACTGGCTGTAATGAGGGATGCCCCTCACTGGCTGTAATGAGGGATGCCCCTCACTGGCTGTAATAGGCGTGCCCCCTCACTGGTTGTAATGGAGGGATGCCCCTCACTGGTTGTAATGGAGGGATGCCCCACACTGGTTGTAATGGAGGGATGCCCCTCACTGTCTGTAATGAAGGATGCCACTCACTAGCTGGAATAAAGGAATGCCCCTCACTGGTTGTAGTGGATGAATGCCCCTCACTGACTGTAATGAGGGATGCTGATGTAATGAGGGATGCCCCTCACAGGTTGTATGGGAGGGATGTCGATCACTAGCTGTAATGAGGAATGCACCTCATTGGCTGTAATGAGGCATGCCCCCTCACTGGCTGTAATGAGGGATGCTGATGTAATGAGGGATGCCCCTCATTGGTTGTATGGGAGGGATGTCGATCACTGGCTGTAATGGAGGGATGCTGCTTACTGTCTGTAATGGGCGTGTTTGTGTGGGGGCTTGCCTGTACTATTATAAATTATTATTATTTCATTCTTAGGTAGTGTGTCCGTTTAAGGGTGTGGCTGAGCAGGGTTTAAGTGCAAAAAAAAAATTCTGCTGCTTCACATGTCCCTCTTTTGAGTTTTCAAAAGTGGGTAGGTATGCCTAAAAGTGTGCAGCATCAGGAAGCTGCTACACAACTTACCTGAGCCCCGATTTGGTCCCTGGTCCAGCTGTCAAATGGCCCATGGCCAGGGCTGCAGAAAGATGGCCTCCCATGAGTGAGGACGCTTTTAGCGCCATCTTTCTGTGGCCTCAGCTATAAACCATTTGAAAGGACGCCGCCTCCGACCAGGGACCAGATCGGGGCTCAGCTAAATTGTACAGCAGCGCTTCCTGCTGCATGCTCCCCTGCCATCACAAATGGTTTTTTATCCCCGATTCTGCCTCTGTGGGCCTCCTCCGCATGGATGGGTGAGGAGTGGGATGGCGGAGGGTCCCCAGAAGCAGAATCTCCCCATTCCCCAAAGTTCAGGTCCCCATTGATTTTATTCAAAGTTCGGCTGAACTTTCCGAACCTGAACTCATCCTTATGTGTCCTTACATAGGCCCTTATTTATGAAGGAATAGCGACAGGTGAGTGGCCGGTAATGATGGGCCCTGCCACGAGAACGCCGGCTCCCCACCACAATCACACATTTATCAAGCCAATCCTGCTTAGCGACTGAGATAGCGCCATATAGCGACTCATTCATCATTATTCCAGCCTCAGCCCACAGCGCCAGCGTCCGACCTTGAACAGCGACAGGTATGACCTCTCGCTACCTGGCGCTCTCCGATGCATTTCAATGGAACAATCTTTAAATATTAATAATTAATAGTTATTATTTTTTTTTCTTTTTAATGTGAAAAATTCTGTGACCACTTCTGCCATGTTAGATATTTTTTTAAGGTAAAAAAAAAAAAAAAAAATTGTACAGAATTGATATTACAGGTCTGATATTAATGTATTCATATTACTAAATTATTTTAAAAACTTGTTTTTTTTTGGTTTCCAAAAATATGGTTGTTTGGGGGTTAAAAAACTACTTTTAACCCATCGCCGCCAGCGCTCTGGGGTTTAAACAAGCATTTCACAGCGCGAGAATTTTTTGAGCGTGATTTGTTAATGAATATGGTGGGAGCCGGTCGCTCTGACCAGTCGCTATCATGCGCTCCCATACAGCGCGAAACCTGTCAAATAGCGACTCCTCACCCAATATTCAACATTACGGCAAACCGACTGAGTCGCTATCAGCTACCGAACAACGGCCAAGCACAGCGACTACTAGCGGGCGCTCTGAAAATGCCGCTACAGTCGCTCAACTGTCGCTACCTGCCGCTATTAATGAATCGACCTCTTAGTCTTGTGTTCACCAGCATTGTGCAGCACTTTGCCTCTAGGATGCAGAACAATGGGATGTAATACCCTTCTCCGAACACCAGAGGGAGCACACTTTATCCCCAGCAAACTGTAGCATGATGCTCAGCATTCTATAAAGTGGACCAAAACACAGGATTTTGACTATCCTGAGTTTTGGTCCTTTACCCTGGGGCACCCCGATCAGGGATGCCCTGCTGCATAAAACCCCCCAGATCGCCAAAACCAACTCCACCTCTTCCAGATCCTACGGCACATGCGCGGCGGCTCGTCCAATCAGTGCGCTCTGAGCCACTGATGTCACGTCGTCTAAGTTTCATCTAAAGCCAGTGGGGGGTTGACCCTTTAACAGGGAGCGCGTCTGTGCGCCCAAGCAATGTAAGTGTATGGGGCGACCTGGGGAGTTTCACACAGCTGGGCATCCCGATTTTGGATGCCACGGGGGGGGGGGCGATTAGCCCGCAAATCTTATAGATTCCCAGGCCAATCGCGGAGGGTTTTGGTCCACTTGTAATGTAATGTAGCCAGAATATGGGCTGATAAGGAGGGATGGCAGTGGGCGAAGGTGCTGAAGCACCCACAGATTCCTGTCCCCCACCTCAGGTGATCTCTATGACTTCTTTTTCCTGTCTATGTTATCCACCGTGTAAGGTGACCTTCTCCAGAGGCGAAGCTAGGCTTTCTGGCACCCAGGGCGCCCCCCCATCTATGATCAGGCCTCCCTTTGGCGCCCCCCCTGACCTGCTGTACCCGGGGCACATGCCCCCCAGCTATGCCCCTGCCTTCTCTTACTGCACTCACGTTCCAGTAAAGCCAGTTCCAGCATCCAGAATAGAAACACAAGAGAGTAACAGCAGCTTGATAATATTTCTATTCCCTGTAAATATTCCAGAGCTGAGAATAGCCGGAGAGGTTAACCCAAACCGCGGGATATTGATCTAAGCTCCGATTTCTAACCCCTGTAGCGGGCGCGGGAGCGCGTTACGGTTTGCGGCGGCAGAGCGAGCGCCATAAAATATGCATAAATAAGTCAGTCGATGTCCATTTCCTGGCGGGTGCGTGCGGATCGCATATCAGCAGGGAGCACTTCTTTTGACATTGAGAGCTGGCACAAGGGTCACTATATATATATATTAAAAGAATAAAAATGACCCGACTGAACCCCTGCCTAAGGAAATGTCAGGAACCCCCGAGCCCCACACCTGCTCTTTACCCTAAATCCCAAGGGGGGTCTGGGGATCCCTGTAGAAAAAGCTTTGAGTGTTCCAAATAAGCCCCACCACCAAGGCCGGATCATGAGGGGGGCACAAGGGGCGTGAGCCCCAGGACCTCCACCACTTGCCCTGCAAAGGGGGCCCCCACCAACTTTCGGGTTAGCCGCTCACTGCACATAAGCCACCAAGCACAGCCGCTGGCAGCTCAATGCAGGGAACCAGCCGGGCGACTACACCACCCCCCACCCAGAATGGCAAAGCAGGAGTTCCCGAGCAGCACGCACCCGCACAAGGGGGGCACAAAGGACTCGATCTGATATTCCAGTAAGTAGGCGGGGGCCAGACAACCACCAATCAGTTACTTGGCTGGAATATTATCTTATACTGCATCTGGGGCCTCCACCACACTTAATCCGGCCCTGTCCACCACCAACAACCTACCACTCAGGTAAGGAAGTGGTATGATGATGGGTAATCCATATGGGCTTAAACCGGACCTTCAGCGTGATTTAATGAAAAGCCCAAACCTTCAAAAAACTATTCCCCAGCATCTAAAAATAATATGTTTTTAGTCACTCACTTATTATTCTTTCCCCCACTGGGCTGCAACTCTGTTCAGGACTCTAGGATACGGGTGCCGCCATTGTCTTGCCTCAGAAGCATCACACACACTGAGGAGAGGAGAGGGGACGGGGTTATAGCTGTGCTTTCCAAAGACAGAGCAGAGCTAGGGTCAGGTAAAGCACAGCAATCCCAGAATGCAGAGCAACACAGTCAGAAGACACTTCCTGTCTGCAGGTTGCCAGAGACTCCATGGGCCATCATTTTGGATGTTTATAGTCTCAGAAAATGCAGTAGATGCCGGTAGGGTGATTTTTTAATGTGGGCAATCTGTATGTACGGGGGGGGGGGGGGGGACATATCAGATTCTCTTATTCAGGGTGAGGGTCCGGATTAATGTGAGAAATCTATATGTACAGGGTGGGGGAAACATATAAGATAGGCTCTTATTCAGTGTAAGGGTCCGGATTAATGTGAGCAATCTGTATGTACAGAGGGGGAAACATATAAGATAGGCTCTTATTCAGGGTGAGGGTCCGGATTGATGTGAGCAATCTGTATGTACAGGGTGTGGGAAACATATAAGATAGGCTCTTATTCAGGGTGAGGGTCCGGATTGATGTGAGCAATCTGTATGTACAGGGTGTGGGAAACATATAAGATAGGCTCTTATTCAGGGTGAAGGTCCGGATTAAAGGTTGGGTCTGTTTTTGAAAACTTGCCCCAAACCTTTACAGTACCAGCAATCCCAAACCTAAAGCCTTCTACCCACCATGTAGGTACCCAGTGAAGCACCTAGGAATTTACTCTGGATGTTGTCCAGCCAGGGCCAGATTATGTTGGACGGGGAAAGAAGGTGAGTATATGGGCGACCTGGGGGGTGTCACACAGCGAGGCATCCTGAATTTGAATACCCCGGGGGGAGGGAATCAAGCGGTCCGGGAATATATGATTCCAGATCTCCGTGGGTTTTGGTCCACTTTAATATGCAGATCTGTATCAATAAATCATTTATTTGCCTATTCAAACAGTTTTTTGTTATTGTTACCTCCTATACATCATACCTTCCAACTTTTCAGGGTGGGAAAGAGGGACAATTGTTAAATTAAGCCACGCCCCCTCATCGATTGATGGATAGGAGATAGGATGTAACAGTTACAACAATACAAACACTTTGAATGGGCAAACGAATCCTTAATTGATGTAGATCTGCATGTTACACCTCAAAGAGGGACAGTATGTAAATTAAGCCACATCCCATCATTGAGGGATGGGTGAAGCCACGCCCCCTCATTGAGGAATGGGTGAAGCCACGCCCCCTTATTGAGGAATGGGTGAAGCCACGCCCCTCATTGAGGAATGGGCGAAGCCACGCCCCTCATTGAGGAATGGGTGAAGCCACGACCCCTCATTGAGGATTGGGTGAAGCCACGCCCCCCTCATTGAGGAACGGGTGAAGCCACGTCCCCCTCATTGAGGAATGGATGAAGCCACGCCCCCCTCATTGAGAAATGGGTGAAGCCACGCCCCCCCCGTTGAGGAATGGGCGAAGCCATGCCTTCTCATTTCAGGATGGATAGGAGATAGGGTGTAACAGTTACAACAATAAAAACAATTTGAATAGGCAAATGAATCATTTATTGATGTAGATCTGCATGTTACACCTCAAATAGGGACAGAGAAGAACAATGAGGGACAGGGGGACATGGACTCCAAAGAGGGACAGTCCCTACAAATCAGGGACAGTTGGGAGGTATGTATACATCAATCAATAGGGGCGTGTCCTCATTTAACAATTGACCCTTTTTCCTAACTGAAAAGGTGGAAGGTATGATATGATAGGTGTAGATATAAATATATATATATATATATATATATATATATATATATATATATATCTACACCTATCTATCTACCATTTTACATTTATTTATCTATCTATCTATCTATCTATCTATCTATCTATCTATCTATCTATCCCATATCTATCTATCTATCTATCTATCTATCTATCTATCTCATATCTATCTATCTATCTATCTATCTATCTATCTATCTATCTATCTATCTCATATCTATCTATCTATCTATCTCATATCTATCTATCTATCTATCTATCTATCTATCTATCTATCTATCTATCTCATATATATCTATCTATCTAATATCTATCTATCTATCATCTATCTATCTATCTATCTATCTCATATCTATATATCTATCTCCTATCTATCTATCTATCTATCTATCTATCTATCTATCTATCTATCCCATATCTATCTATCTATCTATCTATCTATCTATCTATCTATCTATCTATCTATCCCATATCTATCTATCTATCTCATATCTATCTATCTATCTATCTATCTCATATCTATCTATCTATCTATCTATCTATCTATCTATCTATCTATCATCTATCTATCTATCTATCTATCTATCTATCATCTATCTCCTATCTATCTATCTATCTATCTATCTATCTATCTATCTATCTATCTCATATCTATCTATCTATCTATCTATCTATCTATCTATCTATCTATCCCATATCTATCTATCTATCTCATATCTATCTATCTATCTATCTATCTATCTATCTATCTATCTATCATCTATCTCCTATCTATCTATCTATCTATCTATCTATCTATCTATCTATCTATCCCATATCTATCTATCTCATATCTATCTATCTATCTATCTATCTATCTATCTATCTATCTATCTATCTCATATCTATCTATCTATCCCATATCTATCTATCTATCTATCTATCTATCTATCTATCTATCTATATATCTATCTCCTATCTATCTATCTATCTATCTATCCCATATCTATCTATCTATCCCATATCTATCTATCTATCTATCTATCTATCTATCTATCTATCTATCTCATATCTATCTATCTATCCCATATCTATCTATCTATCTATCTATCTATCTATCTATCTCATATCTATCTATCTATCTATCTATCTATCTATCTATCTATCTATCCCATATCTATCTATCTATCTATCTATCTATCTATATATCTATCTCATATCTATCTATCTATCTATCTATCTATCTATCTATCCCATATCTATCTATCTATCTATCTATCTATCTATCTATCTATCTCATATCTATCTATCTATCCCATATCTATCTATCTATCTATCTATCTATCTCATATCTATCTATCTATCTATCTCATATCTATCTATCTATCTATCTATCCCATATCTATCTATCTATCCCATATCTATCTATCTATCTATCTATCTATCTATCTCATATCTATCTATCTATCTATCTATCTATCTCATATCTATCTATCTATCTATCTATCTATCTATCTCATATCTATCTATCTATCTATCTATCTATCTCATATCTATCTATCTATCTATCTCATATCTATCTATCTATCTATCTATCTATCTATCTATCTATCTATCTCATATCTATCTATCTATCTATCTATCTATCTATCTATCTATCTATCTCATATCTATCTATCTATCTATCTCATATCTATCTATCTATCTATCTATCTATCTATCTATCTATCTATCTCATATCTATCTATCTATCTATCTATCTCATATCTATCTATCTGTCTATCTATCTATCTATCTATCTATCTATCTCATATCTATCTATCTATCTATCTATCTATCTATCTATCTATCTATCTCATATCTATCTATCTATCTCATATCTATCTATCTATCTCATATCTATCTATCTATCTATCTATCTATCTATCTATCTATCTATCTCATATCTATCTATCTGTCTATCTATCTATCTATCTATCTATCTATCTATCTATCCCATATCTATCTATCTATCTATCTATCTATCTATCTATCTATATATCTATCTATCTATCTATCTATCTATCTATCTATCTATCTATATATCTATCTCATATCTATCTATCTATCTATCTATCTATCTATCTATCTATCTATCTATCTATCCCATATCTATCTATCTATCTATCTATCTATCTATCTATCTATCCCATATCTATCTATCTATCTATCTATCTATCTATCTATCTATCTATCTCATATCTATCTATCTATCTATCTATCTATATATCTATCTATCCCATATCTATCTATCTATCTATCTATCTATCTATCTATCCCATATCTAT